>OZ038446.1:7404045-7489045 GCA_964036265.1 Daptonema setosum
GGGACAACCCAAAAAAGTTGTGAAATTGTCGGTCGAGAGACGATAGAGAAAAAAACAGTCACCTTCAACCCCCTATCATAAAGTATCGCCGTTCAAAGTACAACAATAAATGAGGTCCCAACAGAATTCCTTGACCTCATATAGAGCAATAATGATGAGCATTTGTTTGGGAACCCATGATTTTTATTTTGGTCCAGCTTGAAAAAAATCGTTGGTGCGTCTATAGCCTTGAAAGAGTAACCTTTCAAATGAGGCCTCAGTGGAATATTTAGTTACCTCAAAGATAGAACGATAGGGAAATGTAGACATCATATAACCTTTCAAAATCTTTTTCGATGAGTGATTTTGATGTTCTGTTTCTTTCGAAAAAAGTGGTATGCCAAAAATTGATTTTTTAGATTTAGCCGCTGAGCCAAGCTTACAAGCATACTTACAGTAAGTAATGGTTTACCTTTCGGGACCATAAACATAGTGTACGCGAGCATTTTTATAAAACGTCATGAAACAGTTCTAACATAAAAATTCCCACTCAAAAGCAGAAGTGAGATAAATGCTGATATGGTATCAGTGTGCCTTATGGCTTCAGTTAATGAAGAAGTCCAAGTAAAACAAAAAAATAAAGACATGGACTTATTTTTTGTACTTTTTATACATGGACTTTATAAAATAAATGCTTCAGGCGCCGCTGACTTTTACTCTGTCTATCTATTCATATTTTCTGTTCGAAAAACATATTAGTCTATGGACAGTAGAGGCTTTAAGCAAAACAGACTGTACTGTTTTATGCGAATATTCTAACTACCCATGACACATTTGGCCACTTTATCGGACTCAAATTTGATTTCGTCGACAATCCATCACGATTATAAACCATTTCAGATATTTTTGGGACTAATGTTCTATGAAAAATGGCCGTGACTAAGTTTGTGGTAAGTTTTTGAGAACTTGTTAATTTTTTAAAATTCTGTGAAAATTCTTGGCGGAAGACTCGGTATGTGGTGCGAGTTCTATGTAGCCGAAATACGGTAATCTGGAAGTACAGTGGCGGACTAGCTAACTCTTCAAAGGGAGGGGAATTTCATCAAAGAGGGGGAATTGGCAGTTTTCAGACTATTTTACCTACACCTTAGGGAACGAATTCTACTCTCGAAAACGCCAAAGAGGAGGGAATGCCATTTTCCCCACTCTTTCTCGTCCGCTAGTGTCGAGTTAACAACTGTGCCACAATTTTCTGACTCGACTTTTACATACAGTCGAATATTTTTATTCTACAGCCATCTAGCTCCAAGGTCAGGGTACATTGGTAAAATAGTACTCACTATTAATTAGCAGACTAATGATTGGAAGCTTCCCGCCGTTTTTTGAATAACAGTAAGATTTACATGCATGCACAGACTAAAAGTACAGTACAAAATTAGAAGTTCAATCGGGCCTTTTTGAAAATCAGTTTTCGGCTTAAAACTTTTTTTCCGCTGATCTCATCACGTATTGATATATTAGCGAATAAAAGTAATTTTTTTAACGAAATTCCAGTCGAAGTTTGTTGAAACTCTGAACCGTTCGTTTCATGTCGCTCGGTAGTGTGGCGGCAAAGTTAATAATAGTACTATGAGGATAATATTGCAAGGCGAAAAAAATCGCACTCATTCAAGTTCAGGCAGCCGAAAAAACTGTGAATGCTATAACTAATAAACATTGATGTATGTAATTCAATGATTCGCATAAACACTGATGTATGTTGTTTTACAGATCCATAAAATTGAATGGCAGCAAAAAAACAACGCCGCCCAAAGTTCAAATTATACAATATGGCGGCGTTAATATTGGGGGCGAACTTTCCAGAATGAGCAGCCATGACAGTCGCTTAACGCATGAGAAAAAAGCGTGGCTCGCCAAGGCTTCAGCGACTAGAAAATGCTCTGCGCTGATTGGCTGAATACATCTTCCAACCAATGAGCACTGACCTTTTGTTAGCGCGAATTGTAGTCCTCTACACCAATATAACGTCGATCAGTTGGGCGAGATTATTCTAGAATATAATAAGCGTTAAAAATAAAACAATTAGCAACACGTTGTTCAAATATACATTTCTTTAGAATGATGTTTCTGAAAAATCGTCTGTTTTTTTACAAGAAATAGTTTGGTGTAGCCGAGTTAAATCACACAAAATCCGCTCAGGATTTTCACTGCGTGAATTAAAAGTAAAGGCGGTATTCATAGCGTGCGCAAATTTATTTTCTATTGGACTGACACCTCCTGGCCTCTTCCTAAACTACATACAGGTACATACAATGTCAAACTCGCGTTTTATAGCAGTAGGTGAATCAAAGAGACGCAACGACACAGTTCAAGTTCTAAATATACATGTACTCAGCATAAAGCCTTTTCTCCAAACTGGTGGAAGGACTGCGTAGTTAATAATTCCAGTGCACTCTATTCTACAAACATAAGCCAGCCAGGAGGTGGGCAGGGTGTTTTTAGAAACAGAGAGGGAATGGCGATGGGAAATTGTATGATTATATTGGCTTAAATAACCACGCCATTCATACTCCTACACCTACTCACTCACTCACTCACTCACTCACTCACTCACTCACTCACTCACTCACTCACTCACTCACTCACTCACTCACTCACTCACTCACTCACTCACTCACTCACTCACTCACTCACTCACTCACTCACTCACTCACTCACTCACTCACTCACTCACTCACTCACTCACTCACTCACTCACTCACTCACTCACTCACTCACTCACTCACTCACTCACTCACTCACTCACTCACTCACTCACTCACTCACTCACTCACTCACTCACTCACTCACTCACTCACTCACTCACTCACTCACTCACTCACTCACTCACTCACTCACTCACTCACTCACTCACTCACTCACTCACTCACTCACTCACTCACTCACTCACTCACTCACTCACTCACTCACTCACTCACTCACTCACTCACTCACTCACTCACTCACTCACTCACTCACTCACTCACTCACTCACTCACTCACTCACTCACTCACTCACTCACTCACTCACTCACTCACTCACTCACTCACTCACTCACTCACTCACTCACTCACTCACTCACTCACTCACTCACTCACTCACTCACTCACTCACTCACTCACTCACTCACTCACTCACTCACTCACTCACTCTCTCACTCACTCACTCACTCACTCACTCACTCACTCACTCACTCACTCACTCACTCACTCACTCACTCACTCACTCACTCACTCACTCACTCACTCACTCACTCACTCACTCACTCACTCACTCACTCACTCACTCACTCACTCACTCACTCACTCACTCACTCACTCACTCACTCACTCACTCACTCACTCACTCACTCACTCACTCACTCACTCACTCACTCACTCACTCACTCACTCACTCACTCACTCACTCACTCACTCACTCACTCACTCACTCACTCACTCACTCACTCACTCACTCACTCACTCACTCACTCACTCACTCACTCACTCACTCACTCACTCACTCACTCACTCACTCACTCACTCACTCACTCCATTGACCGAGGGGATATTAAGATGGAAAACTCAATTTTTATGATGGGATAGGAACGTGTCTTCGGCCGGTCAGCAGGTTGATGTCGACCAAACATAAATAACTCATCTGTTACGACTGGTCATTCATTAGTTGGACAAGCCAACTCTATTCAATATAGAGAATAATGGGCACCATAACTTTGTGTATGAATATTGATGACGCGTCGTCCACATCTTTGATGAACGTAGCCGAATGGTTAGTCATGCCGACTGTGGAACGAGTGGTGGGTGGTTCGATACCTGGTTGTCAATGATGTATCATGAGTTATTTGATAAATAATCTAGGGTGGGCTAAAAAACGACGACACTTTGATCTGATTTACGGAAGGCTGTGTTTACAATTGTGGTTTCCAATATATAATCATGTTAACAACATAGAGGGTGGGCCAAAAAACGACGAAGCTTTGATCTGATATAGAGGTGGCTGTGTAGCATAATAACACAAATCGTTCTCACCATATGTGGACAACATTTAAACTAAGTGCTACTGAAAATTTTATTGGGATAGGTTAGATTTTGAAAGACTTGTGCACCAATGACTGAAAAAAGGAGCACGCCAGTTTTTACAACAGCAATATAAAGCCCGTATGATGTTTCCGCAAGCAAAAGTATTGCCCAAAACGTCTGGTAATGAAACATCAGACAATCAGTAATCATCATCACCCCATGCTACACTGTGTTAAACTATGGTGTCAACCGAGTTGAATTGAGGCTAGTATGTTTCTGTTCATATCAGACGTTTTGGGCAACACTTTTGCTGGCAGAAACAATATACGGCCTTCACGATATGTGTCACTGAAACACGGCCTTCTGTGGTTTTGGGTATTTTTCATTAAAGTTAACCTTTTTCCGTCTTATGACATAAGTTTCGTTAAAAAAGTTTTGAAACGCATGTGAATAGTTTTTGATGAACGAGCGAGAATTTCATGCTTGAAATAGAGGTTCTATGTGCTCTATTTCAGGAAGGAAGGAAGGAAGGATACTGTAGATTAATTCTAAGGAAGGAAGAATACTGTAGATTAATATAAGTAATGTTTATGTACAGCTTCTACTGATTTATGCAGAAGCAATCTATCCAAAGACCTAATGACAGTTAAGCTGAAATAGCAAAAAAATTGGTTGAAATCTTTTTTATAATGTTAGGATTGTAAGCTACTATGTAATAGACAACTTTTTAGAAAACGGAGTGATTCAGAATAATGTGAAAAAATACAGTTGATTCCAAATAGCGTTTAAAATAATCTCTCTCAATTAATGAGAAGACTATTCTAATCAGGGAAAACATCAAGAATATTAAGAAATTTTTTAATACATGTCCGCTAAAAATAATCATATTATACACGGAACTTTGCAAAATCAGCGAGAAAATGGCGTGCAGTTAAGTTCGGGCTTCTAAGTCCTAATCAATTCGGCATAACGGGAGTTTTCGTGATTATATGTACGAAAATAGACTACAAAACAATATAATATGTAATATTAACAATATAAGATTGTATAATATTCAGTTAATAGTATACATAATAGACATGGTACTCAGGAGTAGAAGACAGACTGTATAGCACCCTCAAATGACTACGAGACTAAATTTGAAGGCGCGCTTTTGTTGTACAACTTTTCAATGCATAGAAACAGGCTGAATTTCAGGCAGAAATTCACGCTGGTCTCCGAAATCGTTCCTGTTAATGTTTTACAAGAAATCTGTCTCAGAACAGTGCGTATGTTATTGGCGCGAAGTTTGAATTTAGTCTCGTAACCATTTGAGAATGCTGTGAATAGTATACATAATAGACATGGTACCTAGGAGTAGAAAATGAATCGTTTTCAGACCAATCTGCCGAGTGACCATCAGTTGAAGATGAATCGGTGTCGATTACTCACGTTTTTTGACGTATCGTGAAACATGAACCGAACAACTTAATAATGTAAAACCTACAACTTATGATACTAGCGGACGAGAAGGGGAGGGAAAAGTAAAATTCCCCCCTCTTTGACAAGCTTGAAAAATGCAGTTTGTTTCCTAAGGTGTAGGTTAAGTTGCCTTAAAACTGCCGATTTCCCCCTCTTTGACGAAATTCCCCTCCCTTTGAAGGATTAGCTCGTCCGCCAGTGCCTTATGATATACCTTACTGAAGTGTGTAGAAGAAGAACAGTGAAGGGTTTTACTGTTTCGTCGTGTTTGACATTTTACGGAATATTAATCTAAACATGACGAAAATGAACACTTAAACGGAGAATTACAGTACTTTTACTGCCGCTGGTTAATAAATTGCGCACAGTTTGGGAAAAGTTTAAAACTGATGAGTACAAATGAAAAATAAACTTTCCATAGCTTAGGAGCAAAATTTTTTTCAAAAATTCTGACAATCGGATATCGTTAGAGAACCATGCTTCATGGAATAAAACTACAAGATGGCGTCATATTGGAAACTTTACATTGTATAAAAAATGCCTTCGGCTGCAATAAACGATGCGTACTATTACTTACGATGTGAGTTGTACTCAATGTGCGCCCACGCTTCATACTTGCACGCGCAGTACAGTACATACGAATACATTTGGATAATCCGCTCTAGAGAAAACTCAACCAATCAATTCAAGATTTAGTTCCTTAATAATCTTGTTTTTATGCATTTAATATCCGTAAATATGCGTTCTGTCCCGTACTGAAAGAGCCGGAGCGCATTAGACATGGATTGAGCGCCGTACGCTTTGGGTGCATGGGTGCGCGATGGCAGTGTGCGCTCGGCTAATTTGACATGAATGTTTTGTCTCAATCCCGTGTCATTAATTTTCTGAAATCTGAAACACTGCCAGAGAATATCAAGAAAGAACCGAAAAAATCTAGGCAACTAATCCAGCCAAATCGTCTGATAATGGATGCTCGGAACTGACGGGTACGATAATCGGTCACTGGCGGACGAGATAATCCTTCAAAGATGGGGAATTGTTTCAAAGAGGGTGGATTATCGGATTCTAGATTATTTTTTAGACATTAAGCGAGGAATTCCGATTATTGAACTGCCAAAGAGGGGGGAATTCCGCTTTCCGTTCTTCGTCGCGTCCGCAATTGGGTGCGAGTTTCGTTCGGAGCGTCGATTTGTCTGCGTTATGCTACGCAACGTTTAGTTCCGGTGATGGATTACCAGATTATTACACATACGGTAGCAAGTGGCAGAAAAAGTGAGAAAATTGGGTTGGATTTGGAAAAGTGCAATCTACCTTATTGGCGGTAATAAAGTGGAGTTGTTAAAGTCTGGTCATAGTTTCCCGTTACTCCGAAGTTTTAACCGTATTCTTTTTTGGCGCGCATTCAAATTATGCCAATTTTTTCAGCTGTTCACACTAAATCTGCAAAACATACTAATAAACAAGCCCAACTCACTAACCATATATGTAATAAAACGTTTTCAGAAAAATAATCATTTTAAAAACAAGATACACTACATTTCTTCATTCTCACTTGATCAGAAGACTGGATTGATTGAATTAAAAAATCTGCCCTAATTCAATATACTGACCTGACGAAAAATTTGCCGAAAATTAATCATTTGTAACGAAAGCTCGCTTCTAGGTGGGTGTATTTTTTTCTGAACCTACATTTCATCATTATGAAAATTTATTATATTTTTACCGCTGATTCGAGTGAGACAACCAAACAAAAAAAACAACAAAAATTCCGTCGGGCATTTTTCGGTAAATTAAAACTCGTTCGTTCGTGGTAAACAGACTTTTAACTCATTATTTATAAACAACAGTTTCCAGGCTTTATTAGATTAGCTCCAAAACAGTTTTAACGTCGGTGTTTATCAGATTATGGTTACGAACGAATTTCCGCCCCACTGACCATAGCCCGGATCGGTCTTGGTATTAAATAATATATTTCCATGGACTTGTTACTCACATATCCGATGAATTCAGTGCCATGAAATTTGTCCTATTGTCTGCAGAAAGTTTTCAGAAAGTTTTTCTCGAAAATCTAAACGGGCGCCGAAACCAGATTTGAATTCAAACTGCGCGCGAAATAATTTCGGACTAACAAGAAACACTGGATAGGCTATAAAAGGATAATTTGAAATCAGGATACACGCTCACACGCTTTGACATTTGTGTTGGCACTACGGTTTCCTCTTGTTTACTGCAAAAAAAGAGCCAAATTTGTCTCATTTGGCGGAAGATACTGAACTTGGTTGACCATTCTATACTCATACATAACCTGTTATAAATTTCAGCCAATTTCTTCGAAAAGTTAACTTTTTCGGAAATTCGTAGTAAAGTTATCAATCACATTTCATGCAATTAGGAATACAGAAAAATGAAAATAAACTGTTTAATGAAGTTAAGTCATACGTAAAATGTCTGGTGTGTGGGTGATATGCCCTGTCCTATATGCCATACGTTGTTAGAATTCACAGCCTATAAATACCACAACCAGGATTGTAGTAAACAAGAAGCGTTCCAAATTCCTCGGACCAAAATAGAATACATTACCAAATGAGGTTTATAATGCTCTCGCAAACATCAAAATAACGAAAATAGTATTTAAATTGAAACACGTTCTAGTTCCCAGACCTATAAGTTTTGACAAAACTTCCAATTTCGTATGAACATGAAATATTTCATAATCGCGATACCAAACCATGTGTCGGTGTTGTCGGTATCTCGCCCTCTTTTGGCGGTAATTACGCCGCTAAATCAAAGTCAAATTCCAAAAACAGGGAAAATTAAACACGTTTAAGTTCACAAAACTGTACAATTTGCAAAACTTCAAACCTTTCAGATAAACATTACATTTTGCATAATCGCAAACTCGCGATCTCAAGCCTTGTTGACAGTTTTGGCGGCCTCTCGTCCCCTTTTGACGGAAATTACGACGCCAATTACAAGTCAAAATCACGAAAACGGTGAAAATAAAACACACTAAAGTTCACAAAACTGTAAATTTTAGCAAAACTTCAAATTTTTCAGATTAACCTAAAAATTTCATAATCGCGAACTCGCGATATCAAGCCTTGTTGACGGTTTTGGCGGCATCTCTCCCCCTTTTGGCGGTAATTACGACGCCAATTACAAGTCAAAATCACGAAAACAGGGAAAATGAAACACGTTTAAGTTCACAAAACTGTACATTTTGGCAAAACTTCAAAACTTCCAGATTAACATGAAAGTTTTCCTAATCGCAAGCCCTGTTGACGGTGTGGGCGGCATCTCACCCTCTTTTGGCGGTAATTACGACGCCAATTACAAGTCAAACACACGAAAACCGCAGAGCAGAATCAATCCCTATTTTACCGAACTCTACATTTTGACAAAACTTCAAAAATCAAATGAACATAAAATATTTCATAATCGCGATCTCAAACCATGTGTCGGTGTTGGCGGCATCTCGCCCCCTTTTGGCGGTAATTACGACGCCCAGTTCCCGGGTTTAATGTTCGTATAATTGGAGTCGGACGAACATAAGCACCATAACGGCCTGAACATAAGCGGTTGCCTTATGCCATTCATGGTGTTCTCAATTTATTTCGAGGTTAATTAATTTTTTATTTATTCGAATGCGCGTCATTTTTCTATACTTATCTATTTAAAATTCTGGCCCTGTTGATGCCGAGAGATATTGGAATTATCTGGAAAAGAAAACAATAGTAAAACAGTGCCTAATGCAGGCTTAACAGAAACAGAAACAGAAATAAAGACGTGCTTTCTTCAGACTGGGAAGTCTTGTGTACTCAATATCAGACTATGAGCTCTGATTTTGTAAAACCAACAATTTTCCACCATTATCACGCCATGCTTCACTGAGTTTAGCAATGGTATCAACTGAGATGAGATGTAATGTTTCATTATCAGCGATGCTCTCAAACTTTGTATCGTTTTATCTAGTACTTGATCAGTTTTGTTTTCCATCCGCTCCAAAATCAGTACATATAAAAAAAATTAAAAAATTGTGGGAACCTTCTTGAAGAAACTGTTTTTTACTGTTTTTTTATGTCTACTGTTTTTCTATCTGCCCCTTTGAATTGTGAATAGCGCATTGTATATGATGGTGTAGAGTGCCATGAAAAGTCGTAAACACATAAAGATACAGATATACCACAGCCGTGTTATTATCGGAAGTTCCGGTAACCGATGTGTCATTTTGTAGGACAAAATGTGACTCACGTTTGGACGAGAAATTTACTTTTGCTTTCAAGCGTTCGTCTAATGATAAATATAAATTTTTGCGATTTATGTAAAATATTTCAAATTCGATTAACAACCATTTAGAAAATCTAGGGAGCAACTTACATTTCAGCTTTTCCTGCTCATGAAATATACACTTTTGAGAATCATGATCGTACAAAACAACATGTTTCAGTAGATTTCTTTACAGTTTCATCTAGTCACAGTTTCAAAAAGTCCACGCAGAAATCTGTATGTTCATCTGTTCGAAAACACGAAGATATGGGTGGAGCTATAAAAAGGAAATTGGGATGACCTTGGAAATGCATCCATTCATTTCTCCATTGGAACGACATTTTTTGCTTCCTGCTAAGGAGAAGCCCCCGGAATAGATTGGAAATGAAGTCGGCTTAATTTAACCTCGAATGTCCAGAACACCAGACCATTTAGCGCTCCACCACTGGCGGACGAGGCAAACTCCAAAGAGAGGGGAATTTTACCAAAGAGGGGGAATCGGCAGAAATGAGGCCATTTTACCTACACCTCAGGGAACAAATTAGACATTTTGAAAACTCCGAAGAGGGGGGAATTCCACTTTCCTACCCCTGCTCGTCCGCTGTGGCACCGTCAGAGATGTTTGTGCGGCAAGGGGTTTTACATTTTGAAGAAATCAAAGAAATCACTGATTCTGTCAAGGCATTCAACAAAGAAAATACAAATCCGAAAAAAATATGAAAAATCAACATATTGAAATATTTCTCCTCATATGGTGAAAATTGCTCTGCATGTCTGATCATCTCTATCGTTTCATGGATGATAGACATGCCGGAATCGTCAGGTCACTGGTTGAAGTGCATATGAACATAGAACCAGCAGCGGACAAGATGGGAAGGTCCGCCATCGTGTTTGGGCAGTTTCAAAATTGGAAAACGTTGTTGGAGGTAAAGGTGAAATGTTTTGATACTTCCCTGTTTGAGAAAACTTTCCTCCGTCCTTTCAATTTCGTAAACCGCCAAGTACATACTTAGTTGCCAAGTATGTATGCCATGGAATACTTGAATACTGGAATGCCCAGATGGCACCACGGTACTTGAGATGAATGGGGTCGTCGGGTCGGGTTGAGGTTGGCCATGGACGATCAGCTTTAAGATCATCATAGTAAGTGGTCGACTTTTAATTTTCTTAGAACGATAACTTCTGATGATACCGCATAAATTTGTTAACTTATTATTTTTTTACTTATTATGTACCTCATATAACCTCATATAACGTTTTTTTTACTGTGATAGGAGAGATACAGTAGAATGTAGATGCAATAGTCTTCCGATAAATTAGGGTCTTGGGATTCCGACAAAAAGGGAGTCGGAATAAAACCCACAGATTCCAATTCTTTAATATTTTAGTTGGAATAAAATCCGTTGGTTACTGAATCCTGACTGTAAATGGCAAATACGTCATTAGCACACGAAGAGTTAAATAACTCAGTCATTAATAACCATATACATATTGTTATAAATTTACATACATAACTAACTGAGTTACATACTGTATACTGCTCGTGTTTCATTATGCAAAACGTTGTAACACTTTCGATCATTGTTGAAGGAGAAAAGTCTTACTGGGGAAATTGGCTGCGCTCACCTCTTCGAGGCAAGAGATATGTAATCAATTCAGAAACATGCATAAGAATATTAGAATGACGTGTTAATACCCTGAACATCAAAATACTTCAGAATTGGAAAAAATCTTTCATTTTGAGCCATTTCCAGAATTTGAAAATCTCGTATGCAACTGACATTGAAGGAAAAATCTTACTGATTTAGGTTTCTTTGCTTGTAAACTCGATTTGGATTTTTTGCATAATCAATCATGAGCAGTATACGTATACATATACCACGCAATAGTTAAATTATGAAGAAACAAAGCTCACGCAGACTGTGAATTATGTAACAGTGATGATTTTTTCAAAATCTCAGTTTATAACATTCTCAGTTGATTATAGGACTAAATTTGAAAACCCACCGTTCTTTCCTCTCTTGTAAGGCTTTTTCAAAGTATGCACAAGAATACAGGTTCAACTTTCCCATCCGGTTTGGCAAAAAACCAAATCAGGGTATCAGACATACATGAAAATTCACGGGGAAAAAAAGGCGCGCATTCAAATTGAGTATCTTAAAAGTTAAAACTGAATGATAATGCTGAATGGCATCGTTATATATGCCGTGGGTGACAGATCCCTGGCGAACGAGCTCAACCTCGAAACGGAGGGGAATCTCTCCAAAGAGGGGGGGGAGGGATCGGCAAAAATTTGCTCATTTCAACTACACCTAAAACAAAAAACCCAACTTTTTACACCGCCAACAAAGGGGGAAATCCACTTTTCCCTCCTCTTCTCGTCCGCTAGTGGAACAGACCAAAATTCAATGCATACAGAATTATGCCCTACAATAATGTAATCAAGAAAGCATTAGAAATTCGGCCCTCAGAGCACAGAACGCGGTGCGCAGTTGCGGCTATTAATTGCTATGCGCTGATTGATTAGAAATTCGCTGGAACCAATCAGCCTGAAGCATTTAGTAGCCTCAACGGCGAAATTCCGAACCCAAAAAATATTTCCCAGAATTTTTTTCTAAACGCCAAAATTTTCTGTCATCAAAAATATAATCCATTTATGAAGTTTTACTGTCCGTTAACCCCCGATTACCTATCGTGATAGAGGATTGCCCGAGCGGGAGCGAGGACAAGTGCGTCAGGCCCGTGCGTGCGGTGCGGTATTTCAGTGGTTTACCCACTTTCGTATGCACGCAAAAATTTCGTAATTGGAAAAAATTCTAGGGAATTTTTTTGGGGGTTTGTAAATTTACGCCTAAGCGACGCCTCGATTGCCCTCAGCGCCTAACGTTTCGTTAACGTAATCGGGCCGAAATACGAGCTAAACGATTGGCACAAACCGTTTATTTGCTCGTCAACGAAATCAAGTCCCCGGTGAATTTTTGTTGAGATGGGAATTTCGGTAATTTGCGCGGGAGTTTTCCGTTTTCTAGTAGAATAATTGCCGCATAGCGAAGTTAACTTTGTTGGGAATAGTCTAAGGACATTCTGCTATCGACTGAGAAAAAGCAGATGCGTAGAGAGTGGTTGCTTTACGCAAATGTTTGAAACACGACTGACAAAAACATGATGAATACTTTGTTAACCATCAGAGTTGACAATGAAAACCAATAAAAGTATGTTTTTGTTGGTTAAAAAACCTTTTTGATTAGAAGATTGTACCTGTGTAACATCATTTCCGATGCGCTCTTTTCGAATTTTCCAAAACAACTTCCTTGAATGATCTTCCTAAAATTCATAAAAGTTCGAGAAGAAAAAATATTTGAAAACCTCACGAAACATTAGGACTTAAGAAAGCGGGTCGGAAACAAATTCCCAGATCTCCTCAACTAAACGACAATGCTATAAGACAAATTTAATCGCTGGAACGCCCAGCCGTTTTCTTAATTAATTTTTGGCCGGTTTATAACGTCGGTGGAACGTAATCCAAAATTACCTTCATTCATGTCTATGTAGCCAAGTATATTTATAATTATAGCTCGGTCCAGATATCTTGTTACTAAATGTAGCTCAGAAAACCTTTTCCCAAACAATTTATTAATTGGGCACATTTATTAGTATGTTGACCACATGGGATGTGAAAAGCTGCAATTTTTCTCAAGTTTGAATGCGCGCCTAAATTTGAATGCGCGCCAAAATAATTACGATGTTAATTTATTAGTAACAAGAAATTCTGACCAAGCTTTAACCAGTATCGTATGTAGGCCAATATTACCCGACTTAATTGATTATGCATAACATTCGAAAACTTTATATACGAATAATTCACAATGACAGAAACTGTAGAATGAATTTAGCTCTCGCCGAAATTAGGTAGAAAAATAGGGAAATCGAGTAAGTTATGCCAATTTTTCCCTGTCATGACCTGTGAATTCTCAGACATGGACCATATTACCTGAAAAAATTATACTAAGCAAGCGGTTAGACTGGTGTTCACGTATATTTTAACATGCAAAAATCTGCACTTTGAGCGCATGCTCAAAACAATTTCTAATTTTAAAAATCGCGTGCCAAAATATTCCAGACTAAAAACACTTTGGACCATTCATGACGGCTACTCAAATCTCTGTGCTGATTGGTTGACTGTTTTGATTGCTTGCCACCACCGGCGGACAAGCTGATCTCCCAAAGTGAGAAGGATTTCTTCCAAAGAGATTGAATGGGCAGTTTTCAGGCCCGTTTACTTACACCTTAGGGAACAAATTACATTTCTAAACGCCAAAGAAGGGGGAATTCCACTTTTCCCCTTCTCGTACGTTAGTGCTTGCCACGCATCTTCTTCATGCGAATGCGCCGGGTTTTTACCGTCGGTCATGAAACCGTGGTCGTCAGACCACATAACTTATTTATGCGTGCTCTATGCTTAGAGTAGAAAATCTAGATGACATGCTCCCACCAAACACAAAGAAACTCGACGGCAAATATCGACCTGAACCTGAACTCGAGAAAAAGTGGGGATAAAGGGCCTGGGATTTCGAATGGATCATGAAACTCTTTACAGTATAGGGATCGTCCGGGTCAGCTTTTGTCAAACCGGTGTCAGCCCCAACAAAAACAACACAACTTTAACAATAACATTACAAACATAACAAAGACAAAAAACAAACAAAAAACATCACAATATTAAAACAACTATAACAACAACATAATGCCATTGGTAATTTTGAGTAGAGATATATAGGATAATAAAAGTAACGTCATACTTTACAGCCGTCTCTCTCTCAGCGTACTTGAATTCATAATTTACAAGACGCTACTAAAAACAACAACAACAACAACAACAACAACAACAACAACAACAACAACAACAACAACAACAACAACAACAACAACAACAACAACAACAACAACAACAACAACAACAACAACAACAACAACAACAACAACAACAACAACAACAACAACAACAACAACAACAACAACAACAACAACAACAACAACAACAACAACAACAACAACAACAACAACAACAACAACAACAACAACAACAACAACAACAACAACAACAACAACAACAACAACAACAACAACAACAACAACAACAACAACAACAACAACAACAACAGTAGTAATAATGCCATAGATGTTTTGGAGAAGAATATCGTCATATTTCACTGTCATCTGTCGTCGCTGTGTGCTCGAATCCAGAATTCAATTAGGCACGTCGAATGTACGCTGATGTTATCTGGGGAATTGAAAAAAAATATCCTGATACATGGGAAAGTTTTCTGCTGTTCCCGAAGTCTTGATGAAATCTATGAAAAGGGCTACCTTAGATTCAGTTCCTGATGTCTCATTAACCCGGGTAACAGGAATTGTACATGATGATTGAGTCTTAACGCACGTCTTTGCTGAACACCGGCAATGAAAGATTCAGATAATCACCCAAAAGAATCTAAACACTCCAAAGA
This sequence comes from Daptonema setosum, assembly GCA_964036265.1. Taxonomy (NCBI): domain Eukaryota; kingdom Metazoa; phylum Nematoda; class Chromadorea; order Monhysterida; family Xyalidae; genus Daptonema; species Daptonema setosum. Next base: position 7,419,318 of record OZ038446.1, read on the forward strand.
CACCAAAATGATTATGACGGTCACCTAAAAACACCAACTTTTCAAAAATTTCAAAATTTATGAAAAAAAGGATTCAACATCTCTCACATTAATTGATTGCTTGAATGATTGATTGATTGATTGAATGATTGATTGATTGATTGATTGATTGCTTCATAAAAATGCAGTCTCCTAATCAATCAAGAATGCCTGACTGCAATCAACGATGACGTCTTTGATTGAAAGGCAAATAATGTGGGAGACCGGAAAGAAGCTTGAAAACAATCATTCACCATGAATTTTTCATGAGCCATTTGCTTAAAAATACATACGCCTTCATGAGAACATGACTGACGTATTCAAGTACTTCTAGTGAGTTTTTGACGTACTTGGTGAACTTTTTCAACGACAATAATAAATATTTATGTATGCACAACATCGACGAATTCCATTCAGAAATCACGCTATCAAACCTCGGTAAACTTGACTGCGAAACCAATCTAAAGGGCTCCTTCCGATTCAAGGAAAAGTTGGAAGTTGAATGGAAGAATGGAAAGTTAATATTCCAACTTTGAAACATCGGACAAAAAAATGCATACAAAGCCGCCGGTTGTTTGACTGAACCAAACAGCTCTGTGCTATAACATGTAATCATCAGGTTCTATGGTTTTACACGTGCTGAGAAAAAATTAAATGCCAACTAATCATTATAAACTCAAGAAGCTCTTTACGAATTAAAAAGCACACAGCACAAAAAGCACGCAGTTTTCATGTCAACCAACTAACTGATTAACTAATCAAGTGTCGAGGTCACGCTAAAATTTATTATTATTACTCAAATCAAGTCATTCACGTTTATATCGTCAATGAGTGAGCTTCGCTTCACGGTCAATTAATGGGAGCTTTCCATGAAGCCGACATGAATATTAATGACTTGAGTAGCAGCACTGGCGGACGTCCTAATCCTCCGAATGGTGGGGAATTTTGTCAAAGAGGGAGGAATTGACAGTTTTTAGATATGTAGTTTTACCTACAAAAGTACAAATTGCACTTATTCAACTCGCCAAAAAATCAAATTTATCCCGTTGTTATGCCATAATAGCAAAGTATGATACCAAGTCACAATAGTGAAATAACGGTCATCCAATTTACAATGACAATCACTGATCATCAACAACGTTCTTGAATGCGCTGTGTCTCACTCAACCCGGGGCTCGAACCAGAAACGTCGGCGAGCGATGCCGGCGCTTTAACCATTTGACGAGGGAAGCCAAAGAGGCGGTATTCCCATTTTTCGTTCTTCCCTCGTCCACTAGTCAGTAGCAGTACCATTAAGTTATTAGTCTGAGTTTGTAGAATGATTTCCGATGCGCTTTTTTACTAACCCTAACTTAATGAATTTCGCATACTTTTCCAAGTCAGAAAAAGCTTTTCAGGGTTTCTTGGTCCCATCCCACTAACATTATCCGACTTCTGTTCCTGATTTATCATAGGATGTCAGAGTCCTGGATTCCATTCCGAAAATTAACATCGAATGTCAAACGTAATTAACGCTCCATTAATCAAAACTTTCTATTTCTCCGTACTGGCACCTGTTTCCAGATCTCTGAGAGAAAAGCCATGAGAACATGTCTAACGAATGGCAAACTTTGTGCCGTTTGATTGTCATTTCACGCATCACCGTCAACTAAATGACACAATTTCCGATTTTCAAACATGAACAATTGGAGCTCTACTGATCCGTGGTCAGTTGCCTGAGACAGTCAGTCAGCTAGAATACATAGTCAGTCAACCTTGCCGATCTGTTCACGTTTCATGAATTAGTTATGGGGGTGGGTACATCAATTGAATGTTGTTGACCGGTTTTAACTAGAGGCGGGTGACTTCAGGTAATTACCATTATCTGAAATGTGAAATATAAAAATATAAGAAAAGTTTTAATATCATATTTATCAACAAAAATTTAAGTGTGTTTCTATAATTACCAGAATATTCAATAAGATCGATTAGTTCACGTTTCATGAATTAGGGATTACAGTCGGCATTGAGTGCCGACAGTGATCGAGTGTGTATGTAATTGGCAAATGTTATTTGGTTAATGGGAGAAACGTTTATAAAATTAAAGTTTGAAGTGAGGGAGTTTACTAGTAATAAACTTGCGTTTTCACACAGATTCGGATTGACTGCCAGTTTGACTGACTGACTGACTGACTGATTGACTGACTGACTGACTGCATGACTGACTGACTGACTGTCTGACTGACTGACTGACTGACAGACTGACTGACTTACTGACTTACTAACTGACTTACTGACTGACGTACTGATTGACTGACTGACTGACTGACTAACTGACTGACTGACTGACTGACTGACTGACTGACTGACTGACTGACTGACTGACTGACTGACTGACTGACTGACTGACTGACTGACTGACTGACTGACTGACTGATTAACTGACTGACTGACTGACTGACTGACTGACTGACTGACTGACTGACTGACTGACTGACTGACTGACTGACTGACTGACTGACTGACTGACTGACTGAATGACTGACTGACTGACTGACTGACAGACTGACTAACTGACTGACTGACTGACTGACTGACTGACTGACTGACTGACTGACTGACTGACTGACTGACTGACTGACTACATAACTGACTGACTGACTACATAACTGACTGACTGACTGACTGACTGTCTGACTGACTGACTGACTGACTGACTGACTGTACAACCGGATACCGGAAAGCAAAACAGTCCATCACCTTTCACACGCCTCAGCAATCCCTGACGGTGGGCTTCGGTCTAATTATGGAACCACTGGTTTCTCACACTAGCGGACGAGAAGGGGAGGGAAAAGTGGAATTTCCCCTCTTTGACAAGTTTGATAAGTTCAGTTTGTTCCCTTAGGTGTAGGTAAAGTAGCCAAATTTCTGCCAATTCCCCCCTCTTTGGAAAAATCCCCCCCCCCCCTTTGGAGATTTGGCTCGACCGCCAGTGGTTTCTCGTCATGTACGATTCGTGGCAGGCACTCTGTTCACAAAACCATGGAGAAACCCGCAGATGTTTTACGTTGTGGAAAAAATGGGTAACATCATTATGAAACACAGATTTCTGAGGAATTAAAACTCATGCATTTGAATCGCAGAATCATTCAAATTCATGAAAACCACACTCTTACATATATATCTTACACAGTGGTGAAAAAATGTTACCCATACATAACTTCAGAGTTTAATTGGAAGGAAAAACCATCTGTATTATCATCAGGAAGTTTTTTTACAGTTTGACAGAGTAATTTTCATACCACATTTCATTGATAGAGCTTCATTTTTTAGTTTCGTATCAGCAATAGCAACGAAACGATATCAACAGTATAGTTTCACGATTTACCCCATGTCATTCGCGACTTTCTGATAAATTTCTTCTGCCGGTTTCTTTGGATGCCGAAACATGCTAGCTGAAAATTTTCATATGCATGAAAAACCTAATCGGACAAGTGTTTTGTAAGTCACTCACTCATTCACTCACTCACTCAATCCCTCACTGCGCTCACTCACTCACTCACTCACTCACTCACTCACCCACTCACTCACTCACTCACTCACTCACTCCCTCACTCACTCACTCACTCACTCACTCACTCACTCACTCACTCACTCACTCACTCACTCACTCACTCACTCACTCACTCACTCACTCACTCACTCACTCACTTACTCACTCACTCACTCACTCACTACTCACTCACTACTCACTCACTCACTCACTCACTCACTCACTCACTCACTCACTCACTCACTCACTCACTCACTCACTCACTCACTCACTCACTCACTTACCCACTACCTCGCTCACTCACTCACTCACTAAAATTTTCTCAAGAATTTGTGAACGGACCGTGGAAGGAAGAACGGAAACAAACAGATGTCGATGGGCGATACTCTCGCCTTTGAAACACAATCCGGATCTGGAAGAATCCAGTAGGATAATTGCATGCCGCATGCATTTCTTGTAAAGATCAACAATTTGGTCTTACATAATTTACATGTTTTTACCGATTATGTATAACTTGTGCTGAATTATTAGCGCGAAAAAAACAGAATCATACAGAATGTTACTTAAAGCATAAGTATAGTACTCATCAGTGATTGGACTGTGACTGGATTTGAATGCGCAGAACAGCGTGTTTACTGAACTAAAGGTTGTTTTGGAAACATCTGATAATGAAACATCACTAGCTTCAACTCAACCCGGTTGACACCGTATGTACATTGCGTACGTATGTTTAACACAGTTTCTGCAAGCAAAAATAATGCCCAAAGCATCTGATAATGAAGCATCACTAGACTCATCTCAAATCGTTTGACACCATAGTTTAACTCAATGTTGCATGGGGTGATGATGATTTAGTTTGCGTGTTAACATTGATTGTCTGATGTTTCATTATCAAAAGTTTTGGGCAATTTTGTTTTTTGTTTGCCGAAACAACATATGGGCTTTAATTTTATAATTTCGTCTCTACATGCATGAAAAAGTTTTAGAAACGTCCAATACGTACAGGCCTCATAATTAGTTTTAGGAATTTATAAAAATGCGAACAACAATGAAGTTGAGATTCAAGTTCTGGCAAAGCTAGAACCGGAATCTAAAGTACTAGGTTTTCAGAACCATGTGAACCATGTTTTGAAAATTTTTAAAACCAGATTCTATTCTTGATTGGAAAAAATCTTATTCAGCGGAATTTGATGGTCGCGAACTGGATTTAGTTTTTTTTCTTATAACCAATCACGAGACCCATATATGTAGAATATCGTATCATGGATCGGATTTCGAACGCTATAAAAACGGTGAAAACAGTATCTACGCATTGTACATTCTAATGAACGAATAAATGCAAATCCACGAATAATTTTCCAACACCGGGGGGCATCGCCATAATTTACAAGCCTGGGTGGAATACTAATTTTGGATGTATCGGTTGCTCGGTGTTTATTAGAAATGTAAATTATGTATCTAGGACGCTCTGAAAAAGTAGCAAACATTTCAGTGGTAAAACTGGTAAACAAGTACGTAAAAAGGCAATTTGTTCACTGCGGAAATTTTCGGAAATTAATCAAAGATACAATCGGACGAGAAGGGGTGGGAAAATATAATTCCCCCTTCTTTGTCTTTTCAAAAAATTTTATTTTTTCCTTAAGGTGTAGGTAAAATGGCCTGAAAACTACTAGTTTCCCCTTCTTTGATGAAATTCACCTCCCTTTGGAGAGTTCGCTCGTCCGCCAGTAAATGATGTACAGATGACTTTGGAATTTTAAATCACAAGTCGGAATATCAGCTTTTACAACGTTGAAACATTAGCTGAAACAAATGTAGAGTAGGATGAGAGAAGGTGATGATGTTTCGCACTCGCTTGATAGCTGGCTGTTCGACTCAACTCTACCAAATACATAGCTCAACCAACAGTGAAAAGTTAAAGTCTCAACTATTCCCTAGAATCTCACGAAATTCCTAAGATAAGTCACTGAATCAGACTATCTACGCTGTAAATGGGCTCAGCTTCAATATGTCGAATAGTTGATGTTTAAGACAAAAAAAACAGGTTAATATATTCCTCTGAATCGATCGCGATAAAAGAGTATAGTAGAGGAAAAGAAAGTGTAACAAAAGTGCCGTAATTTATGAAAAGTACAGGATGTACATACTGTATGTTCTGAATAACCGGGTGGGGGAGTCGAACCCGTGACAGTAATGCGACCCGACGGTGTGCACTCGGCCGCACTAACCATTCGACCATCTAGGCAGAGGAGCAATCAAGAGTAAATGTGTGAAAAATTCTAAGATATAGTTTGTTTGAGACGTATACACCGAGATAACTTGGTCGGTCTTATAACCTGAGTTATGCTCTGGTTGAAGATATTGTTTTTCGTTACAATCTTGTCTATGCTCTAATTAAAGCTATTACAACGTTATAATCTGGTTTATGCTCTAACTAAAGACATTATTCTCCCTTACAATCTCGTTTATCCCCTAATTAAAAGCATTATTTTGCTCATTCATCTGAGATTTCTTCCCTAATCTCGAAGAACAAAAAAGCTAATCATTTGTGATAGGATAAAAAATAACAGTGTTGAAAAATAGCCAAAGCCAAAAACGGAAAAACAACAAAAAACTATCTTTTTTCAAAAATTTCAAAAAAACCGAACAGAAAAAAATTTTAGTTTCTTCTCCACCGCATTATAAGGCCAGTGTACGGTCATGGGATAAACAATAACCGTTACAGATCAAGCATCCATAAAAGTCCTTTCCAACACTAGCGGACGAGAGGGGGTGGAAAAACTGGAATTTCCCCTCACTTTGGCAATTTCGAAAAGTAGAATTTGTTCCCTTAAGTGAAATGGCCTGAAATCCGCCAATTCCCCTCTCTTTGATGAAGTTCCCCTCTCTTTGGAGGGTTAGCTCGTCCGCCAGTGCTTTCCTATGTAATACTGCCATAACTTTTAATGTACACGAACGGAGAATAGACATACCGTATTGTTATGGGTGGTTACAGGGGTCGCTCCTAGTTTTTACAGAGTAAAAGTCTTCTAGAACTTCGCCAATGAGCCAACAATTTCGCATCATTTCTAGGCAATTTTCTGAGAAGAAAACTGTTTGACAAAATTAATAAACGAATTCTAGTCCTACCAAGACACTGAAAAAATTCAAGTATCCTGGTAGGATTCGAACCCACGACCTGCCGTTTGAGCCTGTTTGCAGCAGTATCAATACATACGTTGGACAAAAGGAGTATATTTTTAGTACGTTGTACGTAGCCAAAAACGAATATATATATTTTTTTTCAAGTTCATTCACATAAAACCGTTCACACCCACACAATCGTTTCAGCGGGCCGTTTGGATCGAATTTTGTCCCATCGTCCTGTAAAAACGAATTTCACCCGAAAAATTCAATGCCCGCCAGTTTTGAAATTCAAAAAAATCGCGCGTGAAAAACTGTTCTGAGTGAGAAGACATTCTTAACAGGCTGAATTATGTAGATCCTAAATAACTCAGCTAATCAAAAATTAATCTAATATTATTATCTGAAACTAACATTATTCTAGGTTTAATCACGTATGAACATTGGCTAAGGGATACAAAAGCACAGTAGAGATGTTCGTAAAAAGGGCTGTCATTTCCAAGGCAAGCATTCAGAGCTTTTCTGATCTGATGGGTGTTGACGGTACCATGCAGTAAACGAATACATGTGTCAGTTTCACCCAAGATTATAACGAATCAAATTATATTTTACAATAGAAAAGGTTCCGAAACAAGTTATATTTCATTAACTTAGTCAATTTGTCACCAAAAACAATTAATAGCTATTGAACTGTGACCTGTTGGCTGTCGGTTGTTAAAGAATATGCCTTGAACATCTGATAGAGTGACTTGGAATCTAATTCCATGATATGCCTATGGCAAGCACCATTCGTGATTAGGAATATAAAAAAATTGAGAAGCATATGTTGCATATATGTACACATATACACATTGTACATTCAAATGCAGTCTTGATAAGCTCGCTTTCCATTCTTGTTTAATTATGTGGGTGAGTGAGTGGGTGAGTGAATAAATGAGTGAGTGAGTGAGTGAGTGATGAGTGAGTGAGTGAGTGGGTGAGTGAGTGAGTGAGTGAGTGAGTGAGTGAGTGAGTGAGTGAGTGAGTGAGTGAGTGAGTCAGTCAGTCAGTCAGTCAGTCAGTCAGTCAGTCAGTCAGTCAGTCAGTCAGTCAGTCAGTCAGTCAGTCAGTCAGTCAGTCAGTCAGTCCCTCAGTTATTCAGTCAGTTAAACAGTTGTCACCGTCATAGTCAGTCAGTTATTCAGTCTGTCTTTCTGTCTTTCATTCAACATTAATATCCTAATGCATACCAAATAAGAACCGGTCTTGTTTACAATCCCGTTTCGGCTGGCAGTGAGAGCGTGATTTCCCTCAAAGAATGAGACTAACAAAAACACGCAGCGGCTTACATTCAGATCGAATGACTGGGGTCAGTTACATTCACCGAAAAATTATCTCTCCGAAAATCATCCCACCGAAAATCTTCTCACCGAAAATCATCTCGACAAAAAACCATCTCACCGAAACTCATTTCACCGAATTTGAACTCAGCGAGTATAAACACTGGAATTTTAATTCCCTGAATGTAAACTACCCGGATGTTCAACTCAGTTAAAGGTTTTTCGGTGAGCTGACGTTCAGAAAGATAACTTTCGGTGAGCTTAACTGAATCCGGTGAGTTTAGTCGGTTAGACACTAAACAGAATTATGAGGATTACCATAATATGTACAAGTTCTCATCTTTTGTATAATATGTAACTTTTTCACGTCACGAAACAAAAAAACCTCATTTATGAATGAGTCAGCCAAATGTTAATTAGTCGATTTATGTATGTGGGTTTCGTGACCGACGTTGATTATGAGGAATAGTTGCCAGTTAACATGGTACCACTAGCGGACGACAAGGGGTGGGAAAAGTGGAATTCCCCCCTCTTTGGCATTTTCAAAAAGTAGAATTTGTTCCCGAAGGTGTAGGTAAAATTAACTGAAAACTGCCGATTCCCCCTTCTCTGACGAAATTCCCCTCCCTTTGGAAATATAGCTCGTCCGCCAGTGCATGGTACATTTGTTTTTCGCTATGTAAAGTCGTTGCTGCCGGATTGATGATTATAAATCACGAATACTAGAATATCAACTACAAGTCGCAAATCATGAAGCAATCAGTAGTTGATGTTTATGGAGTAAATAAATATAATATGTGAATAAAATTAAAAATATAAAAACACATTATGGTTTTTATTGTGGTCGAATTATTGAAAAAGTACCAGCAAAAAAAGACTGATTGACGAACTGACCGATTCACTGACTGATGACTGACTAACGGACTGACTGACTGACTGACTGACTGACTGACTGACTGACTGACTGACTGACTGACTGACTGACTGACTGACTGACTGACCGACTGACTGACTGTCTGACTGACTGACTGACTGACTGACTGACTGACTGACTGACTGACTGACTGACTGACTGACTGACTGACTGACTGACTGACTGACTGACTGACTGACTGACTGACTGACTGACTGACTGGCTGACTGACCGACGGAAGTATGTTCATATAAAAAGCGAAAATTCCCTCACGGCAAACAAAACTTCAAATACGAATGTCCGGGAATGTTCCAAACCTAAATATAGAAAATAACTCCAATCCATGATGTATATTGTGTGGTGCATAACAAGAAGAACAAAAAAACCAACAATGAAAAGGAAATGGAATGTCTCCCAACATGGTTGCGAAAATCGGAGAGTGGCAGTACGGCATCTGGAGGTTCTGGCTTGGAATACTAGACACCATGAAACGGTCGAATGGTAAACAAATCGTAATTTTACATCAAACATTGGTGTTGATGTAACAACGTTTCTTTAGGTTGCTTTCAGAGTCGACGGCAAAGTAAAAAAAGAAAGGAACAGCAAAAAGTGATTATTATGAAAAACATTTCATCGAAAAAAAATCTGAGACAAAAGTTTTTGCTCGAGTGTTTCACAAGTTAACCACTTTTTTCATTATCATTTCCCATTGCTATTTACTTTCTGTTAGACTCGGAAAGCACCCTTCAAAGCATGACGATCAATATCATTTCGTGGCAAGTTTCAGCTTTTCTTCAAGCACCTCAGTTCGAGGATCATCTTGCGATCGTTCTGATAATTTGATTAAAACGGAAAAAAATATACGTTTTTTTAAATTTAACCAGAGAAAACCAAAAAAACTATTAACGGCCAATAATTTTAATCAATAACTACCCTTCACTCAAATCTCAAGATCAATCAAAATGAATCAACAATAGGGAATGAAATAAAAAGAAAACAACGTTTCCGAAAATGAAATTCCATGCGGTTCTATCAAGATTGACATATGTACATGTAGAGGGGAGAACCGGCTGGATGGTAATGGCACAGAATATCTGGTAACCATGTTAGCTGGGCACTGGCGGACGAGCTAAATCCCCAAAGGGAGGGGAATCTTACCAAAGAGGGGGGAATTTGCAGTAATTAGGTAATTTTACCTACACCTTAAGGAAAAATTTCTACTTTTTGATAATGCCAAAGAGGGGGGAATTCCACTTTTCCCACCCCTTTTCGTCCGCTAGTGTAGCCGGGGGTGGTTTCACATGCGATCGGCGATGGTAAAAGCGTGTTTCGCCTCAGGTGGATACTGTCATCCGGGGCAGATACTTTGAGGATCGTGACAGAACCAGCGGACGAGGGAAGAACGAAAAAGGGGAATTCCCCCCTCTTTGGCAGTTCCAAGAAGTAGAGTTTGTTCCTTAAGGTGTTGGTAAGATGGCCCAATTTCGGCCAATTCCCCCTCTTTGACGAAGTTCCCCTCTCTTTGGAGACTTAGATCGTCGGCCAGTGGGCAGATATACATATGAAGTTTGGTCAAGGGTTTCTTGCTATCAAAAAATTAGTTTCGTGGGCTGGTCACGCACGTATGCCATGGATTAAAGGCAATTTTCGCATGTTGTCCAAATATTACGTGAAGAATATTTTATTTCTCGAAAATTTCAAAGCGCGCAAAAATACATATTTGAATTCAAAGCGCGCGCCAAACAGTGTTTGGCTAACAAGAAACCAAGGATAGGCTATAGCATTGTCTATTAAATAAGATACTGAATTTGAATGCGCCATTTTTTAAAATTAAAAGTTTTCTTAAAGTTTCAACACTCAAAACATGAGGAATAAATGTGAAACGTTCAAATCTCTGAATGACCGGGAATTCGGCAATAAACATATGGTACACACTTTCAGGTCGTTTAATCGTCTCGTCACTAATAAACCCAGTTTTGAAATATGTACGTGGTATAACGTCAGTTTTCAGGCCGAACTTTTAACTCAATGAGTAAAAAAACAGAACCAGTTTCTTAGTCATGTTTAAAATAGAAAAAACTGTGCATAAAACACTCTTATGTAATTGATGCGGCTGAAGTTAATGGGGTGCTCTTTCTCGAGGTATTCAATAAAATACATATTCCTCGTGTAATGTTCACAGAGTCACCTATATTTAATGAGCGCGTTTCAAATAAACTCACTGGATATATATGAACATAATTAAGCCTGACCAAGAAAATTATAGCTGTATTTCTATTTTCGATCTCCTAAAAATTTGCGAATGCTTCTCTCTCGCTCGCCGTTCAGACACTTGCGACACTTTGAAGTATAAAAATCTACAACTGATGACCAGTCATTAAGATTTTGCCAAGCCCCAGATTTCAAAAAATTATCCCAGCGGAGTCAACATTTTACACACCGTTCTCAATTCTATCTGGTTCACGGATGTGAACTTGAAAAATGCTTTCTTATTTGATAACAATTGTCGTAAATCAGTTCAGTCACTTTGGAATAAAGATCTACAGAATAAGGGTACGGCCTTCAAGATGAAGTACAGAATGAATGGAATCATTACCTGGACTGTTGAAGAGTCGGCTCCGGCGCGGACTTGGCTCCTGACTCACTCCGCCGACTTATTCAGGTATCACGCCATGAAGCCTAGTCTCACTTACTGGAGTCTTACTGTCTTAATACGGTCTCAGATGAGACCCAGATGACTCCTCATCGAAGTATAAATCGTAGTATAAATGTTCACATTGAGCAAAGTTCGCATCCTCATTTTTCAATTCAGTTCATCAATTCAGTGGCAGGCTCGACACGGGACATACAAAAGCATGAAAACAAGTTGTATGGACCATGAATCCATTCTTTCTGGTTTATTCTGATATATATTTACCATGGTTGTTTATCATGTGCACGATGCGTCGAATACAGAGTTATGGGAAATACCGTAGTCAAACACCAGTGCACTTCAATCAACCACTAACATTCTTTCTTGTCGTCATCAAATAACCAACCATTATCACTGCAGAACTAAAAAAAAACGATGATAGGAACCTATATTTACATAGCAGCAACACATCACGCGAGCAGGTACCGGTATGGAGTGTCTTCACATGCATCTGCAAAAAATCAGAACAACAATTTTCTCAAAATCTATAAATATTTTCGGAGTGAATTTTTTTCAAATGCATAGTCACAACAAAAAGTTTACGGCAAATTCCACTATAACGACTATGAAAGCACCTGAAGGTGGTGGGAAATACAGGACCATTCTGCTAAGGGTCTCCAATAACAACGATTGCATTTTTGAGAACGTTCTTGAGGGTAAATAATTGTTTTTATTTTACTTTTCATAAATTGCCTAAAAGTTTGTGGACTTGTGAAAGACTGCAATAAACACACGAAGTTAACCAGCGATTTAGAACTCATCAATATAAATGGTAAACTTTTCAGTTTTTGATGATGATTATTCTATCGCATAAAAGTACTGTGAAAATGAAATGATGGTTTTGCTAATCTATTTTTATAAACTGAATAACTAGAAGCAATAATACAACAGCTAACGAGCACGTAAGCACTTTTTATTGAAAGTTTGCAAAAGTTCATTAGATATTTGTTAAATCTTTGTTCGTTACAAAATCGCCTTTGGGCTTTCATGCATTTGTGAGTGAGTGAGTATAGGACTCATTACGGGTGAAAAATCAGCGAGTGGGAGTGAGAGAGTGAGTGAGTGAGTGAGTGAGTGAGTGAGTGAGTGAGTGAGTGAGTGAGTGAGTGAGTGAGTGAGTGAGTGAGTGAGTGAGTGAGTGAGTGAGTGAGTGAGTGAGTGAGTGAGTGAGTTAATGAGTGAGTGAGTGAGTGAGTGAGTGAGTGAGTGAGTGAGTGAGTGAGTGAGTGAGTGAGTGAGTGAGTGATTGAGTGAGTGAGTGAGTGAGTGAGTGACTGAGTTGCGAATTCCGGAAACGCAGTAAATTTGCAAATTCTTTTGTGCCGCACTGCCGATTTTGCGCCAACCAGACCAGCTTCCCGACGCCCACCCGCCACCGCCTATTTCATTGTTTATAAGGCTTAGGCTTAGTCATTAGCACAGACTGTTCGTTCTAAGCGAGATCGCCGAGTATGAGGCTAAGAGTTAGTTTTCAGTTTAGGCTTAGGATTAGGCTTAAGGTTTGGGAAGGGCTTGGGCGCGTAGCGCCCGAGCCCTTCTCCAAAGGCTAAGCCTAAGCCTAAGCCTACACTGAAACCTAAGTTTTATGCCCCCGCCTTGGACCGTTAGCACCGCGAAGCGGAGGTGTCCAGCGTGGTTTTCCACTCATGAAGGGCGCTTTTATAACAGTTCCGCTTTTGACGGTTCCGCTTTTAAAAATCCGCTTTTGACGTTTAAAAAAATAAAAAATAAAAATCGGCAGTGCGGCACAAAATTAAGCCTTTTACTGCGTTTTCGACGCGTGTGACTGAGTTAGTGGGTCCATTAATTGACGGAACGTTTGGTTTTAATCAAAGGATTGATATATGTAATTGATTGTTTGTTTGATAAATTGATTGATTGATTGGTTGACTGACTGACTGCCTGATTGAATCGATTAATGGACTAAACGTATGGTTTTAATTGAAAAATGGGTATTATTTATTGTTTGTTTGTTTGATTGATTGGTTGGTTGGCTGACTGACTGACTGATTGATTGCCTCGGGCGTGTGAACTTTACAGCTCAACGTATGCATGTCATAGTGATTAAGTTAATGAAAACTAACACTGATGGGTTTTTATTCGCTGAATACGCCGTAATAAAGCCCGTATGCTATTTCTGCCAGCAAAAGCATTGCCCAAAACTTCTGATAATGAAACATCAGATAATCAGTGTTAACACGCACACCAATCATCATCACCCCATGCTCTACTGTGTTGAACTATGGTGTCAACCGAGTTGACTTGGGGGTACTGATGTTTCATTATCAGAAGTTTTGGGCAATGCTTTTGCTTGCAGAAACAACATACGGGCTTTAGCTGGAGAAATGTTACATTAACGTTTTTGTAAACCTACTCATGTTCACCAATTTGATGCATGGCTATTATACTACGGTGTAACGAAATCTCTACATGATTTGGTGACTATAACTTCGAATATAAAACAAAATACTTAATATTTCATAATTTGTTCTCAGTTTTTTCTGTTTAGCAATAAGTTTAGCAATTTTCTGGCTCTCACTTTACCCGTAACGACATTGTATCCAAAATAACTTTCTTACATTACGACGCATTAGAAAAATGCCTATGCACGTGAAACATTAGCTTGTGCACGCTTTCCATGCGAGCTCATTGCGTGCGTTTGGCGCATTCGCATTGCATGTGCCATGCAACTGCTTATGGCTTCAGCTGAATTTCCTGGAAACTTGATTGTTATCTATCATTATAAATGTACTATGATGTTTCATGAAGAAATAAGTCTGATCCGGATAATTATCGCCCTATCTCTTTAAACCCTACACTGAGTAAGGTATTGGAGAAAATCATCAGAAAACAAGTAATGGAATATTTAATCAGTAATGACTTGGTTTCGCCTGAACAGCATGGATTTATGCCACGTAAATCGGTCGAAACCCAACTACTCTCTTGTCTTAACATTTGGACTGAGTCATTCGAGATGGGTTACAGGACAGACATTTTCTATTTAGACCTCTCCAAGGCCTTCGATACGATTGATTATAATTATTTGTTGGATGCGTTACGTTGCCTTAATTTTGACCAAACAGTGATTAATTTCTTTGCGTCCTATCTTTACGGTAGATCAATTTCAGTATCAATCGGGAATAACTCATCCTCTCTGTATTCTATCAATAGAGGCGTACCTCAGGGAAGCGTACTCGGACCTTTATTATTCACAATCTTCTTATCCGATATTCCTAATCAAGTCTCGTTTGCTAAAATTAAGTTGTACGCTGATGATATCAAGCTTATGGCACCAATCACCTGCCAAGAAGACATGTTAAAATTTCAGAAAGACATTGATTCAGTCTGCGATTGGCTATGCTCTCATGGACTTACGATATCAGTGCCAAAATGCGGTATCCTGAGTGTTGGTACGAAATCGAGTATTTCTCTTGTGGATCCACCTAATTACACTATGCTTGGTGAACCAGTTCAACTTTACGATAATTTTCGTGATCTGGGAATCATAATTGAATCCGACCTCGGAGTCAAACGTCAAATTGATAAAATTACCACTAAAGCTAGCCGACAATTAAACGTTACAAATAGACTGTTCCGAATTCGAAATACGAACTTTCGTCTACAAATGTACAAAACATACGTGAGACCCATACTTGAATCAGGGTCAATTCTGTGGAATCCTTCGCAAGTCGGTTCAATAAAACTAATCGAATCTGTTCAGAAACGTTTTTTAAAGTACCTCCAACATTCTTCGGTGAAAAAGACCGCTTACTTGGAATTATGCGAACAATTTAATATCGAACCACTCATTGTACGTCGGACGAAAACCGACCTAACCACCCTTTACAAGCTATTCCATGACCACTTCATGCACGTCAATAGTTCAGACTTCGTCACATTATCTGAATCGAACACCAGGGGACATGAATTCAAAATACATCGACCGTTCCTTAAAAGTACCCAAAGATCTCGCCTGATCTTTTATAGAACCTACGAACTATGGAACTCCCTTCCACCTGAAGTGGTGGCATCTCCATCTATAAATGATTTTAAATCATATATAAATTCCCCACGGTATACAAAACAACTAATTGATAATACCTTCAATAAGTTTCCCAACGTTTTTCTCTAAACAATGCGTTAAAGCCAAATTCTTTGCCTTACCTAATGCGATTCATGGTTAACGTTATCTATATTATCACAGATTATTATCATTGCGATCACCACTTTCAACTTTCACTTTTCATTTGCTCCTTTTACTACTGCCTCGATCTGATCTATAATTACTTTTACCTATATATATATTCTCTGATTCGTCTGAGCTTTAAAACCAAAACCAAAACTATTAATCTCGATTTATTAACCACTTCAAATGTTATTTTGAGGGGCTCTTGCCGCTCATCCCCAACTTATTCAGAGTTGCGAATAAAACATAATATCGTAATATCGTAAGAAAAGTCGGCCAAAAATCATTTCTATTGATTATTTGCGCCGTTAAAACACCTTTATCTTTACACTTTCGTCTGATTGTTTGCATATACTTGAAAGTCAGCCAGTCTATTCTTTCTACAATTGTTACTAGCGATTGCAAGTAATATTGGTTTCATCAGTCTTCCGTATTATTTTGTATATTGTTCTCAAATCCCTGTTGACTTGAGTTTCATTTTCAGGGCAAAACCGACTGTAAATTCGTAAAAACTCTTTCGGCGCCGTTTTTCTGGTAGTCGAATTCGTTTGGAAGAAGAAACGAAGGTAATTTGAATTGGCGTCGTTTCGAGGAGACGTCGTTCATCATGGACAACTCAACGGTTGGTTCAGATTTCAGACTTCCACGAGTGGGTTTCTTAAATGCATGTTATATGACAGTAGAGTGAATTGGCAGATTGGTAGGAGGGGTTGTCAATAAAAATAATAATAAAATTATCTGTATTTAAATTATTAGGCTCTATAAATGCGAAGACAAACCACTATCAGACAGAAATATCACTTGTTGTGAACGTAGAGTTGAGTACTGAAGTAAACACTAATCAGCCGATAATGAGGTGTAGCTTACTAATCATCCTCTTCTTGAAACCTGCCATACTGACAATTCACTCAATCTTTTTGCTTATTTACGGTCACCGTTTTATTTGCCTTATTTTGTACCGTTTCTACGTTATCATTCCACCAGCAACTAGAACCTCTGTTGTTAAAACCTAGCATCTCTTAAAGTTTCCTCACCAAATCGTATACGATTTTGCTGATGATAACATCTTTTGTATTTATATAAATATTTTTTTAACTAATAATTTCCTCACCAAATCACACTGATACTTGCACTTACGCGCATTCAATTATGCGCAAACACAACACAATCAAACTAGTTTCTACCGTAGTCAGTTTTCTTATCAGTTGATCACAATCATGTTCTTGTTCTTTATGTACAACTGCTGTATTAATCCATACGTACAACGTACATGCCGATCCGTTTGTTTATGCTGAAAAAGGTGGAGATTATCACTAACTATAGGTTTCCTTTGCATTAAACATGGAGTTCAATTCAATTATGCGTAAACACAACACAACCAAACCAGTTTTCATAAATACCGTATACCGTAATCACCCTTCTAATCAGTTGATCATACTATCAGTGTACATACATGTGTATGTCGTGTTCAACATGTTTGTTTGTTGATATATAGTCCTGGGTCCTGAATTACTGTTTCTGTGTAATTTTATCAATGCTTTTTTCTTTTCTGGAACTGTGATTAATGATTATTTATGATTCTTCTGTGAGCTGCTTTCTCTACGTCTCATTCTTTCCGAAACTTGGTGGTGTTTATTTGTACAAGATTTCATGTTCTGTTCTTGTAGTGAGTTATTGTTAACAATTTTGGGTGGGCCCAACTCAATACTTATTCATTACATTATGTTGATCGTAGTTCAAGTGAGAATATATTAGTCGGGACAAGACAGGGGTGCACACCTACTAAGTATCGTACTAGTTTGATATTCATGGCTTTGGAGCTGTGTAGGGAAGAAGGAAAGTTGGTAATGCATGTATGGATATAGACTCATTTCGTGGACAAAACTTACGGGAATTTCTTCATTGGTTAAGGGATTTGAGGTTTCGAAGGTATATAATATAACAACTTGTTTAAATTTTTGAAATGATTAACGAAATGAGAATTCTTCCATGTGTGTGACTAATGTCTAGCTAGACCAGGAAATATAATACCTTCCAGTTAGCGAAAAGTTCTCTTGTGCTAATTGTTATATTCCAGAATAGAATCAATATTTAATTTGTCTCTTATGTCAATCAGTAGTATTCTAGAACTAAGACCAGATAGCAACTTTGATCTCTTACATGTTTAGCAGAATATTATCAGGAAATTATTTCCGATTATAAGAAAAAAGATAAAAGAAACTGTATGTTTTTCAAATATTCTACCAGCTAGAATGTTTTTGTACTAGAATATTTTATTCTTTTCGGTTGTTTGACTTGACTGACACTTCCCATCCCTTCTCCCATGATTGATAATGTTAAACGTATCGGTCGCCGACGGGATCGCCTTATTTGATATTCATTGAATTTTTCGTCTGATTGCCTGGTTTATGTCCGAGTTGGGCACTAGCGGACGAGAAGGGGAGCGAAACGTGGATTTCCCCCTCTTTAGCAGTGTCAAGAAGTGAAGTTTGTTCGTTAAGGTGTAGGTTACCTTACCGTCATTTCCCCCTCTTTGGAAAGATTCCCTTCCCTTTGGAGTTTTAGCTGGTCCGCCAGTGTGGGTTGGGGTTGGTGACGAACATCTCATTATTACATCTATTTTATTAGATGGGATCATTGGTGGACGAGCCGATACTTCAAAGGGAGGGGAATTTATTCTAAGCTATTTAGCGCTATTTTACCCATCCAAAAAACATCTAAATTGTGAAAAATGTGGGTATCATTCCTCGTTCTCTACTTCTCTAGTGGATGTGATAGGTTTTCTATTGATTCGGCAAGTGTCTTTCGTAATCGTAATAGAGGAACAGAACAGAAGTATAGTTAGGGTCAACAAGTTTATCTCATTTCATTTTGATGGCTTTCCGCCTTTCCGTTATTTTCGGTGTTTTGCTAATGTCGGTTAGCTCAACTCACATGGAAAAATCAGGCACAAATAATAAATGGTGAGGTGAAAGCCAAGTATTATTCTTCAGCTGTTTTTTCTCATTACGACTGTGCTCAAGGCGGGGTTTTGGTTATTTTTTTAGTCCTGATAGCGATCAAGTTCGTTCTTTTGCCTCGAAGTGTAACACATAGCAACGCATTTTCTAGAGAACTGAAAAACTTTACTTAACTTTCTAAAGAACGTTACTTAACTTCTTTGTCCACCCTTAGTTTCAGACCGAGGCAACGAAAATGGAGGTTAATGAATCAAAGTTTTTTCTTCTCTGAAAGTAATGCCCGAGAGAGTGAAAAATTTTGTTTGCGAGTTTTGCGACGGAGAAGCATTTACGGGCTAAATGGTGTTATTACAACTTTCGGCCCTATGATCTTTTGTCTTGTCTTTAGTTGGTGCTTGGTGATGTTCGTTGTTGTTGTTGTTATTGCGTTTGTTGTTTTTGCTGGTGTTGCTGTTGTGTTGATGCTGTATGCGGGTCATTGTTTTCATTTATGACATTTTCAAAAGATTGCACCATGGTATGGCGAATGTTTGTATCTCTTCATTCATCTTGTCACTCAGTTTAGTTCGTTACATTGATTTATCATTGTGTTTAATTTAAAGTTTTGTTTTGATATTGCGGTCCTGTGTGTGTTAATGTCGCAGCTTCTCTTCATGTCAAAGGTTTCACACCTACGTCACCAGTCGGTCATTGTGTCTGTCAGTCAACCTAGTCTGTCATTCCATTCATTCACTCACTGTCTGTCTTCAGCGGACGAGCAGATTGGGCAAACAGAAGGGAAGTTTATGGAAGAAAGATAATTTGATATCTCCTTAACCTTAACTTTTACTTATTGAAGCACCTGAAAAATTTCAAAATCTTCGCATTCTTCATTTGTTATCGCTTATCGGGCTAGGTCAAGTGTTGCTTTGCTTTGAATGTGGCACACTTTTAGACGGTTTCCGTTTTTCTGGTCAACACTTTTCTTTGGAACGATTGAATGAAGGAAGCAATTATTGGCCAACTTTGCTTTGTGGGCCTGGATGACACGAGTTGGAATTTTCCTTTATGTGATGTAAAATGTGCGTATGCAACGTTTTGAAACGCTACGAAAGTTCCTCTGAAATACGAAAGTGGCTTTGTCCTTGGCGGTCGATAAAAATAGGGCAAAGTTGATTTTCACCCTCTTTTGGCGGTTGCAAAAAATGACTTTGTTCCTTAAGGTGTATGTATGAAAAGGCATAAAGCATAAAAAACTGCCGATTCCACACTCTTCGACGGAATTCATTTCATTTTGGAGGATTGGCTCGTCAGCCAACCAACGGTCTGTCGTGTCAATTTGTGGGATCACCCCTGGCAACGGCGCCATTTTCTGCACTGGCGAACGAGGTAATCCCCAAAGGGAGGGGAATTTCGTCAAAAAGGGGAATCGGCAGTTTTCAAGCCATTTTACCTACACCTTAAGGAACAAATTCTACTTTTTGAGAACTCCAAAGAGGGGGGAATTCCAGTTTTCCCACCCCTTCTCGTCCGCTAGTGTATTTCTGTCATTGCATTTTATTGTATTGTATTGCGGCACTTGGTTGACTCTCTGGCTTGTTTGACTTTCATTTAATTTATGCAGTTTCACCTTCACGTCACATTTTCCTTTATTGAGTTTCACTTGACATTACATTTATTAAATTTAGTTTCACTGGGGGAATTTATTATAGTCAGTGGGGAAATTCATCTAGTCAGTAGCAGAGCCGTAGGTGTTTCTCTGAAGTAGGTTTTCTGGCCTACGTACAGAACGGATGTCGTTTGGAACCACTAGCGGACGAAGGAAGAATGAATAAGTGGAATTCCCCCCAAAAAGGTCTGAACACTGCCGATTCCCCCTTTATGAGGAAAATCCCATCCCTTTGGAGGATTATCTCGTCCGCCAGTGTTTGAAACACGTAATGAATAATAAGACAAAACAACCGTAATTATCATGTTGTTACTCTCCATGTTATATACTTGAGCAACCTTCGTGGAGTGATTCGATGAGGTTTTTTCGTGATTTGAGACATGCCAGCATTTCAGGGCAGGGTTGTAAGTAATTTCCGAGTGAGCGGCTGTCTGACATCTATTTATGCTAAATACATTGGATCTGAAAGGAAACTCGATACTTGGCATTGGCAGACTTGGCCCTCTAGGAGATGGGCATCGAGATGTTGCCATCAGAGACCCGACGTTCAACAACGTATGACGTACCCTTCATTGCTGTATTACTGCTCCTCCCTCGTACGTTTTGTTTCCGTAACATTTATAATTGACTAAGGAGACTTAAGTATTTTTCGTGCCAAGTTTTCGGGTGTCTTTTCACTGCTGACGAAAAAAATTGTCAGAAGTATTAGTATACATAGTTGGCTGATCGCTACCTAATTATCCAAAATGTCCAGCAACACGTCAATAAATGCCTCCCTCTACTGTCTGTTCCGTCAACTCCCCTACGTACTTTTGAGCAGTTACATAGTTGGTCGATTACACAAAGTTTCGAGTTCACTTTTGGTCTGATGCCCTGACGTTTTTGTTGCGGTTGGCTCTGAACAATTCGAACAACTGGATGATCGATCGGGCTACCTACCAGCAAAAGGATGGTAGACGGGGAGATGTGACTTTGTATTCCTATAGTTTTTTTTCGTTTATTTCTGCCGAGTTTCTTGAAAACTGGTTTTGCCATTTGTGCTTTCATTCAAATGAATTTTTTTTTAAAAGGGGGTTTTTACTTCCAAGTGTATCAACTCCATCGATCCGATGGAGACTATCAACATACTGTTCTTTTATTCAATTTTACTGGAGGAATTCCCTATCTTTTGCTTGATTTGGTGTTCCGCTGATAGCTAGACTATATATGTATGGATGTATGTATGTTTTTTTTGTATGTATGCACACATATGTACAGTACCCAGTGGTGGGCAGCGAATTTGGCCAAAATGGCGTTACGGTCATACACTTTTTCAAAAATCGGTCTTACGGTCAGGCACCCTCCCGGGTTTCGATTTTGGGGGGGGCATGACGGTCAACATTAAATGAAGTCGAATTTTTAACTCAAAAACATCAGTAATGGCTCGAAATAATGACCGAAATTTCGGCATTTTGAAAGCCGCTGATTTGTATAAGAAACATAACAGAAAATTGACAGACTGAGTGCGCGCGGCGCCGAAATTTTGGCATTTTGAAGCCCGCTGATTTGTATTAGAAACATATCTGAAACCTGACAGGCTGAATAGCGCGTAGCGCTGAATTTTTTTGCATTTTGAAGTCCGTTGAATAGTATTAGAAACGTATCTGAAAACTGACAGGCTGAGTGGCGCACAGCGTCAAAACTTAAGCATTTTGAAGCCCGCCGATTTGTATAAGAAACATATCTGAAAACTGACAGGCTGACTGGCGCGCAGCGCCGAAATTTAGGCATTTGAAGCGCGCTGATTTGTATTAGAAACATATCTGGAAACTGACAGGTTGACTGGCGCGCAGCGCCGAAATTTTGGCATTTTGAAACCCGCTGATTTGTATTAGAAACTTATTTGAAACCTGACAAACTGAGTGGCGCGTAGCGCCGAAATTTTGGCATTTGAAGCGCGCTGATTTGTATTGGAAACATATCTGAAAACTGACAGGCTGAGTGGTGCACAGCGTCGAGACTTAAGCATTTTGAAGCCCGCTGATTCGTATAGGAAACATATCTGAAAACTGCCAGGCTGACTGGCGCGCAGCGCCGAAATTTTAACATTTGAAGTGCGCTGATTTGTATTAGAAACATATCTGAAAACTGGCAGGCTGAGTGGTGCACAGCTCCGAAATCTTAGCATCTGAAGCCCGTTGATTAGTATTGGAAACATAGCTGAAAAGTGACAGGCTGAGTTGCGCCCAGCGCCGAAATTTTTGCATTTTGAAGCCCGCAGATTTGTATCAGAAAGATCTGAAAACTGACAAGTTGAGTGCACAGCATCGAAACTTCAGCATTTAGCCCACTGATTTGTATTAGAAACGTATCTAGTGGCGCGCAGTGTTGGTTGATAATACAGTACTGAGTATATCATCCAGCACCATACATCAATCATCATATCGTGCATCGAATCGATCCAACGAACACTGATTTTAAAACTTGAAACATTTTCGACCAATTTTTGGTTGTTGTTTTTTTAATTTAAAACGTTTTCAACGAATTTTTGAAAAAAAATTTAAACTTGAAACGTTTTCGACCAATTTTTGGTCGTTTTTTAGGCGATTTCGTGTAATTTTAGGTCATTTTGACAGTACATTCTCTCAAATTTTGACCGTTACGGTCAATGGGTCAATTCTGAAAATCTCTCTTACGGTCGATCGATCAAGGGCACCCTCCCACCCTGTTTTTGGGGGGGGGCGCCCCCCCCGCCCCCCCCCCCCCGCTGCCCACCACTGACAGTACCTACAGTACATACATACATGTATGTATGTTATGTACTGTATGTGTGCCCCGAGAGTTGGAACGCCGTGGCCAAATGCGGTTGTTATGTGCCCCTATAGCTGGCATATGTGATGTATGGGGGCCCATATGTACATACATACATACTTACCGTATGCATGCGTAACTTTATGTATTCAAGATGTACTGTACACATACATACATTATACGTACCGGGTGTCCCATTTAAAAGTCCGGATTATTATTTTGAATAACAATCGCGATTTTTGTTCGAATTGAGAAAATTTTGCGCCAGGTTATAGACAATTTCTGGCTATTTTGTTTATTTTTTTATTTTCCAAAATCAACTTAACGAATCGATTTTTATGATGAAATTCCCGACACCCCCCTTTTTCATGTTTTTGCACTGTAGTCGGTGGTTTCTTAAACGATAGCGTGAGCGTTACAAAAGCAATTTTGATAATTTAAGAAATCATTTCAGTTGAATAATAAGATAAAAACACGTTGCAAGACGGATAATAATTAAATTGGTAACAATCAAATCATCTAACCAACATTCAGCTAAAACTCCGCATCCACAAGCATGCGCTAGCGCAGGGAGCTTGGGTTTCCTTTTGTGAAAGTTTGCACATCAGGTTTATCCATACTCAACAACGACATGATGTGGTGGTTTCCAAAGCAGAATATTGTAATTCACCGTGTTTTACCGTTATTTAGCAAAATTTTTTCAAGCTGGGTAAGTTAATCTCTCACAGGAAGGAGAAACCACGCTCCCTGCGCAAGTGCATGCTTGCGCTGCGGAGTTTGAGTGCTTTTTGGTGACTGTCAGTAAGCAGCTTGTTAGTTTTGATGAGTGCTAACAATTTATCAGTATTCAATATTATAACAAGTTTAAAACGTTATTGAACTGAAATGATGATTTAAATTAGGAATCTTCATTAATAAAGGTCATGCTATCGTCTAAAAACCGCCGACTTGAGTACGAAAACGTGAAAACGGGTTTGTTGGTAATTTTTTCATAAAAATCGATTTGCAAACTCGATTTGAAAAAATTAAAATTAAAACAAAATAGCCAGAAATTTTCTATAACCTGGCGCAAAATTTTTTGAAATCGAAGGAAAATTGCGATTGTTATTCAAAATAAAAATCCGGACTTTTAAATGGGACACCCTGTACATGTATGTATGTATGGTATGGTACATATGTACGTACATGTATGTATGCATGTATGTATGGTATGGTACATACATGAAAATGCATGTGTGTTATAGGCCTATAAAGCCTGTATGGTCTACTTAGTTACAGGTAGTTAGCTGGTTTGTGTGGAACACTTTCTATGGGTGCATTCTTATGACGGATAGTTGTCGTTTTATCAGATTATTTTCAACTTGTAAGGAGTTTCCAGACCTAAACCGAGGTAAAGTACACTTCTACTGTGTAGTTTACTGTATCTAATAATACTGATGTTCTGACAAAGAACGGGTCTTCTCTCCCCGGAGGCACGGAAACACAGGAGGATTACAAATTTTTTCTTTGTCGTCCGGTCTGGTTACTGATACGATACTGGAACATGGAACGTCCGAGTGAGGTCTTCGGGTGTCAGGGACGGTACAACCATAAATAGGGACTGACTAACGCGTCTCTGGTCGTAAAAATGTCTGAAATAGTATTCTGGAAGTTTTTTGGCTGTGAATTATCCATAGCACATTAAACATTCTCTCCTCTTCTAATTGGAATTTTGGTCATTTTTGTTCAGCATGCTAAGGCTACGGCTTAGTTCGCTGTCGACGCGGTGCTCTATTCATTTCGTGTAGTTTGCGAAACAGAGACTGAACGGAACTGTTGTGGGTCATCAACGATCAACAAATGCCGTGGGTCATCTCGCTTCAATGTCTATTATGTACGACTATATTTTACTTCTGCCTTCCTACTATGTTCCACTATCTTCTCGATGTTTTATCCAAATTCAGTCAAACCCGACCCCCATCCATCGGAAACTTTTCCCATTTCGTCATAGTGTGTTTTTTCTGTTCCATGATGTTGCCTACATAGACATGCCTGGACTAAAGTGCCCCCACGTACACCCAAGCACTGGCGGACGAGCCAAACCATCAAAGGGAGGCGAATTCTTACCAAAGAGAGGGAATTGACAGAAATTATATCATTTTACCTACACCTCAGGGAACAAATTCTACTTCTTAAAACTGCCAAAGAGGGGGGAATTCCCCTCCCCTTCTCGTCCGCTAGTGTACCCAAGGCACGCATGGCCATAGCGTGTTGAGTGCCCTCCTCATGTGTGCCTAGTTAACAGTTGCTGTCGTTAGATTCACTGTCTGCTGAATACTTTTTTTATTTAATTCATATTAATTAAAGAAATTATTTAAACATCAACTATATCATAAACGTGCAAGTTTTAATTTGATTCGGTCCCGTCGGCCTATTCATGGCATTTTTTCTTTAAATTTCGTCATCCTGTGCTTTTCTGTATGATTTACTGTATGTAAAACAGTTTTTAGAAAACTCTTCTAAACTAATAAAACGGCAATGCATGTCTAACTCGCGTACCAAATCCTAACTAACTTAATGAATGAATGAATGGAAAAGGTTTCAATGGTGTTTCGACCACCACCTTAATGGAATAAATTTGGTTCTGTCCTATTTTAGGCTTTCACCTACTCTGTTATATGGTGGCTTGGCTATATATGGCTTAGCTATAACTTTTTTAATCTCATCATAGCGTGTATTTTTCTGTATGCCCCAGTATGCTATGGTCTGAAGCACTGGCGGACGAGTTAAATTCTCAAAGGGTGGGGAATTTCATCGAAGAGGGGAGAATCGTCAGTTTTCGGTCCATTTTCCCTACACCTTGGCTTAAAGAACAAATTCTGCGTTTTAAAAACGACAAAGAAAGGGGAATTCCACTTTTCTTTCCGCTGGTATCTAAAGTGGACCCACAGTACCACACAATGCCAAGCCAGCGGATGAGCAAGTTAGCCAAAGGAAGGAAGATTCCTTGTAGGAAAAAGGTTCGGCGTTGTTTGAAACTTATTTGTCGGTCCGATGGCGGAAAATTTTATGGTTTTTTAATCCCCCAAGAGAGGGATATTCCCACTAGTCCGCTCATTTTCTCCTACGCTAATACGCAAACAAGCCGGGGCGTGTTAAGTGCCCCCATGTCTATAGTTAAGGGTTGTCTTTGGTATATGGGGGGTCGGTCCCCACCGGCAGATGTATCCAATATACATACTGTATGTATGTATGTACATATGTATGTACTGTATGTGTATGTATGTATGTATGTATGTATGTATGTATGTATGTACATATGTACATATGTACGTACATATGTATGTAGGTAGGTGCCAACAATTCGATTAATTATGCCATACTCAGTTGTGCGCTGGTGTTGACAAGTGAAAAAAGTATGCACAGTATGTAGGTATGTGCATTTATTGTATATACATTATTGTTTGGTACATTATGTACTGTAAATGTAGTGTACAGTATGTACATATCTGTCACTGTCAGTACAATGAACATAATTATGATTTTTCCTACATTATCAACTTGAAAACCACTGTGAACTTTTAAGGTGAAATTCTCTACTGTCGTGCTGTCAAACTCTACAGCGATTACCTGTTAGATTTCCGTTGTACTGACATTCTGACATACCGTAACCTTTCTGTGCCACGTACCTACAGTATATATCGATATCCGGCCGCACTGGCGGACGAGCTAAATGCCCAAAGGGAGGAGAATTTCCTCAAAGAGGGGGGAATCGGCAGTTTTGTAGGTCATTTCACCTACACCTTAGAGAACAAATTCGACTTTTTGAGAACGCCAAAGAGGGGGGAATTCCCACCCCTTCTCGTCCGCCCAGTGTCCGACCGTACCTGTGTTCGGGCATGCAATCGGATACCTCGAACGTTCGGACTTCGTTCACTCAAGTGTTATGCCCCTGCCATGCCATGCATCACTGGCGGATGAGCCAATCTTTCCATGGGAGGGGAATTTCCCCAAAGAAGAGGAATTAGCTGTTATAAGACCATTTTACCCACACAGTAAGAAACAAATTTTGCTTTTTGGAAATGCCAAAGAGGGGGGAATTTCACTCTTCCGTGCCTATGTACCTCGTCCGCTAGTGCCATGCCACATGCATTTTGTATATAATTTCGCACTTTCATATCCATTCCATTTTTAACGCTCGCTGCGCACCGAGTTTATAACTTCGTACAGTTTGTTCAGTGTTTATTTTGATTATGGGTATCGTATTTTCTAAACAGAATAGTATAGTTAGTATAGAATGGTGAAACTTCATAATATGTCTAATTTGGTTAGAACTGTATTCGTCGAATTTGGAGTGAATTCAGATGTTTGAAAAATGGCGGTCGTCACTGCATGTGGTAAAGGTTTTACACGAAATCAGACGATGAATATGAATACTTCATCCAAAGCTCGACCATATTCAGGTGCATTGCTTTGATTTCGACTCATTTAGAGTACTATTTCTGGTCTGGTAATGTGTAGATTGGCCATAGATAAATACATTTGTATATCCCATAATAGTACAATATGTATTTATTCACGTTGCGTGTGCCTCTATAGGGACTTGAAGGCATACATGTACCGTATGTATGCATGCTGCTGCCTAGAACATGCACTTACAAACTTCTGGTCTTTTAGTCCTACTTACATATACTACAGTCCCTACTTGAGTCTTGACTGGCGTTGGTGGTGGTGGGGTGGCTGGAGTTTTTATTGTTCACCGTGTGGCGCGGTTTTTATTGTGCGCCGTGGCGACCTATAACCCGCCGAGTGGTGACGTTTTTATTGTTCAACTCAACATGAGGAACCTTGTGCATGGGAGCGAAAGTTGTGAAGGCCGTCCTGGCCTGTATGCATAGGTGATGACAGCTAATATTGAACAGATACTTTCGTATTCGTTGCTTGTAAATACGTCGGAGAACACGTAATTTTTTTAAGCATATAATTTTTTAATTAAAGTACGAGCTGTTTGTAGTGTAAAAAGTCCATCATCATCATCATCATATATACATAAATACATATGTACGTATTTCAAGTTCTCCGGTCTTGAATTTCTCGTCCAATTATCAACCGATTCAACTATGTACAATGTACCGTTTCGTACATAGTCTTGTTTGCGTATACATACATACATCATGTGCAAATGTATCTAAATCTAAATATAAGCAAATAACGGCACACCTCTCTATGCAATTACTCAACCGGCTTGTTACAGCTTACAGCCAGTTACAAATGTTCAATGTGTTTACGTACTTATGTATGTACTGTTAGTTACTGTAACTTTATATACAGTATGTCGCATGTAATGCAGCTTTAGGTGAGGCGTGAGGACAGCTATTATTAGGACAGGTGAACTTTTTTGCGTGTGAGCATATCAGACATGAGGTTTTTATATTCCATCCCGAGTTATTTTGGCATACATGTATTACTGTTAATATAGGTAGTTAATAAAATGTTTTCGGTGACTGTATTTTAACCTCACACAATGGGATATTCGATGAGTGATTAGAGCCCTAATATTCCAACTTGATGTACGTACGGACGCGCCACTGCTTCATCACTAACATATCCACATTTGCATAGTACGTCTAGATAATTTTGCTGACATGTAAAATATGCTCTGTAGTTTCGAAAATTACAAATTCTTTTCAAATTTGAAACGAATTTTGTGTTTTTTTACATTTCAGTATTGCCTAGTAGAACTACATCTCCTGTATCTTTAAAAAAAATACCGTGTTGAAAAATCGCGAAAAAATCTAATTTTTCTCACTATCCTATAAGTAATAAAGTGTCTGATTTATATTATTTCACCTGTGAGTTACCATACATATGTTGTCATTTGGCATAACTCATACGAAATTACCATCATTACATTAGTGATAACCAACGCCAGCTAGTCATGACAGGTACTGGTACATAACATACATACATATGTACGTACATTGTTTTTATTGATTCTGCGGTATATATGTACGAACATACAGTATGTATCACTGGCGGACGAGAAGAGGAGGGAAAAGTGGAATTTCCCCGTCTTTGGCAGTTTCAAAAAGTAGAGTTTGTTCTTCATTGTGTAGGTAAAATGCCCTAACATCTGCTGGTTTTCCCTTAGAAAGATTCCCCTTCCTTTGGGTGTTTGGCTCGCCTGCTAGTGTATGTACGTCGTGGTTGTAAAAATCAGCCATCGCTTCAGTAATTTCAACTTTCATTACCTGCAATTTCACTGTCGCCACAAACTTTTTTACTGTTTGATGGGTTCTGCTGAAACATTGTAAGTCCAAAATAATGGAGAATCCGGTACTTTTCTTCACTTATTTTAATGGGGTTAAAAAGTTATTTGTTCCGTCTGCCACTGTTGTAACCGGCGGATTTTTATTATGAAATCCGAATTATGAAATGTGTACGATGGAGTGCATGGAGCGGTAATACGTCATAGTGAAATCTGGTTCTCATGGTACACTCAAAAGCCAGGCCATATTCACCTGGTTCTGAACTGCTGCTGCCTCATTCTAGTTGGGATTTATTATGTATACTGTTCTCTGTTGACTTACGCAACTTTTTTATTGCGGATTCTTCATGTACGTATTTTTAAGTAATTTTATTTTACTTCTCAAATTTTGACCTGACTTGATAGTCACTGTCATTAATGTCATTCCTCATTCATTGAACTAGCAAATTTTAGGTTTGAACAAAGTTCTAGCAATTTGGCTGTCAGTCGCTAGTCACCAAGTTCTTTTTTTATATTTGGACAGTCAGTCAGTCGGTCGGTCATTGACTTATGTTGCGGCCTGTTCCCGTCCCTGGTTCCCATTCCCATTCCCTGGCTCCCATCCATGGTTATTTTTTATGTATACCCGAGCCCAAAATAATGGGAACCAAAACAACGGAGATGCATGTGGTGGCACAATTTACGGTGAAAATTGCCAGCAAAAACCCAATGGTGTTTTGAGTGCCGTGGAGATATTTTTGGTGTGCGTGCCCAGATGGGACGATGGAATGGTGTTTTCTATGGCACATTATTGCAGTGCATTGTGGAGCGGAATCAGGAAAATATTGTGCTAATCCATACGTATGTATGTATCTCAACGAATTCTGTTTTTATGTTATGGTGATAGTCTAGTCAATTTCCGCAAAAAAATATAGGTAGGGATATTTTAGGCTTTTGGCTCAGATGAGACGATGGAATGGGGTTTTCTATGGCACATTATTGCAGTGCATTGCGGTGGGTGATCAGATAAATATTGTGTGAATCGTGAATCCATACGTATCTCAACGAATATTGTTTTTATGTTATGATGATAGTCTAGGCAATTTCCGCAAAAAATAATAGGTGGGTGGGGGTTGGGATATTTCAGGCTTGCTTGTAGGCCCAGATGGGAGGAATGGAATGGTGTTGTATATGGCACATTATTGCAGTGCATTTTGGCCTACGTTATGGATTAAAGTTGAGAAAAAAAGTGAATGTAGTGATATTTTTGGTTTGTGTGCCGTCCCAGATGGAACGACGGAGCTCTGGGTGCATATGGGACATTATTACGGTACATTCGGTACCGTCATGTGGTCTGTAATCAAATTTTCGAAGGCATCTAAGCGGGATTGGGCTTTGACTGCCCGTCGGCTGGTGTTTGACGTTCCGACCGCTAGCGGACGGGGAGGGAAAAATGGTTTTCCCCCCTCTTTGGCGTTTTCCAAAAGTAAAATTTGTTCCCTATGGTGTTGGTAAAATGGTTTAATGTTTGCCAAATCACCCCTCTTTGGGGAAATTTCCCTCCCATTCGGAGGATGAGCTCATCCGCCAGTGACTGCTTGTCGGCTCATGTTTGACGTTCCGACCGACCAGAACCAGCAGTATTTGCCAAGGCTTTGGGATAATCTGTCGGGTGAACCCATCCACCAAAAGGTGGGGAATTTTCTCAAAGAGGGAATTTGCTGTTGTGAGGACATTCTTCCTAAACCTTAGGGAACAAATTCTTTTTCTTGAATCGCCAAAGAAAGAGGGAATTCCACTTTTATCTCACCTTCTCGTCTGCTAGTGTGCTGTGGCTGTGTGATAATCTGTCTAGTATGAACCAATCCTCTAAAAGGAGGGGAATTTTCTCAAAGAGGAGGAATCAGCACTTGTGAGGACATTCTATCTAAACCTTTTGAGTTTTCAGTTATACATATATTTCATGCCAGTCCAATAAACGGTTGTGAATGGCTTATGCCAAGGCCCAAGCCAATACTTACATGTCATGTGGTTTTTAATCAAATTTTGATGGCATGTTGCTTCGACCAGACCAGACCAGGCACTAGCTGACGAGAAGGGGAGGGAAAAGTGGAATTCCCCCCTCTTTGGCGTTTTCAAAAACTACAATTTGTTCCCCAAGATGTGGAAAAAAACGACCAAATTTAAGTCAATTCTCCTTCTTTGGGAAAATTCCCCTCCTTTTGGAGGTTTGGCTCGTCCGCCAGGGAGACCAGGGGCTTTGAGAACCCGCATTCCCAACTGTTTTTTCATGGCCATGTTTGTTCAGCGTGTAAGTACTGAAGAGAGGGCACAAAATAATGATTGAAAATTTAGTCGTTAAAAGTTTAGCATAGTCATTATAAAAGATTAAGAATTAAATATTCAGCGAAATTTTAATAGCCAATGAAGTTCAAATAAAAAAAGTGAAAATAAAACGTTCTTGCACAGAGTATGTTAAATAAAACAATTGGCCCATTTTTTTTTCCTTGTTTTTCCTTGTTTTATTTTTTTTTCGAACAAACTTGAAAAACATCGAAAACTTCAAAATTTCAACGAAAAAATAATGCCGAAATTTATTGTTTTTCGGCATTGGCAAAAATTCAACATTGAAAAGGTAAGAGATAATCGCTATGATCCACCAATCCGCCGGGTTCGGGTACTAAAATTTTTTCGGCTTTGTATTTTGGGATGGAAATAAAAGCAAACTGTTATTGTGCTGATTCGATTTGTCATCAACTCATCATTAAACACTTTCGGCCCATTTTTTTACTGCAAATCAAATCTGAAATGACGTTTAGACTCTCATCCATGCTCGGGTACTCTTCTAATCAAGAGTTTTGACATGTATCTTTCGAACTGAAAGATACATCTGGCAAACGCACAAAATTTGAAATGTATCTTTCGAACTGAAAGATGTATCTTTCAGTTCGAAAGGTACATTTCAAATTTAGTGCGTAGGTACATTTCAAATTTTGTGCGTTTGGTGGACGGAAATGTTGAAAATCGGCCTGCAAAAAACTTACCATGTAAACCTTTTGCCTTTTTCGCACAAACAACACACACACAAGCAACCGTAGGCGCTTTTTGTGAAACCATCCTGAATTAAAGAGAAAAAAGTCCAGTTGTTTTTTTTTTTTTTTTTTTTAACATACTCTGTTCTTGCAGCAAGTAAAAAAGCAGTTTCCATGCTCTTCTTTGTTTGACAATCACGCGTTAAATGCATTGCTTATTAACTGTTATATTTAGAATAGTCTTTCACGATATTTTTAACAATCAGATCAATCAAGAATGCCATAATTGGTACTTTCATGCCTTGGGCAATTTTCTTACTTGTTCTATTTTCAGATATGCTTGTTAGTATGTATTTATGGTGAATTCTGTGTTTTACCGCTATATAATGCTCTAAATCAGTTACTCCCATCCCATCTACAGCACATCTGGTTCTGAACGTGACTCAGTCACCAATATATCCTGTTAAGGTGCGGTCCTAGCATCCCACGCTTGTTTCATTATGAATACACGGACGAAAAAAGATTGACAGAATTTCCCCGTTTCTGTTTTATCTGGAAGGTTTATTGTGAGTTTGTATGTTGGCCTCAAATTAGTGAGTTTCCCGTAAAATCGTGAAAATCACACGTTTTCATAACCACTGGCTTTATTTTGACTGGCGCCTTTCGCACAGACGGACTAAGGCAACCCTGTGTGTACCGCTGCGAATGATTAGATTGGTGAATTACATATGAGGAGCCAGTCAGTCTGTCAGTCTGTCAGTCAGGCGATGCTATAAATATCGAAGGCGCCTGTTGCTGTCAGTCAGTCAGTTATTAATAAATGACTGACTTTATTCCGTTTTTGAACATTTCCAACAATTTAAAAATAATTGCTAAAAAAATTTCATTTTATTTTCTGTAATTGATTTGTTTGGTAACCGTGTAATCTGGTCAGTCAACTGTAGCCAACTTCAGGTCATTTCTATTCAGTGAGGTGATCGGGTTTTTTCGCTTTTTCATACGATATGTGTATCTCTAACCCACATATCAATAATTTTCACTCGCAAAAATGCCAACCTGGGCGATAATAATAGTATAGATGAATTAAGAATTAAGAATACGGATGGTTGTTATAAATATGTGGGAACGTTGGATTGGACTATAATTATAATTATTTGTGAGCATGTCGGTATTATTATTATTAGTATAATTATCTGGGAGATTCGCCATCTGGCCGGGCCAGTTTATTTACACAGTTGTATTGGTGTTGTGTTGTTATTGGGACTTATGTGGAACCAAAATCCAATCTAACGTGGCGTATTCAGCAGAATAATCATTATTATAAATTATGATTGTGGTATTTTTGGCTAAGAGTTGAAACACGGGAGTTCTTTAATGATAGATTCGGTTGAGTTGTAACAAATGTGGGATAACTTTCAGCTCGACGAATCTACACACTTCTTTTGAACGATTTGTTTTCAATGATGAGAGTGTGTGTGTATTTATGCCCAATATAGACCAGGAGAACCGAGTGGTTGTTTGCTTTTGGTCTTGTCTCTCTTCACTTTATCTGCTTGGCCTAGACCCTACATATGTGAAATGTACGTACAGTACAGTATGTACGTAAAACAGTTGTTTAGTTTTGTAGTGAATCGTTTTCTGATGAATTTTCCGTAAAAAAGTTTAAGTCTAAATATTTTGCATTGATTCCATTCCACATATGTATCAAATAAAGTATCATATTTAGGTGTTGCTTTGTGTTACCTAGAGTTATTAGTTAGCTAGAGTTAGATAATTGTAATCATCAGGAAAATTGTAAGTATTTGCAATGGACATGGAAATATCTCGTTTATGAACCGCTTTGTTGTTGTTGTTTGCAGCGTTTATCGCTAGCCTATGAATTATTCAGCTTCCGATGATGCGATGATGACAACAAGGAACCTGATTTTCATATACTAACTTGATTAATCCGGTTTCTTGCGCGCTGTAAAGCGATCCAGATTGCAATGCAAACAATAACACGCAAGTACGGTAAAGTTGTAAACACTTTCTTCCTTATGTCTTTCGTGATTTCCAGATTTTTTTATCAAGCTAATTATTGTTTAGAAAATATTTTCAAAATCAATTAGAATATGGATCATGTTTTTTTATTGATTTTGAAAATACTTTTTCTAAAACTATCCATTGGAACTCGCACACCCTGTACAGTTGTGTTTACACGATACATAGCTTTTGATAAACAATGTTGTTGTTGTTGTTGTTTTGGTTGTTGTTGTGTACCGTCGTCTCAGATGGGTGAACCGTACTGTTTTGTTTAGAAATCCTGTTCTATTTGTTCAGTTGCTTGTCTTCAAGTTTATTCGTTGTAGAACAATTATCTCTCTGGTGTATGGCCCTATTCTACCAAGGTTCAGTAAAACCAAACGTTAGTATACTTATTGTTTAGTTCGGCTTGCCAGTTGCCATGTCAACCTAATTGCTTCAAATATAGCTGTTCTGTTCAATGATTCTTTGATCTCTATTTGTCGCTTGGATTCCCGTGCCATATCACCCTGGTTGACTCACCCTTTCGCCGTATGTAACCCAATCACAAAATATACCATTCAAAATAATCATCATATTCAATCAAAACATAATCTGAAAACCTGATCATCGCTTCGCGTCCACCCATGCCATTCTAACGATTCACTTTTATCCAGAGTATCCAGTTTCCAACGACCTTCCTTGCTTAACCAGTCGGCATTTCAGTCAGAAGTTGATCGTGGATGACAGTCTCATCTTCTTTACATAAAATGGAGTTTCCATAAAAATGAGTATCGAAATTTACCTGAAATTTGAAATTCACATCAATTTCTGGCATTTTTCTTTCCGATATGCCTCGGTTAGAATATTTGTGTTCCGCCATTGGTAGAGTATCATGACTTTCATGTGATTCCGATGCGTCCTCCCTCGTCGAGCGCATAGCGTTTATTACTAGCGGACGGTGGAAGAACGAAAAAGTAGAAGTTCCCTTTCTTTGGCAATTGAAAAATGTTAAATTTTGTTTCTTAGATATAGATAAATCGGCCTCAAAACTGCTAATTTACACCTCTTTGAAAATTTTCTTTTCCTTAGTAGTACTGGCTCGTATACCAGTCTCAGCCAGTGGTAAAGTATGACGACTTTCATGTGATTCCGACGCGTCCTCCCCCCTCGTCAAACGTATAGCGTTTACACGGCGGCCGCTTTTTTACAGCGTGCATGCGCGTTTACAACGCTGTAAATTGACGCTCTCTATGATTATCATCACGATCATTCATATGTTATGGAAATGAAGGCAAATGATGAGAGGGTAGAGTACGCGCAACCTTGCGTATAGAGGCAGCACAGCCTGGATTTTGCGAGGTAGTTGAGTTGGTCAATGGTCGTTGTTGTTGTTGTTGTTGCGACTACACAATTGTTATGATTTGCAACGTAGATGCACATGCATAAGGTTGTATTACATATGGAATAGTTTCTTAGAGGCTAGGTTTGTTCAAAAAAGTTAACATTGCCGTCATTTGCCGAGTTTCCCAGGATCTGCTCAAGATTAACTACATACAGTATGTAGTCTGGAATCCGGATTTCTGAACTGCTTGATAACAGCAGTATATAGCGCAGCACTCCGCCTGGGAAAGATCTGTTTTTTTTTTCAATACATACACCATTTTTCACACCATTTTTCGATATATACACCATTTTCAATACGTACACATACACCATTTTTCAATACATACACCGTTTTTCATATTCGAATTTTGCCATGTTAGTTGTGCTCCTAGTCCAAATTCCTGTCACTGTCATATACATACCTTGAGATTCGAAGTCTTCTGGTCTACATTTGGTTGTGTACCACTACTGTACGTATAAATCCTTAGATCTGAATTCAATCGTATCGACAATAAGTTTGTCGGTTAGCAAAAGCTTTACAGTATGTCAACAGACCGAGCCACTCAGCTACCTGTTCTCTCTTTAGTAAACAGGCAAGAAAACAGAATTCGTGTAAAACAAATCTGACTCTGAGGCACATCCCGAGTTTGTTTACCTGTTTGTTTCTTAGAGCACTAATCTTTCGAATCTAACGCTTTTTGAGAATTTATTCTTCAACCATCGTTCTCTTCCGCTAGAAATCGGAGCTTAACAACAACAATCTACTGAGCACCACTTACCACTATATCAGCCAAGCCAGTCAGTCACCTATCTCAGACCCAGACCATACCAACCCAACCAATATGTATTTACCTCTGCTGTCGGTGGATGAAAAAAGAAAAAAATTGGGAGAAATTATTTTTTCATTAAAGTGTATCTGTTCTGTTTGTATGGCACTGGTAGTAAGTCATCATAAATTGAGACAATCGCTGATCACCTTATTTGTAAACCTTTTGCCGTTCATCCGCCATATCTATTCAACACCGAAATACGTACATAATCTAATAATACATTGAAACTGGTGTCTGTCTGTCTGCCATACATTTTTGGTGTCTGCCACACATTTTTACATTTTTACATTTTTCTCGCGGCATACATTTAATATTATGACTTGAATTTTATATCAAGATTTCGATTTATAAAAAATCTGTTGTAATTACTATCAAGTCGACCATGATGAACCATATAAGCTTACTATGATCTCCATACTTGAAGTATATTTCCACAACTTGAAAATGCGTCACCGCGAGCTGGGTCACAGTTAACGAGCTGGGTCACAGTTAAACGACAATTAAATCTGTTTATACTCACCGCCGTTGAAAAATTGTTCACGTTTCACGCTCACTATTAGTTCAAAAACCGGCAACATTTTATCAGATGGTTTTAACCCATCGAAACTTGAGGAAGCCCTTTGTAAGATGTCATCCTCGGTTTATTTTTGGACAGTTACACAATCGCCTCGAGTTGTTTTTGAGAACGAACGAAATAGAATGGTTGATTTGTGCGAACTCGTGCGTAGCATCGAGTCTTTCGTAACTTGTACTTTTTGCCCAAACAAAAGGGACAAGAGCTCAGCCAGTATTTGGTATTTTTTGAACATTCTCGGACGCTGGTTAGGGGGGTTCGGACGCTGATTAAACGGGTTCGGACGGTGGTTAAACAAGTTCGGACGCTGGTTAAACGGGTACGGACACTTGTTAAACAGGTTCGGACGCTTGTTAAACATTCTCGGACGCTGGTTGAACGGGTTCGGACGCTGATTAAACGGGTTCGGACGGTGGTTAAACAAGTTTGGACGCTGGTTAACCGGGTTCGGACGCTGGTTAAACGGGTTCGGTACATTGAAATCGTACGCCTGAAACATTTTTACATTTTTGAATTGTGAAAAATCGTCGTTAAAAAATTGTTCACGTTTCACGCTCACAATTAGTTCGAAAACCGGCAACATTTATCAGATGGTTTTAATCCATCAAAACTTGAGGATGCCGTCCTCGGTTTAATTTTGGACAGCTACACAATCGCCTCGAGTTGTTTTTGAGAACGAACGAATTAGAACGGTTGATTTGTGCGAACTCGTCCTACGGGACCACCCGTAGAATAACACACTTTTTTCCCAGATGTATGAACTCGCTGCATACATTTAATGTTTCGCCTCGAGTTGTTTTTGAGAACGAACGAATTAGAACGGTTGATTTGTGCGAACTCGTCCTACGGGACCTCCCGTGGAATAACACGCTTTTTTCCCAGATGTATGAACTCGCTGCATACATTTAATGTTATGACTTAAATTTTTTTATCAAGATTACTATCAAGTTGACCATGATGAACAACATAAGCTTACTATGATCTCCATACTTGAAGTATATTTCCGCGAACGTGAAAATGCGTGACCGCGCGTTGGGTCACAGTTAAACGAACGACAATTAAAACTGTATGTACGCACCGCTGCTGAAAAACTGTTCACGTTTCACGCTCACTATTAGTTCAAAAACCGGCAACATTTTATCCGATGGTTTTAACCCATCGAAACTTGAGGAAACCCATTTGTCATCCACGGTTTATTTTTGGACAGTTACGCAATCGCCCCGAGTTGTTTTTGAGAACGAACGAATTAGAACGGCTGATTTGTGCGAACTCGTCCTAGGGGACCACCCGTGGAAAAACGCACTTTTTTCCCAGATGTATGAACTCGCTGCATACATTTAATATTATGACTTTGAAGTGAAGTCGAAGATGGGTTCGACCGCTGGTTAAAAGGGTTCGGACACTGGTTAAACGGGTCCGGACGCTGGTTAAACAGGTTCGGAAGCTGGTTACACAGTTTCGGATGCTGGTTAAACGGGTTCGGACGCTGATTAAACGGGTTCGGACGCTGGTTAAACAAGTTCGGACGCTGGTTAAACGGGTTCGGACGCAAGTTAAACAGGTTCGGACGCTTGTTAAACATTTTCGGACGCCGGTTAAACAGGTTCGGACGCTGGTTAAACAGGTTCGGATGCTGGTTTAACGGGTTCGGACGCTGGTTAAACAGGTTCGGACGCTGGTTAAGCAGGTTCGGACGCTGGTTAAACGGGTTCGGACGCTGGTTAAACAGGTTCGGACGCTGGTTAAACGGGTTTGGACGCTGGTTAGACAGGTTCGGACGCTGGTTAAACGGGTTCGGACGTTGGTTAAACGGGTTCGGACGCTGGTTAAACAAGTTCGGACGCTGGTTAAACAGGTTCGGACGCTGGTTAACAGGTTCGGACGCTGGTTAA
Organism: Daptonema setosum; assembly: GCA_964036265.1. Classification (NCBI taxonomy): domain Eukaryota; kingdom Metazoa; phylum Nematoda; class Chromadorea; order Monhysterida; family Xyalidae; genus Daptonema; species Daptonema setosum. The sequence goes on from OZ038446.1 coordinate 7,458,440, forward strand.
ACGGGTTCGGACGCTCTTTAAACAGGTTCGGACGCTGGTTAAAAAGGTTCGGATGCTGGTTAAACAGGTTCGGTCGCTGGTTAAACGGGTTCGGACGCTGGTTAAACAGGTTCGGACGCTGGTTAAACAGGTTCGGACGCTGGTTAAACGGGTTCGGACGCATACCAATGATTGCCATTTCGGATGCTTTCCTTCCTTGGGTTCTATCCAAACACATGTTATCATATCACATATTGTACGTGTTTTCTTTTACTCTTCATATTCCAAACACATGTTATAATATCACATATTGTACGTGTTTTCTTTTACTCTTCATATATGTTCAGATAATAACTACACATTATTATTTTTTATCCTGATATGCTATTAAATGTTTTAAAGTTACTTGAAGACACTTCAAAATCTTGCATAATAACGACACTGTTTGAAAATGTTCGGAAAAAAAATATTTCGCTTAATTTCACAGATAATTTCCTTTCATTTTCACATAATTGTTTATTATATACTACCATATTGCTTCGTTATTGTGATTATTTATATATATATAACTATATTTACTTTTATATAGTGCATCTTATGAATGTTACAGCTTCTAAAAATATATATACTGTTAGTAACATGAAAAATGGGGATGATTTAAAAAAATAAAAAAATAACCTATTAAACAAAAACAACAACAACAACAACAACAACAACAACGAAATAACAACAACAGCAGCAGCATCACAAATAATAATAATACCAACAGACACTTTTGCAATAAAGCTTGAGAAACAAAGAATACCAGAATTGGATATCTTGATGTTGACGTTATATTGTCCCTTTCTTCAAAAAAGGACACCATATCAAAATAACAAAATGATGTCCCTTTAATCAAAAACAAAAAAACAAAATTAATAAAATGCTTTGGATTTTCTTGAGCTCTCAATTGCTTACGGGCCCAACTACATGCATCCTCTTTCCCGGGTCTTTCGATTAAAATCTTAAACTCCTGCCCTACTCTTGTTCGACTCCGTCTCAACTGTTCCACGGGTGGTCCCCTAGTAACCAGTATAATATTGTCTTATCTATGGTGGTGCATCGGGCAGTCGTTGGTGATGATTGGTGTGCTATGTTGACTGTACTGACTGACTGACTGACTGACTGACTGACTTGTTGACGTGTGCAGTGACTGACCTGACTGACTGACTGACTGACGCTGTCTCGCTATCAGTTTTGATGAGACAGTCAGTCAACGCTGTCCAGGTCTCAGAGCGAATCAAATTTCGAAAAGAAAATGCAGATTCTTGTATTTCATGAATTTCAGAAACTTTGCATTTTCCTCATTTTTTAAGGGGATACGAGACTGCCTAGATTTCCCAGACAGCGGTATGACTCTTAGTCTTGAACCAAGTTTCTCTCCCGCTATATAGGGAGAGTCACTAGTCTTCTATTAGTACACCATAAACACACCATCAACACATTGATTGACTGTAACGGTATAGTACTAAATGCCAAGTGATGTGTTGTTATTATACGCTTACGAGCGACTATAGCACGGCTATCCTGGCGTCTCGGTGAGAAGGTTTTTGTAGGGTTGTATACTTTTTGTAGTTCATGTGTTGAGCTTTTAATTGTGATTACTCTGTGATTTAATGCTGGTTATTTCGTTAAAACATGTTAATCTTGTTGTTTTAGAAGCTCCTTTTCATAGTCGATGAGTTTTCTCATGCTTCCTATTCCCAGTAATTTTTGTTAAACACGATAAATATTGTTATCGTTTTCTTAATCAAATCTGAACTTCAAGTTTTACTCGGAGGTTGCTGTTATATTTCTTGTTGCCTTGCCCTACCATCATAATCATTAAACTGTCCAAATTCTTATATAAAAAGGTGTAACATCATTTTATAAATAACATCTGATTTTTATTCATATACTCATATAATACTACTTGCTTTTGAGATATGTTTAATATTTTTGAATTAAAAATAAATTTATGCAATTACATATATTGATTTTAATAATGTAATTATAATAATTTAATTACAATAATTATTAATTTGCAGACCGGTCGCACAGAATCGTATCGTGTGGCCACATTTGGAACGCCCAACGTAGCCCCGCCCGCCTATAGTCCGCCGACTAAACCCGCCGCAGGTTTGTTAATTATTTTATAATTAATTAAATAAATATTATTATTCTTGTTTGTTTGTTTTCGCTGTGAAGTATGTATCATCGTATCATCAAGATTTGCATTTCAATTTCCATATTTGTGCAAATCGTTCGAAAATGGAGAACTGATTGATGAATTGATACAGCGTGAGCAGTTCATGCTAGGAGTATGCAGGAGAAATTTATATGAAGTGATGGGGATATTGTGAATAACGCTACCATGCACTATGTACTAGTAAAACTATGACGTTGGAGAAGCGACCCCAAGTCTGACAGTAACACATTGGCGCTGAAATTAGCAGCTATACCTATACATCAGGGGAACGCAAGTTGAAAGCGTTTTCTGATAACAAGAAACCCCCTGACCAAGCGATATATTGTGAAATCCAGGCGGAGGAGTCCTACAATTTTCGCCGCAATCACCGCACGCTCAACCACCACCGCCTGTTCAAGTTCAACAGACCGGCCCCATACAAGTATACCCACCGAGTAGACAACCCGGTGCTGGTGAACTACCACCCCGACCTCCACCTCAGCCTGTGAAACAACTGACTTCACCTGTGAAGCCATCCGCAGGTAAAAGCGGAATGGAATGTTGTGAAACCATTTTCGTTAAGCGCTATTCATACTTACTGCGATTTATCGCGCGATACCCGCGTAGTAAGTCGAAAATCGCCAAATAGGAACAAAATTGTGATTTGCGATTTGGCGACTTATCGCGTGGGTAACGCAAATAAGTATGAATAGCGCCTTATTAGAATGCGCAGAGTGTGTGGGACGAGTGATAACAAAAAATTAACATAAATGTTTAACTACTTGACAAGAATGTATTCTTTAGGGATGTTTTGTTGTTATAATATTAATGTAAATGAATCCCGTCCTGACGGTCAGCCTCTCAAACAGGCAAATCCAGTTGAAGTGAAATTTGTGTTCCGGGCTAATCTTCTTAACAATCATACTACTTTGTGTGAACTGAACGTAGTATAATCAGCGGTATGATAACAATTGGTTCCTGTTTTTTTTTCAGGCATACATGCTGATAGCACTGAGTGGGGGTGCCCTAGAAAAATTTGTAGGATAGTTGAAACAATGGCCCGAAATCTAGCTTGATCTGGGAACAGGCACATCTACATGCTTACTGTGTAATGATTACCCACACTGGACAGAAAAATGCAATCGTAGGGATGATGAATAATATAGAAATATCTTTGGTTCGTCTTTAAAAAGACATAACATAACGGTGAACCATTGTTTGTTTTATCTAGAGTGTTAGCTGTCACAACACAACCTTAGTACTTATGCAACCCATTGCCCAAGAACGTTATCATCATCAACCGAAATCCCCGACGGGCATATAACGACTGATAACGAAAACTAATCCGCAACAATCAGTGGAGATTCCTTATCAAATGCCATATTATACCGTACGCAGTCCTGTGTTATTTTAATGTTCTAGGTACTAATATAGTGCAAAATGATCAAACCCATCAACTTCTTGTGTTAATCGATCTATGTTGTTTGATTTTTTTAGAAAATCGTCATTCATGATTGATTTAGAAGGCTAAATTTAGTTGCGCAATGTTGTTTGATTTTTTTGAACAAAAATCGTTATATATATATATATATCATTGGTATTGAAAAAGCTTACAAACCATCGGCCACATTCAGTCTCCTAATAAACCATGAATGTCTGATAATTAACCTACCTTTGTCCTAACCTACCACGCTTAACCTATCACCCTAACCTACCTCAAATTTAGGCGCCGTTCAATCGCCTACGATCGCCGAGGAGGCTTCGCCGAAGAAGAAGGTAGATTCGCCGAAAAAGGCACCCGCCGCCGCCGCCGCTGCGCCGATTCAGCCGACCAAGCCGGCCAACGTAGCCGCTGCACCACCTGCTGCCGCCGTTAGTCACTCACTCGCTCACTCACTCACTCACTCACTCACTCACTCACTCACTCACTCACTCACTCACGCAGTCACTCACTCACTCACTCACTCACTCACTCACTCACTCACTCACGCAGTCACTCACTCACTCACTCACTCACTCACTCACTCACTCACTCACTCACTCACTCACTCACTCACTCACTCACTCACTCACGCAGTCACTCAGTCACTCACTCACTCACTCACTCACTCACTCACTCACTCACTCACTCACTCACTCACGCACTCACTCACTGCACTGCAGATGGCCAACGACAATGGCAAGCCCCAAACCAAAGGCAAGAAGAAGAAGGCCGATATGGAGGATCTGAAGAAGGAGATGTCCATCGACGATCACACGATCGATCTGGCCGAGCTCGTCCGCCGTCTGGAGACGAATGCCGAAATTGTGGGTTTTAATTAATTAATTATAATGCCGAAATTGTGGGTTTTAATTAATTAATTAATTATAATGCCGAAATTGTGGGTTTTAATTAATTATAATGCCGAAATTGTGGGTTTTAATTAATTAATTATAATGCCGAAATTGTGGGTTTTAATTAATTATAATGCCGAAATTGTGGTTTTTAATTAATTAATTAATTATAATGCCGAAATTGTGGGTTTAGCTTTATTAATTAATTATAATGCCGAAATTGTGGGTTCAGCTTTATTAATTAATTATAATGCCGAAATTGTGGGTTTAGCTTAATTAATTTAATCAGAACGCTAGCGGAAAAAAGGGGAGAAAGTGGAATTCCCCCGTTTTAGCGAAAAGGTTGGATATGGAAAACTTTCTGACCCATGTTCTCCTTGCATTTCAGGGTCTGACCAGCCGCCGTGCCGCCGAGGTGCTGGCCCGTGATGGTCCCAATGCGCTGACACCGCCGAAGAAGACGCCTGAATGGGTCAAGGTTGGTAAACTCACTCACTCATTCACTCACTCACTCACCCACCCACTCACTCAATCACTCACTCACTCACTCATTCACGCACATTCTCATTCGCTCACCTTTTTCTCCGTTCTGTCAATCAATTTTATACATCACCTCACCAGAAAAAATAATAATAAAAATACCTAAAAAATATTTTCACGAGACTCACTCACTCACTCACTCATTCACTCATTCACTCACTCACTCACTCACTCTCTCACTCACTCATTCACGCACATTCTCATTCGCTCACCTTTTTCTCCGTTCTGTCAATAAATTTTATACATCACCTCACCAGAAAAAATAATAATAAAAATACCTAAAAAATATTTTCACGAGACTCACTCACTCACTCACTCACTCACTTACTCACTTGTAGTTCATGCGCAATCTGTTCGGTGGTTTCGCCATGCTGCTTTGGATCGGTGCCTTTCTGTGCTTCATCGCCTACACCGTCGATGCCCTCTACAACGAGTTCCCGCCCAAGGATAACGTTAGTCAATCACTCACTCACGGTCTCATTCACTCACTCATTCACTCACTCATACACTGACTCACTGACTCACTCACTGACTCACTCACTTATCCACTCACTCACTCACTCATTTACTTCCAGCTGTACCTCGGTATTGTGCTGGCTAGTGTCGTCATCATCACCGGTTGCTTCCAGTACTTCCAAGAGGCCAAGTCGTCCAAGATTATGGAGTCCTTCGCGGACATGGTCCCCCAGGTGGGTATTTTTAAGAGAGTGAAGCAGGGGTGGGCCGGGTTTTTCGGCGTTTTGCAGGGGGTGGGGGGGTAGAATTTTTAAATCTCAGATTACCCACCCCACCCCGAAAAGTGGGGGGGGGAGTAAGATCGGGTAGGGGGTAGAAAAATTTTTTTTCGCAAAAAACCTTGTTTTTTGCTTGTTTTTTTGCTGGAAAAATCTTCTATTATAAGGTATAAACATCACATGAACAAGTTTTTTCAGGTTTTAACAAAGAAAATTAACCCAGAAAACGTGTTTGTTCGAAAAAAAAATCTCACAGCCAAAACTTTTTGAAAAAATGAGCCTCAAAATCGGGGTTTTGAGACCGATTTTCAGGAAAAATTTCGAGTCGGGGGGAGGGGGTAGGCTACCTTCCGGCCCAGAAAAGCGGGGGTAACCCCCCCCGGTGGCCCACCTCTGGATTGAAGAAAATCTATCGGTGAACTTTCGTAATCTTTTCTGGATTGCATCGTGATATGTCGGGCATTATCACTGAAACTTGATAGTGAAATGAGTAACGATAATAGTAAAAAAATATAAAAGAAATAAAACCTCGTGATTCGGAAGTTCCTTACATCACGCGGAACAGTTTTCCAGTCTTTGAAACTGGGTGCAAGAAGTTTTATTAGAAAAACGAGCGACTCATTGTTGTATTCGAATTTTTCATCCTCATCAATATGTTAAATTTTTCGTGTTTTTTATTTATCTGTTTTTTTACATCTCTTTTTCAGTTTGCCTTGGTCTACCGTGACGGTGAGAAGCATGAGGTTCGCGCCGAAGAGATCGTGGTCGGTGACGTCGTCGAAGTCAAGGGTGGCGATCGTGTGCCCGCCGATATTCGTGTGCTGCAGGCCCATGGATTCAAGGTTTATAAAACATTCTACTTAGTTATGTTGATAAAGCATTGACGTTTGAAGTTGATGGATCATTTAGAATAAGATTTTATAGTGAAAAAAATTTACTAAAAATTTTAGTTTTCGAAGTCAAAATATTCTCTTGGTTTACATAATTCAATGGAGCATTAGTAATGCAGAGTTAATGAAGCCAGAGGATTCAAGATTAATTAATAAAAAAATATGAGTTCTAGGTTGATAAAGCTCCCAAATGCAATTTGCGCAAATGACTGAAAAGTCGGAACATTTCGGAAAGAAATTTTTTTGAACTGGCTGTCGTTTTAGCAGCAATCGGGAAATCGTTCACGTTTCACTCAACGTACTAGTATTGAAAAGTTTACTGCAATGTTGGTTCTATGATGCGTGCACAGACCTGTACTGACACACCCACCTTCGTGAGGAAAACGTACACTAAATGTGAACTGAGAACCGATGGGAGTTTTTGAAAATCTGTGATTTGAAAAAGCAAATTAAGTGCGGTAACTAAACTCAACAGGGGAGAGAAATTGAATATACAGTAACTGCTAAATAAAGAAATCGAAATTTCTGGTGATCGCTTTCGATGGATGAAACATAGTATCGGGATTCATAAAAAAAATTTGGAAGACATGAAAACACCGAATTTTTCGAAAATAATTTTGAAAATGAAACTATTTCAGGTGGACAACTCGTCGCTGACCGGCGAGTCTGAGCCGCAGTCCCGCTCAGCTGAATGCACCTCGGAGAACCCCCTGGAAACCCGTAATCTGGCCTTCTTCTCCACCAATGCCGTCGAGGGATCGTGCAAAGGCGAGTACCTATTTGACTGACTGACTAACACAATCCATAGTTGACTGACTGACTAACACAATCCATAGTTGACTGACTGACTAACACAATCCACAGTTGACTGACTGACTAACACAATCCATAGTTGACTGATTACTGACTGACTGATAACCTGTCCTAGTGAACGATTAAGTATTAGACAAACTTACGGACGGACTTGATCGGTAGAAGAAGGAATACTGATTGACTCACTCAAATGTTGACTAACTGACTTACTGACTGACTGACTGAAAATGACAGACTCTCTGACTGATCAACTACTAACAGGTCTGGTCGTATTCACCGGTGACAATACCGTGATGGGACGTATCGCCCATTTGGCCTCTGGTCTGGACACCGGTGACACTCCGATCGCCAAGGAAATCGCCCATTTCATCCACATCATCACTGGTTGGTCACTTTTGTAATAATATATATAATTAAAATTATATTATTTGTTATTGTTTACGATTATAGGATGAGTATACAGAAAAATTATGTTGGCTTGTTGCACCTACAATAAGTTGGCTTCATTAATATCAGTTTTCGATCATAATAAAAATAAAAAAAATACGAAAAGAATAAATAAAATGATAAACAATAATCTCAGGTGTTGCCGTGTTCCTGGGTGTGTCGTTCTTCATCATCGCATTCATCCTCGGTTATGATTGGCTGAATGCCGTCGTCTTCTTGATCGGTATCATCGTCGCCAACGTGCCCGAGGGTCTGATCGCTACCGTCACGGTGAGTTGTTGTTGTTGTTGACTTGTTGTTGTTGTTGTTGTTGTTGTTGTTGTTGTTGTTGTTGTTGTTGTTGTTGTTGTTGTTGTTGAACATGTAATTTTTTTGCAAGAGCCTTGTATATCAGTGATAAATGAAGTCGTTTTCAGTAAGTAACATTCGTGAAACATAAGTGAACGGATTGTTGATGACAAGACAATGTTGTTGTTGCTGTTGTTGTTGTTGAAGTTGTTGACATGGACATTCGATTGCAGGTGTGTCTGACGCTGACTGCCAAGCGTATGGCCTCAAAGAACTGTCTGGTGAAGAATCTGGAAGCCGTCGAAACCCTTGGATCCACCTCCACCATCTGCTCCGACAAGACCGGTGAGTTGTTGTTGTAGTTTTTGTTGTTATTGTTGTTGTTATTGTTGTTGTTGTTGTTGTCGTTGTTGTTGTTGTTGTTGTCGTTGTTGTTGTTGTTGTTGTTCTTGTTGTTTTTGTTGTTATTGTTGTTGATGGTGTTGTCATTATTGTTGTTGTTGTTAATGTTGTTGTTGTTGTTAAAGATGTTGTTGTCTGCAGGTACCCTGACCCAGAACCGTATGACGGTTGCCCACATGTGGTACGACAACGAGATCTTCGAGGCCGACACCAGCGAGGACCAGTCGGGTGCCACCTATAACAAGGTAATTATTATTATATACCAAGGTAATTATAATTATATAACAAGGTAATTATAATTATATAACAAGGTAATTATAATTATATAACAATGTAATTATAATTATATAACAAGGTAATTATCATATAACAAGGTAATTATAATTATATTTGGTATTTCCATTTTTGTAATTAAAAGAAACAAAAAACTTAATTACACGAAAAAAAAAACAGGAAGATGAAAGGGAATGGTTTTATGCAGTTAAATTTCATAAAAATGCCGTGTTTAATAATTTGAATGAGTTATCGTAATGTTTCGGGAGTGTTTGTACTTTTGTACTTACTTAAATAAAATAAGTTATCTCGATATCGAATTTAACACAGTAACTTCTCGAACCAACATTTACAATAAAACAGATGTATTCAATTTCAATGTTAATCGAGCGTTTCAGGCTTCCACGTGTGTTCACAAAAAACTCATTCGAGGTGTTATTATCGGTCAAATCCTTCGATTTTGTAGAATAATCAGTACTTTCGAAGAATTCAAAATTGCTTCGAAAACTTATATCAAACAATTGTTAAAAAGCGGCCACAATGGAGAAACCGTTTTTACCAGTATTACAAAATTCTGCCACAAATACGACCAAAAACTTTGGAAATATAAGCTGTTAGATCGTAAGCTAATAGTGAAAAAATATTTGCTTGAAATCGGTAAGTTCATTACGGTTAATACTAACAGTTCGTAATTATATTCATCAGTACAAAATAACAACATCAGGTTAACTCAACACATCGATTTTTCGATAAGCGTGCATACCGCACTAAAACAATGCATTCACTATTCAATGCACACCTAAATTAAGTATTGTGTCATTTTATATTACGTGTATATTATCACAATATTATTTGTATATTATATGTGTGTCACTAGAGTAAGGTATAGGGTATGACTGAAAGGAAGTTTAGGAGTTTCATGGCAACGTCGGTAGACTACTGACGATGGCGGAGCCGAGTTGCCGGAAGCTAACGTGTCTAGTTTCTTTAAATCCGCCGAAACACGTTACTTCCAACTAATAATTCTCTAAATTTTGCTCGGTATGACTGTAATCTCATAGTTCACTCTCTCTTTATTACCAGATATCTGAACAAAGCACGTTGTATAGGAGAAAGAAAGAGAGAGAAACCGATCGGTAATGATATCCCATTGGAAAAAATTGGATCAGTGTTTCTATTCATATCATATTTTTCAAAGGATTACACCGTGTTTGGGCGATTTACGTATATAATAAATGTGTTATTTGTTCTGTATATATTCCAATTGATAATTAGCGCAACGGACGTGGGGTTATTATGGAGTGATGCGTGATTCGTAAAGGCACTGACACACCGGCGGACGAGCTAAATCCCCAAAGAGAGGGGAATTTCTTCGAAGAGGGGGGAATTGGCAAAATGTAGGTCTCTTTACCTACACCTTGAGAAACAAACTCCGCTTTTTAAAAACGCCAAAGAGGGGGGAATTCCACTTTTCCCTCCCTTTCTCGTCCGCTAGTGTACTGACACGAGACACAGCGATTGCAAATGGCTTACACCTTTGAATTTTTTTAAACTTTCTACCACACATGAAGAAAAATCAACGTACCGCCATCCGATAGAAGACTCTACCGCGCCGAGGGAACTCCTGAATTGCTTTTTTTTCAGATTCGCGCTAAGCTGGCTGGCTCAAGCATAGATTTAAGTTTTTGTATAATAATTATTTTCCAATGCAGGACGACGGAGCCCCGCAAGACGGATATCATTTCTATAATCACGCAAGTCGCTTCTATTTCTTTCTCTCTCGGCAATTTTGGCTGGCTGCCTCACACTCTACTTTTTGAACCCTCACTTCTTGATTTCCTTGATTTTTTTTATTGCCGTCGTTTTGTAATTCGATGGATTGTAGGATTTTTATAGATTTTTTTATATTTTAAAAAAGTATTATGTAATCTTAGAATTAAAGTTGTTTATTATTTTTTTTGAATGGGATTATTTAGTCTGTATCTGATTGTGTGAGCTGAAAAAGTAGCTTAGAGGTTGAATATGTAGGTGATTCACCGTACAGTTCATTCATGCTGGTGTTGTTTTCGTATTTTTTCAAACAATTTAGTCCGAATTCAACGTAAGATGGACAATATTTACTTTCTATAAGCCGGCGGTTTTATCAGAGTGTTATTAATGAGAGTTAGATAATCAGTTTTAAACAAACACATGATTTCAAATATAGAGTTTAGTCTAGTCTTGCCATTTCTACCTTCTTCTTCAAACCTGCTCAAACAACCATGATTAATGGAAATCTTTGTAACAGTACTAGTATACTCTGTATTTGATGTATAATCCGTACAAACTTACCATACGTCTAGTAACTTTTCTGAATGGCCACCTCTTATTTCACCTTTTGAACTATCCTAATCTAATAGCAACAGAATATTACTTAATCAACATCTATTATAATAGTAACCTCCTTCAATAAACCCGCCTTAGATATGGTATGTCAAACTCAAATTACCGAATTCACCGCATTCATGAGCACTCATGTTCATGCCATACTCGGTGCGTTGCCAAACCGACCTAACCCAAGGTGCGCAAATGTTTCACTCCACAGAGTGCGGTGCGTCACGCACTCGATATGGCATGGGTGCGCATGGGTGCAGTAGTAGAAACCGTAGTATGTGCAGGTGGGATGGCCGTATTTTGGTGTATTTATTACCACTCCACTTACAACGATCATTTCCCCATGAGGATTTTTCCAACCATCATAATATTTTATAACCAAGCAGATAAGAGGAGTATCATTATTATGTTACATCACGATTTGGAGTTTGCGTGGCTTTGGTACACTTGACCATTAGTTCCTTGAAGTAGACTTAAAAATTGAAAATTTGAATTTCCCGCCTTTTTCAGGACGACCCCGGATGGATCGCGCTGGGCCGTGTCGCCGCTCTGTGCAACCGTGCCGAGTTCAAGCCTGGTTGGTTGCTCACTCACTCACTCACTCACTCACTCACTCACTCACTCACTCACTCACTATGTCGCTGGCTCACTCCGCTAAGTTACTCACTCAATCAATCAATCACTCACTCACTCACTCCCTCACTCACTCACTCACTCACTCACTCACTCCCTCCCTACCTCACAGTCACCACTCACCTCACTCACTCACTCACCTCACTCACTCACTCACTTCCTCACAGTCACTCACTCACTCACCCACTCACTCACTCACTCACTCACTCACTCACTCACTCACTCACTCACTGCACGTACAGGCCAGTCGGATGTACCCGTGCTGAAGCGTGAGTGCGCCGGTGATGCGTCGGAGTCGGCGCTGCTGAAGTGCGTCGAGCTGTCGATGGGCAACGTCACGGGCTACAGGAACAAACACAAGAAACTCTGCGAGATCCCCTTCAACTCGACCAACAAATACCAGGTTGCGGACGAGAAGGGGTGGGAAAAGTGGAATTCCCCCCTCTTTGACGTTTTCAAATAGTAAAGTTTCTTTCCTAAGGTGTACGGAAAAAGGTGGCCTGAAAACTGCCCATTCCCCTTCCTTTGGGGATTTTGCTGGTCCGCGGCTCAGTTCAGTGAAAATCGGTTGAAATTTCTCGATATATGTAGGTGCCTTAATAGTCGAGTTGCAACTTGTTCCCATTTTTTTCGAACCATTGTCACGTTTCGAAACATTTCGAATCTCTTAACCGGAAGAAAATGTCGAAACTAAACTTGTTCGGAACGTCACGAATATTACACGACCATGGGAGAATCCTAGACGGGCTGACTAAAAACAGTGTGTTTTTCTAGAAGAAAGAAAGGACGGATTTTTTCACTAGCCCTATAAATTATTTCCCCCAAAGAATAATGGCTCTCTCTCGCCTCCCGTTTACCCTTAAGTTCACCATTACATTTACGTAATGCCGAGTTTTCCTTTGCAGCTGTCGATCCACGAGACGGAAGACTCCAAGGACCCCGACCTGTTGTTGGTGATGAAGGGTGCTCCCGAGCGTATTCTGGACCGTTGCAGCACCATCCTGATCAAGGGTGAGGAACGCGAAATGACGGAGGACTTGAAGGCCGCCTTCGAAAAGGCCTACCTCGAACTGGGTGGTATGGGTGAACGTGTGCTCGGATTCTGCGACTACAAAGTTGGTGTGCGGTTGTTTTTTTTAATACAAAAAGTTTTTCATAGTTGAGACCTGTGACTATTTGACTGGCTGATTACATCACCTGCCCACGCCACTCACTCACTCACTCACTCACTCACTCACTCACTCACTTACTCACTCACTCACTCACTCACTCATTTACTCACTCACACACTCACTCACTCACTCACTCACACACCCTTACTCACTTGCTCACTCACTCACTCACTCATTCACTCACTCACACACTCACCTGAAGATTTGTAAGACAATGAGGTAATAATTTGTCTGGTAATTTGGTTTTCACCTTCAGATGGACTCGAAGAAATACCCCTCGGGCTACCCGTTCAACTCGGACGAGCCGAACTTCCCCACCGATAACCTGCGTTTCGTCGGTCTCATGTCCATGATCGATCCTCCCCGTGCCGCCGTGCCCGATGCCGTCGCCAAGTGCCGATCCGCCGGTATTAAGGTTCGTGGTGGCATGGTACTCACTCACTCACTCACTCACTCACTCACTCACTCACTCACTCACTCACTCACTCACTCTCCATTCACCCACTCTCTCACTCACTCACTCCTCACTCACTCACTCACTCACTCACTCACTCACTCACTCACTCACTCACTCACTCACTCACTCACTCACTCACTTTACAGGTCATCATGGTTACCGGTGATCACCCGATTACCGCCAAGGCCATCGCCAAGTCGGTCGGTATCATCACCGAGGGTTCGGAGACCGTCGAAGACATCGCCATGCGTTTGGGATGTGAAGTCAAGGATGTCAACCCGCGGTTGGTGGATTTTAATTTTTGTATTCGCGCCATTTTTTTATTATTTTTGTTTTGTGATAAGTATAGCAATCACGAATGATTAGAATACTGTAGTTGAATTTTTGAATTTGAGTAGTTGTCGTAGACGAGGACAGTCGCTTTAACTCACCTACTCACTCACTGACTCATTCACTCACTCACTCACCTCACTCATTCACTCACTCACTCACTCACTCACTCACCTCACTCACTCACTCACTCACTCACTCACCTCACTCACTCATTCACTCACTCACTTACTCACTCACTCACCTCACTCACACACCTCACTCACTCACTCACTCACTCACTCACTCACTCACTCACTCACTCACTCACCTCACCTCACCTCACCTCACTCACTCACTCACTCACCTCACTTACTTGCAGTGATGCCCGCGCCTGTGTCGTGCACGGTACCGATCTGCGTGACTACAGCCAGGAACAACTGGACGACATGCTGGCGCTGCACGCCGAGATCGTGTTCGCCCGTACCTCGCCCACGCAGAAGCTGACCATCGTCGAGGGTTGCCAGCGTCAGGGACAGATCGTCGCTGTCACTGGTGATGGTGTCAACGATTCGCCCGCTCTGAAGAAGGCTGATATTGGTGGGTTTCATGGAAAGCAGGGTGAACAGTAGATTGAGATGTGTATTTTATGTAGTTATGCTGGTTTTTTGTATGAGGTGGGCATTTGTAGCTTTTCTCCAAAGTATTGTGAACCGGTGACGTTGGCGTTGAGATATATTTAGTTATGCGGATTAAAAAATTGCTTGTTTTATGGGATTTAGCAAGGTTTTTGCAAAGCATCGTCAACACTGAACAGTATATTAATTTAGATATATAAATTTTTTGTTGCTGATTTTCAAAACAGCTCAAATAAAATCAACGACTTTTTCTAAACCAAATGATTATTCCTACATTCAGGTGTTGCCATGGGTATCGCTGGATCGGATGTGTCCAAGCAGGCCGCCGACATGATCCTGTTGGACGACAACTTTGCCTCCATCGTTACTGGTTTGGCTCACTAACTCATTCCCTCACTCACTCACTAACTCACTCACTCACTCACTCACTCACTCACTCACTCACTCACTCACTCACTCACCCACTCACTCACTCACTCGCACACTCACTCACTCATTCACTCACACACTCAGGTGTCGAGGAGGGTCGTCTGATCTTCGACAATCTGAAGAAGTCAATTGCCTACACACTGACCTCCAACATTCCCGAGATCTCGCCCTTCCTGATGTTCATCCTGTTCGACATTCCCCTGCCCCTGGGTACCGTCACCATTCTCTGCATCGATCTGGGAACTGATCTGGTTAGATTTTTTTAAATTTTTTTTTACTTTTTTACTATTTGCGAGATTTTTTCACTTGTTGTTCTGTTCATCTTTTTAAGGTCGGCATATACTGAGTGAATTGTTTCTGACGTTTTTCTGCCATATTTGAATAACTGACTTATTTAATTTCGTGTCTAGCTACAGCGCATTTCAGCAAGCTACTAATATCTAATGGAAAAAATTGAGCTGATTGTTTTAAAAGTAAGGCTGATAATACTAAAAACGAGACGGAAATATTTGGTTTCAGTGGCCCGCCATCTCGCTCGCCTACGAAGAGGCCGAATCTGACATCATGAAACGTCGTCCTCGTGACCCGCTCCATGACAAACTCGTGAACGAACGGTTTGTGTGAAAAAATCATTTGGACAGCAAATTTTGAATTAACGTCATATCTACGGATTATCACATGGCAATCCTTTTTCTATGCAATCGGTTCGAGGCCATGTTTTACGGCTAATCTCTTTGGTGTGAAGAGCGAAATTTAAAAAAGTCAATTATGAGTAGAATTATCACAACTACCATAATAATTATCAATTTCAAATTGTTGTTTTTTTCCATGCCGTGTAGAAAGTTCACAACTATGGAAGTGAAAAAAATTATCTATTTTATCTTTTCTATCTAATCTTTATTTGGTGACCTCTAATGCCTATTTCAGTCTGATCTCGGTCGCCTACGGCCAGATCGGTATGATCCAGGCATCGGCCGGTTTCTACACCTATACCGTAATCATGGGCGAGAACGGATTCCGTCCATCGCATCTGCCCGGACTTCGTGCCGAATGGGACAGCCGTGCCGTCAACGATCTCGAGGATTCGTACGGCCAGCAGTGGGTTGGTGACGTGTTGTTGTTGTTGTTGTTGTTGTTAATGTTGTTGTTGTTAATGTTGTTGTTGTTGTTCTAGTTTTTGTTGTTGTTGTTGTTGTTGTTGTTAATGTTGTTGTTGTTGTTAATGTTGTTGTTGTTGTTGTTGTTGTTGTTAATGTTGTTGTTGTTGATTGTTGTTGTTGTTGTTGTTAATGTTGTTGTTATTGTTGTTGTTGTTAATGTTGTTGTTAATGTTGTTGTTGTAGTTGTTGTTAACGTTAATGTTGTTGTTGTTGTTGTTCTGGTTGTTAACGTTTTTGTTGCAGCTCCAGCAAAGCTGTGTTGTGTAGTTTCTGGAAACTTGGGTATGAGTGGTAATCATCATTTTCAGCACTCAGTTTCTATCATTAGATCGTTTCAAAGTGCCTTCAAAGTCGAGTTGACTTTTTTCGAAACGCTTCGTGACATTCAGGAGAAACTTAACACTTTTCTGTTTTAAAAAGTTGCAACTCAACTATGAAGGCACCCTTACATTGTGTGAGTGGCGGTAGAGTTTTGATTGATTTTATATGTATTTTATTCATTTTGTTAAACCTGATGTTTGCCAATCGCAGACGTACGCCAACCGCAAAGTGCTCGAGTATACATGCCACACAGCGTTCTTTGCCTCCATTGTCATCGTGCAGTGGGCCGATCTGATGATCTGCAAGACCCGTCGCAACTCGCTCATCCAGCAGGGCATGAGGTTGGCTGACGTTTTGAATTTGGCGCCTATTTTTGACGTTTTGAATTTGGCGCCCATTTTTGACGTTTTGAATTTGGCGCCTATATTTGACGTTTTGAATTTGGCTACACTTTGAATTTTTTTATTCGAGTATGCCAGTTTTAAATCCGGCCGTCAGTTTTCGAATGATTGAATTATTGAACAGTTAATTCGGTGCTACTTAGGGAGATAACTACATGATACGGTTGAGTGCTATGGGAGGGGGATATATTTGCGGGCATGGGGTTTTGATAACTTCATGAAATACGTGTAATCCGTTATCCGGGCACAGAGCTTGGTGTAACTTCTGCAATATCTGATGTCCATATAGCCGTGAGCTGGTAATATGCTCTGTAGCGGACGAAAACACACAGATAATCATAAAGATCCAGATCCAGCTCCCACGTCATAATAAACGTCAATTTTCACTAGTCGTTTTCACTAATATGACTTCAAAGTTTTAATACTGTCACCTCTGTAAATGAATTGCCATTGCCGTCCCCCCCACCCTCTCGTCAACAGTCGCACTAGCGGACGAGAAGGGGAGGGAAAAGTATAATTCCCCGCTCTTTGGCGTTCTCACAAAGTAAAGTTTGTTCTTAAAAGGTGTATGTAAAAAGGCCTAATATATATCGATTCCCCCCTCTTTGGGAAGTTTCCCCTCCCCTCCCTTTGAAGGTTTGGCTCTTCCACCAGTGAACAGTAGGTTCGTCACTTTGTTATGGATGGCTTTGCCGCCAAAGCAAGGGAGTGTTAGATAGACCAAACATGTGTTCTGTTATGCATGGTCCTTCGATGAGCGATAATATAGCCAGACACTACACAAGATCATTACGGGGGC
Source organism: Daptonema setosum (assembly GCA_964036265.1). Classification (NCBI taxonomy): domain Eukaryota; kingdom Metazoa; phylum Nematoda; class Chromadorea; order Monhysterida; family Xyalidae; genus Daptonema; species Daptonema setosum. Next base: position 7,476,038 of record OZ038446.1, read on the forward strand.
TGCCGGCTGACGGGGACTGTGTTATTGGGTTGGCAAACTCTCTAGTCGGCACGGCAGGGAAAGGCTGAATTTGAATATCACATGTAATTTTGTAATGTTCCGTGTAATTTTCGCATTCAACCAACACTAGGAGGAACGAAATATGGTATTTGCCCTCTTCAATTTAAAACATTCATTTCCTTCCGGGGGGATTAGCTCGTTTGTCAATGGACTGGACTACTGTGTTGTGGGATTTGCATCTGTAGAGAAGTGTATGTTTGTTTAGAAGCAACGTCCGCAGCGCAACAACAGCTGTTGCAATGTAACTACATTCTTATGTGCGTCAACAACAATGATGCAGTGTGAAAAACTTTAAGTGCAGTGCACTGTTGACAACACCTTCGAAAGTTTCGCCGTAACTCGGCAGTGTTTTTTTAGTTCCGCAAGTGTTTCACGGTTGATTGATGGGGACCGGTTCTTCTTAGTTTTATGAGATTTAGCTTATATGTCTTCGTGATTTCACAAGCACTAAGCTTATAAATATGGTTGAACTTCAACTTCGCGAAAATTAACTCACTCCAAAAATCATCTCACATTCTCACCGTAAGTCTACTCCCTGAAACTCAACTCTCCGTATGTAACCATTTCTATTGGCAAACATCGGCCGTATTCCGAAAACCATCACAAACTACCGTAATCCCACGAAACTCACGGCACGCAATTTGCCCGGCCCAAATTGGTTCATGGAAGTACTTCATCAGGTTTCTTCGCATGCAATCCAGAACCTTCGGAGTTGCTGAAGCGTGCGAACAGTGAATGAATCCCAAATTCTCGATCTTTTTGTTAAAAGATCTCATAATGAAACATGATATAATGCTCCGACTCCACACACCGACTTCACCTGATGTCGAATTCATCCAACAATATACATTTCCAACCTTTTTGATTCAAAAATATATCCGCCCAACTAGAGTTCCTACTCTCCTAGATCGCAGAATTTACATACAGCACCCGGTCTAACGCGTTATACGCAATGCGCGCGCACCCACACTATAGTATAGCGTACAACTCAATCAATACCACGCTTGTTATGGTGTAACTGGCGGTCCACGCTATTCTCACTGTGGCATACTATGGGGAAATTCTCACAACGGATTAACTTGGTCACTGAATTATGTTGGTTTACAGTTGTTGGAATGATTTTGAAATCGTAAAATTAAGAATCCGAAAAGTTTGTAAAGAGTTTGGCTTTGACATGAACATTTTGGGCGGCAGCCAATGGCAGCAGCAGCTGGGGTGGTTTGAGGCGGTAGTGGATGGTATGAGAGGAACATACCCTAGTATAAAAATCTTTCCATAGTTTGCAAAGTTTAGAAAAACTAGATTATAGTTGTTTATGTCTCTAGATAATTCTTCGGGGGAAAGTACCACCCTATAGAAAGAGGGGGTTTTCCACCCACCCCTCGCGAGGCGGTTTGCGGCTATTGGCAGCCGTGACTGGCGGAAGAGGAGGGGAGGAGGGAAATAAGGGAATTCCCGATCTTTGGGATTAAACGAGGTTGTAATTACGAAAATTTCATCCTCATCTTTGGGAAAAGTTCCACCTCTTTTAGGAGTGGGAGTCAGAGTCAGCGTTATTGGCAGCCAAGCCATATGTATGTACGTGGTTGGCTGGCTGTACGCACTAGCGGTCGAGAAAGGAAGGGGAAAATGGAATGCCCCCCTCGTTGGTGGTTTCAAACAGTGCAGGTTTCCCCATAAAGTGTAGTTACAACGGCCTCAAAACTGTAATTTTCCAGCTTCTTCGACGAAATTCCCCTTCCTTTAGTAGTTTTGATTCGCCCGCCAGTGGGGTTGTACGGGATGGCTGCCCGCTTGTGTGTGTATGAGTGTGTTGTGTGTCGACTATATAGTGACCGGGGATGGGGGCGGGCTAATAGTACGAATTTTACATGACATGCTCGTGTAGTCCCTGGATTTTCCGAAGATTTCTCGAAGCCAGAGCAAAGCAAACATTATCTGGGAAGGTACATTATCTGCTAAGATTATAAGTGAGTGAGTGGAGATGGTAATTATGAGCGTATTAGTGTACTAGCTGGTGATTGCCTCTGACCGATGTTTGAAAATATAGTTGATTTGAATTCGAATGAATCGGTTAAAAGGATGTCTGAGGTGGTTTGACTGCATCTGGACTGAAACAGCAGAATGAGATTACATAATACGAGGATTTGTAAAATAATATTAACGAAAAAATCCATGTCAATTATATGTACTAAAAGTATGTTATTATTTGCAGCAACTGGACGTTGAACTTCGGTCTGGTGTTCGAGACCTGCCTGGCTGCCTTCATGGCCTACTGCCCCGGTCTGGATAACGGTCTGCGTATGTACGGTCTTCGGTTAGTATATATTCACTCACTCACTCATTCACTCACTCATTCACTCACTGATTCACTCACTCACTCACTCACTCACTCACTCACTGCAAGGGCAAAGTTATAAAGTAGCCAAATATTTTCATGTATCAAATATAACCATGTATCGAGGTATGAAAAAAATTTCATGAATTTGGTGTGCGGTATTACTCGTACGAGAATCGTAACCGGTGTATCCGAATTAGGAAGAGTTAAACAAGTCAATTTCCGCAAACACGTTTCTAAAAACTTTACAAAATACTCATTCCATCGATTCTCCGCCGAAAAAATCCACACCGAGACTCGAACCCAGCACGTCTCGCTCACCTCAAATCAACCCACTTAACCACTGACCTACTTGCAGCTTCTCGTGGTGGTTCCCGGCTCTGCCATTCAGTATCCTGATCTTTGTCTACGATGAGGCGCGTCGTTATCTGCTGCGTAAGAACCCAGGCGGTTGGGTGTACAAGGAAACCTATTATTAGGCACCGACGACCTTAATTCAGGCTTAGGGTTATCTTAAGGTACCCTATACACAGTGATTCTATTAGGTCACCTTTATTCCGTCTCCAATTCTGGTCGAAAATGAGTTAACTTATCGGTTAATGGAGTGTGAATCTCATTTTTGACTGAATCGGAGATATATTGGATGTTTTAATAGGATTATATTTTGCGCGATCTTCTATCTCCACTCTTGATTGCAAGCAACACATCGTGATCTGTTTGCGCTTTTAATCGACTATACACTATAGTATTTTTAATTTCCTTTAGATTACACGCTGGAATATTTTGTCTAAAGTTTCTAGAGCTTTTATGCCGTCCGTAGATTTATTTACTCTCCTTCAGCATTCACATCGTTGCATTTTTAGACTTTTCACATTTGGTATTGTTTTTTTCTACGTATTTGTGTTATACAACCGTTTAACTGTCCTAGATACGTAGCTCATTCCTATCTCTTTTTGTTGTTTGGGATTGCTGGGAAATCAGGAATTAATAATGAAACTTTTTCGTTGACTTGATCACTGATTAGGTTTATTGTTGTTCTTTTTCTCCGGCAAAATTTCCTTCTCTCTTATTTCTCGCTGTATTTTTGCATTTTTCTAGTTTTACAACAGACACCTACAAACTGTAGTTTTTCTGTAGTTAATTTTAAAGTGATTGGTCTAGATTATCAAATTGTTAAATATTGATTTTCTTATTTTTTACCGGTTCGTAACTTGATATACTGCCGCTAACACCAGTTTTCGCGTAAATCAATATTAACCTTAATCTCACGGTTTATTATCATACCAGAATTTCCGTAATTAATAAACTTAGTTTTATCGTATTCTATGTTGGTTTCGGATGCATTGCGATAAATTATGTAAACTATTCATATGAATACCAAAATTATGTGATGAACGAGCGACTCCTCCAAAGGGAGGGCAATGTTCCAAAGAAGGGGAATCGGCAAAATTTGTGTCTTTTTAAAAGTAACAAACTCAACCTTTTTTTAACTGCCAATGAGGGGGAATTCCACTTTTTCTCCCCTTCTCGTCCGTCAGGGTCAACATTCTCGTATGGAATGACAGCAGGAACACACGTACATAAGACTAATTAAAGGAAACGAAACAGAAACATACAATACATTGTGATTATTTTCATGATTACACTATACACGTACACGTAAGAGATGCATCACGGAGATGATCTATTATTCTAAATTGAGCGTACTATACAGTTAGTTGAAAACGATGCTTTCTTTTGTGTCATCACTATAATTGTAAAAGATTGCTTCAACAGCTCAACTCGGAATTATAATAATAGAACTCCCAAGTTAATTTGTTGGAGCAATTTCCTACAATCATAGAGTTAATTCACCTTTAATGGTGATTAGATTGATGGGTTCACTATGTTACCGGTCAGTGTTTGACGAATTCGTTTGTTAACGGCTCGACGTAATTTGCTGCAAATTTCTTGACTCGCTAACACACTTGCTCGTTCACTCACCCACTCACTCACTAAGGCACTCACTCACTCACTCACTTACACGCTCACTCACTCTCCAATAACACAACTCACTTGCTCACACACTCCTCACGTACCTGTTCAGCGTCATGTATATAATCGGGTTGATGAAAATGTTGCACTGCCAAAGAAAGTTGCACGTGAACACTATTAAATTCGAAGGCGATGGCCATGTAGTGAAAGCGATGTTCCACCAAATATTCTGAAGAAGTCACTCACTGACTGACTCGGACTCACGTCCTCTCATTCACTTCCGCCTCATTCACTCGCTCACTCATTCACTCACTCACTCACTCACTCATTCACTCACTCCCTCACTCACCGCAGTGAATGCGACTAGTGTGATCAGCATAGCCTGAACGGCGATTGACAACTCTCTTTTATGATGCTGCTCTGCTTGCTGAGCCTCGACTGTGGTAGCAGCTTGATGCTGGAATGACAGACTGATTGACAGACTGATTGACTGACTGACTGACTGGCTGATTGACTAACCGTAAATCGAACATAAACGAACACCCCAACATAACAGCCAACAGAGATCAAAATGAACGCTGATCCGTACCAGTACTCAAACTGCATAGCCAGATCGGCATATTGCGTGGTGTCCGTTGCATAATACCTATGACACATGAAAAAATTCATGAATCAACCAACTTTTGCCTTCATAATCAACAGTAATTGGTAAATTACATATACTCAAGTGTCCCAAACAAAAATCTACACCAACCAAGTCTTGCCTTCATAATCAAAGTCGAACAATTGCAGCTCCAACTGACAAGTGACCACGTAGAAGACGACCACGCACCATCCAATGGCAATATAGACCTATAGACCAAAAAACAATCAGAAGAGATGGTCAGATGATCATTCATAACAGATGAGAGCCGGTTTTTTTTCTAATCAAAATTTTTTCGATGCCGATTTTTTCCTTTATCGAAGCAATGCAATGATACCAGTGGACACTTCTACAATGAGTGAGTGAGTGAGTGAGTGAGTGCGTGAGTGAGTGAGTGAGAGAGTAAGTGAGTGAGTGAGTGAGTGAGTGTATATGTGCGGCCTAATCCTTAGAATGACTAGAAACGACGGCGCGCAATCTAAGTACAGTAGGTCTTCTCCTAATCAATTGCAAATACTATACTGGTAGGTGCATATAGTCAATTTTTTTGGTTACGCCTTTTTTTGGGAACTTTTTTGTGTAAAACCTTTCCCTCACTCAGAAATTGGCGGTCGAAAGCAGCAATTTGGATTGATGAAAAGGTTTTACACACAAAAAGTTCCTAAAAAGACTCATAATCATCTTTTTAGGAACTTTTCTTTGTGTAAAACCTTTTCATCAACCCTAAATTGCTGCTTTCGACCGCCAATTTCTGGGTGAGGGAAAAGTTTTACACAAAAAAAGTTCCCAAAAAAAGGCGTAACCAAAAAATTCGACTATACATGATAGGTACCTTGGTCGTATACAGGGAGAATACGTGATGCTCATAGTGATAATCGGTAATGACTAGAAGTCGATTGATGGCTGTCAAACACATGAACCAGATGTAGCCCCACCAGCCTCCACCCATCAAACCGCCGATGATCTGACCGAGTGAGTGAGTGAGTGAGTGAGTGAGTGAGTGAGTTATGTAGTGAGTGGGTGAGTGAGTGAGTGAGTGAGTGAGTTAGTGAGTGAGTGGGTGAGTGAGTTAGTGAATGAGTTAGTGAGTGGTGAGTGAGTGCGGAGTGATTTAGTTATTGATTGATTGACTTAGTGAGTGACTGAGTGCGTGAGGGAGTGAGTGCGTGAGTGAGTGAGTGAGTTAGTGAGTAAGTGAGTGAGTGAGTGTGATTGAGTGAATGAATGAGTAAGGGAGTGAGTGAAAAAGGATTCACCTTGATGGCTTGAAGAGGATATCTGAATTTGAATAGGGTCATAATGCCTCCATTGATATGGCCGATCAGCATCAGTTGATCGCAGATTCCCATTTGAAACATTAGCTTGTAGCAGATTATACCACTGAATCGTTCGTCGCTCATCATGACCTGTTGTTGCCATTTCAGAGTGAATACGTATTCACTAACTCATTCACCCACCCACCCACTCACTCACTAACTCACTCACCTCCTCACTCACCCACTCATTCGCTCACTTACTCATTCACTTCCTCACTCACTCACTCACTCACTCACTCACTCACTCACTCACTCACTCACTCACTTACTCACTCACTTACTCAATTACTCACTCACTCACTCACTCACTCACTCACTCACTCACTCACTTACTCACTCACTTACTCACTCACTCACTCACTCACTCACTTACTCACCCACAACATGAACAAATATGGTATCATGAAGAAGAATGATACCAGCGAGTAGGTCAGGCCGAAAAAGATCCTCTCGATTGGCTCATGTTCAAATTCAAACATGTCAGTAGTGGTGGTGATATTGTCCATAGTGATCGAAGAAGATATTTAAGTTCAGTGTAGAAAAACTGAAAACATACCACATCACATTAACTCGTTTCATGCACTTAACTGAGAATTGCCAGAAAAATTACTATGCATGCTGATCTTTCACCTGCCATAATTTTAGTGAAAATATCGAAATATGAAGTTACCATCTCAAAGCGTGTCTAGCCTGCGTTTCCCGTACATGTTTTCAGCGATCAAATTCAGCAACTAAATTCAGATAAACCCGGCTGACCTAGTGTTTCCTCCATGACTAGCCAAGGTCCATCGAGGGCAAATATCAAGCATGGTGCAAAATTGGTTCTCCAAGGGCTGAGGGCTAAATCTGGCAACTTTTTTCGGGCACCCTGCCCGTTGGGTGCAAGCTAGACAATGAATTGGCATTAATTTTTGATTGTCTTCCGTGCTCGGTATCCATAGAAACTCTTCGAACGAATCAACGTCACCAGTTTTACTGTTACCATTCGCTATTGTACTTTGTATTTCTATTGTATGTACGTTGCAGACTTGTTACTGCGGCTACCGTAATATCGCTATACCCAGCATGAATGCTGCTTATAACAAACTATAAAGCTACAAAGTTGCGACTTCGGAAACAACTAAACAGATTCCGAATCCGAACAAAATGACAGTTTTATACCGTGGTGCATCACATCTGCCCGATACGTGAAAAGCGTTAACCATCGTCATCATTGCTGAACAATTACATATAATGCGATCAATGGTCATGCTTTCATTGTTATACATATGTATGTTATTGTTATACTTTTATTTGAGTACAGCGAGCGGAGAAAGTAAAATCAAAAATAAATTGCCTCTCCTATTGTCGCATTGTTCCACCGTGACGTTTGTGTGAATCCAACTTATTCAGTTAATGTCATTAACTACTCAACCATCCAATAAATTGAAAATGCTATATTTAGCAATTTTTGAATCATAAAGCATTCTCAATGGATTGCGAGACTTAATTGGAATGCGCAACTTTTCTATGCACAGTAAAAAAATACTCGCTTGTCACTCACTCACCAATACAGCTTACTCATTCACTCACTCACCAATACAGCTTACTCATTCACTCACTCACCAATACAGCTTACTCATTCACTCACTCACCAATACAGCTTACTCATTCACTCACTCACCAATACAGCTTACTCATTCACTCACTCACCAATACAGCTTACTCATTCACTCACTCACCAATACAGCTTACTCATTCACTCACTCACCAATACAGCTTACTCATTCACTCACTCACCAATACAGCTTACTCATTCACTCACTCACCAATACAGCTTACTCATTCACTCACTCACCAATACAGCTTACTCATTCACTCACTCACCAATACAGCTTACTCATTCACTCACTCACCAATACAGCTTACTCATTCACTCACTCACCAATACAGCTTACTCATTCACTCACTCACCAATACAGCCATTCAGTCGACGATGTCGATGAGCTACCGTTATTGTTCAGTTGTATGAACGATGGTTTTCCCTTGAGTCACCCAGGTAGGTCGTTTCCTTTGAGTCACCCAGGTAGCTCGTTTCCTTTGAGTCACACAGGTAGGTCGTTTCCTTTGAGTCACCCAGGTAGCTCGTTTCTTTTGAGTCACCCAGGTAGCTCGTCTCCTTTGAGTCACCCAGGTAGCTCGTCTCAATTGAGTCACCCAGGTAGCTCGTTTCCTTTGAGTCACACAGGTAGGTCGTTTCCTTTGAGTCACCCAGGTAGCTCGTTTCTTTTGAGTCACCCAGGTAGCTCGTCTCCTTTGAGTCACCCAGGTAGCTCGTCTCAATTGAGTCACCCAGGTAGCTCGTCTCAATTGAGTCACCCAGGTAGCTCGTCTCAATTGAGTCACCCAGGTAGCTCGTCTCAATTGAGTCACCCAGGTAGCTCGTCTCAATTGAGTCACCCAGGTAGCTCGTCTCAATTGAGTCACCCAGGTAGCTCGTCTCAATTGAGTCACACAGGTAGCTCGTCTCAATTGAGTCACCCAGGTAGCTCGTCTCCATTGAGTCACCCAGGTAGCTCGTCTCAATTGAGTCACCCAGGTAGCTCGTCTCAATTGAGTCACTCAGGTAGCTCGTCTCAATTGAGTCACCCAGGTAGTTCATCTCTTTTGAGTCACCCAGGTAGCTCGTCTCCTTTGAGTCATCTAGGTAGCTCGTCTCCTTTGAGTCACCCAGGTAGCTCGTCGAGTGAGCACGGTGCACCATTTCTTCCTTGACCCATTTCAAATCAAGTAAGCATATCTGCATAGTTATTTTCAACTAACTCAAATTCTACCATTGTTTTATGACCTGCTATTCTCTGATTCTACCTATTTTTCACTGGACAATCGGACTGTTTTTTAAAGGTCGGGAATCTAGCCGAACAGAACACAGGCGAGTCGATCCACTAGCGGACGAGAAGGGAAGGGAAAAGTCGAATTTCGGCTAGCTTAAATGGTGCAGTCTGTTCCTTAAGGTGCAGGTAAAATGGCCACGAATTAACCAATTCACCCTCTTTGCCAATTTTCCCTAATTTCGGAATTTTAGCTCGTCCGTCAGTGAGTCGATAAATCTGGGAAAGCAGTGTAACCGACTATTCAACAGGCGATTAACGGAGCGCTTGATACGGTAGGTGAGAGTAGACGGGACGGGAGTAACTTACAGCGAACTTGCTCAGCCTACCCGATATTGCAGGCAACTTTGCTGCACATCCTGATGTTTCAGCTAACTTATCATCCAGTAACAGAGCGGCTGTCGTTTATGGAAAATTTGTTATAACCCCGTTACAAAGTAACCAAGCCAAGCGGCGAGCGCTCACCTACTTGGAAAAAGTTGGAGACCGAACGAACCAAGTGGAATAGCAATTGAACCATACTAACGTCATTCAGATATTCTAGGATGTCGTTTTCAAAGAAAGGATATTGAAATGCGATAACCAATAAGTCCGCGACTAAAACTATCAAGGCTCTGACATATCCTATTCACAATTGATAGGTCCGGCGGGAAAATGTTGCGCCCCGTGTAAATTTTCATGATTATCGCTGAATGTAAACCATTTTACTCACACGAGCGAAACTGATACGATTTCTCGAATTTCTAATGCCAGTTTTGGAAATTCAGGGAAGAGAATCAGTTCTAGAAAATGTGAGGAATAATGTTTCACAATCGACGAAAATCACAATGACATACACGGGGATTGTGGCGTGCACCCTCAGCATCTACAGATGAATATAAAACCCATCCAATTTCGATTTCATTATAACATGTCAACGAAAATATAACAGTCAAAATAAGTATACCCGAATTATCTTGTTATAAATCATTTGGTGTATTCTAATCCATGCCCGCATGAAATGTCAGTCAAACGCACAAATGTTGAATAGAAAAATAGCGATTATGGATTAGGTTTACAAAAAACAAAACACAGCACGATAACCAAGGTCTATAATGGTCGATGGGAAAGATACTAAATGAAAAAGCTTCGTTTCTCGAGGGCTTTTATTTTGAGAGAACATGAATTATTTTGTTGACTGTGCCGGGGAACGGTCCCGACTGTGCCGGGGAGATTGGGGAAAGTTTCTGTACGACACCCGACTGTGCTGGGAGGTTGGGGGAAGTCTCTATACGACACCCGACTGTGCCGGGAGGTTGGGGAAAGTTTCTATTCGACACCCGACTGTGCCGGGGAGGTTGGAGAAAGTTTCTATACGACACCCGACTGTGCCGGGGACGTTGGGGAAAGTTTCTATGCGACACCCGACTGTGCCGGGGAGGTTGGGGAAACTTTCTATACGTCACCCGACTGTGCCGGGGAGGTTGGGGAAAGTTTCTATACGACACCCGACTGTGCCGGGGAGGTTGTGGAAAAATGCTATACGACGCACGACTGTGCCGGGGAGGTTGGGGAAAGTTTCTATACGACATCCGACTGTGCCGGGGAGGTTGGGGAAAGTTTCTATACGTCACCCGACTGTGCCGGGGAGGTTGGGGAAAGTTTCTATTCGTCACCCGACTGTGCCGGGGAGGTTGTGGAAAGTTTCTATACGACACCCGACTGTGCCGGGGAGGTTGGGAAAACTTTCTATACGACACCCGACTGTGCCCGGGAGGTTGGGGAGAGTTTCTCTTCGACACCCGACTGTGCCGGGGAGGTTGCGAAAAGTTTCTATTCGTCACCCGACTGTGCCGGGGAGGTTAAGGAAAATTTCTATTCGTCACCCGACTGTGCCGGGGAGGTTAAGGAAAGTTTCTATACGACACCCGACTGTGCCGGGGAGGTTATGGAAAGTTTCTCTTCGACACCCGACTGTGCCGGGGAGGTTTCGAAAAGTTTCTATACGACACCCGACTGTGCCGGGGAGGTTGGGGAAAGTTTCTATTCGACACCCGACTGTGGAGGCAATTTTCCAGACCCCACAGATTTTTTGAAAGTTTGCAGTTTTTATCAAAAATCTGGGAAACGAACCCGGGCCACTCGCATGCTAGGCAAGCGCCCTTGCACTGTGCTACTGAGCTGATGCAGCTAAACTGCATATACCCTACCCTACTATAACTGGCTCACTACGCTCGCATGCTTTCTACAGCACGTGGCTATGCCACAACACGTGCAGGAGGAAATATTGAAATCTTCCCTGCGGGGCCTATCGCGCTTGTCCTCGCTGGTTATCGGGGGCTCGCAGACAGGACAGGCTGCAGTTGTGAACGCACTCCAACTTATGCGCGTAAGTACTGAAGGCGAGTAATGCGCTGTCCTCGTTTGAACGGGCACTTTTTACATGTTCATTTTTGGGCCACTGTTATAAGCGCCCTGGAAATGCTGTCTGAGTGAACTTAAATATGGATTAGAAAAAAGAAATATGGGATATAAAAAAGACAAATGACGTTTGAACAAACCTTTTAAACCCGGATAAAGCACTCCGTGTCCTTTTGTAGGGTTTTAGTAGAGAAAAGATTGTAAGGCAAGTTTTACACGTTTCTTCGAAACTGTCAAAATCTGGTTATGCAGAACGCGGTTAAGGAAGTCAAAAATAAAAAATAAATTAAGAGATTTTTTATTTTTAAGCTATAAAATACCCCGTCGTATTCACTATCTCGTCCACTCACAAACCTCTTAGGCTTACTTTTCACTCAATCACGTTATCATTGCTCTCAATCACTCGCTCATTCACTCATTAACTGACTCAGGCATCTGCGCTAGTCAATCCATTGCTAAGTTTAAATGTCACATTATCATTTACTGACTATGTTAAACGTTTAACTGCATCGATTGCGTTGAATCGTAACTCAAAACATCGTCTAGCATAATAGAGTTCCAGATAACCAATGAAAAAACACACAGATGAGGCATTCAAGTCATTTAGTTCTATCGGATTCTTTTTGACTCTCTCACTCACGTACTCACTCAATTATTCCCTCACTCAAATCATTCATTCAAGTTCATACGATTGATTTTTACAATCAAAACCGCTGAGCTGACTAGTAGAAAGAAACGTTTCTGTATTAAGTCACTTCGTGCAGCGCAGCATGCTCTGCGCACCCATTCATAATGCGTCAATCAAGAACAAAAGCAATACAAGTTTGATGAACCTGTGATATATACAAAATACGTGTAAAATTTGAAAAATCTAAACTTTTACGCAAACAATGTAATTGGTTTGCCATACAACCTCACTAGGTTGCAGTGTTTCGTGAGTCAATCGAACATGGGAACATATTACATAACACACTTACATACATACATCTGTACTTAGCCACATAATCAGTCATTCAATCAGTCGTTTAAACTGTCAATCAATCCTTCAATCAGTCAGTCAGTCAGCCAGTCAGTCAGTTTGTCAGTCAGCCAATCAGTCAGTCAACGATGATGATAGCGATGATGAACGATGAACGCAACATAGGCGTTGACAGTCATGTAACGAAAACCACTCTATACGTCCACTAACACAGACGGAAGAACGGTTTTGGTCAAAATTTCATGATCCCCAATGTTATTTTTTACAAGAAGGCAATACATAACTTGTTCATGCTGCTCTGATTTTATTATTTGTTACGGCACAATTAGTGTAAAATTATTGTTTACCGTTGACGGTTAAGTATGTTATTCCGTATACTAAATTAAACTGCGTGTAAAGGCCGTATGTTGTTTCTGCAAGCAAAAATA
>OZ038446.1:7495430-7553605 GCA_964036265.1 Daptonema setosum
GAGTGAGTGAGTGAGTGAGTGAGTGAGTGAGTGAGTGAGTGAGTGAGTGAGTGAGTGAGTGAGTGAGTGAGTGAGTGAGTGAGTGAGTGAGTGAGTGAGTGAGTGAGTGAGTGAGTGAGTGAGTGAGTGAGTGAGTGAGTGAGTGGGCAAGACACCCTTCTCGTTTGAGATTACGATATACTGATGGCTCAACTGCTGCGATCACCCTTATCGTGGGAAAATTACGATGTTATCTGGCTGATAATCTACGCTAGTGTAATGAGTCTGTTGGGTTAGTGATCGACTGGTTGACTGAGTGATAGATTGTGACTGACTGACTGACTGACTGATTGACTGACTGACTGACTGACTGACTCATTTCGTCAACCAGAGTTTAGTAACACTTTGATGGATAGCGAAAACGAGGTTCTATTTTGTTCAACATTGTCATACTAAAAAGTAAGTTTGCCCAACATAAAATATTTGTTTTGTGATTAGCAGCTGTAAATTTCACAGTTACACTCTATCAACAACATTGCAGTGGAATAACTGAGTCATTTGCTGATTCACAGACAAAATGTTTTCGTTATTAACAATAGTAAAAATTAGTTAGCTTCTTTACGCAAATTCAGTCAGTAAGCTCCCCTGCTACGGCCTGTGTACCAACGGTACTGCAGTGCTGAAGACTCTTTAACTATGCATGATCGTGAAACGTGAATGTTAGAGTAGCGTTTCTTACTTGATGGCTGTCGTTACCCCGTTGTTTGGCCAGAGTTCCGCCTTATTAATTAGGGATCTGATCAAGGTCAAATATGTACCTCAAATATAACATGAATTCTTTTATAGCAATGATCAAATGTTTTAAAGTGGCTGTCGTTACCCCATAAATTGAGCAGAGTTTTACCTTCTTTTCTTCAAATATTTTTTGAAGAAACATGTATGGAAATTGAAACCTGAACTGTATGGGATCAACGGTATGAATCTCGCTTGTGGCTGTCGTTAGGCAGTTTGGACAGCAACCAAATAAATATTCGTAAAAAAATTAGCCTTTTGATAGTTTAAATGAGTAAGTCATTGCCTTTGAGTGATTGGCTGTCTGAGTGATTGCTGAAAGTTTTATTGCTGATTACTGACTTACTGACTGATTGACTGACTGAGTGACCTACTAGATCTTTAAAATTTATATTTCTGGCATAATCGTAATTCCACTCGTTCTACTCAAAATTCGCAATGGTGACACAGATAGGGAGACCAAGGTGAGCGAAGCAATTTAAACCATTCCAATGACTCAGATTGGTTTGAAAAAGCTGACTGATTGATCGACTGATTGTTTGATCGACCGATTGTTTGATCGACTGAAAAATTGATTGATTGATTAATTGATTGATTAATTGATTGATTTTTTTATTGATTGATTCATTCATTCATTAGTTAAATGACCTACAGATTTTAAAAATAGCTTGACTTCAGGTGAGTCTAATGGTGTTAGGCGGGTACACTGCTTTAATCACCAAAACTCTATGGTTTTCCTTCTCGAAAAACACTGCCATGCTCTATATCGGTGAGTGAATGACTGATTGATTGACTGATTACCTCAATCACAGACCCACTGACTGAAAGAGTGAGTGGTTGATTGATTGGTTGATTGACTGATTGATTAATTTCAGGTGCTACATTTAGCATTATCACAGCGATTGCTCTACCCGCCTTCATATCATTCGTCTCACGGATGGTCAGCAAAAATGAATCAGGTTTCTTATTATTTATGAACTATTATTTATAAATTATTAATTTAATTATTATTTATCTTTGTTGTTATGAGTCACCGAGAAACGTGGTGTGCCTTCGGTTAATTACTTTAGCCGATCCAGAGTTTCTTGTTACCCAGAAAGTTTTTGGCGCGCAGTTTGAATCCAAATCTGGTTTCGGCGCGCGTTCAAAATCTCGAGAAATTTTTTTCTTTCACATGATGGGCTTTTAAATTTAGTCCCCAAATCAATTGAGACTTCTAAGTTCTATGAATCTTTTTTCAGCCCGCACGTTCACTGCACTGGGAGCATCCACCACAATCTGTCCCGTGTTGGCTTATGATATTTTTTTACAATATATCAGAAGCCACTGATTTCTCCTGGCTTGGTATCATTTTTCTTATCATGGCCTTCGTTTTGGTGCCATTCGTCGGGTTTTATGGGTATGTTAATGAGTGAGTGAGTGAGTGAGTGAGTGAGTGAGTGAGTGAGTGAGTGAGTGAGTGAGTGAGTGAGTGAGTGAGTGAGTGAGTGAGTGAGTGAGTGAGTGAGTGAGTGAGTGAGTGAGTGAGTGAGTGAGTGAGGAGTGAGTGAGTAGTGAGTGAGTGAGTGAGTGAGTGAGTGAGTGAGAGTGAGTGAGTGAGTGAGTGAGTGAGTGAGTGAGTGAGTGAGTGAGTGAGTGAGTGATGTGAGTGAGTGAGTGAGTGAGTGAGTGAATGAGTGAGTGAGTGAGTGAGTGAGTGAGTGAGTGAGTGAGTGAGTGAGTGAGTGAGTGAGTGAGTGAGTGAGTGAGTGAAAGGGTGTTTGAGGAAGTTACTGTAGTTGGCATAACATAAAAGTGTTCGAGACTGCGATTTGTATTTTATTTCATCCATTCTATATGAAAAAAATAACTTTTTTCCAGTTACATCTACAAGCTAGCGAAGGAGACTCGGGAGCTGTTGAAGGAGAACTCGATACCTACAGGGTATTCTCCATATGGCAGTATTCGACACGGAAGAAATAGGAGAATAAATTGAAGTACAAACTTTAATAATATATGTATTATAGCTCAATCAGAGTTTCTTGTAAACCTGATTTGATCAATATATTTATTAATATTCATTTATACATATTGTATTCTATATCATATATGAATGTGTATTCAAGGGTTTTCTTCATCTTCGATGTTCATACTCTCTTCGAAAATATGATTGGTTTATCTGTTTTAAACGGGACTGGTATTTATATTGACTATATTTATTTATACAGTAGTACTGTATTTTGACTACCTTTGTTTTCTCTTCGATGCTTTTCTCTCTGTTTTTTCTTTATCTCGCGTCTTTACTTTTCATAGTCATGTGGAATTTACAGCGCGTGAAAGGGAAATATATCGAATTAGCGAACACAACATTTTTTATATTTTAACTACCGAATTCACAAACATATTTGTCGATATCTATTAATTATTAATTAAAAATAATATTTACAAAGTTTGCCAATGATATAAAAATGGTACGGAATGTTATTTTAACTGTACGAAAATTCAAGGTGTACTCGAATTTGTCCAAATGTAAAAAAGTTACTTTTTCATAAATGGCAGTCAAAAAAACATATGAAAAAGATCAAAACATACTACATACTGTACTACCTCGATCACTCATTCACTTGACTCACTCACTCACTCACTCACTCACTCACTCACTCACTCACTCACTCACTCACTCACTCACTCACTCACTCACTCACTCACTCACTCACTCACTCACTCACTCACTCACTCACTCACTCACTCACTCACTCACTCACTCACTCACTCACTCACTCACTCACTCACTCACTCACTCACTCACTCACTCACTCACTCACTCACTCACTCACTCACTCACTCACTCACTCACTCACTCACTCACTCACTCACTCACTCACTCACTCACTCACTCACTCACTCACTCACTCACTCACTCACTCACTCACTCACTCATTCACCGACTCACTCACTCATTCATTCACTCAGTCACCCTTGCACTCACTCGAACCGCGATCACTGTCCTGAAATGCCACATCTTCAATGCTGCTCACCATAATGCAACATAAACCGGAAGGAATTTGAGTTCAAGCCAACATCTTAAACTCAATCATATATCACAACTTTCAAAATAAATACGGACGAGCCGATCTACACAGGAATGAGAATTTCTTTAAAAAGGGGGAATTTTCAGTTTTGAAACCATTTTAACTTTTAGGCTGCCCAAGTTTCAATTCCACTTTCTGTTCCCCTTTCGTTCGCTGGTGTTTACAGTTCGCTCAATTCAGCCACTAGCGGACCAGAAGGGGAAGGAAAAGTGGAATTTTCCCCTCTTTGGCGTCTACTTATAGTTGAATTTGTACCCTAAGGTGTAGATGAAATTGTCTAATTTTTGCCGATTCCCCCTCTTTGGAGGTTTGGCTCGTCCGCCAGTGCTTGCAGCTCACCTAACCAGCGGGCTAACTAACCCATTAGCCGTCCTTATTGCGCTAACGTCAATCATCATATTTATCTTCTATATTTGTATTTGTACAGTCCAGATCCCATCATAAATGCAGACTATGATGTATTTGCCAAGTGCATTATCTTATGGCATCCCTGTTCGTTATAACCGACCTTTAGGCGACTCGCACTGGCGGTCGAGCGAAACCTCCAACAAAGGAAAGGGAATCTTTCCAAAAAGGGGATAAATTGTGAAATTTCAGCCATTTACCTACACCTTAAGGAACAAGTTAAACTTTTGGGATCTGCCAGGGAGTGGGGAATTCCGCTTTCCAGTTCTTCCATCGTCCGCAAGTGGGCGACTGGTTTCGTTTCGGGGCGGTTTATTAACGGACAAAGGAGTAACTGAAAAAGGGGAAACCCCTCCTCTTTGAGTGTTTCAATGAGGTAAGAGACTTTGTCCTTTAAGGTACAGGTAATATGACCTCGAAACTGCTAATTTCATATTCTTTGAGGAATTTTCCTTTCTTTCTGAGGATCGGCTAGTCCGATCGTGAGGCTGTGGAATGACTCGGGCTTTCGGTGTTCATCAAATATCCAGGTGAAATTCTGCAGCACTAGCGGACGATGAAAGGACGGGAAAATGGGGTTTCCCACTTTTGGCTGTTTCAAACCGGGAATTGCTTTCTGAAGTGGCTCTCCTTGAAGACGTTTTCCCGGTGATCCACAGTGCTAAAAATCGTATTAGCTGATTTTTATTTTTCGAATGTTTTCTTTATGATTGTTCTATATGTATTTGGAATAAAAAAAAACAATAATTCTCTGTTAATCGTATTGTCATATTATCGTATTCTTCATATAATCATTCGTTAACTCACAGCGTTAACTTACGACTACGTACATAACTGGCTCACTTACTGTACTCACTCATTAGCTCACTCACTCACCAACTCACTCACTCACTCACTCACTCACCTATATCAGATACTCTTTAAGTGATATACTAATTCAAGTTAATTTTTGTTGCTCTTTTCCACAAAACAAATTTTAAAATCATTATAAATTAATTTCCGAAATCAAATAAAGAATGCTGAGCATTCCATAAATAATATTTACGTACAACTGCATCCAAGACTCATCTAATCGGTTAATCAAATAGAATCACAATGAACTCTGTCAAAAGTTACCTCCATAATTTTTTTCACAATCAATTTAGTTGATGGGTGAATGTTTTACGAGCCATAAATCACTTTAGGCAATTACTCGTGTGTTTCCTTTCCGTCTCTGAACTGCGTCTGGCGAAACACCGATTTAGATTTTTTTTCTTATTCATGGAATCTTTTTCTGAAGAATGTGCATTTCCATTTCCTTTATTTTTTTACTCGTTCAAGTGACATCTTTCTAGACAAAAGCGACAATAAATTCAACCTCGCTCATTCCAAACGTAACGCTCGAAATAATTGGCGGACGAGTCAAACCTCCAAAGGGAGGGGAAAATTTCCAAAGAAGGGGGAACTGGCATAAATTAGGCTATTTAACCTACAACTTTTAAGGAACAAACCATACTTTTGAAGCCGCCAAAGAGGGGGAAGTCCACTTTTCCCTATCCTTCTCGTCCGCTAATGCTTGAAACGTAAAGTACGCTTGAAAAAAACTCTCGTGGAAAGTCTTCTTCGGATGACAGTATTTTTTCAGTAACTAGGATGTTGAAATTACAGTTTAGATTCAAACTTTTAGTGTTTCGTTTCGCGTTGTGAAAAATCATGCGAAATCGGCTGTTTTTGTTTCCGCAATTCAGTCTCTTGAGAGAGAGACTAACCATTTATTATTCCAAAACATACGACACGTCAAACCGATAGATTTCGGGAGGGGAGCAATATTTTATCCGTTTTATTTAACATACGTTTCATTGTTACATGTGGGATTACATGTATAATTTTTCATAAACACGACTTTCATGGAATAAAAAGAATTTATTGACTTTATTTATCAAATTGGCATGGATAAATCTCAAAACAATGATTTCATTTCATTTCCGAGCATCATTTGTTACATGACTAAAATGACAACAAAAACGACTGATCAACATCCTGAATTATAATTAATTTAATTAGTACAAATAATCAAAATCGAGGTTCATTTTTTGAGGAATTTTCCCGTCTAAAATAGTGTCAGATTGCTTGCGCAAAATGCACCCAGTAATTCATATTTATTTGTTTGTTTTTATATTTTGTTTGTCGCCTCATTTTTCAATCCAATAATCTCAGACACGCCAATCACTGGCGGACGAGCTACTCCTCCAAAGGGAGGGGAATTTCCTCAAAGAGGGGGGAATCGGCAGTTTTCAGGCCATTTTACCTACACCTTAGGGAATTAACTCTACTTTAAAAAAACGCCAAAGAGGGGGGAATTCCACTTTTCCCTCCCCTTCTCGTCCGCTAGTGACGCCAATAATGCTTCTGATGACCTTGGTTGTGGATTTATGCTTCACGCCACTAGCGGGTGAAGGAAGAAAATTTTGTTTCCCCCTCTTTGGCAGTTCCAAAATGTTGAATTTATTCTTCAAGATGTAAGTAAAATTGCCTTTACACTGCCCTTCTTTTGAAAAATTCGCTTGCTTTGGGATGATCCATTCGTCCGCCAGTGCGCTGTTCACGAAAGCGTATTATGCTGTCACTCACTCACTCACTCACTCACTCACTCACTCACTCACTCACTCACTCACTCACTCACTCACTCACTCACTCACTCACTCACTCACTCACTCACTCACTCACTCACTCACTCACTCACTCACTCACTCACTCACTCACTCACTCACTCACTCACTCACTCACTCACTCACTCACTCACTCACTCACTCACTCACTCACTCACTCACTCACTCACTCACTCACTCACTCACTCACTCACTCACTCACTCACTCACTCACTCACTCACTCACTCACTCACTCACTCACTCACTCACTCACTCACTCACTCACTCACTCACTCACTCACTCACTCACTCACTCACTCACTCACTCACTCACTCACTCACTCACTCACTCACTCACTCACTCACTCACTCACTCACTCACTCATTCACTCACTCATTCACTCATTCATTCACTCACTCACTCACTCACTCACTCACTCACTCACTCACTCACTCACTCATTCACTCACTCACTCACTCACTCACTCACTCACTCACTCACTCACTCACTCACTCACTCACTAACTCACTCACTCACTCACTCACTCACTCACTCACTCACTCACTCACTCATTCACTCACTCACTTACTGACTCACTTTCTCAACACAGAGTCGACGCCTAATACTATAAGACAGCATTTCGCCCAATAAAGCCTAAGAAATAGAGCCCAAAACGAGTTTTTATTACTCTTCAGTCACTCACTATCACCAATACCAGATCATATAAACCATTATTATTATAGCTGATTTATTGTTACCGCGTGTGGCCTTGCATTAACCATGCGCGCATGCGAAACATTAGGTCCATTTTTATAGCTGCCTTTTTCTTCTCCAATTTCGAAACTTAACTCAGTTGGTTTTCAGAATAAGTTTCACCAATGCATTCTGAAGTTTCTAAACAGGAAAATAAAAAATTTCATCGCCACAAAGTTGTTGTAACACTGCTGCCAAAGTTTTCACTAATGTTTAACATGCGCACATCGACAAACCAAGGCCACACACGGTAAAAATAAACTAGCTATAGTATTATTGCTCTGACTCATTTGTTGATCGCGCATTTGTTGGGGCCTTGGGCGTGAGAATAGAATCGGAGTGTACACATATGTTTTTGTTTGTAGGATACGATTTGTTCTGCCAATAAACATATTTATGTTAATGTTATTTATATTTTTATCTGAGGTGTATATTTATGAAAGGTTTTAACGATCATATGTAAGTTCACCAGTCAGTCAAAAAATTTAGAACAGAGGTCCTCAGTGGTTCTGCCAATGAACATAATTATATAAATAAATAATGTTTAGTTTTATTTACGTTTTGTAAATATTTATGACAGGTTTTGTAAAATCAGTGTTCATGGCTGTGAATGTCGATCAAAAATTATGTAAGTCGTCATTCAATAAATCAGTCAGACAGGAGGTTATTCAGATTCATCATCAGTGAATATACCGTCATTCATGAAATCAGACGGTCTGCCAATCCGTCATTCATTCAGTCAGTGAGTCTTTCTATCAATCAAACAATCAATCAAGCACTCAATCAGTCTATCAATCGATTAAGAAATCAATCAAACGGTCCGTCATTCAATCACTTCTCATGTAAACCTTTGCTTTTATATTATTTTCCATGTTCAAGTTCACTGACGGACGAGCTAAACCTACAAAATAGAGGGGAATCTTTCCACAGATAGAGAATTCACAGAATATAAGCCGTTTTACCTGCTCCTTAGAGAACACACTTCAATTTTTGAAACCGACAGAAAGGGGGAATTCCACATTTCCCTCCCCTTCTCGTCCACCAACATTCAAACCCAACTTTGATGACTCATTGTTCATTCGTATTTGTTTCCCAAAACGTGAAACTGCATTTTATTACCTCGATAATGCGATCAGTCATACAACGAAGATCCCATGAGTAAATAAACTGGTTGCGGGCGATCGACTGACGCGCATTGCGTAAAAATATCTGTTCCCTGGATGAGAAAGGTGTGAAAACAATAAATGAACTTATTATTTTTTATAATACTATTCCGTTTGATCAAATTTATTTTGAGTTATAGAACAATGATCTCCACGGATCTCACAGAAAAACATACGTATTCACGTACGTGGTGGTGGGCCAGAAAAAACCCACCCATGTATGATATCGATTGTCGATAACTCGAGTTTCGATGTATTAAGTTGCTCGTTTTTACTATCATCAGAAAGCTTTATCTGAATCTGTTAGATAAAAACTATTTGGCTTTGTCGACACGTTCTTTGAAATCCTCCATTCCGGTGCATGGATGAAGTAAAAATAGCACTTTCGCAAATTTAGCTTCCTAACCGATCAAGAATGGTATGCTGCAGTTAGCAGTCGGTTTTTGCAATCAACCAATGGATGCTTTCACATAGATCATGCGTCATCATCATCAAGAGTTCGGCCACTTGGGAGTATCAAATGCGGTAATTTTTTGATGAAATTTCTTTGTTGATTCGGTACACAACCTACTGCCAGAAAGGTTAGGCGGTCAATGTATCCGGAATGTGATTTCGGAACACGATTATTTATAGTTGTGTATTTAGTGGTTGTGAAATTTTGTGTTGGAGTCCGTTTTTTACAAACGTTCTTCATATTAACTTCACTTAGATTACGGTTTTGTTTTATAAACAAATGTCGCCTACGCTGAGTTACTGGTCTTCAGAATACAAATTTCTTAGCCATTATTATCAAACTCTCGCTTTATTATATGTAGTTGTTCAAACACTGAACACTTCACTTGAATTTAATGAACGTTTTCCATTTCGGCGCGTAAAATTCATTTTCTTTTGTTCAAATCAAACTAAGCACTTGTTGACTTACCATTTTTATTAGTTGCAAAGTGCTCTAATTTAACGGGGCAATTACGACTTTTTCTACTGATAAAGCCACATTGTTTCCACAACCACACTATTTGTTTGTCTTGAATTTGAATTTCTGAGCATCCTTGTTCGTTATCAGTCCATTCGTTTCGAGCTTCTGGCGCGAAATTTAAAAATCCAATAAGTGCCCATCTGCCACTATTTAGTTACATAGTCACTGATGATCATTGTGATCTATTATTCCTCAGGTTTTGTGACACTTGTCACATTTTACATCATAATCATGGATTCAACAATTATAAAAGTTTTATATACTTTTTTATAACTCAGTTGTTCCGATTTATATTAAATTTCATACTGTTTTTCTGCAACTCAGATGAAAAACCCATTGTGCTATTGTTAGTTCATTCTTCGAATAAATGAAAAAATTTTTTGTGTCATTTACTTACTGACAGACTGACTGACTGACTGACTGGCTGACTGACTGACTGACTGACTGACTGACTAACTGACTGACTGACTGACTGATTCACACAGACACAGCCCATTCCATGACTCAGGACCACTCACACGCGCATCACTCACTCTTGCATGCGCAAACACAACAGTGCATTAGTGATCCAAGATCATACAACAATGGTTGATCATAACCATAGTAAAGATAATCGAGGTTAGATGTAGCAGTGGACGAGCCAATTTTCCAGAAGGTGCGGTATTTATTCAGAGACGTGAAGTTAACAGATTTAAGAAATCTTGAAGAAGAAATTCAGCTTTAAAATTGCCGAACTGTTTTTTTTCTCTAGATTTTAAGCGCAATTTGAGTATTTTTTCGGATCGTTTACGTTATTGGTCGCTGTAAAACTTTATGATTTCTCAAACGAATGATTTCGTGGCGATTTGCTCTCGATTGTTGGTCCGCCACTGGATATGAAGAAGTCAAATGAATACATGGAAATGGACATGCCTTTGCCATTATGATTGACACGGCACGTCGGGTGGTCTCTTGTATTCATACGTGGTTTGTCATGTTGCATAGTGGGCCTAGTCACAGTGTGACTGACGGACTGACAGATTGATAAAAATGATTTGCATGGTATAGAGTATCAACTTGGAAGCTGCGTTATGTATTTGTGTATTGGATATGTAGTAAGTTATGTGAAATCCTCACTGTGTCATGTATCTGGGCAGTTATAGCTAGTTTATTGTTACCGTGTGTGGCCTTGCTTTGTCCATGTGCGCATGTGAAACATTAGTGAGAACTTTGGCAGCAGTGTTACAACAACTTTGCGGCGATGAATTATTTTATTTTCCTGTTTAGAAACTTCAAAATGCATTGGTGAAACTTATTCTGAAAACTAAAATGGTTAAGTTTCGAAATTGAAGAGGAAAAAGGCAACTATAAAATTGGACCTAATGTTTCGCGTGCGCGCAAGGCCAAGGGAGGGCCACACGCGGTAACAATAAATCAGCTATATGTATTTTTGTAACTCATTTCGGGCATGAAAATATTGGTTGACGGACTGACTGACTGAATAATTGACTGACAGACTGACACATTGACTGACAAACTGCCTGACTGTTTGAATGACAGACTGACTGATCGATTGACTGACAATCTGACTGACTGACAGATTGACTGGCGCTGGCGAACTGACGGAATCTTCTGTGACTACTTGTGTCAATGTATGACCTGTTAATCTATCATCTGTAGGTTTGATTACGTTTTCACAATTCAAAAATGAAATGATCTACACAATCATTGATTTTTTTTGGGATTTCTCTGACTGTGTTTTCGTTGTAACCAATAAGGTTGAACAACCTGACGGGAAATGGCAGATTCCCCAGTCCAGAAAAATGAACTCCTGGATCTGTTTCAGCTGTCTGGTTACTTCTAGCCTGGGCCTTCTAATTGCGATTCCGGTGCCCTAACACTAGACTAAACTAATAAAAGCTAGCTAGACAGACGACCATTTAGACAGGCATGTTGGTCACTCCAGTCCCTCAAAAATAAACTTCACCCTCTTTAGCGGTTTCGAAAAATTAAGTTTGTTCCATAAGGTGTAAATGAAATGACCTAATTTCGGCCGATCCCCCCTCTTTGGAAAAATTCCCCTTCCATTTGAAGGTTTGTAAAATCCTCAAAAGGGAGAGGAATTTCGTCAAAAAGAAGGGAACTGACAGTTTTGCCGTTTACTTTACCTACACCTTCTACTTTCAACCAAGTCAACCTAGGCAGCAAATTCTACTTTTCTATTAAAATACCAAAGAGAGGGAAATTTCACTTTTCCCTCTCCTTCTTGTCCGCTAGTGACTCCAGTCATAATAGTCAATCAGTGAACAACAGTTAACAACAACACTGTGAACGGGTCTGCTCAAGATATCCCTCCTTCAATGTTGATCTAGGAAAACAATGGGTTACATTATTATTGTACTCGACGAGTGGAGCAAACGCGTTCAGAGTCATCAAGTCTGCAATTGTTGCTCATATCTTGGTTTGGTCAAGGTTGTTGTTGTAGTTGCTGTTGTTGTTTGTTGTTGTTGTTGTTGTTGTTGTTGTTGTTGTTGTTGTTGTTGTTGTTGTTGTTGTTGTTGTTGTTGTTGTTGTTGTTGTTGTTGTTGTTGTTGTTGTTGATGTTGTTGTTGTTGTTGTTGTTGTTGCTGTTGTTGTTGTTGTTGTTGTTGTTGTTGTTGTTGTTGTTGTTGTTGTTGTTGTTGTTGTTGTTGTTGTTGTTGTTGTTGTTGTTGCTGTTGTTGTAGTTAGTTGTTGTTGTTGTTTTTGTCGTAGTTGTTGTCGTAGTTGTTGTTGTTGTTGTTGTTGTTGTTGTTGTTGTTGTTGTTGTTGTTGTTGTTGTTGTTGTTGTTGTTGTTGTTGTTGTTGTTGTTGTTGTTGTTGTTGTTGTTGTTGGCTTTGTACTTTTTCAGTTCATTATAGGAATCTTTTTGTTCCGCATGTTCTTATTTGTGACACGTTATGATCTATTGCTGATTTGTTGGTGCAAGTAATTCAATTTCGCTTTCACATACGATATGGTATATACTGATTGTGTTTTTGTTGTTTTTGTTGTTGTGATTGTTATCTCTTTTGTTCATGTTTTTACATTCTTAGTCATTTATATATTTGCTCGGTTATCCCGCGTTTCCCAAGCGTAGTCGCAGTTTTTTACCGGCTAGGGTCACATGTTTTTATAAACTTTCCATAAATCTACGCTTCATATCATAACCGGTCCTGCTTTTTCTGATCCTGAGAAACGGTTGACTGTTTTTTGCACTCTACTGTAGTCGATCAGTCAGTCAGCCAGAAAGGTAAATAATGCATTTTCTTGAAAAAATTCAATATTTATGAAATTACATTCATCAGTCTGTGTCTAATATTATGTCAGCCAGTAAATCCTAAACTAAAACCACTACTCCAGTTTTTCTCCTAAAACCATGAAACTCTTGGAAGATATCGAAATCAAGATTTTTTTATAAAGTTTCATTTACCGAAATAAGTAATGTTAGGTATTTTGATTTTGCAGAGTAAACGCGAAGTCCGTGTCGGGAATTGCGTTAAGGTGAAAACAGAACTTGATAAATGGACTATTTGTGTTTATTCGTTTTTATTATCCGAATGATTAATGCAGATTCGAATGATCTAGACTAGCTTCTGAATACCTAGCGTCATTTTCTTACGAGCCAAACCTCTAAATAGAGGGGAATCTTTCCAAGGAGATGGAATTGACAGAAGTTAGGTCATTAAACTTACCCATAAAGGAATAAAACTCTACTTTCTGGAACCTACAAAGTGCCTACCGTACTTGAACCGGTCTACCGCTTTCATCAATTCCTTGCTTTCAATCAGCCGGTCATTCAGAACTGTGCCGTCAACCTACAGTACATTTACAGTAAGGAAATTACGGCGTTTCTGAAAGGAACTATTTTTTATCATGGTCATCCAGTAAATAAATGAATATATTTTTATGTAGTATGTATACGTACACATATCATGAAGAATGACATTTTCAAGGTTGTTTTCAATCAACTTCCGTCCTGTTGCATGCGATATTTTCAAGATTGGATTTCATGAAATAATCATGAAACTTTTTTAATTGCTTTTATCAGCTTAAATCAAACGATTTTTTATAACTACATATATGATATTTTTGATCGCACGTAACACCTTTCAATCGATGATGTTCAGATCCCTAAAATCGCTCAAACATCTATATCATCTTTAGTCATTCTTCTAAAATAGCCCGAAGGGTATTAGCCTTGATAATCAAGTTATAACCCCGATTGATTGCAAAAACAACAAGTAGTTTGCCAGTTTTTTGCCGCCTCCGCGACTGACCTGACATTGAGGGGTTGAGATTTAACATGCGCCACATAGACACCTCACCCGCATAGTTCACGTTTCACACATCGCATGATTATATTTATATTGTTGTGGTGCATGCACGCGCGCGCGCACGCAACAGCTGCACTTTGTTATGCGTTTTGAGGTGCGGGGGAAACCGATAGACCCAACAAGCTGTATAAAACATTAATTAATCAGTATACGATATAAAGTTTTCACATTTATTTGGGGAAGGTTCTTTCAAGATGAGAGAAAATTACATTATTCTTTTCCCCACCCGCCTTTCTGGATTGTTGAGGTTGATTTGTGTTTGACTCATCCTCCCGTGTCGTCCTCGGGGCGACAAGAATATTTCGTGATTGTTGTTGTTGTTGTTGTTGCTGATGTTGTAGTTTGACTCGTGTTGCGTATAATTTTTCGCATATTTCTTATTGCGTCGGCTGCAACACGGATGTAGCGATTTTGCTGTCTCGGCCCATGAAGCCGGAAAAAAATGTCATGCTTGTTTTTTTCAGTAAAAGAGCGAGATAAGTCATACGTTTTTGCAAATGCTTTTGTTGTGGTGGTGTGGAATGTTAACTGGTCCAAGTCCCATTTTAAGGGTTTTGCTTATAAAGTTTCTTTGGTGAAAAAATGAAGACACTTCTGTCGTATACGCTGAAACTAAGAGATAGAAAATAATTAGATTAGATGTAATGGGATTGCTACAAAAAAACCTTTATTCCTGTCCAGTACCCCACAATATATGTAGCATTCTCAATTAATTGGTAGACCATATTTCAAAGTGCATACTTTGAAGTAAGTTTTAAGTTAGCAAAACTTTTTGATACCTATGCAATGAGGTTAAAGATCAATCTTTATTATGGCAGGAAAAATTCTTTCCAGAAAAAAAACTTTGGCGCGTACGCAAATTTAGTCTCGTAACCAATTGAGAATGTAAAACGGAAAAATAATTTCCCATCAATGAAGCATTGATATCGATTCGAAAATTATGCCAGTATGAAAAAGTTGTGCGACTTTTATGGTTGTGATGTTGTAGCGATGAACGAGTGGTTATATTTTTAATAGCCTGTCATTGATTCTGCTATGGGGAACAAGTTCTCCGTTGTATTCACTGACTGATTTCATATTCAGTGAATTCAATATGCAATTATTTATTTCATGGCGGAGCGGACATTATGTTTCAGTATGTTTTTGATTTTATATATACTCTTATTTGATTTGTTTTTGTATTACAGTAACGAAAGATATATTCGTTTATTCGAACCCGTTGTTATTCCTCTCCTTAAACCCCTCCGGTTTTCGATATGTCCATCAGGACAAGTTCCGTATATGTCTGGTCGTTACTCTCACTTTATATTTTAATTTTTATTAATTACGTCTCACTTACATTCATTATATTTCTTTATTGATTATTCAAAGTAATTTGTAATTCGTAATTTGTAAGACCGATTATATACGAGTCAACCCAATGAAACTGAAACTGAAACTGAAACTGTTTTATCAAAGTTATATTCTCAATTGATTAGAAGCCTAAAGTTGAACGCGCACCTTTTTCCCAGTGATTTTTTCGTGATTTATATAGTTTGGGAGTATCCTGTTAATTAAAAATTAATTTTCATAGTTCCATTTATTACGTTTGCAATGGTTTTTGCGTTCCGTTCGTATGTTATGCAAATGCCATGAGAAATTTATGCATTGTTTTTCGGAAATTTTAAAGCGCGCAGAAAGCAGATTTGAATTGAAACTGCGCGCCAAACAGTTTTTGACTAACCAGAAACCCCGGATCGGCTAAACAAAATAGGAGTGTCCACTGATCCTATTGGGTCAGAAGGCTTGACGGATTTCAAGTTCAATCGCCTTTTCCATTGACAATCAATCAATCAATCAATCAATCAATCAATCAATCAATCAATCAATCAATCAATCAATCAATCAATCAATCAATCAATCAATCGATCGATCAATCAATCAATCAATCAACTCGGTTTGCATTTTTGTGCGACGTGACACCTTTCCTGTTTCCTTGCATAAATACAGATAAATTCACTCATCAACCATTCCCCCCCCCCCATATTTACCGAATCCCGAAATCTGTAGAAAATCTCATTGGTCCTTTGTTGGGTCAAAATATCTCGAATCTCATCGAATTCCACCCAACAAATTCCGACTTATCGTGGAAAACGACAGCCAATGAGCCAATGAATTTGGCTTTCATTTGGCGCTAAATTCAAATATTAAAAAATTTCTTTTGTTTAGAAAAATAGTGCATTCAAGTAATTCAACAAAAAACTTAATTATGGATATTTTCCAAAAGTTTCGTAATCATGTTCAAAAATTTCTCTCGAAATTCCAGAAAAAGACAGTGACATCTCAACGCCCAGCACCATCGACATCCACCCGGTCGGGTCTAATTTGAAGAAAATCTTCTAATAAAATATAAAAATGTCGAAACCGCCCGATGTTCGGCGGGTTTCGTTCGCGATTTCGCCGAATTCCGGTATCGGATTCACGCTGAAGACGGATAGAGACTCGGTGAATTATCTGGAGAACGTCGTGCCGGGCAGCACCGCCGATCGGGCCGGCATCAGGGTTCGTTGAGGACGAGAAGGGGTGGGAAAAGTAGAATTCCCCCTCCTCTTTGGCATTTAAAAAATAAAATTTGTTCCCTATGGTGTAGGTAAAATGACCTGAAAACTGCCTATTCCCCCTCTTTGACGAAATTCCCCTCCCTTTGGAGGATTAGCTCGTCCGCCACTGGTTGAGGCCAAGTTTTATTGTACCTTTTTTCACATTTTAATTCAAACTGCGCGATAAAAACTATTTGAGTATCACAAAACATTCTCTATTCTATATTGCCGTGCCACTAGCGGACGAGAAGGGGAGAGAAAAGTGAAATGCCGATTCCCCCTTTTCGATGAAATTTCCCTCTCGTTTGGGAATTAGCTCGTCCGCCTGTGATGCCGCTGTTGTTTTTTTTCACGATCTGTTCAGTCAGATGATAAATTTGAGTTCAAACTGCGCGCCAAAAAACTTTTTGAGTATCAGAAAACATTCTATAATGCCATGCCATGTCTATAAAAACTGTTTAGGTGAGCGCTCTAATCCTGACCAAGCTATGTAGTTTCTCCGAGACAGTGACGTTCCTCAGTCAGCACCCCATTAATTTAGTTTCAATTTAAAAAGTTCATTTACAAACTTCCACCGTGTTGTGGGTCAGCAGTTTGAAAATCAAACAAGACAGGTGAATAATCAGTAAAAATTTAATTATCGGATTCCTTGCTGCAGAACGGCGACCACATCCTGAGCATCAACGGTCAGTCGTTGCCAGCGCGCTGCTCGCACTCGTCATTGGTGAGTCGGTTGCAGGCTGCCATGAAACAATCACCACATTTAACATTGGTGGTCGCGGCTAATTCGGTGAGTTTTTTCAGGTGAAACTTCTGCTAGAATTGAATTTCTTTGTTTACTTTGAATAATTAGACTTTATACCATCTTTGATTATCATGACCTTGGGTGGAAATAAGTTACATGGAGATTGAGGCCTCAAGAAACACTCAGTGTATCGTCCCGTCCTAATACGATTTCCTCTCTGACACTACGTTTGATTTCCAAACTCTCTTCGACTTTTGAATATGAAAAAGGCTCAACTGACCTCATCAGTTAGTCAGCCAGGATCAGCAGAAAAAGATTGAGCTTCTACAAATAATCATAAAATATTTCTTCTTCCAGTATCATGACAGTCTATCCGAATCGCGATCGTATACCACGGAGCGTCAAATGCCTCGGTCAAGGCACGAGTTTCGACCGCCGAATGCCGACTTTTACGACGATGACGACTTGGAGAACTCGCATGGTTGGGACGATACGGCGTCGATTGACAGTGACACACAGACCAGGTGAGTGGACGGTCAGTCGGTCAATCAATCCATCCGTCAATCAATCATCATTCAATCAATCAATCAGTTAATCAGTGAGCGTTTGAATCAGTCAGTAAGAATGGTTGGGAAGACACGGCGCCAATTGAGAGTGACTTACAGATCAGGTAAGTTTATGGTCATTCAATCAATCAATCAAGCAATCAATCAATTAATCAATCGATGAGAGATTGATTGACTCAGTCAGACCAAAAAACTATCAGTCAACTGCTGGTCATGAATTAATCAATCAATTAATAACTAATCAATCAATCAACTAATCAGTGAGTGGTTGAGATAGTTAGTGATTCAACCAAACGACCGATCAATCTGTG
Source organism: Daptonema setosum (assembly GCA_964036265.1). Taxonomy (NCBI): domain Eukaryota; kingdom Metazoa; phylum Nematoda; class Chromadorea; order Monhysterida; family Xyalidae; genus Daptonema; species Daptonema setosum. The sequence goes on from OZ038446.1 coordinate 7,513,732, forward strand.
AATATTTGAATCAGTCAGTCAGTGCGAGGCAATGCCACTTTCAGTCAGTCCCTCACTCCATCACTCACTCACCCACCCACCCACCTACTCACTCACTCATTCACTTACTCACTGACTCACTCACTGACTCACTCACTCACTCACACTCACTCACGCAGACATCAAATTCGTGATCGTGCCGCCGCCCAACTACTCGAACGACAAACGGAACGTCGGCGAGCGGCGATGGCACAACGATTTCAGCAGGTTTAATTCTTTTATGATCAATTTTTTTTTAAATTCCGTTATTCTTAATATAAATATTTTGTTTTTTTGCAAAAAATTTTAAGCAAGAATTTCCAGGACATTTGTTTTTTTTCATCAATTTTTCAAGTAGTTTTCTATGGAACAAGATTTTTATCGATTCAATTTATGTTGACTTGACGTCTTGTTCGAAATCGAAAGCGGAGCGCGTTGATTCCACGTTGAGCATGTCTCATGTTGCGGCGTCTATAATTATAATTGTTTTGCTATTATGTTATTAATTTTCTTGCTGTTGCAGCAGTGCATCGTGCAACAACAACAGTCAAATAGCGATTCGATGCCCACCTTGTCCGACTTTCATCACAACTCGTCCGGGTATCAATCGGCGCTGTCGGAACGTCAGTATCATATGCAGGTCGGTGATGTGTGAGATGATAATTAATATATATATACATAAATGATAATATAAAAGAAAATTAGTTGAACAAAAACCGATTAAGACAGGAAAACATAAATTGAACTAGCTGACTTAGATAGGTTACCCGATGGCTTTACGTGATTCATTTTATTTAGTCACGCAATTCAAACGTAAAAACCCTGGGCACGTCAACAACTACCCGTGCCAAGAGCTCGTCATCTCGTCGTGCCAGCAGTGGTAACGCTCATAGCGCTAGTAGTAATAATCGGCAATTTGGCGCCAATTATTCAAATTCAAATATGGCGCCCAATGTGGGTCGATCGCGAACTTTCCGAACGTCGAGCACCGGCAGCCAGCAACATGCTTATTTGATGGTGAGTGAGTGAGTCAGTGAGTCAGTGGGGTGCAATTGGCTTCGCTCAACGACTTGGCTTCGCGTCGCTGTTTGCTCAGCTCAAGTAAATCAGTGGCGCAGACTATGTATACAGTGGCAATCTGTCAATCCATCATTCATTCACTTAATCAGTCGGTTAATTAGTCTGTCAAGAGAAAGTTCGTCATGATGAAATAATTCAGCGTTAAATGAACAAGTGTGACCGAGCTGATAAGCGAATCAGTGAGATTTTGCGTCATACGTCATCATGAATTAAGTAAGTTATTACAAAATTTTGCAGGAACAACAGCAGCAAAACGCGAGTGCCCGTCAACGCATGGCCCGTCAGTCGTTGAGACAGTGTAAGACTAATCCGAATATGGGTTTGTGGAACTCAGTCAGTTACCCACTCAGTCTCTCTCTCACAAACTCACTCACTCACTCACTCACTCACTCACTCACTCACTCACTCACTCACTCACTCACTCACTCACTCACTCACTCACTCACTCACTCACTCACTCACTCACTCACTCAATCGTTCAATCCTTCAATCGTTCACTCACTCACTCACTCACTCACTCACTCACTCACTCACTCACTCACTCACTCACTCACTCACTCACTCACTCAATCGTTCAATCCTTCAATCGTTCACTCACTCACTCACTCACTCACTCACTCACTCACTCACTCACTCACTCAATCGTTCAATCGTTCACTCACTCACTCACTCACTCACTCACTCACTCACTCACTCACTCACTCACTCATTCACTCACTCACTTATTAATTATGTTCTTCAGTAATATCTCCCTGCAAACGACGACTCAACGAACCAGCCGTATCGCGCAAGCTCAATCGTAGCTGCAGTGAATCGGATCTTTACCATGAATTCGATGATCGTGTGACGTCATCCACCGACGGTCGTCGTGAATCGGGTAAGAATCGGGTTTTCAAAATTCAGATTTCGCTGGATTGACTTATATGAATGGGTTTTATAAAATAAGAATTACAAACTACACTAACTGGAAAAAATAATCAAGTATGATAATATCCTATCTAAAAAAATTTAACCATTACCATATATCTTTTATTCTCATCATGTTAATAACAAAATCAACAGAGAATAATAACAAGTAAAATAAAATTAAGCGTTATGATTTCAGATTGCGGATGAAAAGTTACGGCGCCTAAGTAAGGTTGCAGCAAGTGCTCTGAAAAAAGTGTTTTTGCTATAAAACATATTTTTCAATTTAGGTGATGTCAACTATTCCATGTTGGCCGAAGCGCACGTGAGCGGCGAGGATGATTTTGGTGGTGAATCATTGCGACACGGCTTTGTTGACAGGTTGGAAAGTTTTGTTGTGGGTGTTGTTGTTGTTTTGCTTGTTGTTGTTTTTTGTTTTGTTTTGTTGTTGTTTTTGTTTTTTATGGTTGTTTTTTGTTGTTGTAGTTTTTTTGTTAAATGGCTAATTTTTTCGTTTTTTTTTTGTTTTTTTGTTTGATGTTTGAATTTCACTCAATGTTCACCGCTTTTCTTTTGCAGTTTTGCATCTGAAAACAGCAGTGGAGTCAGCTCGGTGATACCGTCTTCATCCATTGGGCATCGTTCACGGAAACGTTGGTCAACGCCGATCCTTTTATTAAATTTTCTTTTTCGAACATCGAAAATACAATCGCCATGTAAAATGAGACAGCGATAACTCGATGGCTGCCGCGGGACGCCCGGTATCCGTACATTTCCAGGGGTGGGCCGGGTTTTTTGGCGTTTTGCAGGGGGTGGGGGGGGGGGGGGGGGGGTAGCAGACCGAAAATCCCGTTTTACCCGACCTGTCCGAAAAGTGGGGGGGGGTAAGGTCGGGTAGGGGGGGTAGAAAAAAATATTTTTCGCGTAAAACGCTTGTTTTTGCTAAAAAATCTTCTATTATAAGGTATAAACATCACATATACCGGTTTTTTCAGGTTTTAACCAAGAAAATTGACCCAGAAAACGTGTTTCTTCGAAAAAAAATTCTTACAGCCAGAAAATTTTGAAAAATGAGCCAAAATCGAGGTTTTGAGGCCGATTTTCTCAAAAATTTCGAGTAGGGGGGGGGGGAGGGGGTAGGCGACCTAAATTTTTGTCTAGGGGGGAGGGGTAGGCTACCCGCCGACCCTGAAAAGTGGGGGGGGGGCAACCCGCCCCTACCCCCCCCCCCCCCCCCCCTGCGGCCCGCCTCTGCATTTACCTTAATATTTATAAGTCATAATCATTGTTACAGGCCCCACGCATTGTTCAGACGATGACGATGATTCACCGGCTTCATCGGTAGATCTGCAGCGGGATTCGAATCGAGCGGATGAAACATTAACTTCTGATACGGATGATCATGAGAATCATGAGATCACACCGATGCGTGTGATGAACAGACAGGCGTATGTGGGACGCAGTGCCGGTTGGGAACGTAAATCACTCACTCACTCACTCACTCACTCACTCACTCACTCACTAACTAACTCACTCACTAACTCACTCACTCACTCACTCACTCACTCACTAACTAACTAACTAACTCACTCACTAACTAACTCACTCACTCACTCACTCACTCACTTCAGGTGTGTATATGACTGGTGAACATGATCGACAGCCACGTTCGTCGTCTTCACGTCAACAACCAGTGGTACAACCACAACAATATGAAACGGAGGGCACGTATGATTATGAGGTTAGAGATGAAACTGTTGTTGTTGTTGTTGTTGTTATGATTGTTGTTATGATTGTTGTTGTTGTTGTTGTTGTTGTTGTTGTTGTTGTTGTTGTTGTTTTTGTTTTTGTTGTTGTTGTTATTATTATTATTGTTGTTGTTGTTGTTGTTGTTGTTGTTGTTGTTGTTGACACTATATATTTCTAGGTAATTGATGACCCGGACACAATGCTGCTCATGACGGCCGGTCTGTGCTACATCGGCGCACTTCCGATCGAAAGGCCGAAATGCAAGATGGATCGAGTGTCGAAGCTGCGTTACGTGATCGACATGCTGAAGAAGGGCAATGCCAAGGCACATACTATTCGCATGGACGTCTATGCGGGCGAGGTGAGTGAGTGAGTCAGTCAGTCAGTCAGTCAGTCAGTCAGTCAGTCAGTCACTCAGTCCGTCCGTCCGTCCGTCAGCCAGTTAGTCGGTCTGTCAGTCAGTCGGTCACTCAGTCAGTCAGTCAGTCAGTCAGTCAGTCAGTCTTTCAGTAAGTCATTCAGTCAGTCAGTCAGTCAGTCAGCCAGTTAGTCAGTCAGTCAGTCAGTCAGTCAGTTAGTCAGTCAGTTAGTCAGTCAGTCAGTCAGTCAGTCAGTCAGTCAGTCATTCAGTAAGTCAGTCAGCCAGTTAGTCAGTCAGTCAGTCAGTCAGTCAGTTGGTCAGTCAGTTAGTCAGTCAGTCAGTCAGTCAGTCAGTCAGTCAGTCATTCAGTAAGTCATTCAGTAAGTCATTCAGTAAGTCATTCAGTCAGTCAGTCAGTCAGTCAGTCAGTCAGCCAGTTAGCCAGTCAGTTAGTCGGTCAGTCAGTAAACTCTAAATACTAGACGAATAACAAATCTGCAGGTGGTTGTGAGCAACTCGCGACGTCAAGTGACTCTGCGCCTGCCAATGTCGGCTATCGAATGGTGCGTGGCAGCACCTGATAACAAACAGTACTTCGGATTGGCTTTACGTTCGGATGACGTTGAGAATGCTGGCCCAAATGGTTGGTTTTAATCCTTTTTTGTGTTAAACATTTTTCGTTATTTTTTTATAATCTAAGTTGTTGATATCTATCTGAATTTTCCACATCGGAAACTCAACTTAGTACGCTATTTGTTGGTATTTCAAATTTCTGGGTCTACGTGTATTAACGTAAAAACATTTAGGGCAGGGTACTTGAATGAAATGTTCAATGAAACATACAAATATTGTTCTTACTATTATTATTTAACATACTCGAGTTTCAGCCGTGCATTGTTGTCACATTTTTGCCACTGATCCGCAGCTGAATTTGCATGCCATGCACCATGTGTACGCTCAGAAGTTCGGCATTACGTGCAGGTTTGTTGTTGTTGTTGTTGTTGTTGTTGTTTTTTGTTGTTGTTGTTGTTGTTGTTATTTTTGCTGTTGTTGTTGTTGTTGTTGTTGCTGCTGTTGTTGTTTCTGTTGTTGTTGTTGTCGATGATGTTGAGATAATGTTGTTGTTGTTGTTGTTGTTGTTGCCGCTGTTGTTGTTGTTGTTGTTGTTGTTGTTGTTACTGTTATTGTTTTTGTTGTTGTTGATGTTTTTGTTGTTGTTGTTGTTGTTGTTGTTGTTGTTGTTGTTGTTGTTGTTGTTGTTGCTGTTGCTGTTGCTGTTGTGGCTGTTGTTGTTGTTGTTAAAATGTTGGTCTGGTTTCAGCAAAGACCCGGATAGTGGCAACTGCCTGGAGTTTCCGTATCTGAGCACACCCGTTCTCCATCAATTGTCCTACGTCATTCATAACTACAAACGGAGAAATGGTTACTGGTTTTTTGGTTAATACCTTTTTTAGTAAATCTTCATCACATCACGAATCAATTCACTGAATGGTCGAAGTAATGATAGCTAGATTAGATATTTATGTCATTTTGTACTCAATGATCTTTATGTTCAAAACACTACTAGGCTCGTTTTCCTTGGTACAGCGTGGCTTGTCGTCCACTCGGGCTTTTGTAGTGTAATTATAGTCGCTTTAAGATAATCCAGATGATATATATTTCGGCAATTTAACAAAAAATTTATTATAATTATTCAAGATTTCTCAATTTTTGCAGCTCACTCATTCGGTGGTCGCATGTCCTCGTCGTCAATGAAGCAGACACCCGGCTACATGAGCTGCAGTACCTCGGATAGTGGTATTGGGCATGGACTGCCTCAACCAGCTCCACCATTACGTCCACCTCCTTCTTATCCTTATGGCAGACCGCAGCAGCACTTCCAACCTGGTGAGTGAGTGAGTGAGTGAGTGAGTGAGTGAGTGAGCGAGTGAGTGAGTGAGTGAGTGAGTGAGTGAGTGAGTGAGTGAGTGAGTGAGTGAGTGAGTGAGTGAGTGAGTGAGTGAGTGAGTGAGTGAGTGAGTGAGTGAGTGTGTGTGTGTGAGTGAGTGAGTGAGTGAGTGAGTGAGTGAGTGAGTGAGTGAGTGAGTGAGTGAGTGAGTAAGTGAGTGAGTGAGTGAGTGAGTGAGTGAGTCATGCTACATAATTCCAGCTTCCCCACCACTGCCACCACCCACACTGCCGCCTGCTCGCCATCGAGCTCCACTGCAACAACAACAACAGCAACAGTGGCAACAACAACAACAACAACAACAACAACAACAACAACAACAATTGCAGCAGCAACAACAACAACAACAACCCTCGTCTCCGTCACTAAGCAATCGATCCCTGCCCAACAGTCAACGATTCTACTGGGAGGAGAATCAGTATCCTCGTCGGGTAAGTAACCTTATTACGGCTAATGATTTAACGGTGTACGTTATCGTAAACTTTCTGTACTTTTATCTGGCTTGTTGGCTGTCGTTCTGGTTGTGGTTGAATCTGATTGTGGAATTCCGATACAGACATCCGTCTAAGCGGTAGTTATTCTATTAAAATAGATATTTGTGGTCCCAATTCCAGTTTCAAGAAGCCTTCGTATCCGAGTTGCAACTTAGATGCGCGGAACTTTTCGTAACGTTCTGTAATGTTTCGGAACTCAGAAACAGAAAAGAATATCAAAACGGAACGTTTCGGACATTTACGAAAATTTCCGACAAAAATGTGTATTTTGTTGCAGTCGACAAAGTTGCAAATCGACTAAGAAGGCATCCATACGTGACTGAGTTGGATGCGGGTCATTTTTACGCGGGTCCGTTGAACACATTATCATCTGCGGAGCAAATTTATATCAAAAAGGGCATTAAAATGCAGTTGCTGGAGTAGTTTTCATTAGGTTCTCTGTCTTTGATCGGGTCTCTATTCTTTTATGAACGATATCTTATGATGGATTTATCAACGAAATCTTATTGTGGGTCAACCGTGAAATCGTTTTTTTTTTAGTTTTACTCACTTTCATGGTTAAATCGTAAATGTGGTTTGCGTTTATTGTTGCGATAACAATACCCACTCAATTTACGCCTATTTTTATATCACATCGTTCTTGTACTCTTTTAACCGATTCAACCTCACTTTTGTTTCGTTTGATTGTTGTGTATTTAAGTCTTTCACATGTTTTATTTCAAGTTATGCTTTATTTAATTTTCCTTCGCTATGCTTACTTCTTTGGATTTCGTCGTACAGCCGTTTTCCATTTGTTTTGTTTGTGTTTTTCAAGAAATTTATGATTTAGCAAATTTTATTGCTACCTTCACCGTTTTACTTGTGAATAGACCAGCAGACCTGTCATTATTCATCTTGGTTGACAACCGTGTGATTTGATCAACCCGTAACAACACATCATTATTACATTATTACAACATCGTAAGCACAGTCCGTACAGTCATAACAACCTAACCGACCGTATATAAGGCACTAGCGGACGAGAAAAGGAGGGAAAAAGGGATATCTGTTTTTTGGCGTTTTCAAACAAGGGTTTGTTCCCTAAGGTGTAGGTAAAATATCCTCATAAACTGACAATTCTCTCTCGTGAAGTTCTATTTACTTTTTAGGATTAGCTCATCCGCCAGTGATATACGGTAATGTGATGAGATTATGGTGTGAAGTGAACAAATGGGTACGACATATAATTTGTCAGAGGCGGATCAATGAACTTCGTAAAACCAGACAAAGTAAATTTTTCACCAAAAATTCACGTCGTTTTTACCAAAATCTACAGTTTTAAATTTTTGTACCGTTTTGTGGTGGTAGCCGGAAGTGAGATGATTACCACAGCCAGACTGGTTGTAAAATTATAGAGTGTTGGAAGGAAGAAAATTAGAAAAAGTAAGATAACCGTTAATCGTTATTTGTTGGCTCATTGCAAGTTCAGTGCAATATCATTATCAGGTTTCTATCTCTTACTTATCTTATCCGCCCGCTGTGGCGTTACTCAAGAAGGATTCGTTAGTTCAAGAAGGATTCTACTTTGCATTTCTTCTACGGGGTGTTGATGACTCAGACAGCGGAAGGAGCGGTAGCGTCTTGTGAACAGCGTGTAAAAGAGTGGGAGTGACGATGAGGGAGTGTTAACGCGAGGTGTAAAGTTGAGGGGTGCTCTATGCGAAGTTGGTATACTTGACAGGCGTTCAGGGTCGCTTATTAAAGGGTGATGATTATGGCTGCCTGACGGACTGACTGGTTGACTGACGGATTGATTAAGGAGTGGCGTGGAATGATTTACGGCGTGACGGTTGACTTTGACGCTTAAGAACCGATTGTCCAAAACGGGTTTATTATTTACGTGCGCTTTGACGCAGACGGAGAGGTAGATATTTCTATTTCTAATGAATTTTTTAGTTAGATGAAAACCTACACAACAGTTCTCTAGCCAGAATCAGGTGTAAACGTGAAATTCGACTGTTCAGAAGCAGAACACTAGCGGACGAAGGAATAACAGAAAACTGGAATTCCCCATCCTTGGCGTTTTTAGAAAGTTGAGCTTGTTCCCTGATGTGTAGGTAAAATGACCTGAAAACTGTCAATTACCCCGTCTTTAACGAAATTTCCCTCCCTTTGGAGGATTAGCTCTTCCGCCGGTGAAGCAGTGGTATCTTCTTAGGAATCATATCCTTCTCTGTTTATTTCATATTTATCAATCTGCTCAACATATATTGCTTAATGTTTATCAATCCTATTGTTTTTTACGCAATAGTAGACTAGAAGGGGGGGGGGGGTAGCGGGGTAGGGGGTTTACCCCCACTTTTCAGGGTCGGCGGGTAGCCTACCCCCTCCCCCCCTACTCGAAATTTTTGAGAAAATCGGCCTTAAAACCTCAATTTTGAGGCTCATTTTTCAAAATTTTCTGGCTGTGAGAATTTTTTTTCGAAGAAACACGTTTTTTGGGTCAATTTTCTTGGTTAAAACCTGAAAAAACCGGTATATGTGATGTTTATACCTTATAGTAGAAGATTTTTTAGCAAAAACAAGCAAAAAACGAGTGTTTTTTGCGAAAAAAATTTCTACCCCCCTAACCGACCTTACCCCCCCCCACTTTTCGGACAGATCGGGTAGGATGGGATTTTCTGTCGGCTACCCCCCCCCCCCCCTGCAAAACGCCAAAAAACCCGGCCCACCCCTGGGTTGTTTGGAAAAAGGAAATCTTCCCCTTTGGCGAGTTTCAAAAGTACAGTTTTACCATACGGTGTAGGTAAAACGGCTTCAAAATAGAGAATTCCTTCTTTTTAACTTAAATCCCTTCTCTTTTGAGGTTCGACTCGTCTGCCAGGGTTTTCAAGGAATTTGAGTTGCATCCTGATCCCCACTTGATTTGATCTTGTTTACATTTGCACACAAACATCCGTTATTCAACATGTTTGCATTGTGGTGTAGAGTGGTTAGCTTTTGGTCAACGGGGCATTGTTTACATGAATTAGCGTATGAAACGCGTGCCTGGTGACCAGTAACATTCGGGTGGTTACATTACAGGATGTAAAGTTTACAGAATATTTGCATCTGACTCATCTAAAGTCCATCCAGAGTTCATTGTTACTCAAAAAGTTCTTGGCGCGCATTTTGAATTCAAACCTGTTTTTGGCGCGCGTTCGCATATTTTGGGCTTTCGCTCTCCTCCAGACTCCAATGCTCGTTTTAATCTAATGCTGTATGCACTTTCGAATGCCGTTTACTATATAATATAGTCACGCACGGCACCGATAAGAATAATATTCAGATTGTTGTTGTAGTTGTTGTTGTTCCTGTTGTTGTTATGATTTTGTGATTTGTTGGGGCGTGGTTGTTTGGACGTTCTATAATAATACTATTGTTGTATAGTTACTGGGTTGGCTGTTTTTCTATCTGATGATTCGTCAACTATTGTATGATCAACAAATTTACTGGAATCACTCGTCTGCCGAGGACTGGAATGGAATGTCAAATTTTAGTCGATTTGGCCACGTGCCTTGTATGCATCAAGCGAATGGTGGTGGTGATAATAATGGAATTTCCGACTTATTTGTTTTGGAAAGTCTGGTGCTTGCTAACGCGGACAAGCAGACCCTGTAGAAGCGGGTCTTTTACCAAGAATATAAAACATGTTGATTATTGTGGCCAAATAAAGCTGTACAGCTTGTAGATTGAATTTAGTTTTTTTTGGAAATTTGTTTATCCAAGACACTAATTAAAATATGAAAAGGTTGAGTTTCATTCCATTCTACCAAAATAAATCATTCGAACATTTGATTGTATCATACATGTATCATTGTATCGTTGGTTCAGATAAAATAGTTGATTTGCTGGATGTCTCTCTATACCTCTTTGTTTAACATGTTGACATGCTCAGGCATACTGGATTCTAATTTGTATTCGTCCACCAACAATCAGTATTGCCGCTTATAGTCATTGAACTGCATACTGATTCTTTGAATGGTGGTCGTGGTATCGTCATGTTTCGGCGGATCCTCGATGATTCTACTTAAGTACCCCTTCTTGAGGAATCAAATTGCTTCTCCGTCACTTTCGTAGGTCTGTGAATAAATGAATCGAAAAACTGACCCGATTCGGGTAGTTTTTTTATCTTTGTGTTATTTCACTCTTCCGGGCGCTAAGCTCAGAATCAGATGGGATGACTGACGGCTGGGAGCACTCCACATGGACCTGGACATTTTAGTATGTAAACGCTGACCAGGTCGGCTCGGGTACAGATTCGGATTCGGCCGTATTGCCGGACGAGAAGTGTTGAGAAAAGTGAGATTCCTAAAAAAATCCCTTTTTGCTCGTTATTAAAGTAGGTATTGTTCTGCAGGGTGCCGGGGAAATCAACTCACAACTAACCTCTTTATAGGGAGATTCACTTCGGACAATGGGCTGGTCCGCCAAAGCTCGCCTTATTTTGGAATTCTGGATGGCACATGTCAATGCTGAGTGCTTCTGGTCCGGCCGTCCGTTATTATGGAATCCGAATCAGTTTATTCATAAAATATCCTGTTACTCGATTCCTAGGTTCTTCTGTGTTGACAAATTAAAAAAACACAAATAATAAACTTCAGTTACACTGGTGGAGATTTAGTACACTGGTGTTCGAGATTACACTGCAACATAGTGTAAGCCGACTAAAATGTCTGTTTTTGGTCCTGATGAAAACTACAGTATTTTTTATTTTTTTAATTCAAATTCAGTCACCTAACCAATTATTATTCCTATAATTGTTTTTATGAATTGATTTTGTTATGTGTTCTCGAGATTTGCATGATTCACTGCCTGTGTGTCGCTCACCTGTGCTTGTGGTGAGGATGACCTCGACTACTCATCATTGTGTTGTCCGCATCTTCAATCTAACGATTCCGAAATTGGGCTTGCTTGTTTGTAACATTGTTCTTGGGATCGGTCAAATATTTAAAAAAAATCAATATGCGTTAAAACTCACCTTCGATTTGATACCGCTGATTTGCATGTTATCCTGTCAACAAAATCAAAATTATTGGAGAAAAGAATTGTAAAAAGTTTGTTTAATAAGATAATGTTATAAGCTGGCAATGATTGTTGTTGGATGATGGATGGACTATTCTTACCTACACCCACTAGCAGACGAGAAGAGGTGGAAAAATGGAATTCCCCCCTCTTTGGCGTTTTCAAAAAGTATAATTTGTACCTAATGTGTAGGTAAACTTACCTATGAACTGCCTGAACTTGATTCCCCCCTCTTTCACAAAATTCCCTTCCTTTGGAGTGTTAGCTCGTCCGCCAGTGCCAACACCAACGAACAATACGGGGTGAAAAATAATAATTCAACACTTCTTTTCTTTTTAAATGACTTCTGAATCGGCAATTACATCTTTTTAAACGTTCCCCATTTTCGGACAATTTTCTGATCTTTCGTCCGCTTGTGCTTACCTATTGTGATTATAATATTCTTATTCAATGAGACGCTGGCGGAATAGCTAACCCTCCAAAGGAACGGGAATTTTGTCAAAGAGGGGGGGGGGGATTGACAGTTTTCAGGCCATTTTATTTACACCTTAAGGAACGAATTCTTTTATTTGAGAATGCCGAAGTGGGGGGGGGGATTTCACTTTTCCCACCCCTGCTCGTCCGCTAGTGCTGGCGAGTTTTCCCCAGTCAGACTCGTCCTTCTCTCATCCGAAAAAAACCTGGCTTCGTACGTGGTTATTATTTGTGTATTCCGCGCCGCCGACTCTTCGGCTTTTTATATATGTACGTAAATTTCGTGTTTATGTACGCCCGGATTGAGCATCGTAGATTTATAGGCAGATTCATAGCAATCGCAATTTATTAGGAGACTGAATTTAAATGCGCGCCACTTCTTGTTTCATTGGAGAGGTGTCCCCCGCATTGTAGCTTGGTCAGGGTTTCTTGTAATCAAAAATTAATTTTTCAGGTCGGTTACGCACGTATGCAATGAATTAAGCGCAATTTTCACATGTTTTCCAAGTGTTATGGAAAAAAGTATTTCTTTCTCGATATTTTGAAAGCGTGCCAAAATCAGATTTGAATTCAAACTGCAAGTCAAAAAGTTTTTGACTACCAAAAACCCTGGATAGGCTATACGTGGGCAGTCTTCCAGACTATTCAGAGATATATCCACTCCACTGCTATGTACCATGGCATGCGTCTACAAAAAATCGTTTATAACTTGTCTACGTATCATGTTGTCAAATCTTATTTCTCCCTTACGCGCTGAATTGCGCGCTATTTCGTATGTTTTCTAGATTTCAAGTTCAAAAATTTGAATGCGCGCCAAAATCAGATTTGAGTTTTGATTATAAGAGCATGTGACATCTGGCGCGCAAATGAATTTAGTCTCCTAAGTCCTAATCAAATGTGAATGTATCGTGGTGTTGTGGAGCGGCAAGTCACTTTACTTTAACAGTCTTTCTTCCGATTCGGTTGATATAAGGTGCAATTTTCGAGTCATGTTGTTCTTTGAACTGGAGGTCATGATAAAAAGTTGGTGGAAAAAAACTTTGTCTACGGGCGTTTCGCTGATTTAATCTATGAATTCCCATCACTACGCGAGGTTTTTTTCAATATAGAAGTTAGATAAATGTAGATACATACACATAGGGCGAATTACACATGCATCGTAAATCTTGGCGCTGTCACCACTAGTGGTTGTGGGTATCCGAGAGAGACTTCATTCGCTATGAACTGGCTGGCTGATTGATTATATTTTTCTGTGTACCTGTTTGTTACATGGAAATGCAAATTTTGAGCTCAAACACTTCTAATTTGAAGTACACATTTATTCTTCACGTTGGTAATTCATGTGAAAAAGCTCAAGTAATTAACGACGGATGATACATAATTTCTATCATATTCAATCCAAAGTTGATTTTGATTGAACTTGACTCAGACTTCAAACTTTATACAGTTGATTCCATCACTTCTTTTTCTGAGTAAGTGAAACCCCCAAATCATATCTCATTCTGGTCCACATACACATCTTAACAAGGAAAGTTTTTATTTGGCTATTTAACTTATTTAAGGATACCGACAGACAGAATATCATGTTTTACGACATCGATAACGACGTTCACCTGGTTATAAAGTGGATTCGACCTTGACTTTGTGTGGTTTTGTTCCCGTCCATCTGAAGGGTGATGAAGTAGGTAACGGAGAAGTGACCCGTTAGACGAAGATGGTCGACGTGCTTTTTTTATAATTGAGTTGAGTCTGTACATTGGCGGATGAACAGGGAAATACTAATATGTATATGAAAAATACACACTGAGGTATAAAAAATATCTGTGTATCTGTGTGGAAAATTTTGCTTCAACTCTATCAATTTCAATTTTTTTGGTTAATTTCCTGCTCTTGGTGGCTAATTCGGTTATCCGCCAGTAAGGAATCTGCCTCGAAGCAGCACCCTGCCGAAAGCATGTATATGATGCATGATGATTTATATGTAGTTCATAATATAAATTATTATTTGCGTGTATCATTTTTCAGGTGAATAACAGTCTTTCAATTATGAATTTAGTTCGAATAAAATTATTGTTGGTTATGGATTTGGGCAACACTTGATCAATTACCACTGCAACGACCGAAGAGAACGGCATCAACAAGAACGAAAGACAACAGCAGTAATACTACTTTCCAAAGAGTGAAATCACTTCTTTTGGCTGAAAAAAAACAATAGCAACAATCTCAACGACAACAAATAGAACCACAATACACTTCATCAGCATAAAAAAATACAGAAGGACGACATCGTAGTGATTCGTGGCATGAAATGGCACTCAAATGCCGACCATCTACTTCTACGGGACCATCAACGACACCACGGCACCTGTATCGGATTCTGGACGCCGACGCACCCAACGGATATCATTCCGTGTGGCTGAGTCGGTCGCCCTACCGACGTAAGGTTGGTTCTTATGGCCTCATTATAAATTCTCGTTACCCAAAAAACAAATTTGGCGCTCAATTTGATTTTTAAAATCTGCATTCGGCGCGCTTCCAAGTTTTCGAAAAATAAATCGTTTTCTCATGACATTTGAATACGTAATTCATGATTCGTGAGCCTAGTTCATTGCTATTGTTCTCTCTGATTAGCTTATTTTTAGTCTGAAATTCGTTTCACAATTTCCGGGTCTCTTCTGGTTCAATACTAAACTGTAACTAACAGGCCGTAACTATATACTGGTTAAGAATCACTACCCGTGTGAGAATGGTCTATCGCCACCAGTAAGTGGCTCAATTACCTCGTCATGTGATGTGACCATGAATCGTAACAACTGAAATAACACACCAGTTAGTTATTTGACTTTGTCGCAACGCCGAGTTCCGTACAGCTGACCGTCAGTGATGGGGTTTTATAAATCACCGAAGACGATGCGCTGCGCATATTCATCCGATGTGATGTTGCATGTTTGCTCGTTCGTTTTTATGGTTCAATACGGTTAAGTGTGTGGTGGCGGATTTCAATGTTGCACCGGTTTAGTTCGAATAGCACGATCAAACGCATCACTGATTGCACCGTGCTTCGATACCCTTCTTCTACACTGGTGTCTTAATATTTGGTCAAAACACCACTTCAACAAACCACAATTTTTAAACCTTTACTTCTATTTGTACTCTAGACGGAGCGCGCCGGGGGCATTCATTCATAACCGATCTCACTATCGGCGCTTCGAATGTGGCCACACAACCATTCTCGTGGCCGCATAACAATCCGGACGCCATCCACCGTTCCGTCGACCAAACGGCGCGACAATGAGGCACAGGTTTCATCAGTGCGGGCTTTCGGTCGCTATATACACAAGATAATAATTCTCTTCGGCTCATGTGCCCGTGTGTGCGTGCACAGTATAGTGGCGTCCCGGTAAGTCGTGCGCCGTCTGTCCCGTGTTTGTGAGCGCCTGCTTGTGTGTGTGTGTGTGTGTGTGTGTGTGTGTGTGTGTGTGTGTGTGTATGTACGGGCGATCTCTGACCAATCTTTATGAGCGACTAGCTACTAAGTAGGGTTCACTTGAGAATGGGCACAACACCGTGTCCATGTAGGTTGTGCTGTGCGTATCGTACGCGTACTATGGTAATGCGATCGCAAAGATGTGTCGTCGCACACGTTCATTACCGGGGCCTTGCCACAAGTCGCCAGATTTTCATTAGTGTCAGAGAAAAATGTCTGCAAATGAAATGGTTCGCTGCAGGGCGGTGTTATTATGAGTTGACCATGGATAGTGCTGTTTGATGTTGGAGCTTCCACTGAGATGACAGTTTTAACACAGAAACTCAGCAGTGATGGTTTGGAACTAATAAAACAACGACAGTACGTGACACATTCGCTCTATTATGTGGGGGCATTTGTAGGTGCTATACAATTCTGTTTTCAATACGCACTCTTCACCTGCTTCATTTGTTTTATAATCTGGTTCATTTACTTTGTTGTGTTTTTTTTCGAAGCGGTAAACTCTAATGACCTAGCGTTCCGAGTTCCTTACTCCCAGGCGAATTAGTTGAAGAGTGGGCGGAAAAAAGTAAAGTTAGTTAATGCATATTTAAATACAAGATGATCAATCACACTGAAGTTACAGCCATCTAAGCTGATGCTTTTTAGCACAGTTTCATATCAAACGGCAGCTAAATCTGTTAAGCCGGGCCGATTTAATGAAGCGAAGCCTATGTATGTTGAAGCAGGCCAGCGTTTTATGGCCGTCGTTTAGTACATACATACATTGTATGTATGCATGTGCACGCATACATATCTCGGCAGTATTATGTATGTACAAGATTCTTGTTGATAAGCAAAGCTCTTGTGGCCTGTTATTTATGGTCAAAGTACATTTGCCGCTTGTCTTCGTCTATAATTTTCTTCTTGCGTCCACTTTTTAGTGAACTGATGTTTGTCAATCAATATCACCGGATTGGGCCATCCGAATTTCACCACAACAACGATATGGGAAAGTAACGACTATTACCGAGTGATAAATCAATAAAATTCTACGATATTGATTCATGATAATTTGAATCGCGACATTTTGAGTCTAATTTATCACTGATCGACAGAACAATGAGCTCCGGTCAACAGCAGAAGCCGTCCAGCCATTATAAACCACTGATTGAGGAGACCATCCGAAAGCAGAGCGTTCTGGTTTGACTATTTTTTCGTGTTTCCTGACAACTTTAGCTCATTATTTACACTTATAGTGGGCAGAAATATTCACATACGATTTTTTTCCATTTTGATAATCAAATCACCCAAATAATCCTCTTCAAAGTGTAGTATGGGTGCCTTCTTAGTCATTTGTAAAAAATGTTTTTTTCTGAGTTGCTCATGACGTTCTAAAATTTTCCCATTATATTTTTTCTTTTTCTGAACGTCAAGAAAAGTTCCGAAAAAGTTGCATCCTTTTGCAACTGACTATTATGGCCCCATAAGTATGCTAATATGGGTGAGGATACTAAATTTAACTGATGTAAGTATTTGGACAAAGAGCACCTATTACTAATGTTACCGAATAGCTATAATCCCAACATCGATTCCGTATTTCTTTACCATTATTTTCAATTTGATCCGAGTATAGTTTTAATTTTCGAGATATATCTCACAAATTTGAACACACGTCAACGCTGGATGGGTTGAAACACTAGGATTCAAGTAAAATTGGAATGTTAACTATTCCAGTCAAAGAACTTTAGTTTCAAGTTTTCAGTTTTAACTGTATAAAATAAATGAGCAGACGCACGCTTGAAAGCTGGTTGTTCGAGTCAACTTACCGACTAAAGCTATGTAATTACATGCCATTATCATGTTCAGTTGCTGTTTACCGGGTTGAAAAAAGTTAACCCGTCAACTGTTCATTAGAATCTCAGTATTCTACTAAGATAAAAAATTCAAGATTTCATTCAATCAAAATGAAACATAGCCAGGTTCAACGTGAGTTCTTAGTTTTGATAATATGGCGCACGCCGTTCTCGGGGTTAATGCGCTTTTATGCGCCAGGCATGGGGTGTGTTGGCGAGCGAGCGTGAACGTAATGAAATTGGCTCTTCTATATGTAAGTTGATAAGTAAGTTTACCTGCTTAACGCAATGTCGGGTGCCCATATAGTTAAACTGAGTTGAGTGCTTATGTGCACGTTTTCCGAAGGCGAACATCTTTGTTGGGAAACTTTATAAATGAACTTCTGGATGACGAAGTTGCATTGAGGTTGTTGCTCTGTTTTCCATCTTGCACTTAGCATGATTATAGTTTTTTTGCTGTGCTTCGTTCACCATTAGTCATAACGGAGGATGGTACATCCTATCCTACTCTTGCTTTGCTTTATAGTTGTCCCATATTCCGGGCTCTCTAAGTTAAGTGTATTAATTCACTTATATTTACGGAAGTAGGCAGACCAGCGGCAAGCGTTTGTAGAAGCAATTTCGGCAGATACATTCTCCACAAAGTACAGCCAGGTCATTATGTCACTTAACCCTCCAATCAGCAGCGGAAAAGGTTACGGCAAGTAAAAGGAAGATGGTCAACGACACAAATGGTCGGAAATATTGGCTGCATAAAGAAGTGCCTACCTAGAAGTAGTCGGCTAATCGGCCCGGTAGTCGAGCACAGTAAGCAGCCCAGCAGTACCGTATATTCGGTCCGGTCCGCCTGTGCTTGTGCATTTGAATCTTTGTGTTTGTGTACTACTGTTATACGACGAACAAACTGTTTAGTGTTGCAAGTGCATCTAAATAGTTGTAGCTTGCATGTGCGCTGCGGTGCGGCGTGCGATTTTGCTTGTTTTACGGTGCGTTGCAGTGTCCATTGACTGCTAATCCGTGACTGCACATTGGGGCGCGGTCAGACTTATCGGACACTGTTGAGGAAAGAGAGAGAGACTTCGTTGACACACGAAAGAGAGAGACGACTGCAGCAGCGGCATAGGCCCACCCTGACGCCCCTCACCGACGGCATGCCATGTCGTCGTCGACTGTTTTTGACATTTTAGTCATGCATATCCGCAATCCCTGCCGGGCATCGTCTTCGTCAGTCGTGCCATGCGCGCGCGCCGACTGCATGCGTGCATGCGTCTGTACAGCTGTCAAGTCGTTTTCTGGCTGATCAGTCTCGGACGGCGTGCGCGCGCGTATGTGCCACACCAACCGGGTACCAACCAACATGAGATGTGTATGTGTGTGTGCGTGTGTGTGTGTCCGAGTCGTCATTATGTGTCTATTCATGCGTGTTTATTATGCCAACTGTGGCGCTGAATCGTGCGCTGGTGATGCGCTCGACGCGCTTAATTCGTGGTTTGCGCCCTGTCTTAGCAAGATGACCTGATGTCTTGTGTCTGGGGACTTGGGGTGACTGCGCTGCAGGATGCATGCACCTGGCACCTCACAGAGGAGTGCATCTACTACGTCGAGCCCTGTGGTTGTGGTTTATGGCGCCGAGCGAATGAGGGCATTTAGTAACGTCATGTACGCCACACACACATACACACACATGTACGTTCATATAACACATGCTTATGTGGCTTGTATACAAGCACGCATGTGCATACATGCATGCAGTCACATACAGACACATGTACATACATGTGTAGTGCTTGCTGTTGCTGTGCACGAAGCTGGCTTGCTTGCCGCAGAGCTCAAGCACAGTGCAAGCTTGCTTGCTTGTCGCTCTGCTCTGACATCCCGTGTCGACGTGTCTGTTTTCTCGCATCGGCGCAGACGGCGAGCGGTGGCTGACAGCCGCGGCGCAACGGCATACAGCCGGCTGAGCAAGAGAGAGCCGCCCCTCCACCCCTTATGTACCCGCTCGCGCACGCCGAGCAGTATTTTCAATCAATCAGCATTATTATTGTGGCTCTCATGTGCGCAACTACATGCAACACAACACACACACATGCACGCGCGCGCGTACACGACCTGACGCCTATAGTGCGCGCACGCGTGCCTGCATGCTCTGGCGCACGCCCCCAACTAACCACCCGAAAAGTCGGCGGTACGTATTTGTAAGCCACCACCAATCGTCAATCTCGGCACCCAATTCGGCGGTACGTAGCTGTAATAGACTCCACTCGAGCATGGTTTCTTTTTAGAGATTAGACGTTTTACGATACTCTAGTTGGAAGTTGTGTGGTCCCAAGTGACTTCGATTTACTTCGTTCCATAAACGTTTGATAACTGTGGTAACTCACACCGTCTTATGTCATGTGTCATTGCTGTTCAAGTGCAACAATAACAACAACAGCACGTGCAACTTTAAGAGAGAGAAACGAACAGAACGCGACGCGCCAAATAGCCGGTTGCTTCTGTACGACGAGGCAGACATATGTGGATGGGACGAACCTGTATGCGTGCCACTTCTCGCGCCACACATACATACATAAGCTCGAATATATACCATGGACGGGGTGTGAGTGCTAACATGCTAACAGCTCCTTGGCGCGCGCTCGCATTTGTCATGCATCGCAAGAGAGAGAGGGAGAGAGAGAGCTTCATCTTTCGGGCGTGCGCGCACGCGTGCGCCCGTTGCTGCCGCTGCTGATGTTGTGGGCCTGCACGCGCGTACTGGACTCTCGCGTCGCTCGTCGGGCTTTGCTCGAGCTCTCTCCAGCCCTGTCTCGTCTTTCATAATGCCACACATCCGAATGTGTGTGCGTGTGTGTGTATATATGGCACTCTACGCCAAGTAACACACTGCAAACTGCCCAAACTCATCACCGTCCGCCCGATCATGCCGCTGATTTTTCCGTGGCGTCGAGGGCTTCTGTAAAAAATCGTAGGGTAGGACGTGTGTGTTTGCTTGAGGTACCGCAGTTCCTATTATTATTTAAATTTATATTTGTAAAACTAAGCATTTGTATGTCTTGGAGCTTTTCAAATTCGGTCTCTGGGTCTTTTATAGGCATTCCACCCACGATTGACAAATAATTAATCTTTTTATAGCCTATAAGTTTTATTGGGAAATAGAAACATATTCCCATGGTGTATGTAAAAATATCAATTATATTATTTTACAGTACTACAGTGAGCGTAATTGCTCTTGTAATACCGGATTAGCTGTTCACATCATTAGAGACATATTTTTGTGTTGAATTCTGCTAATCCAGTGGATTGACATTCTTAATGACTAGCCTAAAAACGGTTCAATACAAGCTTGAAGTCTTAAGTCCTTTATTAACATCAATGTGGAGTGAATTCACTGCAGCTGACTTTTTCTCTAGTGAGTTTGTCTCAAGTTGCTATATTAAGAGTATCAATGTAGAAGTTGAACTTTTTCTTAATAGCTTTTGGGGCATATGGAGCTCTCACCAGTTCTTGTGTCACAAAATATAAATTTTCTATAAAAATCAGTTTTCCGTGTAGTCGGTTGTCGTTGAATATGCCTAACATTTGACGTTACTACATTCCATGAATAGAAATCATGATATTATACATGCATTAGTTTATTATTGTTGTTTATGACCAGGCCAGTTCTGTAACATCTATATAACTGCCTGTTCAAAGCTATCTATATTTACCTGTAAGTAGGTATTATTTTCCACGATCCTTGTTGACGCATTAGGCAAAGTAAGACTAAGAAAATTATTTTTTAAGATCCGCTGATTAGAGAATCAATATAAAAACCTGGGACTGCCTAAACCGTATTTACTGTATCAATTTATACTTCTAACAGGGAAATACTTCTCCTTCTCGTCCGCTAGTGTGCGTGTCACATGGTTGACGCGTGTGTTCAAATGTTTCTATTACGGCCCGCCGTCCAGTGGTACCGAAACCAAGTCGTTGTTCTTCTCGTTATTTTCCTGTTTGTTATTTGAACAGGAATGAATACAGATAGACCGGGCAGATTGTAGACCAGGAGACATACATTTATTACATAAATTTTTGTTTTTCATCAACGGGGAAATCAAAATCATTGGGGTTGAAGGAGAAGGCCGCTCAAAAGTTAAGGGTTTTAGCAGATTACGTCCTTCTTCACCTGAACAATAGGACGCATTTTTTTAAATTCTTTACCACCGTACTATTAACGAAAATATTTTGAGTCACTTATTTTCACAAATGTTCTGAGAGTTTTTATGTTAAGAAATTCCAATAATGACTATGTTAGAAGTCTTCTTCCAGATACATAATTTTTGCCAGACCACATTCTTCTTCTTCCATCGTTTCACTGTACAGCCACAGTGCAGTTTTTTGGAATAACTGTGGGAAAAATGTCGGCATAATTTTTTTACATAATTTATGCGTTCAAACGTATTTAGTAATTTTTTTATATATTTTTTGTTAATGCCTTATTGTTTGAGATGACCGGCTATCGATACAACAGAAGTACTGTTTCATACAGCCACATTATACGAATCGAAAAGTCCTCGTTTGCTAGCTAAACCAGGTACGATATTAATTGAACCTAATAAAACACGGAACAACTATTGTAAAGTTTTGTTTGCCAGCTCTATACCTCTTTGTTTTGGATTGCTCATATTAATTGAGCACTAATTGCATGATATAAAGTTTTTTACGAGTAAATATTTTTACTTTTTATGACATATCAATACACTAGGGACTGTTTCGTTCATGTATACATGTTTTCAATTTCCTCTTCTGGTTTATGTTAAAATTTTAACTAATTAAGATGGGTTATCAATAAAACATATTGTTTTGGTGATTCATCTGGTTGCTATCTTTTGTTATACACTTGTTATCATTGAGTACAGTATATAACCTAGCTCTCTTTTGGTACACCTTTGTATTTGTATTTGTAAATCATGATTTTTCTTTTGACCACAAAACACTAGAAAAGTGTATCAAGCTAACAGAACGACAGCCGATGGGAAATATTCAGATGAAATAACTATTCATGCCGAGTAGACGTTTATTTATTATAAACTCATAATACGTAGACTGTAAGTTAGTTTACGTATACTAAAGGTCATTTTAAGTATTTTTACGTATACTTCTTTTTGATTGTAAATTCGATAAAATAAAATGAAAAATTCCAAAAGTTTTCAATAATTGTTTTTTAGTTGGACGTGATCGCCGAGCCCGCGTCGTCAGGGTCACGCTGCAGCGTAGTCGGTTGTGCGCCGTCCGAGACCGCAACAACCAGCAACAACACGAGCAGCAGCAACAGCTCAATCACAACAACAACAGTGTTGCAACAACACTCGTCCGCAACAACAACATCGTCGACAACAACAACCGCAACAACAGTCAGCGACGAGTCGGTGGGTTTGACGCGCGACGTCTATCGCAAGCACAGCGCGTCACAACCCGATCTGCAACGCGTGGCAACGTTATCTGCTCAACAACAACAACAACAATACCAGTTCACCTTACCCTATCCGCACAATCAGCCAGCACCATCCGATGCTCAGCAGCAACAACAACAACATTTGCAACCGCAACCGCAACAACAACAGTACCAGCGCAACACCGCCGCCTCACTGCAGCCGTCGTCGGTCGCAGCGGCGCAGTTGCACGAACTGCAGTTAGCCAACGCGCAAGCCGATAACACGTCACCGCACTCCCTACGCAGGTTCATTTAACAATTTTATATTTTTTGCATACTTGATTTTATTCTTCAAAATTTCAAGGTTTCATTAGACAAAGTTTCTTTTGTCTATGGTTATTACATTTGTATCGATTTTACAAAGATTTTATGTTTTTGATTTTCTGGCCCATACCGTACGCAGCGTTGGAACGTACGCGGGTTGCGGTGTTACTATTTTCAAACCTTTCGATAAGAATGATTAAATCTTCTTTTTTTGTCGAATAGTTTGAATTAGGTTCCGTTCTTGATATTAAATCTGTAAGTGGGAAAAATGATTAAGAGTTATTTCTTGACCTTCTTCAATTTTCTAGTTCTTTAGTCCTACCTACCATTAAGATTATATTGAGTATGAAGTATCATCATAGTTTACATTTTGTCGTCAGAATCACGTCAGATGTTCAATAGTAACAAAGAACCGTTATGTCCCACTATTTTAAAGCCAATTATCTATTATGGCTGGCTTAATGACGATTCGGCGTCACGTAGGGAAAAATACGTCGTTAGTTGATTGGCTGCCGATGTAAAAGCTCAAGCGACGTCTTTCTGCATTGATACACTGGCGGACGAGTGAATCCTCTGAAGGGAGGGGAATTTCTCCAAAGAGGGAGGAATTGGCAGAAAATAGGTCATTTCATCTACACCGTTGAGATCAAATTCCATTTTCTGAAACCGCCAAAAAGGGGGGAATTCCACTTTTCCGTTCTTCCCTCGTCCGCTGGTGCAGTGATATATCAGAGTGGTGAATGTGAACTTGTCATGTGTATGACATCACAGAAATCCAGATGTTCCATCTGAAACATACGAATCTGGTCCTCGTTTATCGTAGAAGTGTTTTGATGTGAATTTTTTCGCTAAGCCAATTTTTAATCGTAATTTTTTTCTACTTTTTATTTATGTATTTGTCAATTTCTCAGTGTTGTGTACATTTTTTCAATTCCACCAGTATACCTTATATGACATAAATAAAGATTACAGTAACGAGTGTTTTGGTGTTTTTACAATGTTTTCCCAATGTTCAACAAATTTCCCCAATTTCTCAGATCCACTTTTGCGCATGAGAGCAGGCCGAAGCAGCTCTGCGATCGACAGCTCGATTCGATGATATCGGTGGAGGACATTGAGAAATCCCTACGCAGCTCCACCTTACGCAAACCATTCGAAGTTGGTGGCTGCTCACTCACTCACTCACTCCCTCACTCACTCACTCACTGAATATGAATAACTTTCGCACAATTTATTTTGAACTAAACCGTCATCACACTCAAGTGAACACGCACTCTGTTGGGCAAACTTTTCAATTTGAATCCGTGCCATAAAAATATGCGGATGGAAAAGGTTTACACACTTGTTAAGAGAACAAGAACAAGAACTGTGAATACAAAAACACACACGTTTTTTTCCAGGAATTTCTCGAGCAACAATTCTGTTCTGAAAACCTCAGCTTCTGGCTGGCGGTCGATGCGTATCGTGTCGCCGACGACACCGAAGTTGGTGTTGTTGTTGTTGTTGTTGTTGCTGTTATTGTTGTTGTTGTTGTTGTTGTTGTTGTTGTTGTTGTTTCATATTACTTGGTCTTGGTCACTTACTCTCGCTTACATACTCATCTGGCTAATTACTTAACCAGTCATTTACTCCCCCGCTCGTATGCTCCAACTGACTCATTGAATCACTCGTTTACTAGCTCACTAACTGACCACTCACTCACTCGCTCACTTACTTTTCACCCACTCACTCACTCAATACTCACTCACGCACTTCCCAATCACTCACTACACTCACTCACTCACTCACTCACTCACTAAATCACTCACTGATACAGCGTCCCGGTCTGGCCAAGCAAATGCACGAACGCTTCTTTGGTGCGTCGGCGGTCGATCCGGTCAACGTGGACGCGCCCACCATCCAATCAATCAAGGCTAGTTGGCGGGAAGTTTGAATTTTTGAATTTGGCGCCAAAACTTTTTTTTTGGATATTTATGAAAAAAATCGCTATCTTTACTTATTCCTGTTCTTGTAGTTAAGTTTCTACATTGTAATCTTCGCTTATGAAATTTAGCTTAGATTTTTTTATAATTTTTTATCTCAGATTCATGAATTGTTCGTGATTTTTTCATGTTTTTGATATTAAAATTAGTTTTATATTTCAGTCGGCCGTCAATGATGGCAATTTCGGCGCCCATATATTCGACCAGGCGCAACATCAGATCTTCACTCTACTGCGATATGATATCTGGCCGAGGTGAGTTTTTGCATTCATCATTCAACAAAGTTTCAGAATATTCACCTTTTGTTCATGAAGAGAGAACACTTTCTGAAAACGCAACTCGTAGCTGTTGAGTTGTCCCTGTGGTTGACTTTCAAGATAGATTTCAAGATTTCATAGGGCTGACAAATTACGAATAAATGGCAGGAAATAAAAAGATCGATCTAATTGATTCGAGGTTTCAGTTTAAAAACTCGATGTTTCAGGTTTGTCAAAGCGCAAAAGATGGCCGCCTCCAGTGCGTCATCGAGCTCGTCAAACACAAATGCGAACACGACAGCCACCGTTAGTTATTTTTAATTTAGAAAATTATCAAAAATTTTATAAAAAAACTTTTTTATACATTTTTTTGATAAGTAAAAATGTCTGAGATATTCCATAGGTTTCGAGGTAAGGCCCGTATATTGTTTCTGCACCCAAGAACATTGCCAAAACGTCTGATAATGAAACATCACTAACCTTAACTTAACTCGGTTGACACCATAGTTCAACATGGTATAGCATGGGGTGATGATGGTTGATGTGCGTGTTAACACAGATTTTCTAATGTTTCATTATCAGACGTTTCGAACAATTTTTTGCTTGCAGAAACAACAAACGGGCTTTACCAAATTTTCATATGTTGTATATTGTTCTATACTCCTATTTCGAGGCCCCACACTCTAATTATGCTATACTTTTACAGCAGTCGGGTAGTCTGGTGGCCGCGAGTTCATCCACAGCATCCGGCAGCTGTCAGGCACTGGATGCTTCGGCCAATTCGTCCACACTTGGACAGAAGGACGGTACATTTACGTGTAAGAAGAAGAAAATATTGGAGAAATTCAACAAATTCAGCAAGTTTGTGGTTCTTTCTTCGTTTTTTCTTAGGTTCGTTCAAAGTTGCAAACAAGACAGCGTTTGAATGCGGGTCGGTGTTTGATGTTGTGTAAGAAAAATTTCCGTGAGAGCATAGACGCAAGTTATAGTTCATATGTTTACTGTTAAATCATACTCAATGTGGTGATTATAGAGTACGAAAAACAAGTCCATAACTGCACTGCAGTGTTTTAACGGACCTTAAACATTAGAGCTATTTGTATATTAATTTAAACATTTGCAAATTTGTTCCGAAATATGAATAATTTTTGGAAAAATAATCACCTGTAGAGATTCATCGAGAGATTCCATGGACAGCGAAGCTCAGTAAGATGGGGTTACTGACATTCAGGTTAGGGTTACGAATTCTTTCGAACCTATCCGTGGAAATCCTCACCCTGTCCGTGTTTTGCCGATTTATTGGGATGTACACTAGGACAAGTTTAAAATCATGTATGTTGAACGAAAATTGGAATCTTCCGAACCCAAAATTGTGTCTGTTAAATTTTTGGTTAAAACTTGAATTCCCAACCTCAAAGTTGACCTATAATAGAACCAATAAATCTATCCGTCTCATGATTGATCATTTATTTTATGATCTAATTCATTCCAATTACCCAATATGTGATATGATATGTCAGTCAGTCATTGGTACTCCCATATTGCTAAATTTGTTACCAACCACAAATGGTCAATTATCAATGATTCGTTATCAATCCATTATCTTTGATCAATTGTCAAGTTATCAAGGATCGATAATCGATTATCTTGACATTTTTAATGTATTTCAAGTTCATCACCAACTCAATGGTTAGTGACACATTGATTTAGGCTAGCCGTATAAAAAGATATTCACATTTTACAACGTAACTGAATAGAAAAGTTGAATTTTGTTGCCTACAATTTTTGTTCTAATTGCAGACGAAAACCGAAAGAGTCGCCGGTGCGGCAGCAGTCGAACGTGACCATGTTAGACGGCGGGTCGGGAACGCGATCCGCTAAATTATCGGCCACCGAAGGTCCCAAGGGCGCACCGACGCTGGGTGCGGGCGGCACGAGTGCGGATACGGGTGGTGCCGGTTGGTGAATGAATTCACGATTTTTTTTGAATGCGCACCTTTTTCAGAGTTTCCTAAATTCTGTTTGCTACTATAACGTGTCCCAGAGATTCTTGTTGCTGTTAAAAAGCTTTGGTGCGCGCCATTTAAATTCGAATCTGCTTCTGACGCGCGCCTTAAAAATTTTTCTTCAACAGGACAATTGGACAAGATACGAGTTATTCCTTTTCCTTTGATTCACTGAACCAAACAAACTAAAGAATTAATATGTTGTGTCTGAAAGCAAAATTATTGCCCGAAAGTCTGATAATGAAACTTCACTAGCCTCAACTCAAAACGGTTGACACCACAGTTTAACACAGTATAGCATGGGGTGTTGATGATTGATGGCGTCTTGATGTGGTGACTATTAATTCTATACCAGGCGATCGTCGTCAGCAGCACCTGTCCAAGATGTCCGAGCAGACGGAGATGGAGTACGATCCATCGAGTCTGCAGGCCTCCTCCTCACGTCAACATCGCAAACACGATCAGTGGAAGGCATCCAAACAACTTTCTGTACCCGCTGATGTTAGTTGACGATTTAGTCACTCACTCACTCACTCACTCACTCACTCACTCACTCGCTCACTCACTCACTCACTCACTTACTCAATCACTCACTCACCTCACTCAATCATTCACTCACTCACTCACTCACTTACTCAGTCACTCACTCACTTACTCACTCACTTACTTACTCACTCACTCACTCACTCACTTACTCAGTCCCATCTGCAGTTTGGCACGGCCGTCAATCAGACGCCCGGGTCATCGCCACGCAATCAGTCATCTTCGTGTACGTCATCGCAACCGTCGTCGTCACGTCCCGACGTCGTACCGCACAACGAACCGCTACCGTCGACGTCGCCCTACGCATCGAATATGGCCGATGCCACCGCCATTAATATTGCCTTCAACGATCGACCACCGCTCTGCCTACGACTGCCCGATGTTGGTTACGGGTGCTCACTCATTCACTCACTCACTCACTCACGCCACTTACTTACTGACTCAATCACTCACTCACTTACTCACTCACTCACTCAATCCCTCACTCACTCACTCACTCACTCACTCACTCACTCACTCACTCACTCACTCACTCACTCACTCACTCACTCACTCACTCACTCGTCACAGGACTCGTCCACGACGGTCGATCAGTGGCTATCGCCCTCCTGTCGCGATATGGCCGTCGATCCGATGGCATTGGACGTGTACCTCAACAACGAACGTCTCGCCCGATCACGGGTGGTCCGCGATGCCGTCTTGCCCGGCACACATCTCCGGGCCATCGTCAGTGTCATCTTCAAGCTCGAGATACCGCTGGTTGAGACGCACAATTGTACCAAGTTGGTGTGGCATTTTTGCTGTTGTTGTTGTTGATGGTGGTGGTAGTGGTGTTGGTGGAGGTGTTGTTGTTGTTGATTGTTGTTGTTGTTGTGAGTGTAATATTCAAACTCAAGATGCCACTCATTGAGATACACAAATGTTCCAAGTTGGTGTGTCATTTCTGTTGTTGTTGTTGGTGGTGTTGTTGTTGTTGTTGTCTGTGTCATATAACTTGAGATACCGCTGGTTGAAACGCACAATTGTACCAAGTTGGTATTTTTTCATTCACACATTGAGTGATAGAAGACCAATTTGTCCGAAATAAATAATTACGAATGATTATCATATCAGATAATGATAACATGTGTCTGATGTTAGTGTTGTTTTTAATGGTTGTTGTTGTGAGTGTAATATTCAAACTCAAGATGCCACTCTTTGAGACGCACAATCAGGGGTGGGCCGGGTTTTTTGGCACTTTGCAGGGGGTGGGGGGGGGGGGTAGCCGACAGAAAATCCCATTTTACCCGACCTGTCCGAAAAGTGGGGGGGGTAAGGTCGGGTAGGGGGGGGGGGGTAGAAAAAAAAAATTTCGCATAAAACGCTTGTTTTTTGCTTGTTTTTGCTAAAAAATCTTCTATTATATGGTATAAACATAACATATACCGGTTTTTTCAGGTTTTAACCAAGAAAATTAACCCAGAAAACGTGTTTCTTCGAAAAAAAAATCTTACAGCCAGAAAATTTTGAAAAATGAGCCTCAAAATCGAGGTTTTGAGGCCGATTTTCTCAAAAATTTCGAGTAGGGGGGGGGAGGGGGTAGGCGACCTAAATTTTTGTCTAGGGGGGAGGGGTAGGCTACCCGCCGACCCTGGAAAGTGTGGGGGGGTAAACCCCCCCTACCCCCCCTGCGGCCCACCTCTGCGCACAATTATACCAGGTTGGTGTGATAATGTTTTTGTTGTTGTTGTTATGGCGGTGTTTTTTTTATATAACGTCTATCTGAAAAAGCATTAGTGGGTCTGCCCCAGCTGTTTTCATGTAGTGCGTTTGAAACGTGAAAGGATTGGATATAAATTCGTAACTTGAGCATATATATTGAAGTTCTTGTTGGTGTTGTTGTTGTTGTTGCTGTTGTTATTGTTGCTGTTGCTGCTGTTATTTTTGTTGTTTTCATAAAAAAAGTTCTAGGTATAAAGATCACCGGCATATACAAAGATCAAATAGTTTGAGAGCCGTCTCACACCGTATCAAAGACACATTTACAAAGACCAAGAACATCGCGCCCGTCAGGGTAGTATCAATCAGAGAAAAAAGTCAAGGGCCTCCTCAAACCAGGTGACTCTCTCAATGGCAGTTTGAACTGTAGAATGTCAAGTGTAATCGATTTCTGCGTCAAGTTTGGCATAATAATTTTCGGCAAAGTCAAATACGGCATAATCAGTTTCGGCAAAATCGACTGCATGTCACTCACTATATTATGCCGAAAGTACTATGAAACTTGCAATTTAACGTTTCTGAGCAAAGGTTTACAGATTGAATACAGTTTCTGGGTCAGTTGCACACAGGGTTCGAACCTGCCACCTCACGATCCTAGGTCTAACGCTCTAACCAATTGCACTAGATAAGCCATAATCAACGTGCTCTCGATTACAGGGTGCTCAAACTGAAAACGCCGCCCGACGGCACAACGGGTAATGTGGTCGGACCACAGCTGGCCACCTTCAACCTGCGTCTGGAGGACGTGGTCATCTGCCTGCATGGCAGCACTCAGGTTGGTGGGCACTGAATGACGAGAAGGGGGTTGAACATGGTGAAGCGTATCCAGGGTTTCTGGTTAGCCAAAAGTTTTTGGCGCGCAGTTTGAGTTCAAGTCTGTTTTTGGCGCGCTTTCAAATTTTCACGAATAAAACTCTTTTTCACATAACATATAGATAACTTGAAAATAATTGCACCTTATTCAATTAATACGTGCGTAACCGGCGCACAAAATTTGTTTTTGATAACAAGAAACCCTGACCAAGCTGTATTTGGTTTATATTAAATGTATAGGCATTGGTGGATGAGCTGATTCCCCAAAGGAAAGGGAAATTTTCCAAACATGGGGAATTAGCCGTTTCAAGGCTATTTTACCTGGGAGAAGTATATTCAAAATTTCCAGGAACCACTTTCTCGTTATGCTTGTAGCAGCCTATGGCAGCACTCAAGTGCGAGATAACTATATTATCTTTTTTGAACTGAAAACATTCTATTCTGCTTTTTTCAGGTGGTTCCCACGAGTTCATCGATCGTGCATGCCAACAACAAACACCTAGTCGTTTTGACGCACAAACAGTTTCAAGGTGAGCCTTTTGTTATCTTACTCATGCTCACCCACTTACGGACTCAGTCACGTCACGTCACTCACTCACTCACTCACTCACTCACTCACTCACTCTCTCACTCACTCACTCATTCACTCACTCACTTACCCATTTAATTTACTCACTCACCCCTTCACTCACTCATTCACTCACTCAACTCACTCATTCACTCACTCACTCACTCACTCACTCACTCACTCACTCATCATACAGCCTGGGTGACGGGTACGGCGGCGACGGTGGTCACGCCGACGGGCGCATATTCCAACGATCTGATGACGTCATCTAACAGTCGACATTCCATGAACAGCCGCAACACCGAGTCCATGGATATGACATCTGGCAATGTTTGTGTTTTTATGCACTCATATAAAAAATTGAATTACTTCTGTTGTTGTGCCACATACGGTTTTTTGAGTAGGTTTAGAAAGAATATTGCATCTTGCATGACATACATTAAGTTATAATCAACATTTTCAAAGAGGTGCATGAAAGTTTATGTACAGAAACGTAGAGAAATGAAATTTCAGTTAATTTTTTTGATTATATCGTGTTTGACGTTATGTTATTAAACACGATGAAACCGAACATTTTTGAGCCAAGGTAAACTTTTTGTGCGACTGGTAGGTTGTTCCTCGCGAAATGTTTATCATAATCGATTTTCATTAGCTTTATCTGGTAGATTGAAAATGGATGTTCTACTTACAGACATCGGCACGTGAGCAGCCCCAATGTGCCCCGTCCACGTCAACCGGTGTCATGTCTGGTATGCTCAAGTTTGTGAAAAAGTCCACGCCCCAGTCGAACACGGCCAACGCGACACTGCCCGTAAATAATGACGGTTGGTTGATCGAGGAAGCCTTTTTTTAAAAGGGGAAAGATCTTCCTTC
Source organism: Daptonema setosum (assembly GCA_964036265.1). Taxonomy (NCBI): domain Eukaryota; kingdom Metazoa; phylum Nematoda; class Chromadorea; order Monhysterida; family Xyalidae; genus Daptonema; species Daptonema setosum. The sequence continues at coordinate 7,545,664 of OZ038446.1, forward strand.
ACTTAACACCGAGGTGAAATTACTTATCCTGTCACCCACATGCTTACACGAACAAAATATGCCAATATGTTTTTTTTCTGAATGTGCTAAAAAGCATTAAACGTGTCTTTCTGTTTTCGGTGCATTACACCCGGTGAGCTGAAAACAGCCAACACGTGAATTTTCTGTTCATCAGACCTTTTTGCATTGTTCACCACCTTATAAACTTCATTTGAAAAATATTTGAAACTGGGCCGAGTGTCGAATGTTGTGAAATGATACAAGAAAACAATGCCAATTCTCGAAATAGATAAATGAATATAATTTTAAAGAAATTTAATTTTAATTGCAGACAATCGTCGCGAGCAATCGTCATCGTGTTCATTTCGTCGCAAGTCGCTGGGCGGTATCATCAAGACGGCCTTCCAGTCGCAACCGCAACACCAACGTCATCATCCCAATTGTGCTTCGTTAGATGAAATGTGCCCCGAACAGGCGTATCGGCGGCAGTCGTTAGCTAATCAATACGAACTACAACTCAAACAACAACAACAACAGTTGCAAAAACAACAACAACAACAGTCTTTTGTTCCACCGATGTGTCACAGTGCGACCGAGCCCAACACGCCGGCAGGTTGGAGGGAGAGGCATTTGGTATTATATTCTATCCTGAGTTCCTTGTTACTCAGTAAGTTTTTTTGGCGCGCAGTTTGAATTGACATTCTTTCGCGCTCGCGTTAAAATTTCCCAGCAACCAATATACCTTGACTAAACTATACAAACAACTTATGGTCAGATGTGATTTCTAGTGCGAATTGAGTGCCCTTTTTCAACCATTTGTGACCCTTCGAGCATAAATGGTTAACAAACATTTTACTATATCAGGAAACAAAAAATGCACGATTCAAATTGCGTGCCAGAAACTTTTCAGAATAACGAGAAACCCTGGATAGGCTAAATAAAGTCATATTAGTGTCAGTGAAAATGGCGCGCATTCAAATTCAAATTCCTAATCTGTACAAAATACATCAGTGAATGATAAATCTATTCAAATCCTGCTGGTATATGTAAAACGTATTAAGGGTACGGATTATCGTCCGTCCGTTGATTACTAAGAGTCAACCCTTCCCTAGTATTATCGTTATCCCCTACCGTTGTTTTAGCTACCACGACCGCCTCCGCTTTATAGCGGCCAATATAGACCACTGTATAGGATATGATGGTTAGACGTTTGATAAGGGTCCTTTCAGAGTCTGAAAGAAAGGAAAATAGACCATGTGTAAAACTTTTGATATCTTGTGTCTGGAAAACATTTCAGTCAAAAATTTCACAGATTATCCTTCTCCGCGGGCTCTGAAAGAATTCTGAAGACGTGTGTTGCTGCTCTGCTCTGCGTAGTTTAGAAACACATTACTGTTGTCGGCAATGGCGGACGAGCCAATCCTTCAAAGGAGGGGAATTTTCACAAAGAGGGGGAATTAGACATTTAAAGGCAACTTTACCTATGCCTTAAGGAACGAATAGTACTTTTCGAAAACGCCAAAGAGGGGGGAATTCCACTTCTCCCACCCTTCTCGTCCGCTAGTGGTTGTCGGTGTTGTTCATTTGAGTTTCGGTGGAGTCATTGAGTTTCAACAATATTTTTTTGTTTGATTATTAGGTTTTTATGAAATGGCACCAGCACCAGGACTCAGTTTCCACTTTTGTTTGGATTAAATGTAGTCAGATTCCCATGACGTAACTGACTACAGACAATATGATTGAACTTTATGTATGCCGCCTGAAACCTGAATGAACATTGACCATAGCCAGAATGACTGCGCATTTCGTGCTAGCTGACATGTACGCGCATAAATAAAAAAATCTGCCATCAACAAGTCTTACAAGAATAATACAATAATAAAATGAAAAAGTAAAGTTTGTAAAAAATTTATCTGTCAAATCCGGCTTGGACTTGAGTGTCCCACTGTGTCCGCATGCTAAAGTCCGTATTTTTGTTTCTGCAAGTAAAAGTCTTGCCGAAAACGTCAGATAATGAAACATTACTGCTTCAACTCAACTCGGTTGAAATCATAGTTTAACACAGTATAGCATGGATGGGGTGATGATGATTCATGTGCGTGTTAACACTGGGTGTCTGATGTTTCATTATCAGACGTTTTGGCTTTATTTTTGCTTGCAGAAACAGCATACGAGCTTTAATTTCAAACTTGCCGTAGCCTGGCGCTTTCACCCACTGATTTGTGTGCGTTGTTACGGAAAGTATTGTCTCCAATATCGACTTTAGAAAAACATTCGCTGCTGAGTTTGCCTGCTCCACTAAGTTTTAACACGATTTTTCTGCGCTCCAGTACCATTGTTGTGACCGCATTCGTTTTTTAGCAATTTTGTTAAGACTGGATAAGTTTATTGGTTAAGTTCTGATTATTCAGTCAGAGTGGGATTATTTAGTTTCGTGAAAGAAGGTTTATGTTTGATGTTGACTACATAATTCTAGAAAATATTAAAGCTAAAGCTAAGCTGCCAAATGGTGCTAAATCGTTGTTAGGGTCCAGAAAATTTAAATGGAGTTTTTTATTGCTGTAGAATAATTGTCAACAATCAAGAGTTCATATTAATATTAATTAGTTTAAATATGATTTTGAACGATACGTGAAGTGGAGTATAACAAAAAAATTTATCTATACCACACGTACCCACCATTTAACGCACCATTGTCTTCGTTGTCGTCGCGTAGCAATTCGCGTTTGCAGTGATGATTTAGGCCCTAAAAATCATGTATAGATAACCGGCTTGCTGCCCAGCTGAGTTGTGTGAGCCAGAATATCAATCTTTAATTTTGCCGGAAAGTTACTAAAATTTCGTTAAATTTACCTTAAAATAACGTCTTTTTTTCATTGCAGACTCCACCATGCGAACGATGACCAATCAGCCGTCGATGGAGGCGGAAAACGACAACCACCCCGATGAAACATTAAGTACGACGGCGGATGATCCGATGAGCACGTCGTTGGATGACGTCCTGCCGCAACATCAACGACAACAACATCAACAACATCAACAACAACAACAACAACAACAACAACAACAACAACAACAACAACAACAACAACAACAACAACAGTTGCCGGCGCCCTCCAAACTGCCGCCGTTATACAGTACGTCAATAGCATCGGATCCGCCCACGTCCTGCGAGGACATACATGCCCGATTCACGAGCTCAGCCACGGAGAATCAGATCAGCCTTTCGCCATCCGCCATGAATCCGCATTCAGCCACGACAACATCATCATCCGCCATGTCGGTCGATTCGAAACAATCATCCGCCACAACGTTAAATTCACCGACCGCCGGCGCCACCATCGGCGCGATGACGCCTGTATTACGCGATGTCGGTCAGACGCCTGGTGCGACTCGCGGCCCCATACCGCCGTCGGCCGTGATGAGCGCGGCGACGACCGCCGGTGGGGCCGGTAATACGGCCGGCTGGCAGATTGATTACGTGTGATATAATTTTGGCGGGAAATTCAAATTTTTGAATTTTGCGAAATTTGAATTTTGGTATTTGATTAAATTGCGAATTGGTAACTGACTCGAGTTTTAGTTAATACGAAATAACATGAGAAATTAGCAAAGTTTCGAGCAAAAACGTCGATTCGCATTTTTCTTGGATATCATTTCATCGAAACGGGACATTTATGTTGGGGGAAACCATTATTTATTATTATTTAAACATTGTTGGTGCAATGATCAAAATATCGGAGAGGGCACGCGGAATACAACATATTGTTGATTTTTGCGCCCTTCTTGTTAAGTATGCCGTTGATTCAATAGTGTTCCATATTCGAGTCAAAGTCCTACAAATAAGTGAATTTATATCTTTTATAAGTAAAACGTAAAAAAATTTAGAGTGGTGTTTGCTGCATCATCAAGTCGGATATACTGAGCATATGGCTAAGCCTAATCTTGATGGAACACTAGAAAATTACCTTGTATATACATAACACATCATGAGCCTCTAACACTACACATTCGTTCGATTGCAGCACATATTATCTTACATATGATATGATATATACTATATTGTACTGCTTATTATACATATGCCATCACCACTGTGTACCCGCTATTTACATATGATACATATATTTATCTTGGTTATTATTATTATATCATTCGATGATTGGTTGAAACTAGTTAAACGGGGCTTAGCACTAAACTACCGCACGGCTGTGTGGAACTGAGATTGTATCCCGTTTTCGACTGATGTTGTAGCATTTATCATTAGTTAGGACGACAGTGTGTAAAACTTTTTCAGCGTGCGATGAAGAAAATGTCATATTTGAATTGCTTTGCAGGTTCGATAATAAGCATAAGTTTAATAATAAACTTAAAATGTCGAAGTTTAAGGCGCGCATGAAATAGTTTCACATGATACTCTTCTTTATCATCCTAGCTGACAGTCTGCACCATGTGCTTGATTTAACGAGGTCTAGTTTTTATCACGTAAGCTACTCTACACTGATTCATACTGATCCCAAGTTATTTTCAGGTATTTTCATACTCATAATTTACGCAACCGATTTTTATTCATTAATAAGGAATTCCCAAAGTTCCAAACATTTTAATGTACGACTTTCTAAAACCATTTCTTCAGTGTGCGGGCAAAGTTTTACAACATGAAAGCTTGATTCGTTGAATAGAGTATGCGATGGGTATAACTATGTACTATTATTCCACAATGATGATTCCCATGTGATTACTACGAACGGAGGCCATCTCTATTTCTCTGTAAATCTCCATATTGTTCAGTTATTTCCCGAGGACTCGTTTAGAGGGGGAAGCGAAAATGTGGGTGAAGTCTGTCGAACAAAAATTTATTTCGTCAATTTCGCTTGAAAAAAGCGGATTTTCTTGTAGTATTTCATTTTCAGCTCCCTAAACGTGTCCTTAGTTATTGTATATGGGCAAAAATATACATACATAAATTCCCCATATACACGATCCGAAAAAGCGCAAAAATAAAAGTTACAATATCGTATTTATTAGTGGTTGGAAACATAATATAAAATGAACTCACTTAAAATCGTTATTAGAAGATAAATTCAAATCATTAAACAGCATGTGCCGTTATAAAGTTTTCGAAAAGTATCTTTAAATAACCCATTGGATTCTAACGTTATTTTACTCAGAAATCAGTTTTCCTATAATTTTTCGTAATGAAAAAGAAATCAGTTTTTCTATAATTTTTCATAATGAAAAAAATAGAATTTGAGTTTTTACAATGAAAAAAACAAACGGTGGCCGCTCGTATAAATACCGTTCGGTTAGAGGTTTCTAACGTTATTATCTTTAATGAGAGAAAACAATTTTTGATAAAAATTCATAGCAAACAACATTTTGTTTGTATACAGCAAACAACGAATAGACTTGAAAATGAGGAAACAATTAAACAAAGTCCAGTTAAGTGAAATTTATTTAAATCAGGAAAAATAAAGGACAAGTGCCCTTGCACCAAATTATTGTGCTAAAAACCAACCATTTCGTCTGGTATGCCGGTTCCAACAACAAACATCAACTCCCACCAAACGCTGTTAACCATTTTATTACATCATAAAATTGTACACTTCATTATCGCTGCCGCTTACATTTTTTGATAAGTAGAGACATTGAATATTGGGAAGAATATGTAAGGCGAAAATCTACGACATCATAAAAAACTAGGGTTCTACGCTGGGAGGCGGTTTATCATTCCTATTTAGCTGGTAATGATTACATTGAGTCACTGGATAGGAATGTTATGAAGATAAAAAGGTTTACTAACTTTTTATTGCAGGTGGGGAAACCCAGAAGCTGTTTTTAGGGAGTTTAACATTCAAAGGGTTTTAGAGTTGATTGATTTGAAATTTTGGTTGTCTAGCTCAATCTACAAGTTTGGCAATAGGAGAATGATTTACTCGCAAAAGGAAATGGAATGAACTTCCTATCAACTACTCGTAAAAATTTTCAATAAGCCATCAGCGAACAGGCAAAAGAACGCCTAAACATTGGCGAATTTATGGTAAAAAGGAAAACGGTGATTTTACGAACCAAAATACATTATATTTTCAAACGGCGTAATTTAAATTTCTCTTCCACCATTATTTTAGTCGGCAATTTCAGCCACTCTTTCCTTATCACTAAAAATGCTTCCTTCTGTTGTCTACACGCGCCACTAAGCTGTAGCACACTGGCGGACGAGCCAATCTTCCACAGGGAGGAGAATTTTACCAAAGAGGGGGGAATCAGCTGTGTTCAGGTCATTTCACCTACACCTTAGAGAACAAATTCACCTTCTTGAAAACGCCAAAGAGGGGGAATTCCACTTTTCCCACCCCTTCTGGTCCGCTAATGCTAAATGTAGAATAGCAGAGTACAATTACGAAACTGAACCCAACATAATCTTTCATATCATTAACCTAAATGAACTGAATTAAAAAAAATTTGTTCAACTGTTGAAAGCGCTTTAGAAACATGTAGCTTAACGATATCATATAATTTTCATATTGGCAATCTCGAAACCATTTTTACGACTGTCAAAAGTGCCGCGGTAAGTAGTTGTTCACAAAATAATAACGTTACATCGGCTTACTTGTTTGTTGTGTATGTTTTGTCCTTATTTTATTTTTCAAAATCATAGATAAAAAACCACGTGTTTCTGAAACTGAAACAATATGATATTTTTAAAGATATTGAGGCAGTTAATTTCACGTATCTAATCGGTTGCGGTGGTTAGATTTTTCTGACAACGCTGTTGTTAGTTATTGTTGTTGTTGTTGTTGTTGTTGTTGTTGTTGTTGTTGTTGTTGTTGTTGTTGTTGTTGTTGTTGTTGTTGTTGTTGTTATTGTTTTTTTTTGTATGAGACATATAGTATCTGATATACACATCAGTCCGAGCTGCTTCAGCTGCTTTTATGTATTGCATTTGAAACATGAACGGAATTCGATTGGTGGATATACCCATGTACACTATTTGAGAACAACTTTGCTGTTGTTGTTTTCGTTGTTGTTGTTGTTGTTGTTGTTGTTGTTGTTGTTGTTGTTGTTATTGTTGTTGTTGTTGTTGTTGTTGTTGTTGTTGTTGTTGTTGTTGTTGTTGTTGTTGTTGTTGTTGTTGTTGTTGTTATTGGTTATAACGCACTGAAATGTTTTCCTAGGAGTTCAATACTGGTAATGGAAATGTGGCTGCCGTGTTTTCAATGGCAAATGCCGTCACGTTCCTGGCTGGTTGGTGATGAGATTCAAAACGTCAGTCAGTCAGTCAGTCAGTCAGTCAGTCAGTCAGTCAGTCAGTCAGTCAGTCAGTCAGTCAGTCAGTCAGTCAGTCAGTCAGTCAGTCAGTCAGTCAGTCCGTCAGTCAGTCAGTCAGTCCGTCATTCATTCATTCATTCAATCATTCATTCATTCATTCATTCACTCATTCATTCATTCATTCATTCATTCATTCATTCATTCATTCATTCATTCATTCATTCATCCATTCATTCATTCAGTCAGTCAGTCAGTTAGTCAGTCTGGCAGGTAGGCAGTCAGTCAGTCAGTCAGTCAGTCAGTCAGTCAGGTATTGTATTCTCAGGTCCGGTGGTCAGCATCACAGTCAGTCATATTGGGCTTCGAATGGCTCTGGTCGTTGGTTCGATAATCGCCGCACTCGGCTACGCACTCTGTTCCATTGCTGCTACTATAACTCAGGTCATCATATTTGCCGTGTTGATTGGTTAGTGTTGTTATTGTTGTTGTTTTTGTTGTTGTTGTTGTTGTTGTTGTTGTTGTTGTTGTTGTTGTTGTTGTTGTTGTTTTTGTTGTTGTTGTTGTTGTTGTTGTTGTTGTTGTTGTTGTTGTTGTTGTTGTTGTTGATGTTGCTGTTGTTGTTGTTGTTGTTGTTGTCGTTTTCATTTTTTGTTATTGCTATTGTTGTTGTTTT
>OZ038446.1:7553805-7568808 GCA_964036265.1 Daptonema setosum
TCATTCATACAATAAATTCATTCTTTCGATAAAAACAAATCTGAAAATAGGATTAGCCAGTTGAACGAAATCTGAAAATAGGATAAGCAAACTGTACAAAATCTGAAAATATGTTGAGTACAATCAAGGTCGATCCCGAAATAACGACGTTTTTGTATAACGATTTTTTACATCGATTGTTCTATTTTCCTTTCCTAGCATGTTTTCTGTCTGACTTGTCTCTAAAAGAAAGTTTATTTCTAATGTTTGAACAAACCGGGAGAAAATAAATATCTGCTCATTTTAAAAAGGGCGAAGAACAATGAAACCAATGAAACGGTCGATAGACAGACATCGAGATAACCAGACAAATGTGGAACAATTAGTGATCATGTGATTTCGTTATTTCATGACTTTCCATACACACGCAAGAAAGCCGCAGCTGAGATCTGGAACAAACTAGTTACGAACCAATTGAGTTTCGGGACAGAAATATTAGCGAAAATTAATTTCAATTAACGTTTTCATGGCAACAACAGTTATAGCCCTATAACTGACTATAAGCCCTTTGCCATTTAGCATAGCAACCATGATAACGGTAAACGTTAAAATCGGGTTAAGAAGTTAATACAGTATATTTACATGTATGTTTCTTTGGATTGAAGGAAATAAGTGTGTTATTGTCATTATGGCGTGATTGGTAAATTAACAATGATAATTTTTTTTGAAAAAGGAGTTAGTTGTGTAAGTAATGACAAGTATTGTGTTTTTGCACACAAAGACACTAAAGTCGCGCACATTATATGTAGAATAGTTGATGGTCATTTACAAGCAGATATACTAGTTTCCCGTTAGTAAAAGATAAATATCCTATTCATAATGATGATATCAAATTAATTAGTTCTATACAACCTATTGATAAATTTATTAATTGGATTAAGTTTCATCAGAGTAATTTATCTTCAGATGTCAGTCACCATAAATTCAACCGAAGACTCTATCGTCTCCGATCCTCGGCCTCGTTGGAATGCAGCCCTGATCGGTTACCTGATTGAAGGCAGTCTTTTATTTGTGTTCATGATCTTCCTGTGGGGGCCGATCGTGAAATTTGGCAACTTGCGACGTCGGAAAGAGCTGATCGTTGTCGCGGCACTCGCTTTTTGTGATGGGTCATATGGTCTAGGTGAGCAACTGTCGTTGTTTTTGCTGTTGTTGTTGTTGTTGTTGTTGTTGTTGTTGTTGTTGTTGTTGTTGTTGTTGTTGTTGTTGTTGCTGTTGTTGTTGTTGTTGTTGTTGTTGTTGTTGTTGTTGTTGTTGTTGTTGTTGTTGTTGTTGTTGTTGTTGTTGTTGTTGTTGTTGTTGTTGTTGTTGTTGTTGTTGTTGTTGTTGTTGTTGTTGTTGTTGTTGTTGTTGTTGTTGTTGTTGTTGTTGTTGTTGTTGTTGTTGTTGTTGTTGTTGTTGTTGTTGTTGTTGTTGTTGTTGTTGTTGTTGTTGTTGTTGTTGTTGTTGTTGTTGTTGTTGTTGTTGTTGTTGTTGTTGTTGTTGTTGTTGTTGTTGTTGTTGTTGTTGTTGTTGTTGTTGTTGTTGTTGTTGTTGTTGTTGTTGTTGTTGTTGTTGTTGTTGTTGTTGTTGTTGTTGTTGTTGTTGTTGTTGTTGTTGTTGTTGTTGTTGTTGTTGTTGTTGTTGTTGTTGTTGTAGTTGTTGTTGTTGTTGTTGTTGTTGTTGTTGTTGTTGTTGTTGTTGTTGTTGTTGTTGTTGTTGTTGTTGTTGTTGTTGTTGTTGTTGTTGTTGTTTTTGTTGTTGTTGTTGTTGTTGTTGTTGTTGTTGTTGTTGTTGTTGTTGTTGTTGTTGTTGTTGTTGTTGTTGTTGTTGTTGTTGTTGTTGTTGTTGTTGTTGTTGTTGTTGTTGTTGTGGCTGTCGTTGTTGTTGTTGGTGTTGTTGTTGTTGTTGTTGTTGTTGTTGTTGTTGTTGTGGCTGTCGTTGTTGTTGTTGGTGTTGTTGTTGTTGTTGTTGTTGTTGTTGTTGTTGTTAATGTGGTAACATTATTAACAGCTCTCGCCTTTGCCGGTGCACTTAGAAGCATCACCATCTACAAAGGGGAGGATCTGGACCCAGCCACACCATGGGACTGCTTCACGATTTATAATGTTTTATTGTTAGTAGAATTTTTCATGATACTTCATATGTTTAATTCATAGATCACTTTGTTTTCCGAAGTACATATAAAGAAGAGTATGACGTGTGAGAGATGAAGCATCTTCGGCATGAATGAACCGTAAATGCTAAATAGTCTACAGTCTACTCAAAATAAGCTTTTTTGTATAGGGGTTATCCGAAAACAACGTGTGAAAGAAATCGTGGTACACAAGCGGAGAAAATTTATTCGGTATTTCAAATCTTACAGTTATATGTTTGGTCCACTGTCGGGTACCATGCTGGCCGTCGTCTCGCTGGATCGCCTGCTGGCTGTTGCCGCTCCACTCTGGTATTACCAACAGGATCGTCAATACGCATATCGACTGTGCGGTTTCTTTTATGGCATTCAGGTACATATTTAAAAGATAAAAAATATTCCAAAAAACATGTAACTGTTTCACATATTTCACGAATTCATTCTGGTAAGCTAACTTATGTTGTAGTTTGCCTAGCCCAGTGCGTAGGGTACCAGCCTCAAAAACTGGTGGTCCTGGTTTGAAATCTGGCTTGAGAAAGACAAACACATCACTCTGTTATGGGATTGCTAAGCCCTGTTGTTCAGCAATGAAGAAATCCCAGCAAAAATGGTAAGCTGTCAACTTCAGATCATTCAACTACCCGTTTTGATGGCGATCTCCTTCTACAAACGGGATGAGTACACTGCCAAGCAGATCTGCTGGTCGTTGCACATGATCATGGTGGCTGGCTATGATGCCTATTACTATTATGCGCTGCAGACGTACGGTGCCGCCATCAGCATCGGGCTGTACATCGCTATTGCTTTCATTATGGTTTAGTGACCTTGACGTAGACTTACTCGGGTTCAGGCGGTTTTTACAGAACGACTGAGTTATGCCAGCACTGCCTGAGCCAGTAGATGAGCTAGTTCACCAAGAGCGGAGAATTTCTTTAGTTGGTTAGTTTGAGATCAAGGGAATGAGTTTGCTTTACTTGCACCTTAAGGAACAAAATCTATTGCTTAAACGGCTCAAAAAGGTGAAACACTAGGGTTCCGCTAGTGTATGCCTTTGAAATGAATGTAACAGACGTAAGATATGGTGGATACGGAACGGAAGTACATATGAACTGTTTTTCTGGGAACATGTTAACCTGCCGAGCTGGAAATTCAGTAACGGAGGCGTGGGACATTCTGTATATTTTCTAGTGCTTCCGTCTGAAACGGAGGCACAAGATTCCTGTCGGCCAGTTGACTGCGACACAAGTTAGGAATCGCGAACGGGAACTGGCGCTACAGCAAAAGATGATGGTGACATTAGGTTAGTCTTATTGGCTGGTTCGATTCTTGTTTTGCTTGTTAATACTTTTTTTCAGTCATTGTTGTTATAGGTCTCTCAACCGTGTTCACATTTCTACTGACGTTCATTCCCAGCACGATCAATACCACCCTATCGTACATCTTCGGCGATAACAAGAATGATCTGCTGCTATTCATTATTGGTCAGTTAATTGAGTTAAATACATAGATAGATCTTCCTTCTAGGAGCAAACTATATGATATGTATTTAGTTTCCAATTGTCGATATCAAAACTGATAGACTATGAAAACTGTGTTGCTTTTCTGGTTAAGTGCGTAGGTTATCAGCCTCGAAAAAACTGCTGAACTGCTGTTTCTGGTTCAAAGCCTAACTCCAGACACGAACAACGAACTGCTCTGTGGTTTATGTCATTTCTTATTCAACCTTTCTGGCCACTAAAAAAATACCATACTGATATAGTATAATATAAGTGTGCCTTGAAGACTTCATTTTAAACCTGAAACAACGTTTCAGCGTACTCGGCACTCATCAAAGTGGGAAATCCAATGATGAACCTGGTGTTGCTTGTCACCCGCCATAGCGACATGCGCGAGGCTGTCGTGGCTTTCGTCATGTGTCGCAAGAAGATGCCCAATCATGATGCTCAACACTCAACAGCGAACAAATAGAGATTGATAATTGGTTGATCGAAAGATTGTAAATTTCGTGATTCTATTCTACATAGGACACATCATTTAGTTATATTTATTATTGTTTGTTCTTCTAGATTATGTATGGGTTCATAAGTTATGTGCGCATAATTTTTTTATTTTATTGGTTCTGTTTGTGTTAGTTCACATAATGTTAATCTTTAGTAGCACAAGCCACTTCAGTTAACTATTTACGTCCTATCCCTTTTCATAATCCAGGTGAAATGGACAACTTTTACAGTGATCAACTTGTCAGTGTTTGTAGGCATAAGCCGGTGTTAACGTTCTTGTGGGTAGAATGACTCGTATTCATTTTTTGTGATGATGACCTATTTCCTGCACTAAAAATCTCTATAAATTTATTACGTATAACTTTTTAATTTTTTTATCATTGATTGTTTCACCATTCATGTATGAAGACCATTACTTGTAACTTATATAGCTTTTAGAAGATTTGTTGTCTCTTCAATTATCGTATTTCAAGCAAAAACATAAAAAAAATTACATTCATGTTGCAAATGAACATATAAATGAGGAAAAAACACGAAAACTGTTTCAAATTAATTTATAAATCGGAAGAAAAATCTCTAGATCAGCTGACCGATAAGCTCTTGGTGGTCAGCAGAGCTGGAAAATTCCAGTTCTCATCCGACCATGCGCACAATTAATTGAATCACCGCCTAATTCGAATCATCAATGAATCCGAACTGACGTGCGGATGAAAAATAACAAATCTGGCGCAAAATCAAGATTCTTGTTTTCAGATTTTTCCGATCTTCCGATTCAAATATTTATTTACATCCACGAATCCATGAAACTTTTATGTACATTCTTTCATTGTGGTATCGACTAACGAAGATACTTCCACCACAGACTTCCACCGTTTACGATCTCTCCGCGTGATAAATACATATTTGATTACGGCGACCATAACCTATTATTGATGCGATTTTTGGCAAGTGGTTGGACTTTTCGATGACACCCTGCTGTGAGGGTTGACACAGTTGCAGAACATAGATGAAACAAATATACTTCATCATGTTTTGCAAAAGTGAAATTTTTAAGTGACAAGTACCGATTAACCCTATTTGGAGATTTCCCTGCATTTAGGATACTTGGCAGACCAATCTCTATTAGCATCACTACTTTACATTCATTGTCAGGTTTGTCTAAGTCTTATAATCGATTTTAGGCTGGTAAAAAAATTTCGTCAGAGCATGTTTTGAACGATTTTTTTTTCACATTACATTGAAACCTGTGACTAACAAAATTATGTATTCGATCCGTATTTCGCATTGATTTTTTACATGAGTTCACTCGAATCATTCTTGTTTCATTCAATAACTGACATGTTGAATAAAGTGTGACGCAATTTGTTTAGGTTATTATAATTAAATCAATTAGGACATACCAACTAGTTGGCAGCTACACAAACCCATACATATCATAGGCTATACTAAATACTAAATGTCTGCTTTCTCATGAACCGGTTTTATAGTGTCTATGGGTTTTGCCATATTTCTTCACTCACTCACTCACTCACTCACTCACTCACTCACTCACTCACTCACTGACTCATTCACTCACTGACTGACTCACTCAAAGCGTAGAGTTTCGTCGTTGTGAATTTCTACGTTTTTCCTCGTCTTCGAATCCGTAATCACGACTCACTCACTCACTCACTCACTCATTCACTCACTGACTCACTCACTGACTCACTCACTCACCCACTCACTCACTCACTCACTCACTCACTCACTCACTCACTCACTCACTCACTCACTCACTCACTCACTCACTCACTCACTCACTCACTCACTCACTCACTCACTCACTCACTCAATCACACTCACTCACTCACTCACCCACTAAATCACACACACACACACACTCACTCACTCACTCACTCACTCACTCACTCACTCACTCACTCACTCACTCACTCACTCACTCACTCACTCACTCACTCACTCACTCACTCACTCACTCACTCACTCACTCACTCACTCACTCACTCACTCACTCACTCACTCACTCACTCACTCACTCACTCACTCACTCACTCACTCACTCACTCACTCACTCACTCACTCACTCACTCACTCACTCACTCACTCACTCACTCACTCACTCACTCACTCACTCACTCACTCACTCACTCACTCACTCACTCACTCACTCACTCACTCACTCACTCACTCACTCACTCACTCACTCACTCACTCACTCACTCACTCACTCACTCATACACTCACTCACTCCCTCACTCAAAGCGGCAGCATGGCATGTCAAACGATCATAAAAGGCTTCTGGCAAGCTATGGCCTCGACCAGTAAACAGTTTCTGACATGCTTCATTCAAATATATATCATTCACAACTGATTGCGTTTTCGCCATATACAATTTCACTGATTGTAAAATGTTCTCTATAGTCAACTATTTATTTTTCTTTAGTATAAAGACAGTCATATTCATAACTAATTGTCCACCGTGGTTTGCCAGGTTTAATGATAAATCGCGTGTAACATATTTTGCTGTTTATTACTAAATACTGCCCACTAATCCGGAAAGAAATATCAGGTGCAAAGTGTCTGGCCTGGCACAAAAGTAGTCAGTTTAAAAAGATCGACTATCTTGAAACTGAAACAAACCAAGTGAACATGCGAGTTTTCCTCAGCCGTCCTGCTGTGTTTTAGGCGTACATGAGCGATGAACAACAAAAGAGTGTTTAGAGTTAACATCTAGGATTTTGAGCTCACAATACTCCTTGATTGCTGACATGTGTATACTGAATGTAGTATTATCATTTGAATACAATTAAAGATCTTAAGAATATTACTCCGGCACAATTTTTTTATGTTTTCTCAGCATAAATTGTGTTCACATTCATTTCGTTATTCGTTGTGTTGATTGATTCAGTGGCCTCTAGGCTTTCTCAACATTTTCTAGAATATTTCCGGTGTTGTGACGAAACATCTGTTTTCCAGCTGGTTCCTTGAGACCGCTCCTTCAGATCTGGGAACACCAACGTTTGTACAGCAAGAGGTGAGAAACAAATTCACGGATTTTGGGGTTTGGTCAAGAGTTTTTTTACTGCAATATACAACTGTAGTTCAATTGATCTAAACAATTACCGACTTTTGACAAACTTCCTTCTTTTATGTCTGAGAACACGGGAACTTGTGTACATAAATACATATTCGTTCATACAGTTACAAAAATGTATAACGTGTACCATTCAAGATATATGTATATAATATACTGTATTATGTACCTATTAATTAATCACGATCAGCAGGAAATTACTGCATTTTTCTGGTTCATTAGCCCGGATATGCTAAATTGGCTTGTGTTGGATGGAACGCAGGGCAATTAAGGATCAGACTCAGCTAAATTTGTACATGCAATTAAATTTATTTCTTTTAGAGTTTATTCTATACAAATCCTGAATAAGATTAACATAAACAATAAAAAGAAACGCTTGTGTTTCGATTCGATAAAATTAAATTTTCGCAACTTTCTCTTTAGAGGGTCAAATCTTCGTTTTTATCTCGTCTCGAGATAAATTTCCTGCGTTACCAAACCAACTCGAAAATACCTAAACTTTATCAGACTTATTATTTATACATGCACATTAGTCTCACCGGTCTTTCTTCACTGCGAAAATAGCCAAAAACTGTGGTAAAATTTAATTTTTTCTACATTAAAACATTATTCGCTAAACTGTTTTAATTTTTTTCCGGTTTTTCCAAACTGTGAAACGTGGTGTTAATCCAATAATAAAGTGTAATTTTTCACATTATATTTGCAAAATTTGCAACCTTCATTATTTCACATTTTGACATTATCATTTTTTCCATTCTTTCAAATTGTGAAACGTGTTATTTTTCAAAAACCAAAATTTTATTTCAAGTGTGATTTTTCATAATAATGGATGGCTTGTTCATTTACCGGCGGTTACAATCACTTATTTTCGCGCGATGACAGTTTCGAAACTGATGGTTATCAAAACGCTAATTTGTAGTATTACAGCGTGTTGTGTACTCGTTTTACATGATTTTTTCCTGGAATTTATAAAATAAAATGCTCATATAAATATATTACAACTATTTAGAAAAGTACTATTATAAGTTATTGTTATCTTGCTAACTTATTGTACGTTTATGTTTATATGTTTATCATTCTAAGTTGTTAAACTAAAAACTGTACAGGAAAAGTGTTTAAAAGGAGATTGAGACCGAAACCAAGACTGAAATTTGTACTAGTTTTTTTTACTTTTGACCTCAGAATGAGTGAATTTTTGCTTGCAAGGAATTTTTACAAACGGTCTTTCAAGTTTTCCAGAATTTTGATTTTGGTTTCATTTTTCTTGCTAAATTTTTCTTCTTGGTTCTTGTTTCCAAATGCTATGTACGTTTTTCATATATGTATTCTACAGATCGTATTCTACATACCTCTTCGCTTATATCCTGGACACAATACGTACCATTCTTGGCAACCACCACTCAACTTGGAAACGTGTTTGCGCCAGCCACTCTAAGTAGGAACTCCAACCGTTTCATTTTACTCAAATAGACTGATTTATTTGGGTCCGATGTTTTCGTATTTTTGAATATGGTTACTCTCTATCTCTCTATCTGTAGAATATCATCACTTAACGTACGCTTCTATTCCAACTACCATTCTATAAGTGTATGCGCAGTAAATCGGGTGTCTTCATAGTTCGCGTGGCAACTTTTTGAAACCTATTCGCGGAACTTTCGAAAATGTTTGGAAACTTGACCACTCTCATACGTTTTAAAAATGTCAAAATTCGGGCTATGCCAAAAAAATCTGAAAAAATCGAAATTTTGCTATTTATTATGAAAACCGTCACAGTATGTAACCCACTCTAATAAGGTACTTACCAACCACTTTATCTTATTCGGGGTAGACTGGATTCTGACAGCTTTTTGACTTATTCCACTTTCTGGTATCAAACCAGTGAGGACACGTCATTCAGACAAAGATTCTTGATAGTGTCACAAAGTGCCATGGTACTCGTGGGTTTTTCGTTAACAACAACAACAACAACAACAACAACATTATCTCCTGTCTCGTTATAGTCGAAATTCCATTCAAGTTTCATTAGTTTTTTATTAACTGTACAAGAAGTGGTTTTCAAACCGGATATCAGTCATGCGGTCACTACTTTATATGAATAACAACAACATCAACAACAACAATAACAACAACAACAACAACAACAACAACAACAACAACAACAACAACAACAACAACAACAACAACAACAACAACAACAACAACAACAACAACAACAACAACAACAACAACAACAACAACAACAACAACAACAACAACAACAACAGTCACGCAGCTGGTTTGGCAATGATTTGTCCGAGCGACTGAGAAGCTTTGCTTTTGGCAACAGATTACTAAACACGAGCTTCTGACCCAAGAGAAAAAATGTTTTTTTGTTTATCTTATTTTCATCATTTCAGTATAATATGTATCTGATGAACAAATATTCCAAAAATAAAATATTTTGAATATTTCAAATGTAAAAAATCTGAAATATTTCTTGTTCCGCTGTTAAACGGAGGACGATTACATACCACAAACTGGACCACTGATTCACTAACGTATTCCAGATCCAGAATGTGTACATATTCTAGAGCGGCACGTGCCGTCTACTGTTGTTGTTGTTGTTGTTGTTTTTGTTGTTGTTGTTGTTGTTGTTGTTGTTGTTGTTGTTGTTGTTGTTGTTGTTGTTGTTGTTGTTGTTGTTGTTGTTGTTGTTGTTGTTGTTGTTGTTGTTGTTGTTGTTTTTGTTATTGTTGTTGTCATCTTTAAAAAATTCCCCCTCCTCAACGTTTGACATCCGTACTTACCAACACCAAGCTCCAATAATCAGTCATTGAAATTTCAGCCATCTTTTTAAGATCCATTTAAACTGGTTTCACTCCTGGAGGCCACACCAAGTGTTTATATTGACGGCCAACAACTAAACACTCTTAGAATCCTGGTTTAAATCGCTTATTAATCGTGAAAACTCTAATTAAATTTATCTCACAAAATTTTCTGGGCTTAATAAAAAATCTATCTTGAAGTGTTAATTTGTGTAGAAATTTTTGTGGGCTAAATAGAAAGTTTACCGAATATATTGCTTATGGGGTATGTAATTTACAACCACTGTAGAATAGACTTTCGCTAGCTGTGCCCGTCTGGGCAAATGTATATTTTTGGCGAACAACGTCATTGGTGAAAATAAGTTGTTGGTCCTTTAAAAGTTTGTGCGTAAAATGGACACCTATGTACATACATATTTACATACATTTTCAACTTAGGTGCTCCTAAAGAAATTTGATTTATCTCAATTTTTGCTTATCAAAAATTATCGTATTACCGTTTTTTCGTTTCTTTGTTCCTTTAAAATCTATACAACCATAACTTTTGTTGAACGACTTTACATATGTCGTTGAAAACTATTTCCCTTAAGTGTTATTCCTGTCTGACATGAATTTGTTGTTGACATTTATTCTTAAAGTCCATTATCATTCACTTTATCATAAACTCTGCGAAGGTGTTAATGTTGCTATTTCGCTTAGTTTATCGGTATTTGATAGCACCAGATCATAAGACAGTTGTTGTTGTTGATATAGTTGTTGTTTTTGTTGTTTTTTTAAGCATAAATGTTTGGAATATACATTTTGATCGGCCTATTGTTGAATTGAAACGCTCTTACTTAATCACTATTCTATTGAATAGCCTATACGCTTTGGCTAGGACATTGTTTTCAAAGAAGTTTTGGCTATAGAAATTTTTCATACATGTTCATACATTTTATTGTGAATCATGTGATGTTTTCAAATACAAAATAGGTTTTGCGTACATATGTACGTTAAGCGGAACACTACATTCCTTAATGGACTTGAGCTGATGTACAAACTAAACAACAACAATCTACAGTTTTCCTTTTCAACTTTCAGTCTAACATTATTTACATTTGTGTACCTGGTGTTGTGATGGTTTTGCACTTTGCGCTGAAACCGTAACCAAGTGTGTCATTCAATGCGTTCAGTACCGCACTCAAATTTCGCATGCCAGTATGAAACGTTTACAGTTGCCCTTAAATGTCGAGTACCGCAGTCAAGGTGCACAGACTGGTATGAAAAAGTTTACAGCCCATCAATGATTTGAGTACCACAGTCAAGGTACGCACTTCACAGCCCTTCAATGCGTTAAGTACCGCGCTCTAACTTCGCACGCAAGTTGGACAGTTCTTCAATGCGTTGATTACCGCAGTCAGGGTGCACACGCTAGTATTAAAATGACAATTGGACACTATGACCGCATTGGCGCTGATAAATGGGCGTGTGCCCCAAAGTCCTAACGACCGCTAAATGTCGAAAAGCACGTCCATAATACATTCCAGTATTAACTGGAAGTTTCGTTGTATTTTTCGCTATTTTTGCTCTAAATAATACGATGACATGATGATGATCGTATTGAATGGTGTGATGATAAGACCCAACATACATTCATCAGTGTACCAGTCAATTGTCGACTTTTAACGTTCACAAGTATAGCCTATCCAAAGTTTCTTGTTATTCAAAAAGTTTTTGGCGCGCAGTTTGAATTCAAATCTGGTTTTGGCGCGCGTTCAAAATCTTTGACCAAGCTACATATATACCATTAACAATCGATTGGGATGCTGAACTAAAATCAGCATCGATCAGATAAATTTTCAAGAACGATTTCTAGCGACACCATAGCGTATTTCTGCTATGAAAACTTAATTTTAGTTTCCTAAAAGCTCATTCAGAATCAGAATCTGGAATGCAATTTGTTCTGTTGATACTATATTCTTTATACGTTATCTTGAAATATGTAATGTTATGAACGCCTACGAGAAATATAAACATATTCCACACTGTTGGTGTTATTTTATATCCACATAACATGTCCGTAGAAGAGTTTTACAGCGTCTCTATAACTGATAGCAGGGATTTTATAATGACATCGCTGTTCCGCTCGTTACTCTTATACAAGAGTAAAAACATGATATCCAACACTTTCAACCCTTCTATTTGGATTAATGAGATGTTGCATTGCCCATGAACAACCCTTCAAAGGTCTCTTAAAGTGTAGATATAATGGTTTGTAATTTGATTACCCTTCGGTGGGGAAATTCCCCTTCTTTTAAAGGTTGATTCCGTCCGATCGCCAGTGGTTTACGACTAAACTATGAATAAGAGAACCCTTCATTCCTGGGAGTTTTTTACTTTGAAAGCACCAACGAAACTTACACGGTTGGGCTCAACTATGTAAGTTCATAAGCTTCTTCTACATAAGATGTTAAATTAGCTTCAAATGTTAATTATTCTCGTAAATTGCGTTTTTTTGATACCGCAAAAATAGCAATTTATTTGCTTGCACATGCCCGATATCATGGCGTGTTTCATAGCAAACTCATTAATCTTTATCGATTCATACACGTTGTTCCTTCAATCCTATTAAAATTTTCCGACCAAAAACGTCACTGTTGGATATACTACATGTACTGTATACTCATTGTTTTGTTCAAAATTTGTTTGACACCCATACAAACGTATTTCTAAATAAAAAATTTAACCTTGTTCAAAAATTCTGTTGTTTTCAAAAACTTTTTACCATTTTTTACCACAATTTCAGCGTCGACTCTTCCCATTAGACTTACCAAAGTCCATTTGAGTTAATACTACAGTAGACTTAGCTAGAAGTCAATTGCTGTTTATGAAAAAGTTAAAAAACTTAACCATCCCGAAAACTTCTCGAATTCAAAAAAAATCACGTTCATTTACATACTTATTTCCTCATATGACGTTTTTTTTACTTCACTCGTGTCGTGCAACAATCAATTGTATAAGCGTTTTCGCGTTGACACACTTGTTTGCGCAATGGCTCATTTTGTAAAACTTTAACTGATAACCTGAAATACGTAAACAGAGATTTCATCTGGGATCATAATCAGTGATGTAATATGAAGGCCATAGGTGGACGAGAAGGGGAAGGAAAAGTGGAATTCCCCCTTTTTTGGCGGTATCGAAAAGTGGATTTTGTTCCTCAAGGTATAGGTAAAATGGCATTAAAACTGCCGACTACCACTCTTGGACGAAATTTTCCTTCCTCTGCACTGGCGGACGAGCCAATCCTCCAAAGGGTGGGGAGTTTTTCCAAAGAGGGGGAATCGGCAGCTTTTAGTCCACTTTACTTACACTTTAGGGAACAAACTACCCTTTAAAAATTCCCAAAGAGGGGGAATTCCACTTTTCCCTCCCTTTCTCGTCCGCTAATGTCCCTTTGGAATGGCTCGTCCGCCAGTGATGGAGACAACAAGGTATATACTGACTAGTTGTATATAAATACCATGGCATTCGTAGTTGATTAGAACACTGAGTTTTTGTAATATGTTGCGGGTGTGTCTCTTGACAGGCTTGTTTTCAAGGATAATAATATTTGCGCGAAAATATTTTGTCTTGGGGAATTCCCTCTGAACCATTTTTTACTTTAAAAAACTCATTTACTTAACATTATTGAAAAGTGGATTTGAAAATTTTACGAGTATCTTTTTATAACTAATTTTTCACCATGAACTTGCAGCTTTCTAAGAAAATTTAACGCCACAATCAGATTCAAACGTAATCTTTCAGAGTTATACTCCTGAATAGAGTATATTCCGTGTGTCTCCGTTAAATGGTAAAGTCTCACCGAGTACAAACTGGCGGTCTCTCAAATTTAGTTGAGAATGCTATACGGTGATTCGTGGAACGTTAGAGCGTTACAGTGTCGATGGTATGTACTTGAGAATTGGAGGAGGAAGGATCACTTACTAAGTGGGATAAACAAAACACGAATCTGGTACAAGTTTATGAAGATCGATGTCAGTCAACGGAGAACGACTGATTTTGTTGTTGTTGTTGTTGTTGTTGTTGTTGTTGTTGTTGTTGTTGTTGTTGTTGTTGTTGTTGTTGTTGATGTTGTTGAAAAATTTTCAATTGAGTGACATCAAAACTGTCTTTTTTAATACTATATTTCATATGATTATTCTTGTACTCAAACGGTTAACAACGCGTGAAACACACGTGTTATGTAATCATGATTCACAAATACAGAAGAGGCAAAAATTAATGCATTGCTTGTAAAATTTATAGTGCGGATTAGAGCATACTATACTAATTACACGTTGCAAAACATAGCTGTCGATGCAGTTTTTGCGTTCTTAAGACAGAATGTTTTTGCGGTTATTGCACTTTTTAGGTTTTTTAATGTAACATTTCTATGGATTCTGATTCTGACTCATCTTTAGCTGTGTAATCATGAGAACTTTGTTTATGTGTTTACGTGCTGTTTAGTTAACTACTGCATAGTTATCGTTAATCATTTTTTGTGTCGAACGCGGTTAGAAAGCAAGTCAACAACAGTGTTGAAAAAGTTTAACGACTTTTGTTGGGATTAATTATTGCTGCTGTTTTGTTGGTTTTTTTGCTGTTGATTTTATTCAAGTCAGGCGTTCAAACCATTAGGTGAAGCTGTTTCGGCTGTTTTGTTGTATTGTGTTTGAAACGTGAACGAAATGAAATTTTGAAGAGAATTTTGTTATTGTTGTTGTTGTTGTTGTTTGTTGTTGTTGTTTGTTGTTGTTGTTGTAATTATTGTTATTGTTGTTGTTGTTGTTGTTGTTGTTGTTGTTTGTTGTTGTTGTTGTAATTATTGTTATTGTTGTTGTTGTTGTTGTTGTTGTTGTTGTTGTTGTTGTTGTTGTTGTTGTTGTTGTTGTTCCTAAGAAATTGCAAAACTACTGCAAAAACTACCTGTCACTT
>OZ038446.1:7569008-7571508 GCA_964036265.1 Daptonema setosum
CTCACTCACTCACTCACTCACTCACTCACTCACTCACTCACTCACCCACTCATTCACTCACTCACTCACTCACTCACTCACTCATTCACTCACTCACTCACTCACTCACTCACTCACTCACTCACTCACTCACTCACTCACTCACTCACTCACTCACTCACTCACTCACTCACTCACTCACTCACTCACTCACTCACTCACTCACTCACTCACTCACTCACTCACTCACTCACTCACTCACTCACTCACTCACTCACTCACTCACTCACTCACTCACTCACTCAATCATTCACTTACTTACTCACTCACTCTTTCACTCACTCACTCACTCACTCACTCACTCACTCGCTCACTCTTACACTCACCACTCATTCACTCACTCACTCACTCACTCACTCACTCACTCACTCACTCACTCACTCACTCACTCACTCACTCACTCACTCACTCACTCACTCACTCACTCACTCACTCACTCACTCACTCACTCACTCACTCACTCACTCACTCACTCACACACTCACTCACTCACTCACTCACTCACTCACTCACTCACTCACTCACTCACTCAATCATTCACTTACTTACTCACTCACTCTTTCACTCACTCACTCACTCACTCACTCGCTCACTCGCTCACTCTTACACTCACCAACTCATTCACTCACTCACTCACTCACTCACTCACTCACTCACTCGCTCACTCACTCACTCACTCACTCACTCACTCACTCACTCACTCACTCACTCACTCACTCACTATCTCACTCACTCACTACCTCACTCACACTCACTCACTCACTCACTCACTCACTCACTCACTCACTCACTCACTCACTCACTCACTCACTCACTCACTCACTCATTCACTCACTCACTCACTCACTCACTCAACTCACTCACTCACTCATCAGCCATGGAACATATACATCGATTATCCACAAAATGACATCTTGGTTTCGTGTCCATTAAACCAGCCTTTGATCATCGAGATACACGAATATATAGATATGAATGCCGAACGCGAGTATACCATACTTGGTAAGTTGTTGTTGTGGTTGTTGTTGTTGTTGTTGTTGTTGTTGTTGTTGTTGTTGTTGTTGTTGTTGTTGTTGTTGTTGTTGTTGTTGTTGTTGTTGTTGTTGTTGTTGTTGTTGTTGTTGTTGTTGTTGTTGTTGTTGTTGTTGTTGTTGTTGTTGTTGTTGTTGTTGTTGTTGTTGTTGTTGTTGTTGTTGTTGTTGTTGTTGTTGTTGTTGTTGTTGTTGTTGTTGTTGTTGTTGTTGTTGTTGTTGTTGTTGTTGTTGTTGTTGTTGTTGTTGTTGTTGTTGTTGTTGTTGTTGTTGTTGTTGTTGTTGTTGTTGTTGTTGTTGTTGTTGTTGTTGTTGTTGTTGTTGTTGTTGTTGTTGTTGTTGTTGTTGTTGTTGTTGTTGTTGTTGTTGTTGTTGTTGTTGTTGTTGTTGTTGTTGTTGTTGTTGTTGTTGTTGTTGTTGTTGTTGTTGTTGTTGTTGTTGTTGTTGTTGTTGTTGTTGTTGTTGTTGTTGTTGTTGTTGTTGTTGTTGTTGTTGTTGTTGTTGTTGTTGTTGTTGTTGTTGTTGCTGCTGTTGTTGTTGTTGATGTCGTTTTTTTATGTCGTTGTTTTTTTTAAATTATTTTACATGTTATTTTCACAGTGAAATTGTCGTACAGTTTGGCAATGAGAAGCTGACACAAGTAACTCTCGAATACCGTTTCCGGTTAGAATTGGTGGTGGTGGTGGTGGTTGTTGTTGTTGTTGTTTTCACTATAAATTAGGAGGTGGTTGTTGTTGTTGTTGTTTTCACTATAAATTAGGTGGTGGTTGTTGTTGTTGTTGTTTTCACTATAAATTAGGTGGTGGTTGTCACGTTGCTCTTTATTGTTGTTGTAGCAGAGAGTTTTTAATACATTTTTCAGAACCATAGGCGTGGTGTTCGAACTCACCCATCAAACTTGATATCTCATTCTGGCAGGTTGTAAAAAATCCGTTTGTTATTTTTGTTCGCCTCGTTCTTGTTATTTTTTCACGTACATATAAAGCCCGTATGTTGTTTCTTAGAAATACTGCATAAACGTCGGATAATGAAACATCACTAGCCTCAACTCAACTCAGTTGACACCCGCAGTTTAACACAGTAGAGCATGAGGTGATGATGATTGATGTGCGTGTTAACACTGATTGTCTGAAGTTTTGGGCCATACTTTTGCTGGCAGAAACAACATACGAGCTTTTATTTAAATGCATTTTTCAAGATAAAATGAAATGTATAGACAGGGTGGGTGTCCCATCATTAACCGCCGATGTTGATAACTAGATGATTAGGGTTGTACTGGGTTTATATGATGGAAATTTCATTTTCAAATAGAGAATTTTTAGCAGTTTCTTTGAAATTTACCATAGCATTATTGTATGTCTGTCGCTAATTTTACAAGCAAACAGAAACAAGACCATTTTGGACTATTTTTCTTCCTTAGGTTCAATTTT
>OZ038446.1:7576508-7581508 GCA_964036265.1 Daptonema setosum
CCTGCCCTTAACGCAAGCAACTTTGTTTTTTTCGCCAAGTGCGAAAAACCCATAACTGTTTTCAAAACGTCCCGGTTAGGAAATGTACTACCCACTGTTGTATACACACACGCTTGGTCCAAAGAATGTGCTGAAAATTGATAGGCTCTCATAAAGTAGCGAGCTGATTTTTTTGCGAAAATAACGGATCAAGGCGCAAGAGAGATACTGAATGTTGATGTGCCATCATGGCACATATGTGATGGCACATTTTGTGGCTCAAATTTTGGTACCATTCCATTTAAATCTGGTTAGGCTGAATGGAAGATTTTTTTTGTAAAGCTGACGTTCTGGTTACTGAAAGTTTTTCATGGAGCTAACGTTCGAAGGCGCAAACAATATAATGGATACTTAAGTGGCACATTGAGGCTTTAATTAAGGTTCTTTAATTGCAGGGTGACCGAAAATTCTTTATACAGGGGGACTCAAAATTCCAATACAGGGTGATAGGAAATTATATTTTTCGGTTACAACAGCATTTGTAGTTGATGACCCAAAAACCATTACAGGGTTACCGTAAAAACTTCTTTTCAAAATTTCATTACAGGGTGATCGAAAATTCATCATACAGGGTGAATCGAAATTTCAAAAACGAGTGATAAGGATTTTTTCCACTTACAATTGTTGACCCAAAAGTCATTACAGGGTGGTTGAAACGGTCTTTGGCGAAAATTTCATTACAGGGTGACTCGAAATTCCAATACAGGGTGAATTGAAAATTTATTTTGATATGAAATTTCATTTTAAGGTTACTACAGCATTTGAAGTTGATGTCCCAAAAATCATTACAGGGTAACCGAAAAATCTATAATCAAAATTTTATTACAGGGTGACCGAAAATTAATTATGCATGGTGAATCGAAATTTCAAAACGAGTGATATGGATTTTTTTACCTACAATTGTTGACCCAAAAGTCATTAGAGGGTGGTTGAAATTGTCTTTGGCAAAAATTTCATTACAGGGTGACTCAAAATTCCAATACAACGTGATATGAAATTTCATTTTACGGTTACTACAGCATTTGTAGTTGATGTCCCAAAAATCATTACAGGTTTACCGAGAAATATTTATTCAAAATTTCATTACAGGGTGACCGAAAATTCATTATACAGGGTGAATCGAAATTTCAAAACGAGTGATATGGATTTTTTACATACAATTGTTGACCCAAAAGTCATTACAGGGTGGTTGAAACTGTTTTGGCGAAAATTTCATTACAGGGTGACTCGAAATTCCAATACAGGGTGAATTGAAATTATCATTTTACAATACAGTATTTAAAGTTGATGTTCCGAAAATCATTACAGGGTAACCGAAAAATCTCTAATCAAAATTTCATTACAGGGTGACCGAACATTAATTAGGCAGGGTGAATGGAAATTTCAAAACGAGTGATATGGATTCTTTTACTTACAATTGTTGACCCAAAAGTCATTACAGGGTGGTTGAAACTGTCTTTGGCGAGAATTTCATTACAGGGTGACTCGAAATTCCAATACAGGGTGATATGAAATATCATTTTACGGTTACTACAGCATTTGTAGTTGATGTCCCAAAAATCATTACAGGGTTACCGAAAAATCTTTAATCAAAAATTTCAGTACAGGGTGATTGAAAATTTATCATACAGGGTGAATAGAAATTTCACAACGAGTGATATGGATTTTTTTTACTTACACTTGTTGACCCAAAAGTCATTACAAGGTGGTTGAAATTGTCTTTGGCGAAAATTTCATAACAGGGTGACTCGAAATTCCAATACAACGTGATATTAAAGTTCATTTTACGGTTACTACAGCATTTGTAGTTGATGTCCCAAAAATCATTACAGGGTAACCGAAAAATCTCTAATCAAAATTTTATTACAGGGTGACCGAAAATTAATTATGCATGGTGAATCGAAATTTCAAAACGAGTGATATGGATTTTTTTACCTACAATTGTTGACCCAAAAGTCATTAGAGGGTGTTTGAAATTGTCTTCGGCGAAAATTTCATTACAGGGTGACTCAAAATTCCAATACAACGTGATATGAAATTTCATTTTACGGTTACTACAGCATTTGTAGTTGATGTCCTAAAAATCATTACAGGTTTACCGAGAAATATTTATTCAAAATTTCATTACAGGGTGACCGAAAATTCATTATACAGGGTTAATCGAAATTTCAAAACGAGTGATATGGATTTTTTACATACAATTGTTGACCCAAAAGTCATTACAGGGTGGTTGAAACTGTCTTTGGCGAAAATTTAATTACAGGGTGACTCGAAATTCCAATACAGGGTGAATTGAAAATATCATTTTACAATACAGTATTTAAAGTTGATGTTCCGAAAATCATTACAGGGTAACCGAAAAATCTCTAATCAAAATTTCATTACAGGGTGACCGAAAATTAATTAGGCAGGATGAATGGAAATTTCAAAACGAGTGATATGGATTCTTTTACTTACAATTGTTGACCCAAAAGTCATTACAGGGTGGTTGAAACTGTCTTTGGCGAAAATTTCATTACAGGGTGACTCGAAATTCCAATACAGGGTGATATTAAATATCATTTTACGGTTACTACAGCATTTGTAGTTGATGTCCCAAAAATCATTACAGGGTTACCGAAAAATCTTTAATCGAAAATTTCAGTACAGGGTGATCGAAAATTCATCATACAGGGTGAATAGAAATTTCAAAACGAGTGATATGGATTTTTTTACTTACACTTGTTGACCCAAAAGTCATTACAAGGTGGTTGAAATTGTCTTTGGCGAAAATTTCATTACAGGGTGACTCGAAATTCCAATACAACGTGATATAAAATTTTATTTTACGGTTACTACAGCATTTGTAGTTGATGTCCCAAAAATAATTACAGGGTTACCGATAATTCTAACAAACTAACATGTTTTTTTTGTTTTCAATGCTCACTGTTAAGGTTTATTGGTGAAACTCACACTTACTGCATTTAGAATAAAATAACTTTTCACAAATCACCCTGCACTTCACTTAGTAAAACAGCATGTACTTTAAGAATTGTGTCATTATGTATATTTTTATGTGTTTATACAATCATACGAATGTATGTATCTGATTTGTATAGATTTTTGTTGGGTACATTGGGTACTTGACTTTTTCGCGATATTTTTATCTTCTCCCAATGAATATTGCGCGAAAATTTTTCATGTTCGGTAGAAACCTGAACTCGTAATAGCAAATTTGATTTCATTGCAATGTTTCCTGCTTAAAATATGTTGTTCGAAAGAATCGATTGTCTCAACTGGAGTCACTCAATTACGTTTCATAGGCGATCATAAGTAGGTGATCCCATTATCAATAAACGTTTCATGAAAATTTTTAATTTAATTTTACGCTTAACCATTTTTAACACATATTTTTATGATCAATTTTATTATTTATAAAAAGCAAAGATGATTAATTGACTTATGTATAGAAAAGTTGGATACAAGAAACGAAAATGCCAAACGGCAATAAGTGAGTACATATGATTGGTCTAAAATGGCATCTATAGATAGAAAAGGTGAAAACAAGTAATTTAAGACATATAGTTTAACTGTAAGTAACCTTAAAAGCATTGAGCTTGCAGAGTAATTTGTACTCAACTCAATTGGTCAATCATATCAGGCTGCGATTTTTTTTCTATCAAACTTTTAGAGAATATTGTCTCAGTTACTACCAAACAAATTTTAGGATTGGATCTACAAACACTTTAGCAAACAAAGTCAATAGCATATCATTATATAGTAAAATAACACTACTGATTACTGCAGGTAAAATAACACTAAACAAAACTCTGTGTGCCGTTGACCACGATTCAAATTGGCGGGGTGGAAAAAAACAACCGGAAAAAGTTTTTTTTCGACGAATTTTCATTTTCATTTTATAGATATTATTTCGCAGATTTTTTTTCATGACAAATACATGAAAAAATCATCGAAACAAGATCTATACAATGAGAATAAAAATTCCCGGATTTTTTTAATTTTCAACAACTTTTCCTGTAGTTTTCTTACAACTCCGCCAATTTGAACGTTTGTTCGTGGTCAACGGCACACAGAATTTTGTTTAGTGTTATTTTACTCTGCAGTAATTGGTCATGGACTATAAAAATATCTGGACATATACTAATTAGGCAGCTAAATTACGCATGATTTCCTTTTAACATAATAGAAAAACGATAATATATTTTTTATTGTGTCAACCTTTCACAACATTAATATTTTTCCTTGTAATACTATGAAAATTTCAACCACCATTACCGCACGCCCAACCGTGTTATCCGCACATTTTACCATTTTAAGCAGTTAAAACTCCGTATGGTACGAAAATTTTAAAACATTAAAATACCTAGATAACCGTTACAAATTACTTTGATTAGTTGATTTCCACGAACAAACTGAATTCATGGTCGCCTTATACGCAACAGTTATTATGTACTAAAAATAATAATTCCTGGAACGCCATAACTGTCCGTGCTAATATTTTGTTTATAGTAACTGTGACAATATTCTCTAAAAGTTTGATAGAAAAAAAATCGCAGCCTGATATGATTGACCAATTGAGTTGAGTACAAATTACTCTGCAAGCTCAATGCTTTTAAGGTTACTTACAGTTAAACTATATGTCTTAAATTACTTGTTTTCACCTTTTCTATCTATAGATGCCATTTTAGACCAATCATATGTACTCACTTATTGCCGTTTGGCATTTTCGTTTCTTGTACATTTATTATTTTTATTTACATTTATTTATTTATTCCAAAACCAAGAATAATTTTTGAGAACTACTAAGCGCTGTTGTCCGTTTACCGATATAACTGAGTTTAACCGTGTTTTTTTTTTATTATTTTATCAAACTTAATACAGTTGCGCATGTCGGACTGAAGTTATAATAAACGATGTCATATTGTTAAAATTTGTACCCAAGGATTTGCTGAACGCCATGA
>OZ038446.1:7597326-7614826 GCA_964036265.1 Daptonema setosum
TTATTAACGTTCATAATCTTATGGTTTTTTGGCCCACCCTGTATTTGGTCGTTACTAAAGATTTTGGATGGAAAATGCCCAGAAAATGATTAACCCGATAAGCGCACGTAACCTGGTTGACCTTCATATAAACTGGTATGAAACCACGTTCTCGTATCACGGGTAGACGACTTGTCTGTAACAGAAAAAATTGAATTCAAATAGTCGCTTCCCATTTCATGGTGATGAAACAGTTTGAATTTCATTTGTTCTATGAGTTTCTAAGCGAAAAAGTTACGTTAACATTTCTTTATATCGATATGAATCCTTGTTATAACTAGGGTTGGGCACCGGGACAGAAAAACCGGGACCGGGACGGGACCGGGACTTTGATTTTTGATAAAAACCGAACCGGGACGAGACCGGGACTTTGACTTTTGAAAAAAACCGGAACCGGGACGGGACCGGGACTTTGATTTTTGGAAAAAACCAGGACCGGGAAGGGACCGGGACGCATATTTGGAAACTGCACCCACTTTTTGTCAAAATCCCAAATTCGACTTTTTCATTTTGGATTCACGGAGAGGCTAAACTAGGCTATCTCCTTCACTAACGTACAGTCTATGCTCGGAACTAAGCCTAAGCCGTACAAACAATCAAATGGTTATTAGCTGTCGTTAGGTTGCACGAATTTTTACAAAAAGTGGGTGCAGTTTACAAATATGCGACCGGGACTTTGATTTTTTGAAAATTCCGGGATCGGGATTTTTTTACCGGGACCGGGACTGACATCCGGGACAGCAAAGGAAAGTCCAGGTGACAAAAACCGGGACAGCAAGCCAAAGTCCCGGTGAAAAAAACCGGGACAGCAAAGCAAATTCTCGGTGATAAAAAACCGGGACTTTGTTGTAGTGGGCGAGTGAGTGATTTATTTTCTTCATTTTACGTTATCTGTTGTGTTGTGTGTTTCCCGGGGATATCGGAACTTTGGAAAATTGGGACCGGGACGGGACCGGGACATTGATTTTCGAAAAAAAAACCGGGACCGGGACGGGACCTGGAATTCGATTTTTTGACTTTGAATTTGATTTTCACCTATTGAAATATGTTTTCTATATCCTTAACTTCAAGAAGAAACAAAAAAAAAATTGAAGTTGATCAGATATTCCAGAAATGGGAAACAAATAAAAAACTTTATAGTTTCTGGAAATATGCGACCGGGACTTTGATTTTTCAGAAAAACCGGGACCGGGACGATACCGGGACGGGTCCCGGTCCCGGTCCCGGTTGTCCCAGTCCCGGTTTTTTTGTCCCGGTGCCCATCCCTAGTTATAACCAATGGATCATTAATTCGTATATACTCGTAAATATCACAGTCAGTATGAATAACATGATTTAAATCATTAATAATGGGAAAACAAGTGTAAAAAAGAATGAACAATGTGTTTTTGTACGTTCATGTGTACAACTCGTGAAATACTCATCTGAGAACAAAACGGAAGGCATTTTTTGGAAAGTTCAGGTACACAATTTCTAGTCCGACCATCATTGTCCTGTTGTAATTTTAATATTTTACACATGCGAAAAAGACGGCCAAAAAGTGTACATAAACTTTTAGGCCACCCTGTATGTACAGGGTGTCGCATTTTTATTCGGGTTTCGTTTTTCTCGATTGGCGATCATGGCGATCGGCAGCCAATGACAATCACAAGTTTGACTAGCGTGTTACACAACAATACTGACTAACCTGACTAAATAACTTGATAATAACCTGATTGACTAACTTGACTGACTAACATGACTGACTAACTTTACTGACTGATCTGACTGATTAACCTGACAGACTAACCTGACTGACTAACCTGACTGACTAACCTGACTCACTCACCTATGTAACTGACTAACCTGACTAACTAACTTGACTGACTATCCTGACTGACTAACTTGACTGACTAACATGACTGACTAACCTGACTGATTTACTTGACTAAATTCAACAGACTCAGCCAGTGCAACTGCAGCGAAAAAACTATGTGAACGTGGTCCAACTTCAAAACGTCACCTTTCTTACTAGAGTAAGTTATACATTTATTTTTAGTTTTACTGTATATAACTGATTTCACCTACTTGTAACATATTTCATACTGGTATTATGGTAGCGACAATTTGGATTTTCTATTAATCGGATCCTACATTTGGGCCGTTTCATTGAAATAACACTAGTTTTGTAAAAAACGTCAACCTTTGAAGTGAGTTTCACATTCAGATTCAGATTCAGATTTTATTCGGGTTTCTCACCATAATGGCAACGAGGAATACCAAGTCACAAAGTGAAATAAGTCACATTTCCATCGAACAGGAGTTTTCAAATAAAGAAGGCTTAACCGAGCGACTTAATAGAGAATCTCACTCTCATAGAACATTGTTGCACTGAATAACAGTAAATGAATTCTCAACTGCAATTTTTTGTTGCACTGGATAACAATAAATGAATGATACGTTTAACTGTAAGATGTAACCGTCTCTCATCTGATGTTTTGTTTGCCACATAATGGAAGTTCTTATAGGCTTTAAAAAATTCCCAAATTCAAAAAAGGCCCTCCTTCCAAATTGCTTGAAATTTTTTGTGTAATGAATTGATTCACAAGCGTGTTTACGAGAAAAAAGCTGAGTTTTCTAAGTTCTAATTGTGAACACCTAGAACACCTATTGAGTAGATCTATTTAATCT
This sequence comes from Daptonema setosum, assembly GCA_964036265.1. NCBI lineage: Eukaryota > Metazoa > Nematoda > Chromadorea > Monhysterida > Xyalidae > Daptonema > Daptonema setosum. The sequence goes on from OZ038446.1 coordinate 7,600,036, forward strand.
AATCGAATTAATCTAGAACACCTAGAGACTAGTGTTTGTTCTGATATCAGAATTGCAAACACACAATTGTTCACATACTGTATATTTATTGTCATAATTCAATTTATTGTCCCAATGACTAGTAAACTAAACTTCAGCTGAATATAACTCCTCAAGATCAGTTGACCTGGCTGCAGATGGAGTTCTCGTTTATAAAAGTGGATTCGGTGTATACGGGCGAAAGGCGTGTTGGTTGACAAGTTGTTGAACTGCTAAATAGTAACCATGATGTGTGCGTATAAGCCTATGTTTCTCATCGAAAACCAAGTTCTACCTTGAAACTAAATGGATAATATTATGAGCCATGGTTAAAGAAAATCACGAATCGAGATCTACAGTTTTGCATGTGTTCTAATGTTTACTGTCCATTAACGGTCTATACATTGAATCAAGCGTGTTATAATGTTTACTGTCCATTAACGGTCTTTACATTGAATCAAGCGTGTTCTAATGTTTACTGTCCATTAACGGTCTATACACTGAATCGAGCGTGTTCTAATGTTTACTGTCCATTAACGGTCTATACATTGAATCAAGCGTGTTCTAATGTTTACTGTCCATTAACGGTCTATACATTGAATCAAGCGTGCTCTAATGTTTACTGTGCATGAACGGTCTATACTTTGAATCAAGCGTGTTCTAATGTTTACTGTCCATTAACGGTGTATACATCGAATCAAGCGTGTTCTAATGTTTACTGTCCATTAACGGTCTATACATTGAATCAAGCGTGTTCTAATGTTTACTGTCCATTAACGGTCTATACATTGAATCAAGCGTGTTCTAATGTTTACTGTCCATTAACGGTCTATACATTGAATCAAGCGTGTTCTAATGTTTACTGTCCATTAACGTTCTATACATTGAATCAAGCGTTTTCTAATGTTTACTGTCCATTAACGGTCTATACATTAAATCAAGCGTGTTCTATTGTTTACTGTCCATTAACGGTCTATACATTGAATCAAGCGTGTTCTAATGTTTACTGTCCATTAACGGTCTATACATTGAATCAAGCGTGTTCTAATGTTTACTGTCCATTAACGGTCTATACATTGAATCAAGCGTGTTCTAATGTTTACTGACCATTAACGGTCTATACATTGATTGAATCAAGCGTGTTCTAATGTTTACTGTCCATTAACGGTCTATTCATTGAATCAAGTGTGTTCTAATGTTTACTGTCCATTAACGGTCTATAGGGGTCTCAATTGGTTACGAGACCAAACTCGGAAAAATCTTACCGATTTGTAAAACTTTTCTCACCAAGCGGTAGTAATTTTTCCCGTCACAAAATATTTTTTTGAAAACGCCGAAAAAATGAAAATTAAAAATAGAAAATGAATGATAAAACGTATTGGCTGCACCACCGATGAAAAATGTTCTGAAAACTAAAATACAATACATGACCTTTGACCCTAAGGGGGGTTGAGTCAAAAGAGGACGGGTTGCATAATAATCATTGTATTTATCGGCTGCTTGATTGATTGCACTGGTGGACGAGCTAATTCTCTAAAGGGAGAGGAATTTCTTCAAAGAGGAGTGAAGTATCAGTCCAGGAGTCCATTTACAAATTAAGGAACTAATTATATTTCAAAAACTGGAGGAAAAGGATTCCAACTTTTCCGTTCTTCTCTCGCCCATTAGCGGCTGATTGATTGAATGAACGGCTCATTGGTTCGAGTTTTGAATGTTTCTCGGTTGCTTGATTGATTGATTGATTTTATGAGATGCGCTCTCCAACTTGACCTAATAATTTTGTTATTTTGACATTGAAAAGTAAAAACTTGCGTGAAAACTATTTATTTAATAAGAAAAAATTTAACACGCGCCGGCTCTGGAGTCAGTGAGTGATTATTTGATTATTTTTGTTTGTTGTTCATTTAAACAAGGAATCGAATAGTCGGGAGACAGAAAGGGGTATCAGCGCACGCGCAACCAAGGTCGTTTTATGGGTGTTTCGCTGTTGGTCTATGTGATTCCGTTACCGTGCTTTATTAGAAGAACCACGGGTTAGCACTAGCGGACGAGAAGGGGTGGGAAAGGTGGAGTTCCCGCCTCTTCGGCACTTTCAAAAAGTAGAATTTGTTTCCTCACGTGTAGCTAAAAGTGGCTTGAAAACTTCCAATTTCACCCTCTCCCTTTGGCTCCTCCCGTAGGTTTGGCTCGCCCGCCAGTGGATGCTAGGGAAATGATAAACGTACCATTATTTTTTGAGCCCAACATATTAAGCATTTACTGTCCGGCAACTGTTATGGCGGATGAGCCAAACCTCCAAAGGGAAGGGAATTTCATCAAAGAGGGGGAATTGGCCATCTGCAAACCAGTTTACCTACACCTTAAGGAACAAACTAACTTTTTTGAAACCGTGAAGAGGGGGGACTTCCACTTGTGCCTCGCGTCCATTTTTCTAATTTTCCTTCCCCCCAAAACTGAGGGCGATTTTTTAAATCAATCAATCAATCAAGCAACAAAGAAAACATTCAAACTCGAATCAATCAGTCGTTCAATAAAACCATTAGTCAATCAATCAAGCAACCGATTATTACACAAATAAAAAATTCTACTTTTCAAAATAACCAAAGAGGGGGAAATTCCACTTTTCGCACTCCTTCTCGTCCGCTAGTGGTTTCATCCCAGTGATTATTAGTTGGTCCATTGATTAAATCACGCAGCCATTCGAGTCCCACCAGGAAGCTGAATTTTTCAGCTATTCTGGTGATGGACTGTCTATCAGTCAATGACGCAATAGAAAAATGAAACAATCGAGCGGCCAATCTAACAGTCAGTCACTGGCGGACGAGCCAAACTTCCAAATGAAGGGGAATTTTGTCAAAGAGGGGGGATTAGCAGTTTTCAGGCCATTTTACCTACACCTTAGGGAACAAACTCTACTTTTTGAAATCGCCAAAGAGGGGGGAATTACACTTTTCCCTAACCCTTCTCGTCCGCTAGTGCCTCAGACGGACGAGCTAATAATCCAATTAGAGGAGAGTTTCGTCATAGAGGGGGGATCGCTTCACAGCTTCTTTTTTTAGTCGTTTATCCGCCAGTAAAAGTGGTGATCGAGAGACTCGGGTCGAATCTTTAAATCAATCAATCAATCATTTAATCAATCATCAAGCTAACGAAAAACATACAAAAACTCTAATCAATCAAGCAACTGACTATTACACAACCAATCATTATGCAACCCACTAACGGACGAGGAATAAACGAAGAACTGAAAGTCCTCCTTCTTGAGGAGTTCCGACAAGTAAACTTGTTCTCTAAGGTGTAAGTAAATTGGCCTAATAACTGCTAGTTCCCCTCTTTGACAAAATTCCCCTCCGTTTGGAGGTTTAGGTCGACCGCCAGTGATGCAACCCGTCCTCTCTCCGGATGACCTCCAATGAATTACACTTCCAATAATCGCATAGCGTGTGGGAAGGGGTGGGAAAACTCCCCTTCTTTGACTTTTCAAAAAGTAAAATTTGTTCCTTTTAAGTTGCACTAAAATGACCTGAAAACTGCCAGTTCCCTCGTCTTTGACGAAATTCCACGCCCTTTGATTGATTGGCTCGTCCGCTAGTGGCTCAAGGCTCAATATAAACCACACTAGACACCTTCGCTTTGCGATTACCGCCCTCTTCCCTAGTTAGCAAACCAACCAGACTGGACCCGACTGGAAGCAACTGGAACCCGGCCGGACATCATTTTTTACCTACCGTCTTTTTGCCGTCGATTCAATTCATATTTACATTCAATATTATTTATATATTAAGTACAACCTCCGACCAGAAGAAGACTTGAGAAACCTGAGCTTTGTCATACCTTTAGGATTTTACCATGTCGTTATGTATGAGTGTGATGTTATAAGCATGCACACACGACAGGTTATACTCGCTCTTATATTATAATCCTCCACAATCGAGTATCATATACTACTACTCAATTCACTCTCCTCACTCTTTGTCTGTGTTGCACACTTTTGATCTCGTTTAGTGTCTGAGCGAGTCTTCAGGCGCTGCTATGACCATCACAGCCCTGGTACATCATCATAAGATGGTAGTGAATGTATAAGTTTGAAGGCAATAGGCCAACAAAATTCACTTGTCCAATTTAATGGAAGAATAATCTCGCCCGTAGGCTACACCCTGAGATTAATTCTCAATGACTGGCACGTAGCTCAAGTCAAATAATAACCGTACGAATTTAATCGCAGGTATTGTTCCAATTTAATGGACCTGGTCTTTGAGACAGGCAGCGTGAATCAATCAATCGATTGAGGATCTTTTCAGTAATTCAAGTCACTCCGGACAAGAATTAAGATCCTAGAAGTTGCCTACCGAATGGCAATTCTGTTCACTTTGGACAGTAGATCTCACTACATGCCCTCGAGGTGGACTCCTTTCCAACCTCGTGTACGATGACTGGGTGTCGTCAAAGTACGTGGGTCCCAGATCCAATGGATTCTGGAAAATCCCACTCCTAACTTAACTTACGTGTATCACTCAAGAAAGCAGTGATACACTGGAACGGGCAAGAAACCGCAGCGTTCCTGAGTGTGCCAAAGAAAGCAGCAACACTCGAGTGTGCCAAGAAAACCGGCAGACACCCTTTTCCCAATGAGTGGCCAAATAAACGGCTAGCACTCAATTAATAAAATAACGAATTGAGTTGGAATAATAAAACCTGAAACTGACTAATGGTAGAAAGAATTAAAGTAGATGATTTAGCTATGAGTCAGTCTTACTAAGTGATAATTAAACCGACCTTCAAACTAACAACCATTCGATGTGACGCAGTTGACGGCCATGGAGACGGACATCGGCAGCGGCATCGAGTCGGATTGATTATTGTTTGTATTAATTACACGAAATATTTAAATACTGTTTTTTTTTACTTTACATCCAATGGAATTATTACAGAAAGAATTGGATGAATTTACTTTCCGATACAAATAGCCAACGGTTGACCAAATTTAGTTATAAATTAGGTTCATAGTACGAAGGCAAAGTTATGATGGGCAAAGCAAAGGTTATGCAAGACAAGACAAGAATATATGAAATATAATTCAAGAAAATATGAGATATGAAAATTGGAATTTTTGTAGACTCATTTACTGGCCGTGGTCACCTGGCCTTTTATGCATTGGTGAACACACGGGGCTAGAAAAAATGCATTGATTTGAATATTGGGAAGTGATGTTGTGTATAGAATGCATTGTTACTAGCTGGGTATCGAATCACTGCGGCACTGTTGCACGCGCACAGTCCCGGAATTAATATGAGTACAGCAGGGTCAATAATAAGTCAAATAGGCGAATCAAATTGAATTCTAATTTGAGAGTTGAATTTTAGATACGATTAAGAGATGATCATTTAGCAATTAGATATTATCATATTAATCATTTAATTGTCCATTAGATAAAGTCCATAGAGTTTACGAAGAGTTGATCCGCCATCGAACGGTCCAGACTTAGAGGCAGCAGCACGCGCGTTGAGGTAGAGCGGCCAACGTCCAGATGGAGCGGTAGAGAAGGGGAGACGAGAGAGCGAGCAAAACAACAATCGCGCACTTACATCTAGGCAGGTAGATAATCCTAGCACTAGCGGGCGCGAGAAAACCACAAAACATCAGCCAATCAGCGATGATTGACTGGTTTGAATTTGAATTCAAATAATAATGATTGCGCATCGGAATTTAATCCGGTGATTTAAGATCACCGCATGAAACATCATGCATTTAGGTGGCTGAAAACCCAGTCCCGTGACAGCTTTTTCAGCATTCCAGGCATTCAACAAGTCAACTTAGGGTCAAAAGTCGTGTATTCGATATATTTTCAGGTGTATATTTCATCAGTGGCGCAGTTATTAAGTTTTTCTGATGTTTTTTTATTTTTATTAATTGTTTTATTTTCGTTGCTTCGGCGGCTTCAAAAATTATTTGTTGCCAGGAAAAATGACTATGCGCAGGAAATGTTTTAAAAATCGATAAGATTTTTCCGAGCTTGGTCTCGTAATCAATTGAGACACCTTTATACATTGAATCAAGCGTGTTCTAATGTTTACTGTCCATTAACGGTCTATTCATTGAAACAAGCGTGTTCTAATGTTTACTGTACATTAACGGTATGTATATAAGAGCCCCAGTCTGTAAGAATCGACAGGTCCGGGAAGAAAAAATATTTTCGTTCAACCATCACCGTTCCCGGTGGAAATAAGTTTCTATAGTAAATCGATATCACTGAACACGAAAATCGTAGTGGTTTTTCTAAAAAAATCGGTTAACAAAAAATATAAATTGAAACTAGGCTCAGAGCACCTCATGAAAATATCAATTCACCTGCATCCCATGTTAAGCTTTCTGGAGAGCGGAATTTTCTAGTTTGATGCCCGATATTAAATACAGTTATCTGTTCGAGTCTTACGAATATTCTGTGACATTTTCAACAAAATTTATCGGCCACAACTTTTTATACATTGGGTTGAGTGTTCTCGATTGAGCCTGCTTTTTAGCATGTTTTACTCTTTTTCACATTCATATTGATAGAAAAAGTTATGTTTTGTAATTTGGAGAAAAGGCGAGCGTGAGTTGTGTTTGCAAGGTTCTTATAAACATCTGAATGAAAGGAATCTGTGCCCAAGTTCCATTTGAACAGTTTCCGGGTCCGTTTTCAAACAACGCGCGCGTCAACCAAACGGCCACTTGTTGTTACTTGAAACATCAGTTCGAAAAAATGTAAACAACAATTTTAATCAGTAGCGGACGAGAAAAATAACGATATTAACGGATTTTCGGCGATAAATATATATATTCTGTCTGCAAATCATAGTATAAACAAGAAAAAGGCATTATTTCTGTTTTTTTTCGGACCACTCTCAACCACGGTAAATGACTTTCTTATTTCATCCGCTCACTGCCGTACTACTGGCTGGTTGGTGCGCGCGTTGTTTGAAAACGGTTCCGGAAACTGTTCAAATGGAACTTGGGCATAGATTCCTTTCATCCAGATGTTCATAAGAACATTGCAAACACAACTCACGCTCGCCTTTTCTCCAAATTACAAAACATAACTTTTTCTATCAATATGAATGTGAAAAAGAGTAAAAAATGCTAAAAAGCAGGCTCAATCGAGAACACTCAACCCAATGTATGAAAAGTTGTGGCCGATAAATTTTGTTGAAAAATTTACAGAATATTCTTAAGACTCGAACAAATAACTGTATTTAATATCGGGCATCAAACTAGAAAATTCCGCCCTCCAGAAAGCTTAACACGGGATGCAGGTGAATTGATATTTTCATGAGGTGCTCTGAGCCTAGTTTCAATACATAACTTTTGTTAACCGATTTTTTTAGAAAAACCACTACGATTTTCGTGTTCAGTGATATCGATTTACTATAGAAACTTATTTCCACCGGGAACGGTGATGGTTGAACGAAAACATTTTTTCTTCCCGGACCTGTCGATTCTTACAGACTGGGGCTCATAAATTGAATTAAGCGTGACAACCGATCTGTGGCTATTAAGACGCCGCGTTACACTGGTCAGTTCATTGTCGATGACCTGCAGCTGCAGACTCCCGATTGCGTCAACACTCAGGTAATACTTGGTATTTACAAACAAAAATATACGAAAATTGGAAAAAATGAATCCTTAACTGCGGTTTTTTCCTTCACCTGATTTTCTGTACTTTCAAAAGAAATGTACTGTTGGTTTACGACCAGACCACCAGATTTTATTATTTTATCAGGGGGAACCAGATTGATTAAATTCATTGGGTATCTTTGGGGTAACCAGATTTGACTAAATTCATTTGGGTAAACAGATTTTACGAAATTCATTGGGTTTACCAGATTTAATTGAATTCATTGGGGTAACCGGATTTGATTGAATTCTTTGTGGTAATGAGATTCGACTAATTTATGGGGTAACCAGGTTTGATTAAATTCAATAAAGATAACCACCCAAAACGTCGAACCGGAAGTTGGCATACGATTCTGTGACGAACTACGCTGGGAAAAGAATTGGGACGGTAGAGACGGATTGCAAATTGCCTGTCGGAGAGGAGAGGGTTTCAATATACGACTATATGTTGATGGAGAATTTATGGGTTAATGGCTGATTGATTCACTCACTCACTAACTCACTCACTTACGCATGATTACAGACCCCACAGATTTTTTTTGTTTTTTTTCGAGCAGCATTACTATTCCATGTAAAGTTTTACTGTCTGCGAGCCCCCGATAACCTATCGTAAAGTGCGTTAGGCCCTGCAGGGGACACTTCAATATTTCTTCCTGCACGTGTTGTAGCATAGGCGCTGTGCTGTAGAAAGCATGCGAGCGTAGCGAGCCAGTTATAGTTGGGTATAATGCAGCCTAGTTGCATCAGCTCAGTAGCACAGCGCAAGAGCGCTTGTCCAGCATGCGAGTGGACCAGGTTCCCAAATTTTTTTGATAAAAACTGTAAACTTTAAAAAAATCTGTGGAGTCAGGAAAATTGCCTCACTTACTCACTCACTCTCTCACTCACTCAATATGTAACTCACTCACTCACTCACTTAATAACACACTCACTCAGTCACTCACTCACTCACTCAGTCACTCACTCACTCTCTCACTCGCTCACTCAGTCACTGTGATTCAGGAAATATGGACACCAATGTATGGTGTGATACCGAGACCAATGTACATTTGCCACGAAAAATAGGCGGAAGGTTCTCAACGACTATATAATCAACTTGAATTTTCATTCAAAACATAATGTACAGGTGTCCCACTTAAAAGTTTCAATGATAATGTCCTTTAATTTTTGATAGAATTAACCAATTTGAAAAAATTTTGCGCCAGTTTGTAGATAATTTTTGACAAATTTTTTTGACCCTTAAATTTATCGAAAAGCTTTTCTAAAGAAATTTTAATACCAAAATTCCCGAACCCCCTCATTTTCGTACTCTTCTACCGTCGGTTTCGCAGGATATTCAGTTTTTTACCACGATTAACACCTCTAACGGAGTTAAAACAATTGAAAAAGTACTATTACAACGAAACAAAACAAAATAAACTATTTTACTTGCCGATTAGATGTATAAAACATACAAGACCAGGTACAGGAACATGAACTTCTGCACTAAGTGAAACATTGATGGCATGAAAGCGGCATTTTGAAGTCAAGATACTCATTTTGTCGGAAAGAAACATGATTTTTAATCTAAGCAAAAATAGACAAATCGAAGCATTTTTGAAACGCTTATCAACTTGAAAGTTATACGGAATAGGCATCCATTCGCCAAGTTATGAACGGTTCGTTGTAGCCGCTTGGCGTGAGGTCACCACACGGAGGTGGAGTCTCCTAATTTAGAAAGATGATTCAGCAACCAGTTTAAGATACAAAGCCTAGCTTTGCCATAACATTCTGCCGTTAGATTTAATCACCAGAAACTGTCGGACAACGACGATTTGTCTGAGAAAACACTTAATAACCCAAGAGTTAGGGGTTTTGAAGGATATTTCGAACTGTGAAGAAAGTTGCATGTTGGCTTCGTGTCTATTATTCTATTCAATGATTTACCATGGTAAATGGTTTTATTTTGTTGTTTTTATGTGGGAGTGAGTTTTTCCAGTTGTTTTCTTTTTATTTGAGGTGTTAATCGTTACAAAAAAACTGAATATCATGCGAAGCCGACGGTAGAAAAGTACGAAAACGAGGGGGTTCGGGGAATTTGGTCTTAAAAATTCTTTAAAAAAGCTTGTCAAAAAATTTAAGTGTCAGAAAAATTTGTCAAAAGTTGTCTACAAACTGGCGCAAAAAAATTTTCAAATTGGTCACTTCTATCAAAAATTAAAGGACATTCTCATTGAAACTTTTAAGTGGGACACCCTGTATTTTTTACAAACAATTTTTCAAAGCTCAGGTGTTTCTAACTTTGTAGTAACGATACAAAATTGTGACAAATAGTGAGTTCAATATAATCCACAAATCAGTCAGTAAGTCTGTGGGAAATCAATCAGTCAGTTAGTCAGTCAGTCAGGCAGTGACCATTCAGAGCATCAGTCAGGCAGGCAGTCAGTCAGTGCATGTATCGACGATTGCAGAATGAAATGCATCAATTCGGCGGTATGTGATAAGGTCGAGTATTTGATGAATGTGACATCCATCCGTGTTCCAAGCGTCGACGAATACGCTCAGATTGTCAATCACTTGGCAACGTTCGATTTTGCCCACGTCATTCCAGGTTAGTGAAGCTGCTAACTGACCCCCTTTCCACTGAAACACTACGAAATGATATACATAGGTGCAGATTTTAGTCTTCTGTGAACTAAACCGTCAGTTGTCGCTGTACAGTAAACAATATCACTTCATGACAAGTTTACACTGGATTTGGTTGACGCAGATTGCTGGCAGTGTCTAACGCGAGAAGATGTGGAAACTTTGTGTGGAAATTACGCCACGTGCCGTGGTACACGGGCATTTGCGGCCGACATCGCTCGAGCCGAAGGAACCTGTAGCGGTGTGACTAAAAGTCAGATCAGGTTGCGCGACGAGGATGCTGTTCCATATGCTGCAGTGGCTGCGGTTCAGCACAACACGGCAACTGGTGGTAATCAAACAGTGCACTGTTGTGAATGTAACTGGAACCTGGTCATGTATTGAACACAGGTGCGCGGAATTGGAACCAAACGTACACTGTACGCATATTTGGAAACTGCACCCACTTTTTGTCAGAATTCAACGACAGCGAATAACCATTTGATTGTTTGTACGGCTTAGGCTTAGTTCCAGACAAAGACTGTACGTTAGTAAAGGAGATAGCCTAACTTAGCCTCTTCGTAAATTGAAAATGGAAAAGTCGAATTTTGGATTCTGACAAAAATTGGGTGCCGTTTCCAATTATGCACCCTGCACCTTTTTCAAATTTTTTGTGATGATGAGCAATGAGTGATTTTTGCTCCATTTTTTTTTCGTCAACTTTTTTACCGCTCGACACAACTTATCTTGATGATAGAACCATTTCGCACGAAAAAACATTAGAAATCGACTTTCTGTTTCTTAGCAAATGTGAGTGCTCTAGATGAGATGGCATGCTGCATGTTGGGTTCCACAAACGTTTCTGCAATAGTTTCAGATACGTGCGTGCGCTGGGATTACGTTTACAGTGCCGTTTACAGTGATTAATATGGTGATTCCAATTGGTGTTGTTGCATTATTATATAGCAAATCATGCTGATCGGAATAAACATATACCGAACTCATAAACACAAACTTTGGTCGCTTCGTTGATGAAACAGTTAGGGATTTTTCCAGTGTAACGGTAATATTTGTTTATTTTCCCTATTATTTTACCTTGGAGACCCAGGAACTGAACAGCAGTTGGAACCGGATACAATTACAGTAAAAAAAGTAATCACTCACGCACTCACTCACTCACTCACTCACTCACTCACTCACTCACTCACTCACTCACTCACTCACTCACTCACTCACTCACTCACTCACTCACTCACTCACTCACTCACTCACTCACTCACTCACTCACTCACTCACTCACTCACTCACTCACTCACTCACTCACTCACTCACTCACTCACTCACTTACTCACTCACTCACTCACTCACTCACTCACTCACTCACTCACTCACTCACTCACTCACTCACTCACTCACTCACTCACTCACTCACTCACTCACTCACTCACTCACTCACTCACTCTTTCACTGACGAGATAAGTCAATACTACATATATATGTGATGGACTGTGCTGTGCCAGTGCCACCAATTAATTCAACTGAACTGCTTCACTTTCGGTTCATCTCTAAAACTGAACTTGAGTTAGTTTTAAGAGTATAATAGGGAAGATCGGATGAACAATAGCGACCATGACAGACGTACTGTAGCGGTTTACATGACAACCACTGCTTGTCTGGGGGTTGAATGATGGCAATGATGGATGGATACAAGGTGACACCTAATTGCATTCACGGTTGAATGACAACCAATGGTTTACTAGGAGTTGAATGATGACTATGATTGATTGATACAGGATGACACCTAATTGCATTCACGGTTGAATGACAACCACTGGTTGACTAGCGGTTGAATGATGACTATGATTGATTGATACAGGATGACATCTAATTGCATTCACGGTTGAATGACAACCAATGGTTGACTAGCGGTTGAATGATGACTATGATTGATTGATTCAGGATGACATCTAATTGCATTCACGGTCGAATGACAACCCATGGTTGACTAGCGGTTGAATGATGACTATGATTGATTGATACAGGATGACATATAATTGCATTCATGGTTGAATGACAACCAATGGTTGACTAGCGGTTGAATGATGACTATGATTGATTGATACAGGATGACATATAATTGCATTCACGGTTGAATGACAACCAATGGTTGACTAGCGGTTGAATGATGACTATGATTGATTGATACAGGATGACATCTAATTGCATTCACGGTTGAATGACAACCAATGGTTGACTAGCGGTTGAATGATGACTATGATTGATTGAAACAGGATGACATCTTATTGCATTCACGGTTGAATGACAACCAATGGTTGACTAGCGGTTGAATGATGACTATGATTGATTGATACAGGATGACACCTAATTGAATTCACGGTTGAATGACAACCACTGGTTGACTAGCGGTTGAATTATGACTATGATTGATTGATTCAGGGTGACACCTAATTGCATTCACGGTTGAATGACAACCAATGGTTGACTAGCAGTTGAATGATGACTATGTTGATTGATACAGGGTGACACAGAAAATGTTTTAACGGTCTAAGATATCGAGGAATTCTTGAATGGAACGATGGTCATGTAAGCTGACGGAGCCCCTTCGCACTGGGCACGTTCTGTGCCTGCATGGACTCACTGAATGGGTAGGACGTGGGATCCCCCGATTTGACCGCTTCTGATTACGGGTTTTGAAGACATCAGAAGCAACTCCATTATTCTCACAACATCGACACAGTTGAAAAACTCAAACACATTATCTCAATGGAAATGGCTAAAATTACTGCCGAATCGCCACTGAAAGCATTACTCGCTTTTTAAAACCCGTATCGATCGTTGTTTTAGAAAATCTGGTGATCATATCGAATAAGAATTAAATACGCTCTCGAGATTCTAGTGAAAATCACACACACTATTTTGCTCAGACCGTGAAACATCAACTTCACTTTTGTTCCACACGTGCATGATGCACGTACTGAACTAGCTTGTGGCCCATCTTAACATCTTAGTTAAGCGTGAAAGATGTGTTTTTACGGGCTATGCTGTTTTTATTAATTGGAATTGGTATATTAACTTGGTATGCTCATGTTTACATATTTTTTTACAAAATTAGCGTTTGTTTCAGCCAACAAGATTTCAACCTAATGGTTCATGGTCAGACTCTTTTTGTCTGTCAAATTTCACTAGATTCCCGAAAGGGTCTATATCTTTTACATTGTTTCTTCCATAAATTGTCAATATATTTGTCGTATAATCACAATTAAATTTAGTTTTGGTTGTGTTTCCAAATGAAATTCTATTGAAAATTCGTTCAAAAATATAGTATTTTTTCAGTCAACTGTAACTGAACGAATTTTGGAATTTCAAAAAGCAAAAAAATTGCCAACGTGATGGTAATTACAGTATCAAATTTTAAGAGTATTGTTCGACGTACACAAAAGTTATTAAAAAACAAATCGCGAACCCCTCGCTGGGACACCCTGCATGTATAGTACTTATCTTCTAGAGATCTCGGTCGCTCAGGACAATCGTTCGTATTTTACTAGTTACTGTAGTCGGAAACCAGTTGCAGTGCAGTTGCCAAGGCGTTGCCTTCATTCATAGTGAGCAGAGGATTATTTTCAGAAATCACGGGACGAAAACATATATCGACTTTCCAGAAGCTACAACCTACGTGAGTTGGGGGTTTCACTTTTGGATAACTAGAAAAATTTGTTAGTCAGTCAATTAGTTATTGGTCATACAATTGGTTTCTATGTTGAAGTGAATCTGTATAATAGTTATTCTAATGTACACCGCTAGTGAGTACTGGCTTCTTAGAATGGATATAGAATATTGGAGCGACAACGACTGTTTATAAATGCTAATAAGTCAGTGGCCCTTGTCCTATCAATGCATGAAGAACAATGAAAAATCAGAAACGGTTTTTCCATTTGATTCTTTTCTTGAATTTGTAAATTATTAGCATGAATCATAGTTCAAAGCCTGAATCAACAATTGGAATGCTGAGAACCCAAATAAAATACGGTATCTGGTGGAAACTCGTAGCGTTCACCAAAATTTATAATAATCAATTGTGTATACTGTATTTTCTCCCAAAATACTTACACAACTACGAACGCACTAACTGTCAGTCGGCGTGGCAACCAATACATTCATTTTAAACTCACCGTAATCCGATGTTGAACTTACAGTAATTCATGGGACATTATAAAGTCGATCGTCAAAAGTTATAGACGCCAGTCCAATCCAGATTAACCGAGTTTGTGAACGGTGTTGAACAGTTCTCGAAGGACATAAAAAATACCGCTCTTACAGGAACAAAAAACCACTCTGTTAACCCCAGGCGCACAAGCTTTGATACAATTTTAAATATATATTTTAATTTATTTTGTTTCTTTTTATATCCGTGGCAAAAACCTCAAAGCATGAATGATACCAACGTCAGCAGTGCGGTCGTGTCATACCGGTGGTGAGTGAGTGAGTGAAAAAGTGG
>OZ038446.1:7617326-7619826 GCA_964036265.1 Daptonema setosum
TCTGGTCAATTGTTCGAAGGGTAAATTGTTCAAAAGGTAAATTGTTCAAAAGGTAAATTATTCAAAAGGTAAATTGTTCAAAAGGTAAATTGTTCAAAAGGTAAAATGTTCAAATGTGGTAAATTGTTCAAAAGGTAAATTGTTCAAAAGGTAAATTGTTCAAAATGTGGTAAATTGTTCAAAGGTAAATTGCTCAAAAGGTAAATTGTTCAATTGGTAAATTGTTCCAAAGGTAAACTGTTCAAAAGGTAAATTTTTCAAAAGGTAAATTAGTCAAAAGGTAATTTGTTCAGAAGGTAAATTGTTCAAAGGGTAAATGGTTCAAATATTTGAACAAATTACCTTTTGAACAATTTACCTTTTGAACAAATTACCATTTGAACAATTTACCTTTTGAACAATTTACCTGGTCCCGAGAGCCCGTGTTATCATACAGGGTGTCCCAGCGAGTTGTTCACGATTTGTTTTTTGAATAACTTTTGTGTGCGTCGAGCAATATTCTTTAAATTTGACATTGTAATTACCAATACTTTGGCAATTTTTTTCCAAATTTTGTAAATTCGTTCAGTACAGTTTGTGTTACAGTCGACTGAAAAAAACTCTATTTTTGAACGATTTTTCAATAGAATTTCATTTATTAACATACTCAAAACTAATTCAAAGGCGACTATACGACACAATTATTCGCAAAACAATGTAAACGATGAGTCTCATTCACTATGACCACCAGATTTTTCTATACAATGATCGATACGGGTTACAAAAGCGAATAATGCTTTCAGTCGCGATTCGGCAGCAAAGTTGATCATTACCATTAAGATAAGGTCTTTAATTCTTCAACTGTGTTGATGTTGATGGAAGAAACAAATTCCTTCATATACCCTAAAAACAGTAATCAGAAGCGGTCAAATCGGGGGATCGCACCGGCCAATCCGTGGTTCCTCCACGTCCGATTCATTCAGTGAAGTGATCGGGCAAGCACAGAACGTGCTCAGTGTGGTGGGGCTCCGTCGGCTCGCATGATCATCGTTCCATTTTCGAATTCCTAGCTATCTTCGAGTTGTGGTAGCAAAACTAATATTTATCATGTTTTAATACTTGGCACTGGTTACATTTCTGTAAAAGAAAAAAGGCCCGATCAAACCGGCGGACTACATGGCACACCAAACGCTGACTTTGGGCGCGTGCATGGGTTAAGTAACAATAAAGTTGGGATTAGAAGTGGCATATTAATGACACTTAAATGTATTTGAATTGTTTCATGCACAATTTGTGAGTAAACTTGTCGTATAATCAACCATTAAATTAATTTTGAGTTTGTTTCTAAATGAAATTCAATTGAAAATTCGTTCAAAAATAGAGTTTTTTTCAATCGGCTGTAACACGAGCTGTACTCAATGAATTTGTAAATTTTAAATAGCATAAAAATTGCCGAAGTGTTGGTAATGACAGTATGAAAATTTAAAATTATTGCTCAAAGTATACATAAGTTATTCAAAAAACAAATCGTGAGCCCCTGGCTGGGACACCCTGTACATACGTGAAATAAACTAACTTAAATAGAAAAATAAATCATGGAACTTTTGTTCCATCCAATTTATCAAAACAGTCGTACTAGTTAAGTATTTGATATTTCTGAATTTTTGTCACTGTACACGGATGCCTTGTGATAGTATTACACATACCTAAATATAGTTTTTATTTTGTGTTGAGCCGGGTACTTTTGCCTCACCTGTGCAGGGAATACCCCGCGAATTTAGAATAAATTCCGTGCCGACTGGTTAAAATGAAACTTAACTTGTTAAATGGACTTAAATGTATTCATAGTTATACTGTAAATAAGATTTAAACCGTATGCTTACAGAGTTATTTATACTTAACTCAAATGGTCAATCATATCAGGCTGCACATTTTTTTTCTTCTTGCGCATTCCTGTTATTTATTACACTTTTAGTGAATATTAACCCAGTTCCCATAAACCAAATATTCGCACGGACACTCGAGGGACCCAATGACATATTATTTAGTACATACTTTTATGCAAGCTCACCGTTTTAATCTTACTTATAATTTAATAATGATTTTTTATGACTTAAAAAATTCCTTGTTTCTATCTCTTCTATCTATAGATGCCATTTAAGACCAATTATAATAGGTACTCCCTCATTGCCGTTTGGCATTTTCATTTGTTGGGCGCACGCATCAAGTTTACGATGCTTTATGTTAACAGTCAGTCCGTCAGCCAGTCACTTAGGCAGTCAGTCAGGCGGGCAGTCACACATTTTCTTTTTTAGATGGGATTAACCGGTGTTGATTGCATGAAACTGCCATTCTTGATAATTTGGGCATTCTCCTACAGTACAGCTGGTGTTATTTTGATGGGTTTGTGAGTGAGTGAGTGAGTGAGTGAGTGAGTGAGTGAGTGAGTGAGTGAGTGAGTGAGTGAGTGAGTGAGTGAGTGAGTGAGTGAGTGAGTGAGTGAGTGAGTGAGTGAGTGAGT
>OZ038446.1:7621775-7646797 GCA_964036265.1 Daptonema setosum
CAAAAACGTCTGATAATGAAACATCAGACAAGTGTTAACACGGACGTCAATCATCATCACCCCAGTAAACGTTCAGTTAATATCATTTATAGTTCATGTGAACCGTGAGACTCGGTGAACATCATTTGAAACTTGATTTGGAACATTCTTTTAACATCATTTGAAACCTTAGGCAAAAAAACACTCAGTGGATCAACTGATGATAAACATGAAACACTGATCACTAAAATATATTTACATCTGATCATTCTAGTGCAAAAGCTAAGAAATTAAACGAATATCAATGTTTCTCAGCATGAATGGAAGCTGGAAAGCATTCGTTAGTTTTGGGAATCTCATTTCAGTGTTATTTTTATTCTCCTTTCTTTTATTACCAACCTTTGAGTATTTTTTCTAATGCATTGAGCTCTGATAGCGAAAGGTCTTCTCTGTTGTTGTACTGCGTGTTAGGTATGGCGCATACAAATCTGGAATCTTATCTTACTCGCTCACTCACTTACTCACTCACTCACTCATTCACTCACTCGCTCACTCACTCACTCACTCACTCGCACTCACTCACTCACTCAACAACGAAAACAACCGCAAAAACAACATCCCCATTAACAACAACAACAACAAAAACAACAACAACAACAACAACCTCAACCAACCGTTTTCTATACGACCTCAGGCACACCTCCTCAAAGGTGGCCTCCCTGACATTAGGCATGTCACACGGATTATGTATTTGATCTGATTTTAATGCCATCTCATCCACATGATGTTTGATCATCTTCTGCGGCGCGAAATACGGCTCCGCATGCGAATCCAATTGTGATTGGTCATTTTGGCGCGCATTTGAATTCAAACGGTGATCGTCATTATCACTTAGAAAATTATGACTGTCTAATAAGGTTCGCTGTGCCGATTGAACGATCGTATCAAATGACTGATGATTGACTGGTTGATGATTGTCAATGACAGACTCTTGACTGGCAGTTATTGATGATGATTGGTCACTATGGCGAACTCGGTGTTGAGGTGAAGCCAAAATACCGACTGGTAGGATTTGTAGGGTGACAGACAGCAACCAGGCAGATATGGGCAGAAGCATACTGCCTGATGGTGAGTGGTTGTGGTGGCATATACAGAGGCTGCAAATGAGATCTGATTGAGTTCTTGATTGATTGATAAGATGATTGACAGATCGGTGATTGACAGAGTGATGAATAACGGATTTGACTCATTAATAATTGAATAAATGGTTCATTGAGAGAATAAGTTATAGAAAGTAACCAAGCAAATACGGTCGAAAGCATACTACAATCTGACGGTATGTAAGTGGTTGTGGTGACATTGACTATGTAGTTGGAATTTATCTCTAATCTTCTAAAAATAAACCCACTTAAGTTGGCTGCATTTCGAATATTTCCTTATCTGACAATCACTGATTGACGAACGGCATGACGGATTGTTACAAAACAGGATAAGACGTCTTTAGATATACAGAAGATGCCAAAAACACCACCAACAACAAGACCAACAACAACAACAACAATTAACCAACAACAACAACAACAACAACAGCAAGAACAACAACAACAACAACAACAACAAGAACAACAACAACAACAACAACAACAACAACAACAACAACAACAACAACAACAACAACAACAACAACAACAACAACAACAACAACAACAACAACAACAACAACAACAACAAAAACAACAACAACAACAACAACAACAACAACAACAACAACAACAACAACAACAACAACAACAACAACAACAACAACAACAACAACAACAACAACAACAACAACAACAACAACAACAACAACAACAACAACAACAACAACAACAACAACAACAACAATAATAACAACAACAACAACAACAACAACAACAACAACAACAACAACAACAACAACAACAACAACAACAACAACAACAACAACAACAACAACAACAACAACAACAACAACAATAACAACAACCACAGTAAAATGCAAAGCGGACTCATGCATATCAATGTACAACAAGTCGCATCCTTGACTCACGAAATGACTGACAGACCTTCTTCCATTCCGAATTCTCGGATCTCGCAATGACTGACTGACTGTCACTGTTAAATGACAGACAAACATGAAGTACGTACTAAAATAGATTGGCTTGAAACGTGAACGGCCTCATATTTTGAGTGCGATTTTGAATTGTGTTTTCAGCATGATGTTTTGACAAAGATTCTGAACTGCGTTGCCTTATAGGACTTCCGAACAGATCTTAAATATCTGTGTGTTGAATGAATGAATGATTAACTCCGCTGTTTTCTTTCATGAAAAACATACTGAATACTGATTATTAGCCATTTTTTTTATTAAGAATCCCCCGGGATGCAGCGTTGAGACTGCATGACTACATATTTCGCAGTATAACAGGTGAATTCACTAGCCAACTCCTAATCAGTTTCCTAACCCATTGAGATTCAAGTATTTATATAAAATCATATGTTATTAATATGAATTTAATATCAGATGTTAGTCTTACTTCTAAAAAGTCTTTTCTTTCCATGCTTGTTTAAAAAGGACTCAGAAACGTGACAAACCTTATTACTCTATACAGGGTGTCCCATCCTTAACCGCCGATGTTGACGGCTTGGCATTTGAGTTATACTGAGTCAATATACTTGAAATTTCGTTTTCAAATAAACAAATCTTTGGGAATTTGTTTGACGCCTACCATAAGCTAATTGGACGTTTGAGCTTCTTTTCTACCTTTTGTGTTAAACTTTTGTCACGAAAATTAATAAAAAAGGCACTAAACGAGCGGAGCATCACAGAAAATATAACAACACATAATGGGACAGAAAAAGCAAGTTGACCCGCTCAACTTTTGACTTCGGTACCTCCTAGATCCTAACATCGTTCCCGACAACCGGGAAAGGTCTCATTGGGCCAATCTCGAGGGTGACAACAGAGTGGCACAACGTGCTGCAGAACCATCCTGGCTCTTTAGCAAAACTTCTGTTGCTTCGACTAATTTCTGTTGCTTCGACTGAATTTTTGAAGGTGACTTGTTGTTGCAACAGTACGGTGCCAGTATCACCCGAGATTGGCTCAATGAGACCTTTCCCGGTTCCTTTATCGGCAGAGAAGGACAATTTATGTGGCCTGCAAGGTCGCCAGACCTGATCATTGTAAAAGCAACAACAACATCGTAAATTACACCAGCAAAAACTAACAAAGAAGAACATCACGTGATTACCTTTATGATCTGATTCAACGTTTATAATATGTCTTAGTGATAACATCTTATGGTTTTGATGATTTTGCTAGTATTTCAATGAGCACCAATTTACATGGACTGATTTTATTAAACAAGTACGCTGGCTTATATAGTAGTTGAGTTGACAATAACAATACATAAAAAGATAAATAACATAGAATAAAACGTAAATCTAAGAGGCTTTATCCAACCTTTCCTTTTCTCAAGCATAAGGAGCGACAAGAGTAGTTTATTTATACCCTGCTTCCAATCAACCCAGTTTATTAATAATTAATTTTTTCTTTCTATGTAATTGTATAAGACTGTAATAGAAGACTGTCTAACTGTCAGACAGTCATTTTCCGTAGACCGAACAGACAGTATTAGATTGGCCTTTGAAACATAACCAGAAGGAATATGTGCCACATATAAATAGTTTTTTAATCATTCTTGTTTCCGGCGTTGACATTTCTTAATCAGTAATTCTGAATAAAAAAGTCGGAGTACCATTTGTAGTTCTCAATTAGTAACAGACGAGTTCTAGTCCAGCCAAGAAATGGGAAACTTCCCAGTTCCTGGTAGAATTCGAACCCACGACCTACTGTTAAGTACACAGTTTGCTAACCACTGCATGACAGGAAAAAAGTTAGTCCTCAGTCCTCGTGAAAAGTGCTTCTGAACGTCAAAGTGCATTGATTCACAGCAATCAAGTTGTATTGGTTAAGATAATTAGGACACTGATGAATCTGGTGATACAATACTAGTAATCAAGCTGCTGTGTGTTCTATGTACATCGAACCTGTCCCAGCTGTGTGTTTACGTTCACAGTCATAGGGTTGACTGTGCCGGGAAGCCGACTGTGCGACTACATAATTATGGTCATCCTAAATAGTAAAAAAGAGGCAAATTTGAACGACTATAGAAATAATCTTATTGTGAACCACGCTGTACATGTTGACATAACCGACTTGTTAAACCAACGACGGGGTACAAACATAAACAGCCAGGGCTCTTTATGGGATCTGGCATAAAAGTACAACATGTGCAGATGTGGATTAACAGCACGCCTACGTACAGGGTGGGCGGAAAAGACTCTACTAATCAAGTGGGATTTCGATACGTGAAAAGATATGGAAAAGGCTCCCTGATCCTGATATCCAAATATGGGCGCGGATTTCATTAGAGTCCTCAAATAAATCGCTACCATCGATTCACTAACTACATATAGCTACCGTTTGACTTGACCACCGTTTTACTTACTTCTGTTCAAATAAAGTTTATGGGTGTTCAGTGCACATCAACCTCAGAAATGATCCTTAAAGATCAGTGGAATACTGCCATGAAAGATAAACATTAATGTATTTCCTAACCACCCCTATACATACATACTGTATGCCAATACATGGAAGCGAAAAAGTTCACTTTATAAAATCTGTATCAGTATTCATCTGTAATTGTATCTGTACATCTATCGTCTGTATGTATCATCTGTTTGTATCTGTACATCTATCATCTATCATCTACATCTGTATTTTATACATCAGATGCTCAGATGGACTTCAAGTTCGCGCTAATCAGATATATGTAGTAGCAGGTCCATGAAAGCTTGAAAGCAAGAAACCATGACCAAGCTACATACATATATTGCATTCAATCACACGACTGAATTCTGATGCATTGTTTCCCCGAGTTGGAACTTCCCGTCCAATCATGTCAAGTTCACTCAATTCAATATCGAAATCAGTTCTGAACGAACCCGAACCGCTCAGGAAATTACGGTCTCTTTGTACAATTCGCACTGGCGGACGAGAGCTGTCCCTACCTCGAAAAGGTGGGGAACTTCGTCAAAGAGGGGAATCATCAGTTTTCAGGCCATTTTACCCACACCTTAAATTACAGTTTTTGAAAACGCCAAAAAGGGGGGAATTCAAGTTTTCCCATACCTTCTCGTCCGATTTTGCAACTTGATGAAGTCATGAAAAGGAAGTGAAATCGCTTGAATCCACAGAGACGTACGGAAATACCCGACGATAGTTGATTCGATATACATCACTCTAAGCGGATGATCAGATTGTTTTCAAGAACCAGCAATTTCTTAACGATAGGGGGACGACTATTTTCGCATTTTCTCTTAACAAATGAGGAAAATTCTGATTCTTCGAAATTCTGAGAGCGAAAAATGTCTGTATATCCCTCCTTATCTCCAACGCTTTTGAACATACAGTACGGCTGGATGCCGTGAGTTACTGTAGATCAAAACTAAAGTTCACTGAAGTGTAATGAAGGTCGAGTGAATGTGGTAATCGGTGGTACGAAACAGTCCATTAAGAAAATTTTCCAAAAAGTTGCATGGAAATTAATGTAAAAAGACGTAAATAAATGCAAGTTCAGTTCACTCGTTCGGTTTCGGTTTCGGTTTCGGTAAACTGAAGCCAACAAGACATACATACTACCCACATCAGAATGGTGTTTTTCGTAGTGGGCACAGAGGATGAATAATCTGATGAGCAATGGCAGAAACCACAGAGTAAGGCGTCAGATTCTGTGTTTCCTGGCAGGTTTCCAACTTGGGTTTTCGGATTGTGAGTCCGGACATGCATGATTGCATTGACTAACATGGACAAACGACAGATTCTTACGCACGTGATGAAGGTTTACAAAATTTTAATTGTGATTTGTGTTGCCATAAACGCCAACTTACCCTATATTTAGGTGTTTCATGCTGAATGGTACGTGAAAAGAAGGGAAACTGACTACAAATTGATTACATTCATACATTTGTTTGCACCACTAACGAACTACAGTATGACCTTTTTTGTACTGCAATTCAGGCGATAAGTCCGTCGGGCAGATCGTGTGACGTCATAGAAGCAGCAGCAACAACAACAACAACAACAACAACAACAACAACAACAACAACAACAACAACAACAACAACAACAACAACAACAACAACAACAACAACAACAACAACAACAACAACAACAACAATCCAAAGAAACGTTTGGTTTGCATGCAGTGTCTGCATTTTGAAGGAAGCCGTGGGAAAATCATTATGAATAACGTCTAATAGGATTACTGAATGACATACATAACCGGTATTCTGACTAAGTACGCCCTAAGCACTGAATAATTGAATGCGAAACAGGGATTCGCTACATTATGATGAGTTTTTGAACAAATAAAATATGAATAAAAAGTAATGCAACTTAATTAACGGCATGTTTCTAGAAGCTTTGATTCACCTCACCATATGTAGTACAGAAATCTGATTACATTTGAATCCTAGGTTTACTATGAAGTTTGCCGAACCGTCAAGGTCTTGAGAAATATGAAATGACCTTGATGAAGTGGCATTATTTTTTTCCATAAATTATTGAGAGGTCTGGGTCTGCATTTTTTATTAGAATTATCACATTTATAGAACATTTTAATTTATATATTAGAACAGTTAGAGCAAAGAAATCATCTGCAGGAATCGACTGTTCATATATTTGATAATACATGCTACCATAAAATCGAGAGGTCCCTTTTCCTATAAATAGAAACCACTGCCTATAAATCATCGCTTCGAAATAAAACGTTCACTTGATCCGGTTGGTTATAAGACCAATTCAGAGTCAGTCACAACGTGTGTGTTCATTCACGTTTCATATTTGGTATTCATGAAAAGTGAGTGTACTTTTGATTGATAACTGCCTGGATATTACACTCCGTATGATATGAAAAATAATAGTCATCTAATACAATGGAATAACAACAACAACAACCTCATAAACTGAAGAATGGGATATATGATCATTAGCAAACAAAATGGATAATATTGTAGTAGTAGACAGTTTGTAGATGGTAGTATTGTGTATGATTGTCAAAAGTTAAATTATTGAATGAAAAACCACAGCAGCAACAACAACAACAACAACAATAACAACAACAACAACAACAACAACAACAACAACAACAACAACAACAACAACAACAACAACAACAACAACAACAACAACAACAACAACAACAACAACAACAACAACAACAACAATAACAAAAACAAAAACAACAACAACAACAACAACAACAACAACAACAACAACAACAACAACAACAACAAAAACAACAACAATAACAACAACAACAACAACAACAACAACAACAACAACAACAACAACAACATTAACTTTTTTTCTCAACACCACCACCATTCAACAACCAACGAACCCAAGATAAACCATAAGCCACTGAAATAAGCCAATGCACCACCGCGAAATTCCCGTTGGGATTTCACCGTGGTTATCTCGGTAGCTCCATGTCGGAGTGGGACAAAGTGATTTTCCCCAAAGAAGAAGAAACTCAGCCAATAATTTTTTTTCAAAAGTACGACATTTCTAGATTTTTCTAAAATTTACAAAAGTTTTCATAAAAGAAAAAATTATTATTTTTCGGTTCATGCTATCCGCACTCACCATCACGGCCACTCACAGTGGACAGCAAATCTGAATTCAAATTGACACCAATATTTCTATTTTTTCGACTTGATTTTTTTCGAGAAAAATAATTATTTTGTCGCATTCAAATTTACACTTTAGTCTCCTACTCCATTCAAACCAATCAGTATTCAGCACAACGAACGACTTGTGGCACTGTACTGTACGTTTAATATGGTCTTGGACAAAAAAATTACAATCTATGCCATCTTCTATCTACTCATGAAAGAGTTTTTTCACATGAATTCAGAGAACATTCTTTCACAAAAAAGAAAAAACAGCTAGTAAAATCGAAATCGAAATCGAAATCGAGTTTTCCTTCTCGAAAAATCTTTTCCTAAAAGTGTGAATGGCCGCGATTGCATGAAGGCAAGACGCGCGAAAACGCACTACAGCGGAACAAAAGGCACACGGGGAGTGTAGTCTATACAGTAGTTCCTGTAACTCGGAAAAGTTTTTGGCGCCCAATTTGAATTCAAAACTGCTTCAAGTGGAAAAATTTTGAATAATTTTTTTCCTGTGACGCTTGGATAACGTTTGAAGAACGCTAATAGAAATAATTTTTGATATCCAAGATACCAAGCTACATATATTGATCGACCGACTCAAGTTCGTGAAGACAAAACGGGGGAGGTTACCCAAACCGGTACAAAATGTCATTCACGGTGCGCACCGCAAATGACTCCATTTGTGGTGATCACCGAACATGGACGGATTTCTGAGCACCGTACATGGACGGATTCGTGAACACCGACCATGTGCGGTGTTCGACCAGCACCGCGTAATGAAAACACCTCGGAGGAAAACACCGTGTATGAAGCACCTATCATGTGAGGTGATCACCGGTCATGTCGGGTAATCACCGTTCATGACAGGTGATCACCGCGTATGAGTATCATATGCGGTGATCACCGCGTATGAAACGCAAACAATTTTCGTCAGCGGTGTTCACCGTATGTGGAACACCGCGTATGATGTAGCACCGCAAATGGTTCAAACTGAGCACACATCCTGTGCAGTGATCACCGCAAATGAAGAAAGCGTACACCTATCATGTACGGTGTTTCCCCCAAAAAACACCGCCAATGACAATAACACCGCCAACGACAATAACACCGGCAATGACAATAACACCGCCAACGACAGTAACACCGCCAACGACAGTAACACCGCCAATGACAATAACACCGCCAATGACATAAAGACGCTTTCGAGATTCTAGTGAAATATTAAGTGCTATTTTCGCTCAGACAATGAAACATCAGACACTCACTTTTGGTCCACACACTTGGCTAACGTGCGTGTTGGTGATTGGGCCACAACTCAACCGGCCAATCATCATCACCCAAATTCAGCCAATCACGCGAAAGAACAGCAGAGTAATGAACTAGCTTGTGGCCCAACATCTGAGTTCGGTGTAAAAAGTGGTGTTTTACGGTACGGGCAATGATGTTTTTTATTAATCAGAATTTGTGTATTGTACTTGTATGATTTTGCTTGCATTAATTTTAAAAAAAATTAGGTTAGGTTTCATCAAACAAAGTTTTCAACCTGATGTTTCATGGTCGGACCAAAAATGGTGCTGCATATTTCACTAGAATCTCGGAAGCGTCTTCAAAGAAATTTTGGCTGTCGTTCAGTTTTCCGACTCGACGTTTGTCCGAATTTGTCCGAAACGCTATTTTAGGCGTCTCGATCAGTTGTCCGAATTCGTGATTAGAATTGTCTTATACAGGGAGAAAAATTCAAGTGACATTATCATTATTATTGTGACTGATAAAAATGTTTAATCTTTACATTAGTTTTTCTCAATCAGTTTGAAGAAAAAAATGAGGCATCATACTTCCGCTGCTCGGTGCTAACGGTCCAAAGCGTGGGCATAAAACTTAGGGTTCAGTGTAGGCTTAGGCTTAGGCTGTGTATTTGGCAAAGGCTTGAGCGCTGCGCGCCCAAGCCCATCCCAAATACAGAACCTAAGCCTAAGCCTAAACTGAAAACTAACTCTTAGCCTGATACTAGGCGATCACTTTTACTAACTTACATATATATGGTGTTCGTAACTAAGCCGAAGCCATACAAACAACTAAAATGTTGTTTGAATTAAAATGGTTGGCTGCCACTATAATTTTTCCGAGGTTTGTTTT
Source organism: Daptonema setosum (assembly GCA_964036265.1). NCBI lineage: Eukaryota > Metazoa > Nematoda > Chromadorea > Monhysterida > Xyalidae > Daptonema > Daptonema setosum. The sequence continues at coordinate 7,631,655 of OZ038446.1, forward strand.
TGATCGTGCAAATTAACAGTTTCAATCAACTGATATCCTTTTGTGGTGATCAGGAACAATGTTATTACTGACACTGAGAGATCAGCTGAGATGGATGATGAGTTGACGTGGCGTGAGCGACGCATGATTACAAACCCCACAGATTTTTCGAATTTGGTTTTTCTCGAGCGTCGAGCAACATTACTATTCCATGTAACGTTTTACTGTCTGCCAGCCCCCGATAACCTAACGTAAAACTGGCTTGTCCAAGCGGAGCGAGGACAAGCGCGATAGGCCCCGCAGGGGAGATTTCAATATTTCCTCCTGCACGTGTTGTAGCATAGCCACGTGCTGTAGAAAGCATGCGAGCGTAGCGAGCCAGTTATAGTATGGTATATGTAGTTTAGTTGCATCGGCTCAGTAGCACAGTGCAAGAGCGCTTGCCTAGCATGCGAGTGGCCCGGGGTTCGTTTCCCAGATTTTTAATAAAGACTGTATATTTTCAAAAAATCTGTGGGGTCTGGAAAATTGCGTGAGCGACCGAGCCGAGTGCTTACGTGAATGAACATATATGTACTTACTTGTCAAGGTATTTAGTATTCCAGACAAAGACATCACAAATTACGCGACTATTGTGCTCAGGAACATAGAGGGGTGATTATTGTCATTAACGGTGTTTTTGAAGGAAAACACCGTAAATGACGCGACTATTGTCATACGCGGTGTTATTGTCATTGGCGCTGTTATTGTCATACGCGTTGTTATTGTCATTGGCGGTGTTATAGTCATTGGCGGTGTTATTTTCATTGGCGGTGTTTTTTGAAGGAAAACACCGTAAATGACGCGACTATTGTCATTGGCGGTGTTATTGTCATACGCGGTGTTATTGTCATACGCGGTGTTATTGTCATTGGCGGTGTTATTGTCATTGACGGTGTTATTGTCATTGGCGGTGTTATTGTCATTGACGGTGTTATTGTCATTGGCGGTGTTTTTGAAGGAAAACACCGTACATGAATGGTAATCACCGCAAATGAAGTAATTGAAAACACCGAACATGTACGGTTCAAAACACCGCGTATGACGGAAATAACACCGTGTATGACCTCATCATTCACGGTGTTATTTTCGTCATACGCGGTGTTTCGGAGCACCGCGTATGATAAGCACCGCAAATGGAAACACCGCATATGATCGGTGTTCCAAAAACACCGCACAGGAAATAACACCGCACATGGACGGTGTTTCTAAGCACCGTCAATGACTCCATAAGCGGTGTTTCATTTGCGGTGTTCAGCACCGTAAATGACATTTTGTACCGGTTTGAGTAACCTCCCCCGACAAAACGTCTCTATGGAATCATTGGCGGTTGAGTGAAACTTCCAAAAGGTGAGAATTCTCCAAAGGGTGAATTTCCCAGTTTTTACCATTTTACTGTGATCCTTAAGAACAGTGAGTGGAATTGAGATATAGGATCAGGAAGGAACAGATATGTTGTTATTGTACGAACATTCTTTCAGCATGTGAAACATCTGAAACATCGGAAGCAGCTGATGTGAAAGACTAGAAAATAAATCTATTCATATTTGTTTTTGTCAGTGTGACAAAGTTTTTTGAATATTTATTCTAAATGTCCTGAGCTGCGCATGAAAGATGAAAATAAATAAATTCTGATAAATAATTTTTCCAGTTATGGGTTTTATGCAAACAAACGGAGTTTATAATGTTTCACGTGTGCGCTTCGTGATAAAATCGGTGCGTACGCCGTAAACAGTGAAATTAGCCATATAACGCCGACCGACACTTTTAATGATCATTTCCGGTGCATAGACAGACACCCTGTAATTGGGGAATCGGCTACAACAGCTGATTGTTGGTGAAATACCTATAGTATTTACAGGACAGTAAAACGGGACGCTCTCTTGTCGCTGGTACAGGGCTTCCTGATATTCTAGTAAATAGTTGACACACTGACTTTTCTGACTAGGGTATTATAGCAGTCTCAATTGGTTACGTGACTAAACTTGAATGCGCGCCTTTGGTGTACAAGTTTTCTGTGCAAAGAAATCCGCTGAGTTTCGGACAGAATTACACGCTGGTACATACCTGAGATCGTTCCTGATAAGGTTTTACCAGGAGTATGTTTTAGAAAAAAGAAAATCTGATTAGCATTGTTCAAATTTAGTCTCGTAATCAATTGAGAGTGCTATACCAGCTGAACGTGATAGTTGCATGATACATATATGTATAAATAGCATTCAGAGCTAATCGGTTGAGTTGAGTCAAACATGATCATCTTCTCTGACACTTGACGCAGGCAGCTCTTCATTTAAAATTTTAATATTCAAACTTATTTCAAACAAAGTTTTTTTATTCAAAGTTCTATTATCATAACTTCCATTTGAATCGTCGCTGGCCACATCTGCGTGGTATTGTACTGTACTTTCGATGATGAGATTATACAGAAGGAATTCCACGAACTTTAACAATTCCAAGGTAAATATCATTACAAACTACATAAATTCTGTCGAGTGTATTAAAATGCGAATTGTTTTTAACATGGACCCGCGTGCTTCGACCTAATTTATCATATATATGTCCTCATGTACATATATTTTAATATATTTCCTCATGCGTAAATGACAGAGAATCCAACAAAACCAATGTCCATACCCCAAGATTTATTAACAAACCTTGTTGATAACGGTAGAGGCTGAAGCTCAAGGTTTGAACTGAAATTTATGGAAATCGCAAAAAAATAGAAGCCAGAAAAATATAAACCACCACAATTCCATCATGAGCATGCCGATTTTCAATAATTTTGGGTTTACATACCTGGCTTCTCTCGCTCTCGCTCTCTATGGGGTGTGATGATATGTATTACATTTATAGACAAAAATACATACATACCATACTGCATGACCCGTATTATGAGATATGTAATAACCAAACCGACATACATACTTATATGTAACTTACAAGTATGTATGCTAAAGCTGAAAATATGAATTAAAACTGGATTTATATGAAACAAATCACTATGAGCATGCCAAATTTCAGTAATTTTGGCTTCATCCAGCAGCTTCATGACATGGTGTGTCATGATATGTATTATATAGAGGCATACAAACATACATCATAGAAAACATATGTACCATACTACATGGACCATATTACGGGATATGTACGTGTATGTATAGACAGAATGTTGGCCAGTCAATCAATACGGATCCAGAATTGGGCGCTGCCATGAGCTGGGGGATGAAATTCAGATAATGGATTATAGAAACATTGGGTATAGCCTAGCCAGGATTTCTTGTTATCAGAAAAAATTGACGTGCAATTTTGGATTCAAATTTTGCGTGCGTTTATAAATTCGAGATTTTTTCACATGATATTTGGACCATGAGCGAATGTTGCACTAAATTTTTTTGTATTAATGGTAAAGTTAATATACAAAAATTTTGATTTTGAATTTCATGATAACCATGAGGTTTCACCCTTCATGGAGGAAAATATTTTAATCAAGCTTCATATAATCTATCATGGGAGGATGAAACTCGTATGTGTATAACCAACTACGAAATTCATATAATATGTAAATTGATGTGTTGAGGTCATGTATTATTATAGTATAGGGTATGTATGCTTACTCAATAAATATGTACTATACATACTACAATGCAGATTGACCAAAATTTATCATTGTCCATCTGACCACATCAAACATACACCATCGTGCAGCTAAAAATAGATCAGCTTAAAATAAAATGTTGTAAAATAGTTTTCACAGTGATACATTTTGTGGTCTCGCTCTTGAAACATTTACTTTTCATGTTCCGCTCTTATCCACTAGTCTTGAACTTGAAAGTCCATGCCCCATTAAAAAAATTATAACGAGTAATAAATTATAAATAGTTAATAGTTGAACTGTAACTACATTCATTCATAAATCACTACACATGTGTATACGTCCGTCTAGCAGAGAAAAACTGAAATAAACCCATAATGATGGTACAACATACCTTGGTATTACCGTTGGTTTATAATATTCTATAAACATGGTTCAGCTTGGCCACAGATCAAACAAACATCACTATATTGGCGGGTAAGCAAATAATACAAAAAAAGAATTATGTTTTTAATCAAAGAAAGTGGTTAATTATCAATTTATTTCCCCACACAGACATAACTATCCCAACTTTTTTTACCTTTAAGAAGGGAATAATCCCACTTTTCCCACCCCTTCTCGTCCGCCGGGAATCGGAAACGGGGGCAATTTCTGATAATAAATAGAATGGCAGTCATGGAATATTCAGTTTCATGATAAATACGTTGCCTGGTTAAATGGGATGAGAGGAATAAATATTTTTTTAGGTTCAAACACGTTGTCCGATTGTCATGTAAAAAACTAAGAAAAAACTTGAAAGCGCGCTAAAAATGAGTTCAAATTGCGCACCAGATATGTAGAATACTTTTTGATCAACGAAAAATTTTTTACATGCTATATTGGTCAGCTGAATTTTCAGTAATATGCTTCCAGACACCGAAGAAAATTATAAAGTAAGAAAAATATGAAGCAAAAAAATTAGAAGTCACAGAATTCTTCTCACGAAGTTTTACTGTTTTGGGACTTTTTGTCAGAACACATTCCCTTTCTCCCCTTCTGTTTTTCATTTCCATTTCACTATCCTTGCTTTGCTACTATGGAAGCGTCCAAATACATAATTCTATGAATAAAAAATGCTACGTTCCAATTTATCCGGTCCCACTTCCAACAGCAATCATTCAACGAAAAAATATGCCCAAAGTGTCGGTTACTCGCGAGGAATACTTCGTGGAATAATAAGGGCGGCGGGCGTCAGCCTAGAAAACCAGTAGTCCTGGTTCGAAACCTCACTGGAGGCACAAACCTGAATGTTTCTGCCATTGTCCGTCAGTTTAGTCAATCTCTCTGACCACTAAAAACACCATTCTGATATGGAATTAGTTTGCCCTGATGACTTCAGCAATGAAAAAGTCGCAGTGGAAATTCTTAAAAAAATTATACGGTCCAATTTATCTTGGTCCCCCGCAATTCTATCATTCAGCAAAAAACTGTGCCCAACTGTGCTCGGTTGGTCGCATGCACTGGCGGACGAGCAGGGGAGGGAAAAGTGGAATTCCCCCCTCTTTGGCGTTTTCAAAAAATAGAATTTGTTCCCTAAGGTGTAGGTAAAATGGCCTCAAAATTGCCGATTCCCCTCTTTGGGAAAATTCCCCTCCTTTTGGAGGATTGGCTTGTCCGCCAGTGGCCGCCTGGAATAATTTGAACAGAAATATGATATTCCATGTCAAATGGGTGGGTCAATAAATTATCATGCTGTTCGGAGACTCCAGATAAAACATAACAGTTACATTTACATTGTTTATCATGGTCTTGTATTTATGTAGCTTTAATAATCTGTAGATCTACATACAGTATTCAGAACTTCTCCGTAAGGAGTTTCAAATTGATACATGCCACAACTTCTAGAGTGAAAATAAAAAGAAATTGATGAAATTTTCCCGCAGTTCAGGGCAAAAGGCTCACGGTCTTGTGTTGTATAAAAATAGCGGAAATAAATGAAATCCATATAGTCGGTTATGATAAACCTTTCCAAAAAGGTGTTTAGAAATTTATGTACACGCACATAGAGAAATTTATTTTGTAAAAATATTCTTTGTCGTCGTGTTTGACACTTTGACGAAAGTTTTACAAGAAATTTTGTTCACAGATTTGTCGTTTTTTTCATAAAGGTAAACCGGGAAAAATAACGAATTTCGTGTAAATTATTCACCCAAAGCCAGTAATAAAGTCTGATTATAATTTTTGTAATTTTTCCTGAAGTTATTTTGTTTGATCTTGTTCAGAAAAATAATCGCTCATCCATGCGACAATTTTATTTCGACACTTTTGTGTAAACCTTGTGCTACAAATCTAAACCTGACGAAAGAACAGTTTTACAAAAATATTTTTTATGTGCGGCTGGTAGAATATTTCCTGAAAAACTTGGAAAGGTTTATCATAACCGACTATAACTACACATAGATATATTTATAGACGGGCATCAGCTTGTTTTTGACATTCATCATCTGGAAAAAGTTTATGTGGTCCGTTCGGATAAATTGTCAGAGTTATAGTTATGTCCATTGGTCCGTTGAATGGGAAGTAAAAGAACAGACTGGATGTAGTAATAGAACCATATTGGTTTGTTTTGTTTTATAGAAAAAAAACTTCATTGACTGATATCATAAAGCATTCTCAATGGATTACGTGACTAAATTCAATGCAACCGAATGAGGACGTTACGAAGTCTTTAGAAACATTTTTGCTAAAAAAAAACTTTCGGTAAAAATATTTAGCCAACTTTTTCTGTAACTTTGAAGCTAACAAATAACTTTTCAAAGTATTCTTGACGACCATTCATTCATGGGATAGTTTAGCTGAATATTCCACATACTTTATTGAGCGTCCACATCATTACAGTCGAAAACCATAAAAGAGCGTCCATCCGTTTCGCCTAAAACACATCCGACATTCCGTCATATCACTAGAGGAGGAGAAGAGGAGGGAAAAGTTAAATTCCCCCCTCTTCGAAGATTTAAAAAAGTTGAGTTTGTTCCCTAAGGTGTAGGTAAAATTAGTCTGAAAACTGCTAATTTCCCCTTCTCTGACGAAATCCCCCCTCTTTGGAGGATTAGCTCGTCCGCCAGTGCGTCATATATGGCTCAGTGACATTATAAAGCGCTTTCATGCACTAGTGAACGAGACGGTAAGGAAACTGTGGAATTCCCTCCTCTTTGGCAATTTCAGAAAAGAGGTTTTCTTCTTGAAGTTGTTGGTAAAATGGACTATTCCAGCCAAATCCCCTCTCTTTGAAAAGATTCTTATTCCTTTGGAGGTTCGGCCCGTCCGTCGGTGCATTCATAAAGCTATAAATAGATAAATAGACGGAAACGATAGAACATTTATGACAAAAAATTGTGATTCAGTATATTCTTCGGTTTCTATATAGCCAATAAAAATGAGATGATCTGGGGTGAATGTTGAAGTCAGATATTTAATGTATGTAGTCCATGGACGTCGGTTATATATTTCGCGTCCACACACTGACGGACGAGCCAAACCTCCAAAGGGAGGGAAATCTCTCCAAAGAGAGGGGAATTGGCAGAAATTAAGTATTTTTAACTTTACCTTAGGTAGCAAACTCTACTTTTTTGAAACCGCCAAAGAGGGGGGGGGGAATTCCACTTTTCCCTCCCGTTCTCGTCCGCTATCGCGTCCACATTATTACAAGCAAAAGTAGTGTAAAATAGTGACCGTGCGTTTCGCCCGAAACACTTCAGACAGTCCATCGCAGTTAATCGAAAATGCGATAAATTTTTTTTATCCTGACAAATTTTTTCGAATTATTTTGACGGGTTCATTTTTTTTATTTCTTCATGATGTGGATAACATGCTTTGAAAACCGCCGATTTTACCTTTTCGAAGAAATTTCTTCCACTTTGGACCAACTTCCCCCACTTTGGAGAGTCCACCATTTAAAAGCGACCATCCTATTCTCTATAACGATTCCGGTACAGTTCGTCAAACAAGGGAATGGACCCATTATAATACGCTTTTGTGCCGAAATGAAAAAGGCCATTTTCTACCAACCGGAGCGTGGATGTTTGCATTGGCTGTACAGCTGTGCATGTCATCATGACCGGATCCATTTCAGAGGTGGTGGGATACAGTTGGTGTGACATAAGTGATGTTTGTGACATGTTGAACATGTGTGAGATTTGTGACATGTTGAACATGTGTGAGATTTGAGACATGTTGAACATGTGTGAGATTTGAGACATGTTGAACATGTGTGAAATATGGGACATCCCAGTGCACCATTGGCTGTACAGCTGCGCATATCAGCAAGACAGAATCGATTACATATAAAGTAGGTGTGACAATTGTAATGTTTGTGACATGTTGCTCATGTGTGACATATGTGACATGATAATATCTTACACATAAACAAAAAAACATTCTTTATCACCATGTAGCATTGATGTTTGCATTGGCTGTACAGCTGTGCATGTCATCATGACTGGATTGATTACACATCTATACAGTAGGTGTGAGATTTCTGACATGTTGAACATATGTGAGATTTGTGACATGTTGAACATGTGTGAGATTTGTGACATGTTGAACATGTGTGAGATTTGTGACATGTTGAACATGTGTGAGATTTGCGACATGTTGAACATGTGTGAGATTTGTGACATGTTGAACATGTGTGAGATTTGTGACATGTTGAACATGTGTGAGATTTGTGACATGGTGAACATGTGTGAGATTTGTGACATGTTGAACATGTGTGAGATTTGTGACATGTGTGACTTATGGGACATCCCAGTGCACCATTGGCTGTACAGCTGTGCATGTCATCATGACTGGATTGATTACATGTTGAACATGAGTGAGTTTAGTGACATGTTGAACATGTGTGAGATTTGTGATTTGTTGAAGATGTGTGAGTTTTGTGACATGAGAAACATATTCACTGTTTTAATTATATTAACACGACTCCCTCAGAGGTCTTTCATGTTGATATCTAAACTAACTGTGCTTTGATCTCACGCTGGCTACTTATCTTATCCAGTGTCTTGTCAGATACGTAATACTACAGGGTGGTCCAAAAAAAATGACAACACTTTGAAGCTGAATAACTCTTGGCACAGAAATCAGATTTAACTGTAAATTTCAGGTATTATCAACAACATACTAACTTAGAAAAATATATAAAACCAAGTCGATCGGACAATCACAGCGGCCACCACGCATCAATGTTTGCAAAAATGCGCATGGGTCAAAAACCGCCTAATCTTGCATGCATATTCAAGGGATGATATAAATGAAATATCAGATTTTTCTAGCCATTGTTAAAAACTCCACGTTTAATTAACTTTTATCGTTGATTTTTAAGCATTTTGTTCAATTGGTTTTTATTTTTTCGTGTTAAATTAGCTAAACTAAGCTCTTTTTCAATGTCAGAAGAAGATACACGCAGTTTTCACCTCTGAAACAAGATTTTGTTGAATGAAAAATAAAATCCAAAACATATAAACTACAAATGCTTCAGAATGAGTAAAAAAGACTCTTGATTGATTACAGGCTAAAGTAACTTAGTTTATTGTTTCACAAGTCACGGGTAAACCATGTCCTAAATGATCATGTATGAATCGCTCGGTTTTTGACCCACACGCATTTCTGCAAACATCAATGCGTGGTGGCCGCTGTGATTGTCCGATCACCTTGATTTCATATATTTTTCTAAGATAATATGTTGAGGATATTACCTGAAACTTTCAATGAAATCTGATCTCTGTGCCAAGAGTTATTCAGTTTCAAAGTGTTGTCATTTTTTTTGGACCACCCTGTAGTTGAAGTTGAACAACATTTATATCCAACAATCATCATATCCATATCATTTTGTCTCACCAAACAAGATTGCAATTTAATGTAGCAAGAAAAAACGGTAACAAAAGAAAAAATGAGTAGAATGATTATTTTAATCATGGTAGAAGTGTTGTTTACGACCAGAGCCGAGAACAAGAACCGTGAGCCCAGACCCAAATGAATACCATTTTTTATTTAAGTAAAATTAATGTAGAAATAAAAAAACGTAGTGGCAGAAAAGTAAGTAAGCAGATTTAAGTGAGTAAAGTGAAATTAAGTCAAAGTAAATAAAAACGTGTGAGTAAAAAAAGTTAATTTTTAAGCAAAGGTAAGGTGATTAGAGCAAATATGCGTAGCACATAGAAATTATTTAATTACAGAAGTCAGAATAAAGTTTTTTTAATTATGATAGAAGTATTATTTAGGACCAGAGCCGGAAACGTGACCATTGGGCCCTGAATAAATGCCACTTTTATTTCATCGCTATTACTTTTATACCAGTGCGTTTTATGATATTGCGTTTGGCACATTACTTATTTATGTGAAATGGTACACATGCTTTACCACATCGTACATACATGAGTGAGTAAGTGAGTGAGTGAGTGAGTGAGTGAGTGAGTGAGTGAGTGAGTGAGTGAGTGAGTGAGTGAGTGAGTGAGTGAGTGAGTGAGTGAGTGAGTGAGTGAGTGAGTGAGTGAGTGAGTGAGTGAGTGAGTGAGTGAGTGAGTGAGTGAGTGAGTGAGTGAGTGAGTGAGTGAGTGAGTGAGTGAGTGAGTGAGTGAGTGAGTGAGTGAGTGAGTGAGTGAGTGAGTGAGTGAGTGAGTGAGTGAGTGAGTGAGTGAGTGAGTGAGTGAGTGAGTGAGTGAGTGAGTGAGTGAGTGAGTGAGTGAGTGAGTGAGTGAGTGAGTGAGTGAGTGAGTGAGTGAGTGGATGAATTAATTCGAACTGTCAGGAACTTAGACTAGGCAAATTATAAACAAGAGGAGGAGTTTTTTTAAAATAGAGGAATGTGTGCAGGAAATCGAAGCGAAGCATATCGTGCATAATTGATCAAACAATAAAACATGACCACGCATGAATTTATTCCGAACCCGAACCCGAACCCGAACCCGAACCCGAACCCGAACCCGAAACCGAACCCGAACGCTAGACCTCAGAATGGATAGCCCTAAAAATGACCAAACAATCTCTACCGACTACACCGAAGAAACCTCGAAGTATGTAATCGTATAACCGTATAAACTCGAAGAAAACCAAATGAATTTAGAAACAGAATTAAAAATCGAGAAATTGTATAACCTCTTATTTAAACCACTTACACTGAAACGATACCAAAGAGGGAGAATTCTATCATCCCTCTTCGCTTCTTCTTGGTTAGCGAAAGTCACTTTTGGTGGGAACTGCGGTAGGAAAGAGTGGGTGGGATAGTGTGGGGACTACATACTTTTCCGGTGTTCTAAAACTTTTGGAGTCGTGGTGGTTTGGTAATCCAATCCTTGCAGTTCATATCACCGAAGGAAACGCGTAGGAGTAACGTGTAAGTACAGTTTTTGCCGGATTTTTTCAGTCAGATATTACGGGGTCAGACATAACTGGTTCACGGAATAATGGTATTAGTGTCAACTCGCATCAAAGTTACAAAAACGAATGGCTTTTCAGCAGTAAGTGAAGATGATTCAAAGGCTGATCTTTTTCATGTCAATCAACTCAGACTCTAACCTTGAGTCGAACCAATGGCTGATGAGAAATTTCTCTTTGAGCAAGGAATTTCACAATAGAGATAACACTAACTTTATATTGTGATAACGGAAGTACCATGGAAATGATTGTGAAAATGAGCCTATGATCACAAGCCCAAGCTGTCACACAAGCCCATCCCCGTAGAAGACTACAGAGCTAAAATAACTTGTTTTCTTAAACGAAATTCGAATGATCTGAATTTTTCACGTAAAAAGAAGACTAGTCTCTTCTGAAAAACCGTTTTGCATAACACAAGACATCAGAGAAGAGGTAGACGTTTAACTGAAAGTCATAAAATCAGTTTCGGTCGAAAAGCCCCGGAATTGAAGGGCCCACTAGCACGAGGGGTTCCATTCATTCACAATTATTCGAGGTTAAATTTGAATGCGCGCCACTTTTCCTCTGCTTTCTTGAATCAGTGTTTGCGACTTTTCAAACTATACTCGACTTTTCAAACTATACTCGACTTTTCAAACTATACTCGACTTTTCAAACTATACTCGACTTTTCAAACTATACTCGACTTTTCAAACCATACTCGACTTTTCAAACTATACTCGACTTTTCAAACTATACTCGGCTTTTCAAACTATACTCGACTTTTCAAACTATACTCGAGTTTTCAAACTATAATCGACTTTTCAAACTATACTCGACTTTTCAAACTATACTCGATTTTTCAAACTGTACTCGACTTTTCAGTACATGGTCAAGAGCTCAAGTTATAGTTTTCAGGAAATGTCTCTGATACTCCTTGTTGATTTCTGGTTACTCAGAACGGTTTGTATTCAGAAAATATTTTGCCGAACGTTCGAGTTTTCGGTTGCATGTATCTATCGCAATTAATTTTGTGCTCACATGTATCCAGTCTGTTAATTGACCAATGAAGCGATGATGATGAGTTTTCGAGAATTTTTTTACATGACATTAAATGTTGCACTTGGTTCATTGCATATAATAGTAACGAACCTATAAAAGTTATTTCCGATCACAACACCGACCAAGCTATGTACATACAGTACATACAGTAGTATATCAACATCAATGCATGAAAAAGACTTACTAAGTTTCTTACTTTACTTACCGAAAAAAACGACAAACTTTCAAATTCAACTGTGAATGGTATGGGAGTTTCAGGGTCCATGGGTGTCCTCTGATGAAAGGCGCCCAGCTGAAGGCACTAGCGAACCAGAAGGAGATGGAAAGGTGCATTTCCCCCTTCTTTGGTGGTTTCAAAAAGTATACTTTGTTATTTAAGGTGTAGGTGGAACAATCAAATTTCAGCCAATTCCTGAACAACCAGAAAGATATTCCCCTCCCTTTGGGAATCTGGCTCGTCCGCCAGTGACTGAATGCATGTGCCCTGATGGAATATGAGCCGAGGGGTCTGCAGCTCAATAAGGGTACCCTCTTTAAGGTGCCACCTACCCATCCCTCGCCGGTTTCTTGTTCCAAAGTTAATCGAGTTGGCACATCAGCGACGTGCCAAGGCGTTCGAAATACTGGAATATAAAACCTATCTCTGCTATTCGAAAAGTTTTGGCGTGGTTTGAATTAGAAAATGATTGTGGGGAGCGGTCAAATTTTGCAGAAAAACTGCTGTTGTTTTTGAAAAGGTTGATTTTTTTTAAAATTGTATTGAAAAAAAACTGAAAATTTGCGAGAACATAAGAAAGTTACAGTATTTGTTTTTTTTTAAGTTCAAGGATCAAGACGACTGAACTACTTGCTTCCCTCGTCAAGTGGTTGAGGCGCCGGCCTCCCTCGCCGATTTTCCTGGTTCGAGCCCTGGGTTGAGTTGAGACATTCAAGAACGTTGTTGATGACCGGTGGTTGTCATTTGTAAATCGGATGACCGTTATTTCACTATTCGTGTCTTGGTATCCCACTTTGCTATTATGGCATAACAACTGAATAAATTTGATTTGAATTTGATTTCAACGACCAATATACATGTAGGGTTTGGTCAAAAGCCTACAGTTTATTTCTGATACTCCAATTATTGGAAGTAGGGTAATTGTTGCTCAAATTCTATGTAAAGTAAACACTAAAAGTGGTGTTTTGTTTCAGTATTAATTGCTGAAGAACAATTGGTTTACTCACACTTGCTCACTCCCTCATTCACTCACTCACTCACTCACTCACTCACGCACGCACGCACGCACTCACTCACTCACTCACTCACTCACTCACTCACTCACTCACTCACTCACTCACTCACTCACTCACTCACTCACTCACTCACTCACTCACTCACTCACTCACTCACTCACTCACTCACTCACTCACTCACTCACTCACTCACTCACTCACTCACTCACTCACTCACTCACTCACTCACTCACTCACTCACCACTCACTCACTCACACACGCACTCACTCACTCACTCACTCACTCACTCACTCACTCACTCACTCACTCACTCACTTGGTAATCAAGTCCACACTCCATCAACGCGTATCAGATTTATTCTACATGCAGTACCATGAATGTATGTAAGTAATATGTATGTTTGTATATCTCAATATTTCGGTCAATTTGTTTATAAGTGGTAATATTTCAATCACGCACTTTATTTTCAAGCTCTTTCCCGTACATCAAAGTTTTTCATCACAAAATGACGGCTATATCTCATTCTTCGTTCCGCTTGAAAAGAATTGAAATCTGAAATTGACTCAGCTGCGTGGGAAGAACTTTTCAAAAAACGCGTCAGTGAAATTTGATTTTAATATAAATGCAGTGACCTGGTCAGACGGGCAAGACGGAAATACATTGTAAGATTTCAATGAAACATGAACAGATCGTCCAGTTCGGTGGTCTTTGAATCAAGAAGCTTCTAAACTAAAATACAGTACTAACCTAAGTATAAGCCTTAGCGTAGGCCAAAGCCGATTTAGGCCTATTTTTAACCTGTTTCAGCCTACTCAATGTTTTGAGTTGGGGTTTGAAAAGTAAATACCATTAAATACCAACTAATTAAAGTAAGTATCCATTAAATACCGTAAATCTTGAAATGGAGACCACCGATAGAACAACCAACAATGATAATTTATAGCACAATAAACGGGTGATGATAACATATGCACATGTGAAATGGATATTATGACAGCACAGAGTTGAGTTGAGGGGTTTTTATCTCACAAATAGTGTACAACGTAGTAATGTTAAAGGGGTGACGATGATTGAAACACTATGTACAGCACAGTCGGGGTGGCACAACAGCAAATGATACAAAGCAATCTATTTATACCCTACGATTTAGCATTAGTGGGTTGAAGTACCACCAGTTAACACAGATCCAGGTCCAATTTGTTACTACGATGATAATGTGCCTCACTACCGGACGAGAAGGTGTGGGAAAAGTGGAATTCCCCCCTCTTTGGAGATTTCAAGAAGTGGAATTTGTTCCCTAAGGTGTAGGTAAAATGGTCTTCTTCCTGCTGATTCCCCCCTCTTTAACGAAATTCCCCATCCCTTTAGAGGATAAGCTCGTCCGCCAGTGATGTGCCTATACTACTGTAGCACTAGGTAGCAGTTATAACCGCAGCGCAGACTCTTCGCAATAAAACAGAGGTGTTGCTGCAATGTAAACACCGCAGTTTTCTGCTACCAAGCAGTATTAACCGCGGCTACTCTAGAGTACAGTAAAAATGAAGTTTTCAGTTCAGTTTTCTGCTACCGTAGTGGTCAGTTACATATATAGACTGTAAAATTGCAGTTTCCACCGCAGTCTTTATTAATGAGAACAGTTTTCTGCAGCGCAGTATCACCGCATTAAATAGTGAAAGAAAAAACCGCAGTTTTCTGCTACCAAAAAGGATTAACCACCGTTATATAATAGTAAAACCGCAATTTTTCATCAGTAGTGCAGTTATATCAACAGTAAAATCGCAGTTTTTTTCACCGCAGTTTTCCCATCAATGATGGCAGTTTTCTGCGGCGCAGTATCACCGTCGCAGT
>OZ038446.1:7646997-7661997 GCA_964036265.1 Daptonema setosum
TTCTACTTTTTGAAAACGCCAAAGAGGGGGGAATTCCACTTTTCCCTCCCCTTCTCGTCCGCCAGTGCATGCGACCAACCGAGCACAGTTGGGCACTGTTTTTTGCTGAATGATAGAATTGCGGGGGACCAAGATAAATTGGACCGTATAATTTTTTTATGAATTTCCACTGCGACTTTTTCCTTGCTGAAGTCATCAGGGCAAACTAAGTCCATATCAGAATGGTGTTTTTAGTGGTCAGAGAGATTGACTAAACTGACGGACAATGGCAGAAACATTCAGGTTTGTGCCTCCAGTGAGGTTTCGAACCAGGACTACTGGTTTTCGAGGCTGACGCCCGCCGCCCTTATTAAATTGGAACGTATGTAGCATTTCTTATTCATATAATTATGTATTCGGGTGCTTTTATAGTATCTAGGAGAGGGAAAATGACAGGAAAACAGAACGGTATTATTCAAGATATACCTTGTGTGAATTTTTTATTGTAAATTTGCGGGTAAAAAGTTTTGAAGTTTTCATTCTTCTTCTTTCTTTCTTCTACTTTTCGTTGATGTCTGGAAGCATGTTCTCAAAAATTCGACTGACTTATATACCCTACCTAAGGTCTCTTGTTAAAATGCTCAAAAAAGATTCTGGTGCGGCGGCGCAATTTAAACTCTTTTTTTTGGTGCGCTTTCAAGTTTTTTGGGGTTTTCTCACGTGACATTCGGACCACATGTTTGGATCTCAAAAAAATCGTTATTCCTCTCATCCCATTTAACCAGACAACGTATTTATCATGAAACTGAATACTCCATGACTGCCATTCTATTTATTACCAGAAATTGCCCCCGTTTCCACTTCCCGGCGGACGAGCAGGGGTGGGAAAAGCGGGATTATTCCCTTTTCGGAGTTTCAAAAAGGGAAGGTAGTTTTCTCTGCTCAGGGGAACTGAATTGATAATTAACCACTTTTTTTATTAAAACCAAAATTCCTTATTTTGTATTATTTGCTTACCCGCCAATATGGTGATGTTTGTTTGGTCTGCGGCCAAGCTGAACCCATGTTTATAGAATATTATAAACCAACGGTAATACCAAGGTATGTTGCACCATCATTATGGGTTTATTTCAGTTTTTCTCTGCTAGACGGACGTATTTATACACATGTGTAGTGATGTTAGATGTATGAATGTATGAATGAATGAATGAATGTAGTTACAGTTTAACTATTATTAACTATTTATCATTTATTACTCTTTATAATTTTTTTAATGGGGCATGGACTTTCAAGTTCAAGATGAGTGGATAAGAACGAAACAAAGTAAATGTTTCAAGAACGAGACCAAAAAATTTATCACTGTGAAAACTATTTTACAACATTTTATTTTAAGCAAATCTATTTTTAGCTGCGCGATGTTGTATGTTTGATGTGGTCAGATAAACCATGATAAATTTTGGTCGATCTGCATTGTAGTATGCATAGTACATATTTAGTGAGTAAGCATACAAACCCTATACTATAATAATATATGACCTCAACACATCAATTTACATATTATATGAATTTCGTAGTTGGTTATACACATACGAGTTTTATCATCCCATGATAGCTTAAATGAAGGTTGATTGAAATGTTTTCCTCCATGAAGGGTGAAACCTCATGGTTATCATGAAAATTCAAAATCTAAATTTCTGTATACTAACTATACCGTTCATACAAAAAAAATTGAGCGCAACCTTTGCTTATGGTCCAAATATCATGTGAAAAAATCTCGAATTTATAAACGCATACCAGTTTTGATTTACAATCGTGCGAAAAAAAATTCTGATAACAAGAAATCCTGGCTTTGCTATACCCAATGTTTCTATAATCCATTATCTGAATTTCATCCCCCAGCTCATGGCAGCGCCCAATTCTGGATCCGTATTGATTGACTGGCCAACATTCTGTCTATACATACACGTACATATCCCGTCCATGTACATAGTATGGTACATATGTTTTGTATGTATGTTTGTAGGCCTCTATATAATACATATCATGACACACCATGTCATGAAGCTGAATGAACCAAAATTACTGAAAGTTGGCATGAATTTAATTGCAGTGAATTGTTTCGAGAATTTAAAATTCATATGTTAAGCTTTAGCATACATAATGATATGTCTTACATACATATCTTATAATATATATGGTCCATGTAGTATGGTACATATGTTTTCTATGTATGTTTGTATGCCTCTATATAATACATATCATGACACACTATGTCATGAAGCCAAAATTGATGAAATTTGGCATGCTGAAAGAGATTTGTTTCGGCATGTTAAAATTCATATGTTTAGCTTTAGCATACATACTGGTATGTATGTATTCGGTTTGGTTATTACATATCTCATAATAAGGCCCATGCAGTATGGTACATATGTTTTGTTCGTAGGTTTATAGGGCTCTATATATCACATATCATGACAACCAAGTCATGCAGCCAAAATTACTGAAATTTGGCATGAATTGAATTGCAGTGAATTGTTTCGGCAAGTTGAAATTCATATTTTTAGCTTTAGCATACATACTGATATGTATTTATGTATGTAGGTTTGTTTATTACATATCTTATAATATGGTCCATGTAATATGGTACATATGTATGTTTTGTACGTAGGTTTGTAAGCCTCTATATAACACATGTCATGAAGCTGGATGAAGCCAAAATTGATGAAATTTGGCATGCTCATAGTGATTTGTTTCGGCAAGTTTTAATCCATATTTTTAGCTTTAGCATACATACCGGTATGTATGTATGTACATAGGTTTGGTTATTACATATCTTATAATATGGCCCATGTAATATGGTACATGTGTACATGTTTTGTACATAGGTTTGTAGGCCTCTACATAACACATGTCATAAAGCTGGATGAAGCCAAAATTATTGAAATTTGGCATCCTAACAGTGATTTGTTTCATATAATTTTTAAAGTTTTATTCATATTTTTAGCTTTGGCATACATACTTGTAAGTTACATATAAGTATGTATGTGGGTTTGGTTATTACATATCTCATATTATGGGACATGCAGTATGGTATGTATGTTTGTCTACATATCATCACACCCCATAGAGAGCGAGAGAAGCCAGGTATTTATGTATGTAAACCCAAAATTATTGAAAATTGGCATTCTCATGATGGAATTGTGGTGGTATATATATTTTTTTCT
The DNA here is from genome assembly GCA_964036265.1 of Daptonema setosum. NCBI lineage: Eukaryota > Metazoa > Nematoda > Chromadorea > Monhysterida > Xyalidae > Daptonema > Daptonema setosum. The sequence continues at coordinate 7,650,201 of OZ038446.1, forward strand.
AGCTTCTATTTTTTGCAATTTCCAGAAATTTCAGCTCAAACCTTGAGCTTCAGCCTATACCGTTATCAACAAGTATGTCAATAAACTTTGGGGTATGGACATTGGTTTTGTTGGAGTTTCTGTCATTTACGCATGAGGAAATATAAATCCATATGATAAATTGGGCCGAAGCACGCAGATCTGGAATTTATTTTATTAAACCAATAATTCCCATTTTAATACTCGAACGAATTTAGTTTAAGTTGATATTAATGTACATACCTTAGATTTGTTGAAAATACATGAAATTCACTCTTTATAAACTCATCATCAAAAGTACAGTACATTACCACGCAGATGTGGCCAGCGACGATTCAAGTGAGAGTTAGAATAATAGAACTTTGAAAAAAGCAACTTTGAATAAAATAAGTTTGAATGTTACAAATTTAAAGGAAAAGCTACGTCAAGTGTCAAAGAAGAGGATCGTGTTTGACTCAACTCAACCTATTAGCACTGAATGCTATTTATACATATATGTATCATGCAACTATCACGTTCAGCTGGTATAGCACTGTCAATTGATTACGAGACTAAATTTGAACAATGCCAATAAGATTTTCTTTTTTCCAAGACATACTTCTGGTAAAACCTTATCAGGAACGATCTCAGGTACCAGCGTGTAATTCTGTCCGAAACTCAGCGTATTTCTTTGCACAGAAAACTTGTACACCAAAGGCGCGCATTCAAGTTTAGTCACGTAACCAATTGAGACTGCTATAATACCCTAGTCAGAAAAGTCAGTGTGTCAACTATTTACTAGAATATCAGGAATCCCTGTACCAGCTACAAGAAAGCGTCCCGTATCACTGTCATGTAAATACTATAGGTATTTCACCAACATTCAGCTGTTGTGGACGATTCCCAATTACAGGGTGTCTGTCTATGCACCGGAAATGATCATTAAAAGTGTCAGTCGGCATTATATGGCTAATTTTACTGTTTACGGCGTACGCACCGATTTTATCACAAAGCGCACACGTGAAACATTATAAACTTCCTTTGTTTGATTGAAACTCATATCCGGGAAAACTATTTATTAGAATTCATTTATTTTTATCATTTATGCGCAGCTCAGGACATTTAGGAAAAATGATCAAAAAACCTTTGTCCACTGACAAAAACAATAAATTGATTGATTAAATTCATTTCCTAGTCTTTCACATCAGCTGATTTAGATGTTTCACATGCTGAAGGAAAATGTTCGTACAACAACAAAATATCTGTTCCTTCCTGATCTTATATCTCAATTCCAATTCCACTCACTATAGCGGACGAGAAAAATCGTGAAACCTCTTCTCTTGGCAGTACCGCAAAACTAGAGTCTGTTCTTAAAGATCACAATGGTAAAAACTGGGAACTTCCCCCCTTCGGAGAATTCTCAACCTTTTGGATTTCACTCAACCACTAATGATTCCACAGAGACGTTTTGTCTTCACGAACCTGAGTCTGTCGATCGGTCAGGCTTGTTAAGGGTATCTTATCTGGACATCAAAATTATCTCTATTAACGTTGTCTGTTTCTGTTGCCATAGGAGATAAAAAAATATTCAAATATTTTACACTTGACCCAGTTTTGAATTCAAATTGGGCGCCAAAAAACTTTTCCGAGTTACAGGAACTACTGGATAGACTACGCTCCCCGTGTGCCTTTTGTTCCGCTGTAGTGCGTTTTCGCACGTCTTGCCTTCATGCAATCGCAGCCATTCACACTTTTAGGAAAAGATTTTTCGAAAAGGAAAACTCGATTTCGATTTCGGAATTTACCAAACTGTTTTTCATGATTCGCGAAAAAAATGTTCTCTGAATTCATGTAAAAACTCTTTCATGAGGACAGTGGAAAAAGTCGTTGTGCTGAATACTGATTGGTTGGAATGGAGTAGGAGACTAAAGTGTAAATTTGAATGCGACAAAATAATTGGTTTTCTCGGAAAAATGAAGTCGAAAAAAATTTTAATCTTGGCGTCAATTTGAATTCAAATTTGATGTCCACTGTGAGTGGCCGTGATGGTGAACGTGTGTGCGGATAGGATGGCAAGAAAAATATTAATTTTTTCTTCGATGAAAACTTTCGTAAAATTTCGCAAAATCTAGAAATGTCGTACTTTTGAAAAAAAATTATTGGGTGAGTGTCTCTTTCTTTGGGGAAAATCACTTTGTCCCACTCCGACATGGAGCAACCGAGATAACCACGGTGAAATCCCGAAGGGATTTTCGCGGTGGTGCATTGGCTTATTTCAGTGGCTTATGGTTTATCTTGGGTTCGTTGGTTGTTGAATGGTGGTGGTGTTGAGAAAAAAAGTTAATGTTGTTGTTGTTTTTGTTGTTGTTGTTGTTGTTGTTGTTGTTGTTGTTGTTGTTGTTGTTGTTGTTGTTGTTGTTGTTGTTGTTGTTGTTGTTGTTGTTGTTGTTGTTGTTGTTGTTGTTGTTGTTGTTGTTGTTGTTGTTGTTGTTGTTGTTGTTGTTGTTGTTGTTGTTGTTGTTGTTGTTGTTGTTGTTGTTGTTGTTGTTGTTGTTGTTGTTTTTGTTGTTGTTGTTGTTGTTTTTGTTGTTGTTGTTGTTGTTGTTGTTGTTGTTGTTGTTGTTGTTGTTGTTGTTGTTGTTGTTGTTGTTGTTGTTGTTGTTGTTGTTGTTGTTGTTGTTGTTGTAGTTATTGTTGTTGTTGTTGTTCTTGTTGTTGTTGTTGTTGTTGTTGTTGTTGTTGTTGTTGTTTTTGTTTTTTTTTTATTCAGTAGTTGAACTTCCAACAAACATACACGATACTACCATCTACAAACTACTCTACTACTATAATAATATCCATTTTGTTTGGACTGCTAATGATCATATATCCCATTCTTCAGTTTATGAGGTTGTTGTTGTTGTTATTCCATTGTATTAGATTACTATTATTATTCATATCATTCGGAGTGTAATATCCAGGCAGTTATCAATCAAAGGTACACTCACTTTTCATGAATACCAAATATGAAACGTGAATGAACACACACGTTGGGACTGACTCTGACTCGTCTTATACCAACCGGCACAAGTGAACGTTTTATTTCGGAGCGTTGATTTATAGACAGTGGTCTCTATTTCTAAGATGAGGGACCTCTCGTTTATATGGTAGCATGTATTATCAAACATATGAACAGTCGATTCCAGCATGTAATTTCTTTGCACTACCTGTTCGAATAATTAAATTGAAGTATTTTATAAATTCAGTTATTTCTAATAAAAATTGCAGAATCAGACCACTCAATATAATATAAAAAGATAATATTGCCACTTCATCAAGGTCATATTTCTCAAGACTTTGATGGTTGGGCAAACTGCATGGTAAACCTGGGATTCAAATGTAATCAGATTTCTTGACTACATATGGTGAGGTGAATCAAAGCTTCTAGAAACATGCCGTTAATTAAGTTGCATTACTTTTTATTCATTTTTTATTTGTTCAAAAACTCATCATAATGTAGAGAATCCCTGTTTCGCATTCAATTATTCAGTGCTTAGGGCGTACTTAGTCAGAATACCGGTTATGTATGTCATTCAGTAATCCTATTAGACGGTATTCATAATGATTTTCCCAAGGCTTCCTTCAAAATGCAGACACTGCATGCAAACCAAACGTTTCTTTGGATTGTTGTTGTTGTTGTTGTTGTTGTTGTTGTTGTTGTTGTTGTTGTTGTTGTTGTTGTTGTTGTTGTTGTTGTTGTTGTTGTTGTTGTTGTTGTTGTTGTTGTTGTTGTTGTTGTTGTTGTTGTTGTTGTTGTTGTTGTTGTTGTTGTTGTTGTTGTTGTTGTTGTTGTTGTTGTTGTTGTTGTTGTTGTTGTTGTTGTTGTTGTTGTTGTTGTTGTTGTTGTTGTTGTTGTTGTTGTTGTTGTTGTTGTTGTTGTTGTTGTTGTTGTTGTTGTTGTTGTTGTTGTTGTTGTTGTTGTTGTTGTTGTAGTTGTTGTTGTTGTTGTTGTTGTTGTTGTTGTTGTTGTTGTTGTTGTTGTTGTTGTTGTTGTTGTTGTTGTTGTTGTTGTTGTTGTTGTTGTTGTTGTTGTTGTTGTTGTTGTTGTTGTTGTTGTTGTTGTTGTTGTTGTTGTTGTTGTTGTTGTTGTTGTTGTTGTTGTTGTTGTTGTTGTTGTTGTTGTTGTTGTTGTTGTTGTTGTTGTTGTTGTTGTTGTTGTTGTTGTTGTTGTTGTTGTTGTTGTTGTTGTTGTTGTTGTTGTTGTTGTTGTTGTTGTTGTTGTTGTTGTTGCTGCTGTTGTTTTTCATTCAGTAATTTAACTTTTGACAATCATACTCGATACTACCATCTACAAACTGTCTACTACATACTATAATAATATCCATTTTGTTTGGACTGCTAATGATCATATATCCCATTCTTCAGTTGATGAAGTTGTTGTTGTTGTTATTCCATTGTATTAGATTACTATTATTATTCATATCATTCGGACTGTGATATCGTGCCAAGTATTAATCTATAGTACACTCACTTTTCATGAATACCAAATATGAAACGTGAATGAACAAACACACACGTTGTGGGTGTGACTGACGCTGACCGTTTGTCTTATAACCAACCGACCCAAGTGAACGTTTTATTTCGAAGCGGTGATTTATAGGCAGTGGCTTAAATTTATGGGAAAGGGGACTTCTTGATTTTATGGTAGCATGTATTATCCAACATATGAACAGTCGATTCCAGCATGTAATTTCTTTGCACTACCTGTTCGAAAAATTAAATTGAAGTATTTTATAAATTCAATTAATTCTAATAAAAATTGCAGAATCAGACCACTCAATATATTATAAAAAGATATTATTGCCACTTCATCAAGGTCATATTTCTCAAGACTTTGATGGTTGGGCAAACTTCATAGTAAACCTAGGATTAAAATGTAATGAGATTTCTGGACTACATATGGTGAGGTGAATCAAAGCTTCTAGAAACATGCCGTTAGTTAAGTTGCATTACTTTTTATTCATATTTTATTTGTTCAAAAACTCATCATAATGTAGCGAATCCCTGTTTCGCATTCAATTATTCAGTGCTTAGGGCGTACTTAGTCAGAATACCGGTTAGTTATGTCATTCAGTAATCCTATCAGACGTTATTCATAATGATTTTTCCACGGCTTCCTTCAAAATGCAGACACTGCATGCAAACCAAACGTTTCTTTGGATTGGTGTTGTTGTTGTTGTTGTTGTTGTTGTTGTTGTTGTTGTTGTTGTTGTTGTTGTTGTAGCTGCTTCTATGACGTCACACGATTTGCCCGACGGACTTATCGCTTGAATTGCAGTACAAAAAAGGTCATACTGTAGTTCGTTAGTGGTGCAAACAAATGTGTGAATGTAATCAATTTGTAGTCAGTTTCCCTTCTTTTCACGTACCATTCAGCATGAAACACCTGAATATGTATAAAGTGAGTTGGCGTTTATGGCGACAGAAAACAGTCTAAAAAAAATTGTTACATTTTGTAAAATTTTGGAAAATTTCGTCAAGAGCATAAGATTCTGTCAGTTGTCCATGGTCGCCGGACTCACAATCCGCACGCCCTAAGTTCAAAACCTGCCCAGGAAATACTGATTCTGATTTCTGACACGTTACTCTGAGGTTTCCGCCATTGTTCATCAGTTTATTCAACCTCTCTGCCCACTACGAAACCACCATTCTGATGTGGGTACGCCCCGTTGGCCTTGTAGGTTTCAGTGAAATCGAAACCGAACAAATGAACTGAAATTTCATTTACCTACGTGTTTTTACATAAATTTCCATGCAACTTTTTGCAAAGGTTTATCATAACAGACTTTATCATTCCATCGATTACCACATTCATTCGACCTTCATTACACTTCGGCGAACTTTAGTTTTGATCTACAATAACGCAAGGCATCCAGTCGTACATTCAAAAGCGGTGAAGAAAAGAAGGTATACACAGCAATTTTCGGTTCTCAGAATTTCGAAGAATCAGAATTTTCCCTCATTTGCTGAAAGAAAATGCGAAAATAGTCGCCCCCCTTTCGGTGAGAATTTCCTCGTCCTCGGAAACAATTTGTCCATCCGCTCTTAGTGATGTATATCGAATCAACTATCGTCGGGTATTTCCGTACGTGGTAGTGGATTGGAGCGATTTCACTTCCTTTTCATGACTTCATCAAAATGCACAATCGGACGAGAAGGTATGTGAAAAGTGGAATTTTCTCTTTTTCGGCGTTTTCAAAAAGCAGAATATAAGGTGTGGGTAAAACGGCCTGAAAACTGACGATTCCCCTCTTTGACGAAGTTCCCCTCCCTTCAGAGGTACATACAAATTTAGTTCTCGTCCGCCAGTGCGAGTTGTACAATGAGACCGTGAGTTCCTGAACGGTTCGGGTTCATTTAGAACTGACTTCGATATTGAGTTGAGTGAACTTGACATGATTGGACGGGAAGTTCCAACTCGGGGAAACAATGCATCGGAATTCAGTCGTGTGATTGAATGCAATTTATGTAGCTTGGTCAGGATTTCTTGCTTTCAAGCTTTCATGGACCTGCTACTACATATAGGGTGTCCCACGTAACTTGCAATATTCTGCGAGGCCACAAAAAATTTTGTGGTGGAGCTATTTTAAAAATTAAAAAAGCAAATGATAGTCCAGTTTGTAAAGTTTTGTTTGCCACCCACCAGAGGTTCATTGTACAAACAGTTCCCGAGTTATGGCTACTTTTCCAGAAGTAGTCATTTCAAGTTTTGGATGTCTCATCGGGGGCTTTGAAAATTGTTCTAGAAACACAGTATTTCATTGGAAAATTATTATAAGTCTGAAAATAAGTTTGTGTGATCATTATTAATAAATGTGTTTTTTAAATCATGATGGGACATATTTAAACGTTGGATAATCGATCGAAACCCCGCTGGAGTCACCAAAAGACAAAAAAATCATAAACAAGACACATTACCGATTTATTCTCAAAACCGTGTTTTGAATCAGAAAACTACTTTTTTACATTTAATTACACGGGAAATGATCAGCTTTCAATCTTCTTGACGAAATAAAGCCATTTAAATAAGTTTCAACTGTTACTTTTGATCACCGAGCCCACTGAGATTTCAGAATTAAAAATGACTACTTTTGGGGAAATGGAAATATCTCGATCTGCGTGACAGCTATGAATTTCTAGTATGCGGCGGAAAAAACTTTATAAAATGGGCTTTCATTTGCTTTTTTAATTTTTCAAATAGCTCAACCTCAAAAATTTTGGCGGACTCGCAGAATATTGCAAGTTACGTGGGACACCCTGTATATCTGATTAGCGCGAACTTGAAGTCCATCTGAGCATCTGATGTATAAAATACAGATGTATATAGTAGATGATAGATGTACAGATACAAACAGATGATACATACAGACGATAGATGTACAGATACAATTACAGATGAGTACTGATACAGATTTTATAAAGTGAACTCTTTCGCTTTCATGTATTGGCATACAGTATGTATGTATAGGGGTGGTTAGGAAATACATTAATGTTTATCTTTCATGACAGTATTCCACTAATCGTTAAGGATTATTCCAGAGGTTGATGTGCACTGAACACCAATAAACTTTATTTGAACAGAAGTAAGTAAAAACGGTGGTCAAGTCAAACGGTAGCTATAGTTAGTGAATCGATGGTAGTGATTTATTTGAGAACTCTAATGAAATCCGCGCCCATATTTGGATATGAGGATCAGAGAGCCTTTTCCATACCTTTTCACGTATCAAAATCCCACTTGATTAGTAGAGTCTTTTCCGCCCACCCTGTACGTAGGCGTGCTGTTAATCCACATCTGCACATGTTGTACTTTTATGCCAGATCCCATTAAGAGCCCTGTCTGTTTATGTTTGTACCCCGTCGTTGGTTTAACAAGTCGGTTATGTCAACATGTACAGCGTGGTTTACAATAAGACTATTTCTATAGTCGTTCAAATTTGCGGCTTTTTTACTATGTAGGATGACTAGAATTAGTCGCACAGTCGACTTCCCGGCACAGTCAAACCTATGACTGTGAACGTAAACACACAGCTGAGACAGGTTCGATGTAGAACACACAGCAGCTTGATTACTAGTATTGTATCGCCAGATTCATCAGTGACCTTATTATCTTAACCAATACAACTTGATTGCTGTGAATCAATGCACTTTGACGTTCAAAAGCACTTTTCACGAGGACTAAGTTTTTTCCTGTCATACAGTGTACTTGTAAAACAGTTAGCACATCTGTTAGCTCATCTGTTAGCACATCAGTTAGCACATCAGTTAGCACATCAGTTAGCACATCAGTTAGCACATCAGTTAGCACATCTGTTAGCACATCAGTTAGCACATCAGTTAGCACATCAGTTAGCACATCACTTAGCACATCAGTTAGCACATCTGTTAGCCCATCAGTTAGCACATCAGTTAGCACATCTGTTAGCACATCAGTTAGCACATCAGTTAGCACATCTGTTAGCACATCAGTTAGCACATCAGTTAGCACATCAGTTAGCACATCAGTTAGCACATCTGTTAGCACATCAGTTAGCACATCAGTTAGCACATCTGTTAGTACATCAGTTGGCACATCAGTTAGCACATATGTTAGCACATCAGTTAGCACATCAGTTAGCACATCAGTTAGCACATCAGTTAGCACGCACGTCTGTGTACTTGTAAAACAGTAGGTCGTGGTTTCGAATCCTATCAGGAACTGGGAAGTTTCCCATTTCTTGGCTGAACTAGAACTCGTCTGTTAATAATTGAGAACTACAAATGTCACTCCGACTTTTTTATTCAGAATTAATGATTAAGAAATGTCAACGCCGGAAACAAGAATGATTAAAAAAAACTATTTATATGTGGCACATATTCCTTCTGGTTATGTTTCAGAGGCCAATGTATTACTGTCTGTGCGGTCTACGGAAAAGGACAGTCTGACAGTTAGGCAATCTTCTATTTTTCAGTCTGATACAATTACATAGAAAAAAATATTTATTTATAAACTAAGTTGATTGGAAGCAGGGTATAAATAAATTACTTTTGTTGCTCCTTGTTTAAAAAAAGGAAAGGTTGGAGAAAGCCTCTTAGATTTACGTTTCATTCTATGTTATTTATCTTTTTATGTATTGTTATTGTCTACTCAACTACTATATAAGCCAGCGTACTTGTTCAATAAAATCAGTCCATGTAAATTGGTGCTCATTGAAATACTAGCAAAATCAGCAAAGCCATAACATGTTATCACTAAGACATATTATAAACGTTGAATCAGATCATAAAGGTAATCACGTGATGTTCTTCTTCGTTAGTTTTTGCTGGTGTAATTTACGATGTTGTTGTTGCTTTAACAATGATGCTTATCTGTTTTAGTTCTGTACTGTTGTGTTTGCACATCGTTACAACTTTGTTGATTCATAATGATACAGTTAAATGCCATATGATATGTAAAATAATAAGGTTTGTCACGTTTTTGAGTCCTAAACAAGCATGGAATAAAAAGACTTTTTAGAAGTAAGATAAGATACTTTGTTAATATTAATAACATATGATTTTATATCAATACCTGGATCTCAATTAATTGAGAAACTGATTTGGAGTTTGCTAGTGAATTCACCTGTTATGCTGCGAAACAGTCATCCACTCTTGACGCTGGATCCCGGGGGATTCTGAATAAAAAACTGGCTACTAATCAGTATTCAATGTGTTTTTCATGAAAGAAAACAGCGGAGTTCAGACCTATTCGGAGTTCAGACCTTCTTGGAGAGCAGACCTTTTCGGAGTTCAGACCTTCTCGCAGTTCAGACCTTCTCGGACTTTATACCTTCTCAGAGTTTAGACCTACTCGTAGTTAAGACCTTCTCGGAGTTCAGACCTTTGCGGAGTTCAGACCTATTCGGAGTTCAGACCTTCTTGGAGAGCAGACCTTTTCGGAGTTCAGACCTTCTCGCAGTTCAGACATTCTCGGATTTTATACCTTCTCAGAGTTTAGACCTACTCGTAGTTTAGACCTTCTCGGAGTTCAGACCTTCGCGGAGTTCAGACCTTCTCGGAGTTCAGACCTTCTCGGAGTTCAGACCTTCGCGGAGTTCAGACCTTCTCGGAGTTCAGACCTTCGCGGAGTTCAAACCTACGCGAAATTCAGACCTTCTCGGAGTTCAGACCTTCGCGGAGTTCAGATATTCTCGGAGTTCAGACCTTCTCGGAGTTCACACCTGCGCGGAGTTCACACCTTCTCGGAGTTCAGAGCTTCTTGCAGTTCAGACATTCTCGGTGTTCAGAACTTCTCAGAGTTCAGACCTTCTCTGTCAAAAAGTCATGATCGAAACACAATTCAAAATCGCACTCAAAATATGAGGCCGTTCACGTTTCAAGCCAATCTATTTTAGTACGTACTTCATGTTTGTCTGTCATTTAAAAGTGACAGTCAGTCGGTCATTGCGAGACCGGGAATTCGGAATGGAAGAAGGTCTGTCAGTCATTTCGTGAACCAAGGATGCGACTTGTTGTACATTGATATGCATGAGTCCGCTTTGCATTTTACTGTGGTCGTTGTTGTTGTTGTTGTTGTTGTGGTTGTTGTTGTTGTTGTTGTTGTTGTTGTTGTTGTTGTTGTTGTTGCTGCTGTTGTTGTTGTTGTGGCATTTTCTAAAGACATCTTATCCTGTTTTGTAACAATCCGTCATGCCGTTCATCAATCAGTGATTGTCAGATAAGGAGACAATCGAAATGCGGTCAACTTTAGTGATTTATTGTTTTTTAAATTTTAGAGATAATTTCAACCAGTCATTGTCACCAACTCACCACAATCACATACCGTCAGATTTTAGTATGTTTCTGCCCGTATTTGCTTGGTTACTTTCTGTTACTTATTCTCTCAATGAACCATTTATTCAAGTATCGATAAGTCAAATCCGTTATTCATCACTCTGTCAATAATCAATCTGTCAATCATCTTATCAATCAATAACTCAATCAGACCTAATTTGCAGCCTCTGTATATGCCACCACAACCACTCACCATCAGGCAGTATGCTTCTGCCCATATCTGCCTGGTTGCTATCTGTCACCCTACAAATCCTACCAGTCGGTGTATCGGCTTCACCGCAACACCGAGTTCGCCACAGTGACCAATCATCATCGCTAACTGACAGTCAAGAGTCTGTCATTGACAGTCATCAACCAGTCAATCATCAGTCGTTTGATACAATCGTTCAATCGGCACAGCGAACCTTATTAGACAGTCATAATTTTCTAAATGATGATAATAACGATCACCGTTTGAATTCAAATGCGCGCCAAAATGACCAGTCACAATTGGATTCGCATGCGGAGCCGTATTTCGCGCCGCAGAAGATGATCAAACATCATGTGGATGAGATGGCATTGAAGTCAGATCAAATACATAATCCTTGTGATATGCCGAATGTCAGAGAGGCCACCTTTGAGGAGGTGTGTCTGAGGTCGTATAGAAAACGGTGAGTGAGTGAGTGAGTGAGTGAGTGAGTGAGTGAGTGAGTGAGTGAGTGAGTGGGTGAGTGAGTGAGTGAGTGAGTGAGTGAGTGAATGCAGGAACCATCTACACGATGCCGTCCAAGATCTCGAAGTCCGTCCGAAGTTGCTCATCCGACCGCTCAATTATCGCCCCACAATTAGCATAACTTTATTTAATGACTTTTGGCCGAATATGCAACCGGGTCAGTCAGACTGTCTCTCACTCACTCCTTTACTCACTCCCTTACTCACTCACTCACTCACTCACTCACTCACTCACTCACTC
>OZ038446.1:7664497-7679497 GCA_964036265.1 Daptonema setosum
TAGCCTATAGCGTACTCAAGGTTTCTTGTTACCCGAAAAACTTCTTGGCGCTCATTTTGAATTCAATTCTGTTTTTGGCGTGGTTTCAAATTTTCGAGATTTTTTTTTTCATAAAATTTGGATCACATAAGAAAAATGCGCTTGATTCGTTGCATGCATACGACAAGCCCACAGAATTAGTTTTGATTACAAGAAACCCTGACCAAGCTATAACGGCATTTATATGAGAAGAGAATAGTTGTACCATATTTCAGATTCACGCACTACTCCTAGAAATTAGAACTTTCCCAATGTTGTCCGATTTGTCGATTGAAACATTGCTTGACACAAGCTCTATTAGTCTGAAGTTGGAATTATCAGTAAACTTTTTTTCCGATTGAATTCAGTTTAGGAAACGGAATCATGCATTTGATTTTGCTACTTATTGTGCACATCTTAGATTTTGTCCTTCCATTTATGCATATGCTAATACGTTTGTTTGTTATTTTGACTGTTTTTCTACCATTTTGCCTGATTTAACATTTTACGCTATTCACTCTCTAAAGATATCAAAAAGGACCTTCGCAACACTGTTATTTGGAAAGTGGAATCCAAGTTAATGGGCTCAAACGTGTGAAATTCTTGATTCATACAGGGAAATGTCTTACTCTCAATCTACCTTGGAAATCTGCTATTTCACACAATTTTAGCTGACTTTTTTTCGCTCGAATTTCGCCTTGATTCCTCTTATCATTCTGAATTATATACTACTGTGCTCGTGTACTACTATAAGAATTTGTTAAGTTTTTCATTAATTGATCACTGTAACGTTGAATTTTAAATAAAAGAGTGTATATTTACCCAAAAAATTATCGTTGCTTGTTATCAATGGTCCCACAATTCCCAAATCCACGTAAGAAGCTGTCTCTCTCAAATTGAGCGAAATTCAGCGTCTCAAAATAAATTTGCAACTCAATTTTCAAGACGGCTTTTTAATTCAAGACACTTAACTGTAATAATTTTTTCGACCGGCTATTCAAAATAAAGTGTCCGCTTTTTTTTAAGGATAAGGCTAATCTCAAAAGCATCGTCCCCCCATAGTGTGTGCCGCCCTCTACCTCTAACTCCTACTGCTGCTACCGTAATAGCTCTCACCCCTCACGCAGCAAATCTGCCATGTAAATTTTTTTACCAAAAATGTTTTACCAGAAAATTTCAATTTTGACAAAATTTTCGTTCTTTTAAACAAAACTAAAAAATTTAATTTTTTTGCAGGACCTCAACGACGGCCAACGCGCCCGCCAGCAACAGGAAATGGGCGGCCGGATTCTCAGGCGGTTTGTGGGCGTCGTGATTTTTTGGATATTTCAAAAAAACTGTTTTGTCGGAATTGTGAATTTTGTGATGTTTTCTGCAAAAATGAGTAAAAATAAATGAGGTTTTTTCTGGAGTTGTTACTGAATACATGATGGAATTGTGAATTTTGTGATGTTTTCTGCAAAAATGAGTAAAAATAAATGTGAGTTTTATTCTGGAGTTGTTACTGAATACATGAGAGAAGGTAAACATTACAACAAGATACATAACAATGTTTGGGAGTCTTTGATATACGGTAAATGTGGTTCGTTTTCTGTCGTCTCTGAAGTTCGTTCATTTTTTGTATTATTGTATTTTTGTTCCCGCCATTCCTGTTTCGAAACAAATCGCTCTTACATACATTTGGTTGTTTTAGCTTTCTCCGTTTTTCAGGAGACCGAATTTGAATGCCCGCTATTTTTCTCGCCGAGATTTTTCACGTAAGGCTGCTTTCAGAGTAAAAAGGAAAGGTAAAAGGAAAGTAAAACGGAAATTTAAATCTGTAAGCCTATTGACCGGTAAATCAATTTTGTTCCCGAAAAAAAAAATTTTTGGTGAAACTGTTTACAGATTTTATTTTTTTACTTTGAAAACACCTTAAATTATTCCGTGTTTGATGTTTTCAGACTTGATAAGATGTTCACTGATCGTTTTGCGTTTTTTTGTGCATGCACGCTGAATTTCAACTAAAATAAGAATTAGCGAGATTTCAAATTCAAGTCCCTGCTCAATGGAGAATGCTATAAATGCACGTTTCTTCCCATATAATGGTCACCCTGTACTGTAACATTCCTTTCCGTATGTACATATCATGAATAGAAAATGTCGGTCTATGATTTTCCCATGTTCATTCATGAAATCTCTATTTATTTTCTCAGTATTACTTTTGCTGCTTGAGAAGCCAGCCGATTGAATAAAATCGTGATTGAGAAGAATTCGGAAGACTTTTGTATAGGTTAGCTCACAATAGAAAATAAAGTAAGAGGATGTTGAAAACTGTTTCCCCTTTTACAGCGGCATAAATGAAGATTCATCGAATGTAAATCATAAATGAGAATGTCTGTATACATTGTAACAGATTTTATGGCTGACTCACTGATGAGTTTTTACGTTCGTTCAAGCGAACAAGCTCAATGAAATAACTGAAATTTTGCGTAAGCTAATCAACCAAACTCAGGTAATAACGATATTATTTCATACAAACTAAATAACCTTGAACGATGAATGAACTTCAATAAATTTTATTCACGAATTTTCATCATTTTCTTCGTATGTATGTATATTTTGTACGTAAATATGATTGTATGTGCGGGATTGGCCTGGAAGTTTTGAATAGCAGCAAACAAGATATACAACCACCAAGATAAATTAATTTTTTTTTATAAAAATACACCATTATAACTCAATCAAAGGCATCCTGTTACTTACGTTCTTTTACACAAAAGAAAAAAACAACACTGTTTTGAAAGTTGAACACAAAGCTGAAAGAAAAATCAGCCTGTTAAAAAGTTCAAAAAGGGTTTTGAGTAACAGAACAAACCTGACTGAGCTATAAATAGAACGACTTTATAGTTGGCACAAAAAAGTACGACAAGGTGTTTGGCGAATGATTGATTGAAATAGTTGGCTGTTTTACGGCACAAAAAAACTGAATCAGTGGTATTTACAAACGACAAAAATATATATCAACAGTTGCGTAGTTAGAGATCCCACAGATATAAATCGCCGGGTAACAATCAATATCAATTAATAAAATTACTTGTTCTGCAGCCAATAAAGGGTTGTCAGCAATCATACAGAAAACTCAACAAAAAACTTGTTTCACAAAAATTTTCTTTTCACAAAGATTTTTCAGCAATAAGATTTAACTATTCTTTCTTCTCACAAAAAGAGGACAGTTTCCCATTTTTTCTCACCATCAATTTCGGTGACAGCCAACTACGACTTATTGGTCGAGAACAAGTACAATTTTGGGTTTAGAGAACAATTTTACACAACAAAACATAATTTTCATGATAGAAATCTCAATAACAACATGACTGGAGGGAAAACATTAGTAAACTACAAGAGCAAATTCTTGATGGAAACATGGAATTAATTTTCCGATCGCTTGGAACCTAGATAAAATATAAAAAACGTGACTCGCTCTAAGGTTCAGTTTGGGAATGGTCTTCGAGAACCACTTTACAAAAAATTAAGAAAACTAAATTTTTCGCGTAAACACATCCTCAAACATATTGAAAGAATGATAGCTAAAATAAAAATACCCATTCTTTCGATCTGCTGGCGCAGTTTTACATACCCCATGTTATTTTGTACATCTCGTGTGATTCAACGCGGTGTGGTGTAAAAATTCTAGACTAAAACCCATAGGGTATGTAATTCTGCCTGGCCTGACTGACATGGTATGTACTGAAATTGATCACAGACTTGCCAAGGGTACCACGAAGTAGGATACATCTGATTTGGATTCAAAAAATCGAAATTAACCTTCAACTTCAACCTCAGTTGCGGATTCCCATTATCCCTCATAAATGTTTAGAGTAACATACATAAAACTAATGAACAGCAGCTATATTTAATTGAAATTTAGCAGAAAAAATATTTGAAGCCGCAATGATGATAATCAAAAAAAACAATACATTGGCACCAAGACGAACTTTACAATAATAAACCTAATTTTACTAGAGACGATCATAAACACTGTTTCTATGGCTTGGAACTGTTATTTCGACTATATTTCATATTTTATAGTCTAATATTATGCCTTAAAGTCTTGATATATATTGGCTTACATCATTAATTTAAAGAAACAATTCAGGGCCATAAATAATTGTGAATTTTTAGTAAAAAATTTACAAAATAGGTAAGGAGTATCAAATTGAAGAAAGGTAAACCACAGGTTCAACGGCTAGTAACGACTAACACTAAAGCTAAGTAATTTGGAGTATTTTGAAAGGGTAATTAGCTTGCACGACGGAGGGTATAGCATAGCAACGGGGAATAAAATGTAAATTAATTAAACAAAATAAAATTAAATATTATAATAATCAAATTTGATTGTCTGACATCATAATCAAATGGAATATCACGACACGAAATTTGATAAAAAATATCGAGTTATTGAAAGAAAACTGAATTCTGGTGAGACCTAAATAAAATGGAAAATATTTTGTATATATCTGATTGACTAAAACCTATAATTCAAGATCTGTGTATACATGAAAGGTTGAGTGTTACTGTTGAGTACAGCAAACACCATACAAAACTGATAACATTTTGAATGTGCACTTGAATTGGCTTGTTTTTTTTATGAGTTTTCAAGGTAATGACGGAGAGAAAAGTAGTAAATACTCATGAACAATAGGAACAGGCGCGTATCCAAATTCAGTCACTTAATTAATAAACATACTATAAAATTGGCAACGTACATTACAGTACGGATGAGCATTATGTAGCAATCCGGAGACAAAAACAATATCAATTAAAATGCACTAGCGGATGAGAAGGGTTGGGAAAAAGTGTAATTCCCTCTTCTTGGGATTGGGAGTGTTCAAACAGTATAATTTGTTCCCTACTCACTCCCAAGGTGTAGGTAAAATGGCCTGACTTCTTGTTTGCCTCGTCCGTCAGTGAATTAATGTTTATCTACAACGAGCAAAATCTAACCCTTTGATTCATACTATATTAAAATGCGATTCTAGTATGACTAAATGACAGATTTACGAAACAAACAATCATTCTGGCGCCAATATGGATGCAAACTGAATTTCCTGACTGAATTATTCTCAACAAAATAATTAAAATCGAATTTCCTGGCGCCAAATTGCACTCTTTGACTTTGAGTCAACTGTTCAACAGCTGGTAAAGATGACGCTCAGTCGTCTGTTAAAAACTCTTGAAATTTATATTCAAATCTTTTACGTTTATAAATTTAATTCAAAACTTGAAAACATTTCCTAATAATATATCATAATGACAACAATCGGATCCAGACTTCGGACAAGATGGCCCAGGTGGCGGACTCCGTGTGGACGACAATCCTGACCACCCTGATCAGGGCGGTCGAGTTCAGTTGGGCGTAGGCCTGACCGTTTTGGCCGAATTCGGCCACCGTATACCATCGTATACTGGATTTCTGATCCACATAGGATGGCATCGTGTAAAGTAGTTCATCTGACGACACTTTATCATCCACCACGGAGACTTCCAGCGTGGAATTGTAGAACTTGTCGTCGGGGTGCTCAAAGTTGCCCGAGCGGAAGAGCAGGGCTGAAAAGTTAGTTGAGTGGGTGGTGAGTTAGTGAGTTGAGTGAGTGAGTTGAGTGGGTGTGGGTGAATGAGTTGATGAGTAGAGTGAGTGAGTGAGTGAGTTAAGTGGGTGAGTGGAGTGGAGTGAGTGGTGAGTTGAGTGGGTGAGTAGAGTGGAGTGAGTCAATACCTTGAGTAATTAAGTGGAATTAAATGAGTTGATAAGTTAAATTCAGTGAGTGAGTCAGTGAGTTGATAAATAAGTGAGTTGTTTTAGCGACAAGTAAAGACGATACTCAAAAGAACATGAATTGACTTGGAATCAGTTGTGAGTTGGCTGACCTGACCGTAAGTGATAGTGAGTGTTCTGACACCAAGTAAATGAAGTGGTAACAATAGCGGACGAGAAAGGGTGGGAAAATGGAATTCCCCCCTCTTTGGCGTATTCAAAAAGTTGAATTTGTTCCATAAGGTGTAGGTAAAACGGCCTAAGTTCTGCTAATTTCCCCCTCTTTGACAAAATTCCCCTCCCTTTGGAGATTTAGCTCGTCCTCCAGTGAATACTGACACCAAGTAAATGAAGTGGTGTAGTGAGTACATCAATTTACTGGAAGGCAAAACTATTGAGTTTTCTTTCTTAACGTTTGAGTTATTCATGAAAAAAATATGTTTTTTATAAACCAACATTCAATACGTGCCGGTGTGATCAGCTCGAATTGAACCCAGTCGTTCTCCTGTGGCAGTAGGCCCCAGAAGTAATTATTGCCCGAATAGCAGGCTTCGAGCGAGAATTTTTGGTAGATTTTGAGCGAAGTGGACACTTTGGCCGGCGGATTATCCGCATGCGGTCGGTGCATAACCTGTAAATAGAAGATAATCAGGTGGATATAAAGATTGATTGATAACTATGAGGAATTTTAATGCGCTTGAATAAAAAAATAATAACTGTTTCGTCAGAAAAGTTCGTATTTCACGGATGCCGATTTTTATTATTATTTTGGTTTCAAAGTTGGGTATCAAGCAAACGTTTTAATGTAGCGAAAATTTCCTTTCCTCTATATTAGTGGTTACGGTTTTAGGTGGACTTTGCAGGTGATTGAAGTACATAAACAATTAATTTCATTTCACTCAAATCAAAATTAATGAGCACATCAAATCAATTCAAGCCTACATAAATGACACAGAAAAAGATTAATGTTAGCAACATAGAAGACAAACTTGGCTAAACGAAAGTAGTGAATCTTCCTGAATAATCAAGCATTATTGAAAAATTTGCCTGATTTTCTATATAAAAAATTTCCCGAATATTTATTGTTATAAATACAGCAACAACTAAAATCAAAACGTCTATTTATCAATAAAACTTCCCCGCTCAGCAAATCATACAGTGTGGTTGAATTACGCATCAGTAGAAGTATAGAACTGAACTTTAGGCAAGCGCTTCTGTCCGACTACACTACGCATGAATAAATACCACCACACCACATTTGAATTCAAAAATGTCCTTAGTTAGTTCACGCTGATTAGTCAGTTTTGAAGATTTCTTGCGCGCCAAATTTAAATTAAAAATTTAGAAATGAGCTCACACTAATTGACCAGTTTGAATGATACTTCCGTGTTATTTAATTTTGCGCACCGTGTAGTTGGATAAAGGCGTTCAGATAAAGTTCTGTTTTTATACTGAAGAGTAATTTAACTAGTGTCATAGAAGCAAAACAGCAGCTAAATCAGTCGACCAAAGTTAAGAAAGCCAACATCTAGCAAGCGTTTAAGACTGCTTACACGCTTCACGAGTTCCTAGAACCAAAATTTAATATTAGATATAATTTTTCTAATTATTACAGAAGATTATCTGGTAACAGCAGACTGTATATTCAAACAGAAATTTTGGCGCACATAACTGTGAAAAACTTCTTAGCGCCCAACATGCGTTTGGTCAGTGGTGTAACGTTTCTTCCACACCGAAATCAAGGTATAAAATAGATTTTTTACACTGAAACCAAGTAACCGACACCAGTTTCAAATAGTTACCGGACTAAACTACTCTACAGTACTACACATATTTATGAAGCCACACAGCATGCTTTACGCTGCACTATTCAAAGATGTAACCTACAAGCTCATACATCCTATAAGCTCATTTCACAGATAAGCTCACTCATTCATTAATCAACAAACACAATGATGTTTCACCGTCACCAAGAAAGAACACCATTTGAAACATTTCACATTCTCATTTGCATAAGAATTAAAGGCATACTATTTTCAGTTTCAGACGAAGCTCTTATTCCTCAGTGACTTCTTCAAGAAAGTTGGCCACATGATTTGAACCTACGACCTACCGATCGCACGTCTAACCACTGAACCACTCGGCCATCGCACCCACTAACCGGTTTGCCAAAATCCTTCTCTTTGAGCTTTTGCACCTTGCCCTTTAATGACGAATGCACGCCAATGTGCTGGAATATGGACGGTTTGCGTCGAAAGGCGAACTGCTTCTTCGTCTGAAAATAGATACGCAAATTTTTGTGCAATTTTTTTGCATTTAAATGTGATGCGATGATTTTTAAATCCCCATTTTTCATATTTTATAAATACTAATATTCCCCACCATATCTTTCAAGACAATCGCTCTCACAACAACATACTTATAAATTATTCAGTACATGAACTTGAATCAGTATCAGACCCGTTAAACTGATTCATACCAAACTATTTCACTTGAAATATTACAGTGAACATATTGAATCCCCCTACTATTCACCAATCTCAACATCCTGTTCTCTTGTGTTGCAGTCTAAAGTAAAAAAGTTTTCATGGCTTGTGTAGATTTGCGAAGCATAAAAACACTTGCGCGCTAGTGTTACTAATAGCCCATTATCTGTTTTCTAGCGTCAGATCACATGTAGTGAAGTGGATTCGACAAATAAATGTATGAAAAAACTATAGTTTTTTGTTACAGCGTGAGATAGTCATGCCGATGCTTTATAACTCTGTTGCGTGATAATCTGAAAAAAAAAATTCATCCTACGTCATTCATTATATTCAGAACAACAACAACAGTCACAACATTTTATCATGAATTTGAATGCGCGGCGGCGTAATAGCATAGCGCAACGAAGTAGCATGTGTTTTGTGTTGAACGCGCGTGAGCAACGCTTCGGCCCAGATCAGCTTGGTCACTAGCGGACGAGGGGAGAACGGAAAAGTGGAATTCCCCCCTCTTTGGCAGTTCCGAAAAGAAAAATTTGTTCCCTAAGGTGTAGGTGAAATGGCTTCAAAACTGCAAATTCCCCCCTCTTTGACGAAATTCCCCTCCCTTTGGGAAATTAACTCGTCCGCCAGTGAGCTTGGTTGACATGATGCTAAACGTGAAAGCAGTGCACATAACAAGACAAAGTGGGCATAGAGAATAAAATTCGCTGATTGGCAGACAAATCAGAAATCATCAACACCAAAGATAATTCGGAAATTTTGTGACCATCTGACCAAACTTGATTTCAATCACTTCGAATTTCGATATGAGACTGAAAAGTGCATGAGCCGTGAACTACGTTTCATAGCAATCGGATAATAACGGTTGCAGGCTTGAGTGCATACCGCAGGAGCATGCCAGCCGTTGAACCAAACTTTTCGGAGCTCAGAACACACAATTATAACCTCCCAATCATAACCGAAGGAACGAGTCTACATCCAAACAAATGATATTTATCAATTCATAGTCAGCAACAACAACAACAACAAACAACAATGGTAACAACAACAGTAAAAATATCAACAACAGTAACAACAACTACAACAACAACAACGACAACAACCACTAACACCACAATATCCACAACAACAGCAAAATATAATTACCAACCTTCTGACAGATTTTCGCTGATTTCTCCGGACTGCAATATCTGGTGGTGAACACGTGATCCAGCAGCCAGTCCACTGGTTTCTCACGGTAAAATAGCAGGATGAACTGCACGATCAGCGGCAGTTCGGAGGTTTTGAACATTTTGCCGATGAAACCGAGCGAACTGCAAAAGTACATAGTCTTTTAATAAAGAAAATATTAAGCCTACACAATAGCAAATGAATTACTGTTCCAAAACAATGTGTGAATTCCCCGTAAATTCATGACACACGACGTAGACTTATACTTCATTTTGATGAACGTAACTTATTTACAAATTTACCAACCTGAATTCGAGCATGAGCCACTGTTGCGATGAATGTTGCATGATGTACGTGTGCATCATTGATATGTAGTCTGGTTTGGTGATCACATCGTCCTCTAGTTGCTGCAGTATAAAAATAAGTTGTTAAATTTTATTATTTACTTAGTCTTACTGAAGATAATTTTTGAAATAGAAGATTCACTCATAAACTAGATTGCCGTTTATCAGCTTATTTCATGCGTATCAGTGCTTTTCTGTCTGGAAAAGTCTGTATTATACTTACTTTACTGAAGATGATATAATTATTTTCAAACAAATATAGGTTTCGCTTTTCGCTTATGAACTCATATTGCTATTTTATTTGCATATTTCCTTAATTTCTCGTGCGCATCACTGCTCTGCTCTGTCTCGAACTAGTCTTACAACGGTCCGGTAAAACTCAATAAGCTAAGTAACTCCAAATAACACGTTTCAGGTGACAGGATATCTGATCACAAAAGTCCTTTGTAACATCAGATATTTAGTTCAAAGGTCACATCAGTTGAGAGTTTGTCTTCACCAATCAGTCAACATTTAGTCAACTGATCAGAGAGTGTGTAACAGGTATAACATCATTTGTGACTTTTTTTCAAATACACGGCCGCGTATCGAACCATCGGCCGTTCGATCTCAAGTCTGACACCCGACCGACTGCGCTAAGGATACGACGCGCCGCCATGTAATATTATGAGCTATGTTGCTGATATGCATTGACTCTCTCAAGAGCGGATGAGCAAAGTCAGAGAACGACTAAAAAAGTTGAATCGTTCATTCAATTTTATCTAAAAAATCCGGTTAATGAGTCTTACAGAGGACAAATTGACAATGCTGAGTACGCGTAGGTTATACCTGTCCTATGTATAACTCAACAAACTAATTTCTTAAAGTCGGCCCTCTGCAGACTGATACCATTTGAGGATGCCGCATCACGTCTGATCCTGCTTACCAGGAAGTTTGGAACGAGTACACTAAACTATTAGGATGGTTATGATCACTCGACTAAGGCACGTCCGTTTGCGAGGGCACGAAAAATCTACTTTCTACTGAAACCAGCTTATCTCCAGAGTCCACAGTAACGCTCTCCTGTATAGCCAGCACTTGGACATGAACAGTACCGCCCACGAAAACGACAACCAACCAAATAGTATCTACCACGTCGCTGGCAGTACATCATCAGATAAGCGTAGTCGAGATTCTGCTTGGTCCGCCAGCGCATTCGCTCCGGTGGATCATCGAATGTGGATGGAATCGTGTCCAACTCGGGATAGTAATCGGGCGATGGCGAGATCACCTGGAAAGTTTATAATAAAATAAGGTAAAGGGTAGAATTACTATGCTATATTGACATTTATATCTAAAAACGTGGACGAAATCGTTGTATTTGAATTACAGTAAGGAAAGCGTACGGTATCTAAATATCCAATTATATTGTTTCTTTCTATAAACGTGGACGGTATCGTGTCCAACTCGGGATAGAAATCGGGAGTCGGGATATGGTGAGATCACCTGGGAAGTTTAGATAAATATTCATGAATTTTTCAAATCATTACATATCCAGATTTTCCTGTTTATCGTGAGGCGCGTTTTGGCGCACAAATTTGAGTTCAAACTGATTCATTGTCAACAATTCGAGTCAACATACCAACGTTGGGCCTAATTCATTGTGTTAACGAGTCGAAAGAACTAATTTAGATAACATACTACCTTGATTGACCAAGCCATACATTAAGAGCAATTAACATTTTTCGAACGAAAAATAAAATTTTGTAGCGGGTAGCCCATAATTCATCACTTTGGTTTTTGACTCCCCCTCAAAATCATTTGAAATGAAATCGATACTCCTGAATTTAGCATGAGCTACACCAAACTTCCAGTTCTCTAACTTCATAGTTAGAGAAAAGCAACCATAAAAAAAAATCTACTCAATCTAACCTCCAAACACCCGTTATTGATAATCCGTTTTATTATAATATAACTTTCTTAATAGTTTAAATATTCCTTTACACAAAAGAAACTGGCTGATCTAACCTCTAAATACCCGTTATCGATAGCCCGTTTGAATTCGCTACTTATAGCCTGCGTCTGCTCCTGCACCCACGGCGACACGGAGCCGCGCATATCAGCCAGGAAGACGACGATAAGCACCTGAAATTTCAAATTTTTGAAAAAACATTAGGTTCAACAGGCAATCAAAAATGTTCATAACCCCGAAAGGGTTGCTCGGTTACTATTTATTGTTATAGGACGAAAAATTTACTCACCCCCACAAGCCATAAAGATAAACCAGTTGGTAAGTCAATCCCAACTCAACTGTATTGTGCTTCACACACAATAACAATCAGCACGGCAAGGAAAAACAGATTGGATAAAACAATGTTTGTTTTATCCACATTGCCAAAGGCAATTTGCCATGCTTTAATCCAACTGAGCAGGGGTGGGCCGGGTTTTTTGGCGTTTTGAAGGGGTGGGGGGGGGGGGGGTAGCCGACAGAAAATCCCATTTTACCCGACCTGTCCGAAAAGTGGGGGGGGGGGGGTAAGGTCGGGTAGGGAGAAGGGGGGGGGGGTAGAAAAAAAATTCGCATAAAACGCTTGTTTTTGCTAAAAAAAATCTTCTATTATAAGGTATAAACATCACATATACCGGTTTTTTCAGGTTTTAAGCAAGAAAATTGACCCAGAAAACGTGTTTCTTCGAAAAAAAAATCTTACAGCCAGAAAATTTTGAAAAATGAGCCTCAAAATCTAGGTTTTGAGGCCGATTTTCTCAAAAATTTCGAGTAGGGGGGGGAGGGGGTAGGCGACCTAAATTTTTGTCTAGGGGGGAGGGGTAGGCTACCCGCCGACCCTGAAAAGTGGGGGGGGGGGGTAAACCCCCCTACCCCCTGCGGCCCGCCTCTGCAACTGAGAATGTTTTATGAAAAACGGCGTGCCAAAATAACACTTCCATTTTACTTTCTGTTGACTCTACCATATTGCCCAGCCCTGCCAAGGAAAGCCTTGCTGAGGGTGTTTATTTTGCTAAATTTCTTTGTTTGCTCTTGCTGAATTTTTCCTATACAAAACGGAACGGAAGCTAAAAAAATACCGACTTTAGCATGCGTCATATAAACATACATTATCGCCCGAACGACATAGACATAACATAACGCATAAAAAGTCGCTCTCACAAACATATCCAGCGTGATTACGAATAAAAAAATTCGCTATCACCAAAACATGCGCGAACACGGTATATTTATGGTTAAATTGTCAAAAAACACTGAACATGTTACGTGTAATTTCCACATATAAAGTTTTTAGCCAACCACTGTTTGACCAAAAATTGTTTCAAATATAGTCACTCCCTCACTCGAGTATTGACAGTTTCAAGGGCTGGCATTGCATCATAACATCACACAATAAAGAAATCGCAACAGCCGAAAACAAAAAAAATAATTCCATTCGTTTTCTGACACAACCAAAAATGAGAAACTCCTTCATTCACTCAGTTTTTCTTCGCATCCGCCAAACTCCTAAATAACCAGAAATAACCTGTTTGAATTCTTCAGGTCGCAAATTGTCGATCAGTGACTGCAATGTCGTGTGCAGGTAGGACATCTGTAATTTAATTACTGATTCAATTATAAGATTGATGACTGTAAGATTGATTAAATGACTGACTTAACGATCGTTAAAAAGACATGAAGATTACTTAACAGATTGATAAACAAAGACGGATTGATTGAACGACAGATACACTTATTGATTGATTGCCTGAGAGACGGACATATTTAGTGAATGATTGACAGATAGATCGAAAAAAACATTGACTGACTGAGCGACACGGCAGGCATATTGATTGATTAAAGGATATATCAACATGACAGACATATTGATCGATTGACTGACTGAACTGATAGACATTTTGATTGATTGATGACTGATTGATCGGGAGACATCTTGATTGATTGGATTGACTGATTTATTTACAGTTACAGACATACTGAATGATAAACTGATTGATTGACAAGCACAAGCATATTGATTGATTGGATTGACTGATTGATTTACAGACATACTTAATTATAGACTTATTGATTGACAAGCATCTTGATTGATTGGATTGACTGATTGATTGATACGACAAGCATATCGTCTGATTGACCAAACCGACGACACGACAGACACATTGATTGATTCACTGATTGACTGACCAACTATGACAACATGGAACAAGGAAAAACAATTCTCTCGACCTCCACTTACCTTCTCTCCTAACACAACCATAATTCAGAAACTCTTCTTTACCGGCATGACAGAATGGAAATTAATAAACGAGTTCTAGTCTAGTCCTACCAAGAAACGGAAACACTTCAAATATCCTGGTAGGATTCGAACCCACGACCTTCTGTTCAGTACACAGAAATACTGATTGTCCGACCGAACTATTGACTGACAGAGTAACTCATGGAACAACTAAACAGTTCTCTCGACGCCGACTTACTTTTTCTCGTGGCACGGTGGGTATGCCAATAACGTAGTCATAATTGCGTCTGTACCCACTGGCCAAACGCAACGACGGTTGCAACGCATTGACGTTGGGCACATTAAGCAGATGCGGCAGCCAGTCGTAGATGTTCGGCACGGCGATATCAGCGAACAACTAAAAAGATTTCCGAACTAGAAGCTTTCAAGGTTTCTATTGGAATTTCGTCATTTACTGAACTTAATTCATCACGGTACACTTATTGATAATCAGACTGGCGTTTTCGAATAAATGGACGGGTGGAGCAATGAGAGAAACCTCGAAGCAACGCGTCAGTTTTCGAGGCTGGCGCCTTACGCACTGGACTAGACAGGCAACAAATTACTTCAATTCAAAACTTAAAAAATGAAGAACTTGATAAAAAAGAGAGTTTACACTTTTGCCTGTGATTTAATATTTTCTCATGGAATTAGAGGAATAAAGTGCCATCTTACTTCACATGAGGCAATTTTACTTCACATGAGGCAATCTTACTTCACTCACATGAGGCAAGAAAAGTACAGTCAGTTTTCAAAGGTAACTAACGGTTCCGTTGCCGGCAGTTCGGTTTCTGGCGCCGGGTGCCGTCCCATTGGCACTGTCCGAATACCACGAACCAGCCGAATCCAGTCCACCACCGCCGTTGGTTAAACTGCGACCGGAGAGTGCCGCTCGCATTTCCTGAAAATGAATATTATAG
>OZ038446.1:7684497-7691997 GCA_964036265.1 Daptonema setosum
AATCGGTTTTCCTCGGAAGGTTACCTCAATTGGGTGGTTGTCGAAACAGTCCCATAACTTCTCGATCTTTGTTTTCGTACCAAATTCTTTTGTACTTTGAATGTGGGACTGCAAAAAATAAGTTTTCAAAGTTCTAATTTAAAAAGCGACTTCCACCCTACTCCTTTCCCCCACAAACGCGCAAAGTCCCAGAATTTTTCACTTGTCTTCTTATTTTCTTATTTTCCTATTAATCTGGGACATGAAACTCCAAGGAAAAATACAAAACTAAAAGCGCGTAAGGTCCTGTCAAAATCTTGTAGGCTCCAACTGCTTCGTCTTCGGTACATTTTTTTTGTTAAAATACAATCGTGCAGTGTCTTCGATTCCAATCGATTAAAACTTCTCTTGGCAAAGGAAAATATTTGCTACTTCAATAAAGTTTTTTACTTCGTTTATATCTAGTAGTTTGGAGCCTACTTCTGTCTCAATAAAAATCACTCACTCCCTTGTCCAGGGTTCAGTCAGTCGAGTCCCAGGTTTTGTGCACTTTCCTAAATTTCTGACAGCCCGTTCTAATATAAACTGGGACTTAAAAAAATCAAATATTCTCATCTGATTCCAAAGCTTGAACGACAACCATTCAAAAATACTGACTGAACCCGCCGCCACTATCCGAATTCCCTTTCTAATAAAATTTGCTGATGATAAAAAAAAACAATTTCTCTTACTTCAATCGATTTACGTTGTTTTATATTTAGTAGTGTGGAGCCTACTTCTGTCTCAATCAAAACTGCTCACTCCCTTGTCCAGGGTTCAGTCAGTCAAGTCCCAGGTCTTGTGCACTTTCCTAAATTTCTGACAACCCGTTTTAATATAAACTGGGACTTTCACTGGGACTGGGACTTTAAAAAAATCAAATATTCTCATCTGATTCTAAAGCTTGAACGACAACCATTCAAAAATACTGACTGAACCCGCCACCACTATCCGAATTCCCTTTCTAATAAAAATTTGCTGATGATAAAAAAACAACTTCTCTTACTTCAATAGATTTTCGTTGTTTTATATCTAGTAGTGTGGAGCCTACTTTTGTCTTAATCAAAACTACTCACTCCCTTGCCCCAGTGTTCAGTCAGCCAAGTCCCAGGTCTTGTGTGTTTTCGCGATTTCTGACAGATTGTTCTAATATAAACTGGGACTTTAAAAATCGAATATTTTCATCTGAATGAAAAACTTGAACGACAACCACTCAAAAAACTGTCTGAACACGCCACCCTACCTGAATTCCCTTTGCATTCGGTCAGAGCGTCCCAGATTGTTTCACGTATTTTTCTTCAATTTTCTTCTAATTTCACTTCTTGTTTATGTAAAATCTGGGACATTTATATTTTTATAAACAAAATCTAACAATGAAATAAATTCAACTGACCGAATGCAGTTTCCCAACTCTCTTCTACCACTTTCCCTATCAAAGCAAACATAAAAAAACTCTTGCAAACGGAAAAAAACATTACTCTTATGAAACCACTTCCTTCCATTCGTTCAGTCATATCCGTGTAGTCCCAGAACCTTTTCGGTGTTTTGTTTGAGTTGGCAATGTTTTATTTGTGTCTGGGACTCAATTTATTCTCTATTGACGGAAAATCATCTAAAACGACAACCAATGAAAATGACTGAACGTGCCTTCCCACTCCCTACTTTGAACGCGTCTAGTGCCAGTCCCAGTATTCTTCGGTGTTTCAAATGTTTCTACTTATATTCTTCTTCTTTATATGGGACTGTCTTTTTTTACAAATTCTGAATTACGGAAAACTATGCTACAAAGGTTTCGGACGCGTTCTTCGACCCACTCCCAAGAAAATTTCTTGAAACGAGAAATTTTCTTTTCTAAAACTGCTTCCCTCCCCTCCACCCACCCGCTTCTGGTGAACGATTGGCCGAAGAGCGGATGGCGAATGGCGAAACAGCGTGGCGAACGGCGAAACAACCGATCATTCGGCGAAACGGCGACTACCGATAGCAAAGTTAAGTTTGTTTGTTTGTGTATTTTTGTGTGATTGGTTTGACTGTTGGGGTTTTGTAACATTTAGATGAGTTTTAGACAGTCATTAGGATTTTTATCACCATTATTTAGACTAACCTTTTTTAATTGCAGGCACGACGTGATGGGCCGATGACTCACTCATTTACTAGTTTAGATACTCATTTACTGACTCACTCGGGCGCGGTGGCTGGTTGGCTGTCGCTGGATGCAAAGTTAAGTTTGTTTGTTCTTGTATTTTTGTGTGATGGTTTGAATGTTGGAGTTTTGTAATATTTAGATGAGTTTAGACAGTCATTAGGTATCTAACCAATATTTTGTCTAACCTTTTTTTATTGCAGGCACGACGTCATGGGCTGATAACTCACTCATTTACTAGATAAGTAACACATTTACTGACTCACTCGGGCGCGATGACTGGTTGGCTGTCGTTGGTGGCTGCAGTTGGTTGTTGTTTTCACGATTTTAGCTGCCAAAATCAGGTTTGTTGTCTTTTTATATTTTGAATGACTGGAATGCCTGAGTTTATTCGTGAGCTTTAGCAAGCTTAGCTAGTTTATCAAAGTCAAATAATATTTTGTACTGTACGTATTTTTTTCACGTATCGTGGGTGACTCAAAATGGCGGACTCAAGCGGAACCCACGACGAAATGACAAGGAACAAGCAACTGCCGTTGGTTGTTAGTTTGAACTTAGGCAATTGCAAGGTTTGTGGTCGTTTTATTTTTTGTGTGATTGGAGTGACTGTGACCATTAGTTAAGTTTTAGAAAGCTTAGCTAGTTTATCAAGTCTCTTTATATATTACATACTGTAAATACTTTTATTTCATACATATATCGTGCGTCACACAAAATGGCGGGCTTTGACGAACTCAACATGACGAAATGAGTGGCTGCTGGTTTTGTTAGTTAGTTCAAACTGTTGTGGATCTAGGTTTGTCTCGTTTTATCACTTGGTTTGACTGGTGTGAATGATGTCAGTTGAGAGTTAGCAAGTTTAGATATGTAGTTTATCAAAATTCTCCTTTTTTATCATGCACTGCAAATACTTATTTTCATATATCGTGGACCACGGAAAATGGCGATCTCTGGCTGTGGCGAACTCGAGGCAACATGGTGAACTCCAGGCTACAGTACATGGTGAACTCCAGGCAACATGGTGAACTCCAGGCAACATGGCGAAACTGATGGCTGCTGTTTCGTTAGTTCAAACTGTTGTGGATACAGGTTTGTCATGCTTCATTTCTTAGTTTGATGATTGGCATGATTGATAGTTGAGATTTAGAAAGCTTAGCCAGCCTAAATCGAGTTTCGTGTATGTGAAATCCAAATTTGCCTTTTTTCATATCCAACCAAGGCCATACGGCAATGAACATCGAACCCGAAGTGAAGGTGTGGCCAACGGTGGATTCGACGCAGTTTGTTGGTTTTAACTTTAATGGACTGCAGGTTTGTTCCAGTTTTTTTAAATTTGTGTGACTGCGGTATGACTGCAATGGTCAGGTGAGCTTAGCCAGTCAAACTATTGTTTATTGTTTTTTCCTTGTATAAAAAATTGTCCTGTGTTTCATATGCATCGAGTTGAATGGCATGACCTTGAATCAAACCAGGTCCAGGTCAAGTTGGTCAACTTTCCATTGGTCATCGTAGGAGGCGTACTCGGCTGTGAGCATACAGACCTGCTATACTGTAGGTACAGTATACTCATGGAGTCGAATTAACTGGTTGGTTATTTACTATGGATTGAGTGATTGTTTCATTGATATAAACTGTGACTCACTAACTAGTTTTAGGTTTTTATCGGTTGGTGTGTGTTTGTCGTATTCCTGAATGACTGGGTTAGAGAGAACATAGCTATAACTATCAATTTATAGTTAACTGTCGGAGTTGCTGACTCGCGACTCCAGAGTTTCATTGGCGACTCGGGCAGTTCATTGGCGACTCGGGCAGTTCATTGGCGACTCCGGCAGTTCATTGGCGACTCCGGCAGTTCAATGGCGACTCGGGCAGTTCATTGGCGACTCGGGCAGTTCATTGGCGACTCGGGCAGTTCATTGGCGACTCGGGCAGTTCATTGGCGACTCGAGCAGTTTATTGGCGACTCGGGCAGTTCATTGGCGACTCGGGCAGTTCATTGGCGACTCGGGCAGTTCATTGGCGACTTGGGCAGTTCATTGGCGACTCCGGCAGTTCAATGGCGACTCGGGCAGTTCATTGGCGACTCCGGCAGTTCAATGGCGACTCGGGCAGTTCATTGGTGACTCGGGCAGTTCATTGGTGACTCGGGCAGTTCATTGGCGACTCCGGCAGTTCATTGGCGACTCCGGCAGTTCATTGGCGACTCGGGCAGTTCATTGGTGACTCCGGCAGTTCAATGGCGACTCGGGCAGTTCATTGGTGACTCGGGCAGTTCATTGGCGACTCGAGCAGTTCATTGGTGACTCGGGCAGTTCATTGGTGACTCGGGCAGTTCATTGGCGACTCCGGCAGTTCATTGGCGACTCCGGCAGTTCATTGGCGACTCCGGCAGTTCATTGGCGACTCGGGCAGTTCATTGGTGACTCGGGCAGTTCATTGGCGACTCCAGCTGTTCGTTGACTTCAGGTGGACTCATGAAGTTGATGTGGAATAAATTGGTTGGTTATTTTTCATTGATTGCGTGTTTATTTCATTTTTATATAAACTGCGACTCACTAATTAACTTTCTCAGGTTTTCATCGGTTGGTCCATGTGTGGTTGTCATTAGGCTGAATGACTGAGCTGAGCTACGGAGTACAAAACTATAACCATCCGATTTATAGATCACTTTTGGAGTTGCTGATTCGCGACTCCAGTGGTTCAATGCCGACTCGGGCAGTTCATTGGCGTCTCCAGATGTTCATCAAAACCAACGGTGGACTAACTTACTCGGGTGCATCAGATATTGTTCATACTGGTTGGTTCCTACTCATTTTTTTCCATATTTTATTAACGACTTATTTAATTATTTTTTCTCAGGGTTTCAGTGGTTGAGCAATGCGTGATTGATATTGTAACGTTGCATGATTGATTTCAGAGAACACAGCTAAATATCAGTTTTGTAGATTTCACCTCAACGCTGACTGTTCTGGCGACTCCGGATGCTCAATGGTGGGATCGTTGACGGGATCAATTGGTTGTCGTTCAATGGTTGGTAGCTTCTTTATTCTTTTTCATTCAACAAACTCAATGACTCATTTAACCAACTATCTCAGGGTTTTCAGTGGTTGGTCAATGCGTGATTGAATGAATGATTCCAGAGAACATAGCTAACTATCAGTTTTGTACATATGTAGATTCCGTTCCGATGTTTGGCGACTCCACTCTGGCGACTCGGGTTGGTGGACGGCGACTTCATACTTGTGGCCAGGGCGACCCCGATCTTACGCGACTTCAGGAGCTCGTTGACGAGATTGGTCACTGACTTTCACGGGTGTATCGGAATCGGATCATACTGGTTGGTTATTACTTAATTCGTTTGGCTTATTTCATTGAGCAAACCATGTGACTCATCTAATCAACTTTTCCAGAATTTCCAGCGGTTGGTCAATGCGTGACTGATAATTTTGTAGAATGACTGGTTTGAAAGATCATAGCTAACTATCAGTATTGTAGAATCCAGTTCTGTGGCGACTTCACACTGGTCACTGGCGACTTCACATGGCTCACTGGCGACTCCACACGGCTGACTGGCGACTTCACATGACTCACTGGCGGTTTCCCTTGGCTCACTGGCGGCTCCGCATGGCTGACTGGCGACTCCGTTTGGCTCACTGGCGACTCCGCTTGGCTCACTGGCGACTCCACTTGGCTCACTGGCGACTCAACTTGGCTCACTGGCGACTCCACTTGGCTCCTGGCGACTCCACTTGGCTCACTTGCGACTCCACGGCTCACTAACGACTCCATACGGCTCACTGGCGACTCCATTTGGCTCACTGGCGACTCCACAGGGCTCACTGGCGACTCCATACGGCTCACTGGTGACTCCACAGGGGCGACTCGGACTGTTCAATGGCATCACCGACTGACTGACTTGCCGGACGATCATCACATCGGAGCACTGGTTGGTTACTTGTTGTTGACTGCCAATTACTTTTCTCAAACTATACGACTCATCTAATCAACTATCTCAGGTTTTCACCGGTTGGTCAATGCGTGATTGCTATTGTGTTATTGAATGATTGATTGAGAGAACATGGCTAACTATCATTATTGTAGACTTCATGGCGACTTGGCGATGTTCAATAACGACTTCACGTTGGCAGATGTGTCGACTTCAGTGGTTCGTTGACGAGATCGGTGGCTTGACGTTCTCCGGTGCAGTTGATTCGGTTCATACTGGTTAGCAGCTCCTTATTTCCTTTTTATCATTTCAATAAATAAACCACCCGACTCATATAATCATGTTCTCAGGTTTTCTAGCGGTTGGTCAATGCATGATTGTTACTTTTATATTGAATGACTGTTTTCATGGAACAAATCTCACTTGTTGACTTATTGTAGACTTCTTGTGGACGTTGGCGACTCGAGTTGGTTGGCTGGCAACTTGGAAGGGAGCGACTTGTGCTGCCCATCTGCGAGTTCATACTGGCGACTCGGATTCCTACTTTTCCTATCCACACCAGCGCGGCACTGTCTCTTCTGACTCGAAAGACTCTGATATGATACTTGACTTTACCGTTTTTATTTTTTCGTTGTTACTCGTTTTTTTTTCATGCTCGATATTTCTATGCTCGAAAACCTTTTTTACTTATTATTTACTAACTTATTTCATCTACTGTAATTACCTGCAATTTCGTAATATTCAGTTGATTATATTTTTGCTATATTTCAATCTACTTTATTCAATTTATGGCATTCTAAAATCTGCTTACTTCATTTATTTAAAATCTTTGATTTACTCTACAACTATTTATATTTCATGCAACTATGCACGTCGCAAATCTTTCGCAAATCAAATATTTTTCGTCTCATTATGTTTTTTTTTCTTTTTGATGAACTTACTCTTCTTATCTATACTAGAGTATCATATTCTTGCCTTCTATGTTTATTTTATATCTGCCGTACTGGTGTGTCCTGGCGGACTTGACTCTGCCTTCGGGCGGGGACACCAAACCACCGTTTGCACGGCGATCAGAGACCCGCCTTCTCGTTGGCGCCGTGTGTCAGTACGAGAGGGAGAATCATGAACTATGAAGCGTCATGAACCATTTACCGAAATTTAGATTAGATGATTCTCCCACTCCGAAACTAAGAGGTCTCAGTGTTTTTATTTACGTATTTTGCTCATCATATTAGTCATTGTGTCGCTCATCTTTTCAAATGCCAATAAAATATAATTTTAAACGGATGTCGATGTACTTTGGCTTACTGAAAAAACACCACACGTAAGATTTTTTTCTAATTACCCGAAATAAATTCACTCAACATTAACAGCAAACGTCGACTTACTGACT
>OZ038446.1:7694497-7749997 GCA_964036265.1 Daptonema setosum
AGTGGACATGTTAAATTGTAAGTTAATAAGATTATTAAGCTGCTTTAATTTGTGAATTAATAAAGTGATTATGTTTTTAACTGACATGTTTGCATCGGGTTCAGCATTTTTCTCTGTACTGAAATAAATCGTGAATAAGAGATACATAGGTGAGTGAGTGAGTGAGTGAGTGAGTGAATGAGTGAGTGAGTGAGTGAGTGAGTGAGTTAGTTAGTGAGTGAGTGAATGAGTGAGTGAGTGAGTGAGTGAGTGAGTGAGTGAGTGAGTGAGTGAGTGAGTGAGTGAGTGAGTGAGTGAGTGAGTGAGTGAGTGAGTGAGTGAGTGAGTGAGTGAGTGAGTGAGTGAGTGAGTGAGTGAGTGAGTGAGTGAGTGAGTGAGTGAGTGAGTGAGTGAGTGAGTGAGTGAGTGAGTGAGTGAGTGAGTGAGTGAGTGAGTGAGTGAGTGAGTGAGTGAGTGAGTGAGTGAGTGAGTGAGTGAGTGAGTGAGTGAGTGAGTGAGTGAGTGAGTGAGTGAGTGAGTGAGTGAGTGAGTGAGTGAGTGAGTATGAGTGAGTGAGTGAGTGAGTGATCAGTTGTTCCAACCTATCAGTCAATGCTTCATTCGCTTTCTTGAGTTTTTTCTTGCGATCTTGCCACATGCAGAGTAAAACTAACAGTAATAGAACGACGGATATGATTGACGCACCGATGCTCGCCAGTTCTTAATGAGTAAGGGCGTGAGTGAGTCGAGAGTGAATCGTGAGTAGGTTGACGAGTCACATGAGTGAGTTATGACGGGTCAGTCAGTCACGCGTGAGTGAATCATGTCATGAGTGGGTTAGCCAGTCATGAGCAAATGATCAAGCAAAAAATTAAGTCGTGACTCGTGAAATAGTGATTAACGTTTCAATGAGGTAATAGTGGGTGAGTGAGTAAATTCGTCAACTCGAGAGATCCGACTGAATTATACATATACCTACTTGAGCTACCGGAGTGCGCGATTCTTATACACATACATACATACATGTACATACCTAAATTGTCAAGACCCATTACTGAGGATGTTGGATCCATTTCAGTATGTTGTTGATGTTAGTGAGGGTGTTGATGACTGGGCGTGGGTGTCAGTGGCAGATTAAGGTACAGCTTTCAGGAAGAACCTATAACACACACGACCAATATGTCAGTAGATATGTCACGAGGTGGCCGTAAAAAGGCCATGCTGATGTCATGACATTTACAGATTTTATCGGTTTTAATTTCGTGAAACTGATCTAATTTTTTCAATTTTTTGTCTTTTGCAGAGGTTTCTGGACTATAGACGGAGCTTAGCATATAATTCTTTCTCAGAGAGAGAAGGTTGGAGTATTTTTTATGATCGAGGCCTGTTGTTAAAATGATTTGTATGAAACAAGATGAACATATAAAATTATTGCAACAATTTAGTACATTAAAATTATTGTTATCTTGCTAACTTATTTAGAAAATAAATTTCAAAAACAAAAAAATCAAAAAAACTTTTCCTATGGCGTTTCGTCCATGAAGAGGAAACATTTCTACGACTGGAATCTTTGGCGCGTTCAAATCTGAAAAAAAGTTTTGTGATTTATGTTTCTTACTGATATGAAAAACATTCTACAGTAATATGATGGTGAACTATAACTATAACTGACTTACTTACTGACCTTCTGCATGACTGACTGATCCCCTTACGAACTGACTGACAGACTGGGTGACTGACTGACTGATTGACTAACTGACTGACTGATTATTGACTGACTGACTTACTGACTGACTGACAGACAGAATGGCTGACTAACTGACTGACTGACTGTTTGACTAAATCCCATTACTTTTATTATATCAGTCTTGACAGTTAAGCAAAATTTGTAAGAGTAGCAAAGAGTAGTACCAAAGAGTATTCGCTAAACTCTCGAAGTAAACGCAGTGGTTGTCGTTACCCGATAATTTGAGCAGGGGTTCCCCTCCTACCCATGAAACAATGAAAACGAAAGCTTGTAATCAGAGTGAAACGTGAACAGTGAAAGTTCAACTGACTACATCGCTATTGTGGCTGTCGCTGGTGTTTTTGTCTGGGGGTTCCATACTGACTAACCAAAAAATATTTAACTGACTGACCGACTGACTGACTTAATGAGTAGTTCGCTTACTAGTACTGACTAACGGACTCTGGTCAGTTACATGAACTGACTGAAAGACGGACAGACTGGCTTTCAAACTGACTGACTTGCAGACTGAATTACGGACTTACGGATTGATTGACTGACTGACTGACTGACTAACTGACTGACTGACTAACTGACTGACTGAATGACTGAATAATTGACTGACTGACTGACTGACTGACTGATTGACTGACTGACTAACAGACTGACTGACCGACTGTCTGACTGACTGACTGACTGACTAAATCCCATTATTTTGTTATATCAGTCTCGAGAACAGTTAAGCAAAAATTTCTGATTCGAACAATCTCATTGCCATGCGTCTGGTATCGTTACTTAGTCAACTGCGAGAAAACAATAGGAAAAATGCTAAAAAAAGAAACATTAATTGTTTTCACGGCAATTAGTCAACAAGTTCCCTAATTCAAGCTGAACGGTACCAAGTGAAACGTGAACAGTGAAAGGTGAACAGTGAAACGTGAACAGTGAAAGGTCAACAGACTAAATTGCTCTTGTGGCTGTCGCTGGTGTTTTTCGCTAGAAGGAATCTGGGCGTTCCTGATTAACTAATCGGAAAATTATTAACTGACTGACTGAGTTACTGACGTCCTTTATGAATTGACTGAAAGACTTCCAAACTGACTGACTTGCCAAGTCGTTGCACGGACTAACGGACAGACCAAGTGGCAAACCGAATGATTGACTGACTTACTTCCGTTACTTTTATTATTTGAGCCTAAAAGAACTGTTAAGCAAAAGTTAGTGCAATCGACCAATCATTTTACTTTTCATTTTTAGATTCGACTGATCGTTTTACGTCTTTTTTTCTTTTTCTTTTTTGTTGGTTGGTTGTCTCATTCGGATCAAGACTTCACCGGGTCTCAATCAAGAATGGTGCTTGCCATAAGCATATCATGGAAACACGTTCCAAGTCACTCCATCGGATGTTCACTTCTATATATTTTAGCATGAATTGGCAAAACAACTTCTGGAAAAGCTGTAGGAAACAATTCCACCGCCTCCCGATAAAACTGGCGCGCATTTGAATTCAGTTTCCTAATACATTATCAATGCTATAAGAAAGAGACAAATTGAGTACGGATCAAGAATTTTATTCAAAAAACATTGCAAAAACATGACAGGTGCAGAAATTAAAGTGTTGATGTGAAACAGGAATCAAAATCAACTTCGAAATACCCGGATCACCATTACACAACCTACAAAAACAGGAAAAGAGTATTGAATCAAAAAAACCAAAAATACACGTATCGACTTGTGTAGACAAAAAGTTGGAGAAACCAATAAAAAAATCATCAATCCATCAAAAACAGCATAGCTAATATCATTTGAATGAGCAGAAAACGAATTGCATAGTACAGTATTCTGAGTTAGACCTGATGTAAACAAAAACCCAGCCCAATTGATATCATGTATAACACAATATAGCCTATCCAGGGTTTCTTGTTACTCATAAACTTCTCGGCGCGCCTTTGCAATTCAAATCAGTTTCGGCGCGCATTCAATCCGGGATCTTGCTATAAGATGAGTTTCCATAAAAAATGATTTTAGTTACAAGAAACTCTGAATAAGCTATAATCATTCCAAATCCATCCATCAAGCTATAAACGCATCACTTCTTCTCGACTTTTCCCACGTAGATGGGCGAACGGATAATCTCGTCGGCCGGTGTCAGATGTCGGCACTGGTCGCGAATACCGTACATTTCGGCCATGGAATAGGACAGCTGCGGGATCGGACACCGGGCCAGCACCGATCGCAGCCACACCAGTAGACTGTCCGTTTGGCCAGTGGAGAGTTCTGCGAAAAAAACGCCGATTACATACTGTGATTGTCATACGTAAGTATGGGTGACCGTTATTTCACTTTATTTGTGACTTGGTATACAACTGAATTTAAATAAATTTTAATGATTTTGATTTGATTGTCGCCTATCCAAGTCTAGTGCGTAGGACAGCAGCCTCGAAAACTGGTGGTCCTAAGATTCGAAACCTGGTTTGGACGATACGCGTAGCTCTAAGGTGTCTGCCATTGCCCGTCAGTTTATTCAACCTCTCTGACCACTACGAAAACACCAATCTGATAGAATATTAGAGTGCCCAGTCCAGTTGGCTTCAGTAATGAAGTAGTCCCAGTAAAAAATGAAAACTCACTTCTGGACAATTCCACCGAATACTTGTTGCGCTCCACGGACTTGACACGTACCACGATCGACTCGACGGCATCAGCGCACAACCACTCGTGACACGCCTCAACGTGCTCGGGCGACCAGTAGGCACCTGCAGATACATTAGTTTTCCATGTCTCACGATAGAGATATGTAGATTTAAATAAGCGTTTGTCTCAGTTAAGTTAACCCATATCTTTTACATCTCTTGTACAATACAAAGAACATAGACTGTACCGTAGTCACTGTTATGTACAGTAACCCACAGTGAGATATACAGTAACCCACAGTGAGATATACAGTAACCCACAATGACATATACAGTAACCCACAGTGAGAAATACAGTAACCCACAGTGAGATATACAGTAACTAGCATTCAATAGCATAGAAAGGATTAGAGTGAAACACCAGTTCCATGTAAACTTATAAGCAACCAGTTGATCATTCAATCTTTTGCTTCATCTCATGACCACTAGTAGTGATGCGCTAACTCATAACCCGCTAACCCAACTACTGGCGGACGAGCTAACACTTCAGAAGGGAGGGGAAATTTGTCAAAGAGGGGGAATTGACAGTTTTTATGCCATTTTTTACCTACACCTCAGGGAACAATTTTTACTTGTTGAGAATACCGAAGAGGGGAGAATCCCAACCCTTCTCGTCCGCTAGTAATGCCAAGTAACCATGTTTCAGATCATGCAGTCCATGTACCCGACACTGAACGGCCTGGGCATTGAGCGTTCGGCTGCACGATGCCGGCAACGGATGCACATCCTTGACGGCGGCCAACAGCTGATCGCCGTAGTCAACCAGGTGAACGAACAACTTGCCCTCATCGATACTGGCTGAATTGAAAATCGTGAATTAATAATGGTAAATTAATTAGTTTGTTAGTATGACATTAATTATGGGAATTTCTGCTATGCGCGTACGTAAACTATAAATAGAAAATGAATATTATAAATAACATGTTTGAATGCGATGCAACGTAAGGAAAAATGAGCTCATAAGAACACATTTAGGGTTCGGTTGAGGAACACATTTAGGGTTCGGTTAGGGAACATATTCAGGATTCGGTTAGGGAACACATTTGGGGTTCGGTTGGGGGACACAATTAGGGTTCGGTTAGGCAACACATTTAGGGTTCGGTTAGGAAACACATTTAGGGCTCGTTTAGGGAACACAATTGAACATACAATCTAGATAAATGGAAGAAGCACGTCAGCAAAAATGAACAGATCAGTGATACACTGTTCAACGAAGGCCTATTGTTGACTTTTATTATTTTGAAAATATATAAAAAACAGTATACATGTATTAAAAAATATATAAAAAACAGTATACATGTATTAAAAAATATATAAAGAACAGTATACATGTATTAAAAAATATATAAACAACAGTATACATGTATAAAAAAATATATAAAAAACAGTATACATGCATCAAAAAAAATAATAAGAAAATCCCGACCAACCACCAGTGATCAGGGCTCGGCACCAATCGCCATCCGTTGCTCGAACCACACAGAAATCACCGACCTGATGAAAAATCAAATATCCAAATTTCCCGCCAGATTGAACAGAAAGGTCGGGTTGTAATTCTGAGTCAAATTCAATTATTTGTGGTAGGCCAATGATAATTATAACTAAGAAAAAAACTTGTTTTCGTGATAAGATCATGATTTCATGCATTTATTCTATTCGTTCAGAGTCCGTTTCAATTTACAGAAAGAAAATGAATGTTCGAACTTCTGAAACCAAAAAAACTGACAGAATGAAGGGAAAAAACGAATTTTTATAAACCTGCAATGCTTTTTTGCTTTTTGCCTGCGCAACATCAAATGAGTTTTCCTTGTCGAACATATTGGTGAGAGAAAGCATGATGGCTGGGAGACGACCGGACGGATCGGGAGCCTGTAGTGAGTGAGTGAGTGAGTGAGTGAGTGAATAAATGATTGAGTGAGTGAGTGAGTGAGTGAGTGAGTGAGTGAGTGAGTGAGTAAGTGAGTGAGTTAGTCAATGAGTGAGTCAAAGAATGAGTGAGTGAGTGTGAGAATGTGAGTGAGTGAGTGAGTAAGCGAGTGAGTGAGTGAGCGAGCGACTCAGTGAGTGAGCGAGTGATTGATTCAGTGACATAGTGAGTAAGTGACTTAGTGATTGAGTATAAAAACCCACAAACCTGAACGTAGAAATCATCCGGGTTGTTGAAGCACGTAACGTTGACCTGAAAAAAAATCGAATTCGCTACATAAAAGACTTTTACAACAACAACAACAAGAAATATCACAAAAACCAATGACAACAGAAACGAGAATCCACAATAAAAACAACAAGAAAAGCTTATATGCAACAAAACCACCAATGCAATCACAAAAAATCGATTACAAAAAGAAAGAAAAACACTCACAACAAGAACAACGACTTCAACAACGAAACGAAAAATTAAAACAAAGCTAATCATATTTTTAGAAAGAACCCTATTATCCGC
Source organism: Daptonema setosum (assembly GCA_964036265.1). Lineage (NCBI taxonomy): Eukaryota > Metazoa > Nematoda > Chromadorea > Monhysterida > Xyalidae > Daptonema > Daptonema setosum. The sequence goes on from OZ038446.1 coordinate 7,701,339, forward strand.
CACAACAACAACAACAACAACAACAGCAATCACAAAAACAACCACAACCACAACAACAACAACAACCCACCTCAATCTCACTATCGATCTCCAGCCGACCCGACTTGATGACAACCGACGCCGCCGAGGCAGCCGATCGATCGGCCGTTTTACCGCTTCCGTGACGATCACCGCCGGGATGTCCGACGTTTTTATGTGCCAACGGACCGCCAGTCCGATGCTGCTTGTGCGCCTGGTTGCGGGCGCGCGCGTTTTCGATGACTTCACGCTGTAATCAATCGAAATTATTGATAAAACTCTGTGATGAAACAACTTATTTTTTCGATGAAATTCAAGTCAAATGAATGAATTCATGAATACCCAAAAAGTAGCTACACAAAAATTATCTGAGCAGTAGTAGCAACAACAACAACAGCAGCAGCAACAACAACAGCAGCAGCAACAACAACAACAACAACGACAACAACAACAACAACAACAATAACAAACCCTAGCAGTCTTCGCGTCGGCCACATACGGCTCCAGCTGCAGCGGTTTCTTCAGATGCACGTTGACCTGAAATCACAGAGCTATTTTTTACATTTTCAAACTTTGCGCCAGAATTACCTTATTCATAAATAATGCGATAATATTATATTTATTCACTCATTGAACGAGATACAGTCAGAAATACAACACTATTTACATGTTACCAGAACCTAACCGAGTTTGATTTTTAAAATTGGCGCCAATTTTCTCTCAATTTCGGTGATAACCTGTTCGAGAGTGATTGTGGTAACCTGTTCGAGAGTGATAACCTGTTCGAGATAACCAATTGTCTTTCATTTTCGGTGATAACCTGTTCGAGTGTGATTGTTGTCTGACCGTTCAACTGATCGATCACCTGACGGGCGGTCGACGGCAGACGAAACGTGAGAAAGGCAAACTTGTACTCGTAGTCGGCCTGAAAAAACAATTTAATATACCTTTTTATATATAAAGTTTATATACCTTATTTCACTTTGTGACTTGGTATTCCTCGATGCCATTATGGTGAGAAACCCGAATAATTTTTTTTAAGTTGATACCTACAGCACTGGCGGACGAGTCAAACCTCCAAAGGGTGGAAAATCTTCCCAAAGAGGGGGAATTTGCAGAAATCTGGTCATTTTGCCTACACCTTAGGCAACAAATTTAACGTTTTGAAAACGCCAAGGAGGGGGAATTCCACTTTTCCCACCCCTTCTCGTCCCTGTCATCCCATACATACACAAAGTATATGTAATTACAGCGAATATTAGTACATGTGAACCATTTTTTGCTTGTAAACATGTCGGACGACTTTCTAACTTAGAAGAAAGTAAACAAAAATCCTTTCTCTGTTTCTGCCCTGAAAGTTCACTATATACTTAGTTAGTGACGAAGTTACGAGGAACCACTGGCGGACGAGTCAAACCTCCAAAGGAAGGGGAATTTCATCAAAGAGGGAGGAATTAACAGTTTTCAGGTCATTTTACCTAAATCATAGGGAACAAATTATAATTTTTGAAAACCACAAAGAGGGGGGAATTCAACTTTTCCCTCCCCTTCTCGTCCGCTAGTCCGAGGAACTGACCTTGGCCGATGGCACCGAGACGTGCTTGACGATGCCGAAGTGACGAACGATGCGGTACACGTCGAACTGAAATAAAAAAGGTTGAGGTGAAAATGGATGAAAGCGCTCTCAATTGATTGGAAAACTTTATATTTTGTTTATTACTTTGTTTTTCTCTGTTATTCTGTATGATTTGAATGATTGGAATTAAAAGTGTAGATTAGACGATGGCAAGGTAGACTTCTGACGATGACGGAGCCTTGCCATCGGAACATTGGGTCAAGCCCTTTAATTCCGTCGAAACCCAATGTTCCTTACCTCCTATCCTACTGTTTAAAATTGTATGATTGTATAGACTTCTTTTATTTATTTATAACTCAACTTTATTTATATCCAAATAATTTTATTTGGAAAAGTTTATTGGTAAATTTCAAATAAATAAAGTTTTTTCTCCGAGACATTTGCAGTTACTTACACATATTATATGACTGCATGTTTTTTTTCACTAGCTCATCCAGGATGTCTTCTTATTGAAAAAAAGTTTTGGCGCATAGTTTAATTTCAATTGTATTCCTCAATGTATACTGAAAATATAACAAAACAAAACAAACACAAAAAAACTGATTTTAGCACATTTTATTTTGATTCGAGATTTTTTCCCGTTACATTCACATGTGATCATGACCAACCTCATCCCATGTATTGGGCACATTACTCATGAACACCTTGCACATGTTGTCGTCGTTGTTGTGGCCCGGTTTCGCATGATGCGATACGGAGGCTTTGGCCGGGTGGATCGATGATGCTGTAACATTTCTCTGTCATACTCAGTGTTGATATAAAAGGTATTATAGACATAGTTTTCCGCATTGAATAGGAAAGTTGATGGATTGATTCCAGGATGTGGTTGGCTGTCGTAAGAGTAAAATAGGGTGGATCAGGAGCACTGGCGGATGAGCTAATCTTCTGAAGGGAGGGGAATTTCTTCAAAGCGGGGGAATCAGCAGTTTTCAGACCACTTTATCTACACCTTGGGGAACAAGTTCCACTTTTTGAAAACTCCAAAGAGGGGGGATTCCACTTTTCCCTCCCCTTCTCGTCCGCTGGTGATCAGGAAAGTGACTTGTGACGTTGCTCTCGGAACTCTCCCATTGTCCACAAGTTTATGCAATTTCTCTGCCAACTATGAAAACATCATTCTATTGTGAATTCTGATTCGTATTGATGTGCCTGGATGGCTTCAAGTTCCAGTAGTGAAGAAGCAAAGCAACCGGGCAGGTATGTGCAAAAGTTTAACTAATCGTTTTCACGTGCTCTGATGGGAACTTTTAAAGAAACGAAAGGCCTCGAAAATTGGCGGACCAAAGTTCAAAACCTGACTTGCGACACAGATCCAGACGCATTGCTCTGGGGTTTCTGGCATTTCCCGTCAGTTTATTCAACTCTCTGGCCACTACGAAAACACCATTCTGATATGGTATTAGTGTGCCTTATGGCTTCAGTTAATAAAGAAGTCAAAGTAGAAAAAAACGGAAATGGACTCGAACCTGAATTGGCGGACTTGGTGGCAGCACCGAATCCGACGGTGGCCACGGAACGAATCGGATCGACACCCGCCGATGCACGACTGATCGTTGTTGCCATTATTCGATGAATGTTTATACAAAATATTAGACGTTTATGTGGGAATGGATAACAGATTTCTCGATGGTTTCTAGAAAAGGGATAATTAAACAATTTTGTAATTTCCGTGAAGTCACCATTTTTCAAGGTTTCAACGAGATTTTTTTCAAATGTTGCAATATCATAACGGTGTTGAGTTTTACTGTTACAGTATGATTATCATAATACCATCAACATAAAGCAAAATTTTAATGTAACTGTAAAACACATATGGTATGTAAACAATTCTGGAGCCAACTTTTCATGTTTGAACTGGAGCCAACTACAGTTATGTGCATTGGAAGTTGGAACCCTCAGTCTCTGTCACACAACGACATAATATTCCTTCCGTAAGAAAATCACCGTTACCAAGGTGATGGACAAAAGCCGCACAACACAACACAAAATATAATCCATCGCCAAATATTGCAATATTGTTCCGTATTTTTATTCTCGAGCATTTTTCAAAATGACACACACAATGACAACACACAACACGATACAATGACAGTACAATGAAGGGTGCCTTCACAGTCCGTTGCAACAAATCTGCAAGAGTGTTTCAACAAAATTGCAACAGTGTTTCAAAAAGTTGCAACTAAGTTCAAAACCCCTTTTGACGTCCCGAAACGTTTCGTTTCGGAATTTTCTTCTGTTTTGAAGTTCCGAAATAATTCGGAACGTCAAGAAGTGTTCCGAAAAAAGTTGCAAAATTGTTGAAACACTGTTGCAACTTTGTTGCAACGGACTATGAAGGCACCCGAAGAACGGTTGGTGGAGAGAAAACAACTTACAAAGAACGCGTTTTTTACGCACAATCATTTGACCAGACTGGACCACAACAACAATAATGATGTTTAGTGAACTATAATACAGAACGTCATTAAATAATGACAAACTATGAAACACCACACTGCGAGACTCAAAACAAAACATCCCGGCTTTAACTTCCCAAGAAACCTCAGTTTCTGCTGAACGTAAAATATAAATAATGCTGACAATGTCGATAAAACTAGAATCTCGAAATGGGATTCATAGAAATGTCAGATGAAGCACAAAGTTTTTCAAAATAAAACAGATAAGCAAGTAGATGGCGTCAAAAGTATATGTTTAATGTCAGACATCATAAAAATATATTGAGTTTCTCTGAGAAAGATTTAAAAAAATTATAAAATTGTAAGAAAATGAGTTCATGAAGAATATGAAGTGCAGTTAGTGTCCAGTCCACAAACTAGAAATTGTAATGGACAGCAAATTATGCTTGCGTTAATAAATGAGAGAAACAAAAAAATCAGTAAAGATATTTACTTTTAATATAATTATAAAATAATAATATTTTATTAGTTATAATATAATTATAAATGAATAATATCAGCACAGTAGTGACAAGCAGGCGCATATCCCGTATAGTTGCGGTGAACTAGAAGATCATTATGAAGGATAATTGGTATTTAAGGGTGGCGTTTATTAGGGAGAGACAAAATATTCTTTATCGGCTTGAGCTTTCCATAATCCGATAATTTACACGTTCTCGTCAAGATGTAAAAACATTTGAGAGGTCTTTTATTTCGGATCATAAAAGCCTTTGAGGACTTATGCGATAGAAAAAATAAAGATACGTCTCGCCAGAAATATGAGAGAATGCACGCAAAACAACACAATTATGCAATAATATCAAGATTGTCTGAAGTCGAGGATATGAGAACATTATCGCGAGCCGCTGAGTAAGAGTATTACGAACTAAACTTTTCTTATACAGATTTTTTTTTCAACCTTCTAAGCATTAGAACAAAAAAACTGTGACAAGTTCATCGCAGAACTTCTCTGCGATTATTGACTTCTTCCACGCACAAAACCACGCACACACAACAGCACCTGTCCTGTATGCACTGGCGGACGAGCTAATTTACCAAAGGGAGGGGAATTTGGTCAAAGAGGGGAGAATTGACCAAAATTAGGCCATTTTACCTACACCTTAGGGAACAAATTCTACTTTTTGAAAACGCTAAAGAAAGAGGAATTCCACTTTTCCCATCCCTTCTCGTCCGCCAGTGCCTGTCCTGTATGTCTGTCTCTCTGTAACTGGCGCGCCAAAAATCAACAGATTCAAATATGAGCGTACACGCTACATTACATAGTCAAGTCAGTCACTTTTTCTCATCCACTAGTGATGGCTGGCTTGCAATAATAAATGAAACAGCAGGTCATCTATTAGGAGGCTCACGATAAGACCTAAAAAAATTTACTGACAAATAAGAAATTGTTTACACACACACAACAGAAATTACAATTCGGGCATAAAATTTACCGAAAAATTACAAACATGGTATGTTACAGAGTAAGCAGAATATGTCGTCGACTCTATCGTAAGTAGCATTGATTTTGATTAGTCAATCATGTAAATGTAAATGCAACGGCGTATTACAAGAGTATCATATGAGAATAATTGTTAACATGAAAAGAAAAAATACACAAAACATCTTGACGCCTTTGCAACTTGATCCGGCGAAATTTGCAACGATGGAAATCAGATACATAAACATTAGCTCATGTACGGAATATAAATTGCAGATAATAGCAGTAATCAGTATAAAAAAAACAAGAAATGCAAATGAGAAAAGCACGAAAATCAATAATGCGACAAATGCCTGACTAGTATGGTGATGAAAATTCGTTATAGTAGTAAATTTTTTATAATCAACATGCAAACAAACAGCAGATACATAATTTATGTGGGCTCGAAAAATAATAACTTTTATAGTAAATTTTGTTTTGATCATTGAAATATTCCATTATTTATCGATAAGTTTGTATGCAAAATCATGCACAACTTCTAACAATTTAGCATGTGAAAATCATTCTCCGCCTACTTATTTCATAAATGGATCATAAATCATCATTAATGGAAGAGATTAGAGGAATAGCAGATAGATATCAAATCAGTATGAAAATATCAGAGCAGCTAAAGTCTAGGAATAGCATATAGAAATTTCACAAGACACGAGATAAAAAAAGTAAATACGTGAAACGGATGCACAAACAAACGAAACGATTTGGGAAATGTGAATCGAAATGTTTCACGAAAACATTTCCAGGTGATGAGAATATTTTGAATTCAATAATTCAATCGATCATCGACCAATCAATCGATCAATCAATCATTGACCAATCAATCCACCAATCAATCATCGACCAATCAATCAATTATCGACCAATCAATCGATCATCGACCAATCATCGATCAATCAATCAATCATGGACCAATCAATCAATCGTCAACGCGGGCGCCCCGAAGACACCCAGATTCTCTGTTGGCACAAACTTGGTCTCGCCGTAATTGTTATAATCGCCGAACAACGACGAGGCGGAGTCATTCACAGTGTTGTTGTTGTAGTTGTTACCACTGTTGTTGTTGTGGTTGTTGGCTTCACCGATAAGAGCATCCATAGCCATCACCTCCTCATTGGTGCTGGTCGACAGTTGACGATCCATACCACTCAGATCACTGACATTGCCATTGACCATACTCAGGTTGGGATGGCTGCCGTTCAGCAGACTCGGCGCACCCTCCGGTCCGAAACGACTGAAGAAATACGATTTTGAATATTAGAATTTGATTCAAATTTTTTTACAGAACTTTAGTTATTTTCATAGGATGATTGATGTAGATCCGAAATACAATTCAAAAAACATTTAACAGAAAACTTAGTTAATTTCATAGGACGATTGATGTAGATCCAAAATACAGAAGATTTTTACTCATGATTCACTTCAATTAACACTTGAATATTAACCGTAGTTCTAGACACTTATCAGATTGCATCTAGAATATTACAATGAATATTATTTTGCCAACCCCGCGAGAACCAACAGAACATAATGTTTCTGATGAATTTCTATTATTCGTCTATTGGTCTATAAAAAATCAATTAAACAATCGTTGATTCATCAAAACCATCTCTAACCAACCGATTTCTGACCTCCTCGTTGGCACGTCGCAGTGCACCGATGGCCCAGGCCGGTTTCAGGTTCACCGAACCACCCTGGAAGTCGAGAAGACCGGGCGAGTGCTGACCGACGTACGCACGAGCCATCACCAGAACCTGCAAGTGAAATATCGTTCAAAAACATGAAAACGGTTTTCTATTAGAAATTCTTATCATGTATAAAAGGTCAGGATTATTGTTATCAAAAGTTAGTTTTATTACAAATCCCGTGAATGTTCGCACTTGCCCTAACGTCACGCAAAAAAATTTGTTTAGAAAAAAACTTCGTGTAATTTTTTGTATTCAAAATAACAATAAAATACTATAAACGTACGTACCTTTTCGGAGCTGAGATGCTCGCCGGCTTCGATCAAAGTGACGAGATGGGTGATGAACTTGGCATCTGAAATCGTAACAAAAAAGTTATTCAACAAAATCTAATATAATTATGCCAGAACTTCATTTTCTTATTAACGAAAATGTCAAATGCATGATTACTCTTCAGCAAATTCACTAACGTAAATCCATTCTGAAAATATACAGCACACGGGTGTCGAACCTACAACCTACGGGTTACGAGTCCCCAGTCCTGACCACTTGACCATATAAAAACATAAGATCAACAAACGTACCCAATTCATCGCCAATCAGCTTGGGTCGACCGCGTCCACGCACCATGCCGTAGCAATTGGAGGTCATTGATGAAGTACGAGGCGGCAATGCCATGCTGTTGTTGTTGTTGCTCATGTTGATGTTGCCATTGTTGTTGTTGTTGTTGAGTGAAGACGACGGAGACGCATTAACGGTTGAGTCGGTGCTCGATTTGTGTACCAGCTGCTGGCAGAGTGAGTCGAACGACTGCAAATCGACGAATTTAATGATGAAAATGTTTTTTTTGTTAGAATTTCTCAAAGCTCAGATAAAAACTAATTTTTTTTCAACGAATTTCTGTTCACGAGAAAAGTGCCGAAAATAATTTCGACCTATCTGTTTCGCACACTTCATTATACATAATGATTTTTCACACGTCCTCCGTTCTAACTCCTAGTACAGTACTCAACTCAGCATGGAAAAACTAGCTTGGGCCAAAATAAATCATTCAACAATAAGATCATCATTTGTTAAAAACCTGGTCAAATGACAAACTTAACAACAAATTATTTATATCGGAAAGTATTTTAACCTGTTCCACACTGGGCATGCCACCGAAGCTGGGACGACGTCCCTTGGGCAGATGACGATTGAAGATCTTGCGGTGGTAGTAGGCGGCGACGGACGGCGGAATGCCGTACTTCTTGGCCGCCGCCGTGGCACCGTGCGATGCAGCGTACGTGGCGATCGTTATCTGTAATTATATTCAGCCATTATAAATGACAACATACATAAAATTTTATTTTTTTTAAATAAAAAATCAACAAAAATTTTCCCTAAAAATTAATAAAACTGTAGAATAAAATGGTAATTGATAACCATCGTAATCTGTACAAAATATTAATGGTAATTATCGTAAACTGTAAACGATTCCAAGCTGGCCACCTTGCCGTACATTCCGTTAAACGATGAGCCTGACTACGGACAAGTACGAGAAGAGTTGGTACGCCGCACACAATGCAAGGTTATAGTTAATTCGGTAAAGTATAGTACAGTGTCATGGTAATTATTATCAAACAAATATTAAAGGTGGTAACTATCGTAGTCTGTAATGTATCGTATGTATGGGCGGTGAATAATTATCGTTTAATAATAGTTGATTTAACATTCTCAATTGATTGAATCACAAGAATGAATACGGAAGCGCGCTTTTTTTTATTTGCAAGAAAACTATTACATGCCATTATTTCCACACAATGAAGAGAAGTGTCCTATGTACTTGACAAAAACTGTTAGCCTCAAAACATATGAACAGAGGTTATGTATAAAAAATTACAGCTCAAATTACGTGTGAAAAATACATACATCGAAACGCACTAAAGCACTGGTAAAAATTTCCCCGGATGGATACCATATTTGGCTTTTTGGTATCCAACTTTGCTCATGTATTGTGGCACTGGCATTACCAAAGAACTAATTTGATTTTAACAACTAAGAATTGTGAACTAAGAAGAAGTGATTTCAACTGCAAAGAAGCAATTTTTTCTAGCAACCTTATCGTTCATGGTTGTATACTTGGACTTGCGATTGGGCATCTGACCGTTGCTGTTGGACACGGTCGGTGAGGTTGACTGGTTGAACTCGTTGAACGAGTTGGCCGTGATGACGCTGGATGCGGTGAATGGGGTGGCTGCTGATGATACCTGAATGCATAACTTTTATGTAATGTTTGAACATTGAAAAGTTGTACGGGTGAGCGTTCCACCGCGCTCAATGATAAAAATACCATGGTTTATTCGATCGAAACCATGGAATATTCTAGCGATCTCGATCAATCAGTCGGACGAGCTAATCCTCCAAAGGGAGGGGAACTTCGTCAAAGAGGGTGGAATCGGCAGTTTTACCTACACCTTAGGGAACAAACTCTACTTTTTGAAACCGCCAAAGAGGGGGATTCTATTTTTCCCTCCCCTTCTCTTCCGCTAGTGCAATCAATCAGTAAACAACGGTTCAATCACTTTACTTTATAGTTTAAAAAAATTTTATATAGATGTACGCGATTTTTTTACTCATAATGAAAAACAGATTCAAAGATGGGGAATGGTAAGTTCGAATCAGCGAGTGGTAAACACAAAGCTAAACAAAACCGAAATCCTTAATAAAAGTGCTTACACAACCAATGTAAAACCCTGATGTTGCAACGACAGCCAATCATTCATGTTACTCTCGACAACCAACCATTGAAACTGATTCCATGCCGTCGTTATTGCTGAAGTTCACGTCCGTCGCGGCTGCCGCCTAAACGAATACGTTAACTTGATGAAAATCAGTAAAGATATCAGATATAAACTTGAATAATTTTCAGAAAAATTACACCAAAATTTTACCTCATTCTCGTTGAGACTGTGACCGGAATCGCTGCTCATATCGTGATTGCTGCAGCCACCGCCGTTGACTTCCGGCTGAAAATAATCCAGTAAGTAAGTGAGTGAACTAGCGAGTCATTCAGTGAATGAACTACTCAAGCAGTGAGTGAACTAGTCAGTCAGTGAGTGAGCTAGTGAGTAGGTGAGTGAACTAATGAGACATTCAAATGTTCAAAGAAATGCTCAAGCTGAACTGTTTCATTTTGTAAATCAATTGGAGACAAACAAACAAATAATTATGGGATGCATTAACGACTAATGCATCCGATCAAATCTTTCCGTTCACTGGTGGACGAGAAGGGGAGAGAAAAGTGGAATTCCCCCCTCTTTGTCGGTTTCTAAAAGTAGAGTTTGTTCCCTAAGGTGTAGGTAATATGGCCTTATTTCTGAAAATTCCCCCCTCTTTGGTAAGATTCCCTTCCTTTGGAGGTTGTCTCGTCCACCAGTGTTTCCGTTCATCCAAATTAACAACTATGAACATACCTTGGTTGTACTGGAGGCACCCGCGGCCCCGTTGAGCATGTTCTGGCAGAGTCCGTTGGCCAGGGTCGACTTGAGTATGAGCTCGTTCTGATGCTGATGCTGCTGGGTGCAGTTGGCACAGACACACGGCGGTACGTGCAGTGCCAGCAACATACGGTAGACCTGCAGGAAAGAGATATAAATAGTAACATACAAAACAGTGAAGTTCATGAGTAACAAATTAGTGACAGAAATCCTAACATAAAGAGTTATAGATAAGTGAACAGTTTAACTTAGATTGAGTGAAGTAAAATTTTTTAATAATAATGAACAGTGTCCTTCAATAAAAATCCACTCACTCACTCATGTTAAAAACTGTAGTTCTTTGATCAATTTGACTGAACGATGAACTGATCAGAGACGACGTTTAACAGAACAGATAGGCAATGATTTCTCGCTCAGTTCACCGAGTGGTCAACTTCAAGCACAAGCGCATCAATGATTTAATCACTCTTATATGCTCGTTATCGTAAGTCACTCAAATCATTTTTGTATTTATTTTTACATGATACACGCAGTCACAGTCCTTCACAAAAGATAACTGCGCTGTACTGTCATTGTGTCATAAGAACTATCTGAATAGTATTCGATTCGTTCATTCATTCACTCACCTGATGAGTCAAATAGGTCAACTCCTTCCGCATACCCTGCACCTGTACATCCAGCGTCTCGTCATGTTCACCGGACGTTGAATCCACGGCCGTCGGCGTTTGATTCTCCGGAATCGGCGATGATTCGTTGACCATCGTTGGTGATTTTAATTTCCGTTAATTAATTAAATATATTTTCGGATTTTAATGAATCCGTTTTCTGTGGGATTTGATTAGAACGTTGCTCACAAATCGGATGTTGAATTTGGTGTTTAATATGTGACAATCCGTAGTACTTGAAGTTGATAAAAACCTGAAATTACCAATTTGGCTCAGAGGCTGATTTGATTTTGTATGCAAATATGTAATGTTACACAATAGATAACAATAACAACAAGTAAATGAAATGTGCTCTATTTGTGCAGTTTCTCTTTTGACATAGAAATAGTTACTTACTTACTTACTTGAACTTCTTCATTAACTGAAGCCTTAACGCACACTTAAACCATATCAGAATGGTGTTTTCGTAATAGCCAGAGAGTTGAATAAATATTCAAATTTATAGCAAATAAAACTACACAAAGAACAAACTGATAAATTCAATATTACGTATGTAGCGGCCATTTTGGCAATAACAGACATAAATGAAATAACAGCTCGTAACTGTGCCGTAACTAACGTAGTAAAGTAATAACGCTAAATCAATTTACTGCTTTTGCTTTCGAGTTTCAAACTAACATATACAAAATATAACAATAAGCGACATTAGCCTGACGTTGGCATATGAATCATATAATCATCGTAAAAAATTCGAACTATGCAAACTACGAAAATAAATTATTTATGCATTTATTTTATTTCAAAAGTTCTCTGACAATCATCGGCTAGAATCTCACGTGGTTTGGTTAATAAATAAAATCAGAGTTAACATAATTTTTTAAGAATCTATGGAAAATGAGCATGTGAAGGCAGAAAAGTTGATCATAAATCCGACTTAAAACTTCTCAAATATCAACATTAAATTAGTAAACCCGCAAAGAAAATCAGCCAGAAAACATAAGACGAACTGCCCAACCACGAAGAAAAGCAGGAAGGCACCCACCGACGACCGAAAGCAAATTGCAAAATTCAATATTTATGTGCGCGCATAAAGGCATAGGCAAAAGACGGGAGCAGTCAGTCCGACTGAAATGGTTGAGTAAAAGATGAAAAACACAGCCCAAGCCAAGTAATATATTTTGACAAGAATGAATAAATAAATATGAAAAAAAAGACAGCATAAAACAGCCTCAGGGGAGGCCGGGCAAAAGAAAAAATATAAAACATAACATTGAATTGTTGTTATGCAGTGAATAATGGTGGTCTCTCTCTCTCTCTCTGTGGCTTTGAGCCTTTTACCATGGTAATGCCCCTCAGGGTGTATGACCAAGCGCAGACGGTGGGGTGGTGTGCAAGCTGGAAAAATAATAACAAGAAAATAAATTTTGGGCAAAAATATTTTCCCCACAAGAGCGATAATTCACTACTTAATTCAACAATTGTTATATTCTATCTGTCTGTAGATGGAGAGGAAACTTTTGTTTAGTTCATTCATCCGCAAAACTGCAACATTTTACTGCGCAGAAAGGGGACTCTGAACTGAATCCGTGGAAATAAACAATTGTATATATTTGCAGTTGTTTCATTGCTGTGCAAAGCCGAGGCAGCAATGCCCAATATATTCTCGGTTCGAAATGCCATCTAAATGCAATGAAGGAAGCTTTGAGTTGGGCTTCGGTTTATTCTTTTGTGGGTTCGGGCCTGCTTGCTGGGCCTTTTTACGAGCCACCGCACCAAATAAAGAAGGCGATTTCATGTCAAACAACAAACTGAAACAGGCGAGCCAAGAAATGATGGAACAAGATAAGATAGAATGGAACGATAAAATCTAATCTAATTATTCGTTTCGTAAGCATAAGCATGCATGATGTAATTTTTACGTAGACAGAGAAGGAATGATGTAGATGTTGCGAAAATTATGGGCAGCACGGATTTGTAGAAAAATTATTATCAACAGCACCATAACCATATGAAATTTTATAAGCTAGAAGAACGAAACTGATTTCGACGAATAAGGAAAAACGTGCAAAAATCAGTCCTATCAGCCAGAGTTGTTAATGCCGATAAAAATAGAAAAATAAAAGAAACTGGAAATCTAAATATTCAGTGCTTCCGCAGCGGGGCACTCGACCCGTCTTCCATCCAAGTGCAGCCAAAGTAAATCTAAAAGCAAACAAGACCATAAAATGTGCCCTACTGGCGGACAAATTTATCCTCAAAACAAAAGATGATTTCCTCAAGAGGGAAATAATTGGTAGTTAAAAAAGTATTTCTTCTTCCCTGCACATGAATTTTAATAAAAGTTATTTTATCTATAAGAGAAACCCATTTTCTCATGTTCTCTTATCCGCTGAAAGCTTTGGTATGTCATGGCACTCGAGCCCGAATGGCACATAGTCTTCTTCTTCTTCTTCGAAGATGAAGCTTTGGAGTTTTTATAGTTCCGATTGCGTTTCGGCTTTGCGGTTTTTATGAAACGCAGTGGCAAAGTTGTTTTGCTGAATCTGAAAAAAATTGTGTTGAACATGTTGTGAAGTGATAAGAGAACAATTTCACGAAGTTCAGAAACAAGAAAAAGAGTGGAAGAAAAAATTTAAAAAAATTTTACAGCTAAAACACAACAGAACCTGACAAAAAACACGATTTCAAATTCAAATTTTCAAATGCGCGCGCTTTATGTTGGTTGGTTGCATTTTTCGCGCACTTTAGCACCAGAAAAAAACTGAAGTATAGCTCGTTCAGGGCTTATTGTTATCAAAATTTATGGGCTATTTTCATTCTTTATTCAATTGTTATGTGAAAAATATTCAATTGTTCGATAATTTGAAAGCGCGCCAAGAAAAGATTTGAATTCAAACTGCGCGCCAAGAAGGTTTTTGGCTAACACGATACTCCATTAGACCATAGAAATCCAGACCTTTTTACAATACTGCAAACCAATTATTTAATGTGAATGTGGGCTACATTTAGTTTCATCAATCTTAGAATTTTTCTCAGAACCTTGTTGACTGTGAAAATGTTAAAAAAACAAGTTTTATTTTTTACAGGATACTCTGAAGAAACTATACATCAACAGCGGCAATATAATTCTTTACTTTATGCAGAAACGTCGAAGATGCTCAGAGGCGGTATGAGGGCACTGGCGGACGAGTAATTCTCCAAAGGGAGGGGAATTTCTTCAAAGAGGGGAGGATCGGCAGTTTCAATTTTATTTTACCTACACCTAAAGGAACATATTTAACTCATAAGAACTGCCAAAAGAGGGGGAATTCCTTTTTTTCGATCTTCCCTCGTCCGCTAGTGTATGAGTGTGCTCGTTTTTAACAAACATAAAACACGAGGCAAGGCAATTTCAAAAGAGTGAAAACGAAAATATATTCTACTATTGTCTCGACTTTCGCTGAAAACAACGACGGTTTCTCGTGCTTTTATCTCCAGTTACTCAGTTTTGAAGGTTAAAATTAAAAATTCTGGACATTAGTATATTTTTTCAAATTCGAGTTTTTGAATTTTTTAAAAGTAATCCGTTAAATGCCACTACTGCATTAGAATCAGTTGCGCAACAACATTAATAAAATTGGTAGTTTGTAAAGATGAAAATAAAAAAATAAAAAAAAAGCAACCTAAATAAAATCTGAAATGCCGAGAGGCTAATAAAAATAAAACACAGGCGCCTTGAATAAGCAGTAATAAGCAATAACTAACTTATAACTAACAACATCTGCGCAAATTCATTCCCAGAGCCGGACATTTTCTAATGTAAACAGTTGTTTTTCCTCATATTTTTTGAAAACCAACTTCCGTTTCCTACTCGTAATAAAAAAACTTTAACTTCTAAGCTTGGTCACTATAGTCGATCCGGGGTTTCTTATTCAAGTATGCTTTCGGCGCGCTTTCAAATTTCCGAGAAACGAAGCGTTTTTTCTTCCGGCGTTTGCATAACATACGAAACTCATTGCAAACGTTATAAATGGTTTAAAAAATTAATTTAATTATTGGACAAATAATTTCATCATTGGTCAACCGGTTGGACAATTTTATCTCATTTATCAGCGACCGTGTGGATTATGATCGAGTATAGACACACTCGGTTAATTGCAAAATGTTGGAAAATCATTAAAAACAGACGAGGATAACGTGGCAATAAAATATGTATGTAGTATCCCTACATTTTATGGTCGAGGTAATAAATATTTATTCAGTTACATTGGAGCAACAAAATAATGTGCGTGTCTTGCGTAATATTTATAGGGGGCGGTTGAATTATATTTCTGTAGAATTATGGAGCTTCAAACAAGCAACTCTGCAGAACTATTTAACCTATCCAGGGTTTCTGGTTACCCTGAACAATTTTGTTTCACAGTTTGAACTTGACTTTCCGAGAAAAAAATAATTTCACACGACAAAAATATCAGAGTTTTAGGTATTGTAAACAACATAATATTATTCCAAATTAAAATAGAGGCATGGCACAACGCAATAAAATATGCCACTCGTTAGTATGTAATTATTACACCACAGCTCATTCATTAGTATTAATTTGAGAAAGTTTTCTGTTTGATAAACCACTTTCTTACCACAAAACAATTCGTGGTACAATTTCGAAAACAAAAAGTCATGTTCCATAACGCAAGAAATAAACTGGGCTTGTGGACGTTTTTATGATGCTTTGTAAATAGAAAAATATTATGAACGAAAAAAATCTAATAAAAAAACTCTCTATATGGACTATAAAAGATAGAGTAAGACAAGTTTAAACAAGATTCGAAAGGCTACGAAAATTTCATGCAGCTTCATAAAAGTGAAGGCTTATTGCACGGCATAGCACTACAAATATTAATTAATTCAATCCAGTGCTCGATGAACCATATACAGAAAAGTGAATAAAAAAATTAATGAAAAAAAGTTTTATGCGAAAATATTTTCGTCGATGTGCAATGTTTATTTTTTTTTCATCAGGCAAAAACAGATCTAAACGGATTAAACATGGATTAACAGTAATCAGTCAGCTTAACCGTATTATTTTTCTCTTGCAGTGAATTCAGTCACATGCTCATTTTCGCAGAAATTTTCTCCGATTTAATTAGGGATTACAACTTTCTTCTCCTAAGAATTCTGAAAAAGCCTGCTAACTGAACATTAAAGTGTATAGTGTGCGCCCGCCCTGCCCTGGTGCATGCGCATTCAAGAAGGCGAATTAAATTATAGTAACTGTTATTTACAGTTAGTTGATAATTATGCAGTTATAGTTGTAGAAAAATACAGAAAATTAACGAAAACCGCCAACAGAACTAACTAATAAAAGCCTGCTAACTGAACATTAAAGTGTATAGTGTGTGCCGTGGTGCATGCGCATTCAAGAAAGCGAATTAAATTACCGGCCTCTGACTACGGTCTGAACTGAACCATCAAGAGGGGGAGCATTCAGGCACTAGCGGACGAGAATGGTTGGAAAACGTGGAATTCCCCTCTTTGGCATTAAAAAATAAAATTTCTTCATTAAGGTGTAGGCAAAATGGCCTGCAAACTGCCAACTTCCCCCTCTTTGACGAAATTCCCCTACCTTTAGAGGATTGGTTCGTCCGCCAGTGTGTTCAGGGGTTTATATACTGCAGTACCCGTGGAAAGTGCGCATTCGTGAGTGCGCAGCCACGGGCGGACGAGCCAAACATCCAAAGGGAGGGGAATCTCTCCAGAGAGGGGGGAATTGACAGAAATCAGGTCATTTTACCTAAACCTTAAAGAGGAAAATGTACTTTTTGAAACTGCCAAAGAGGGGTAATGCCACTTTTCCCTCCCCTTCTCGTCCGCTGGTTATGCGAAGAAGTTTATATAGACGTTCACAGTTCCTTAGAAGATTGAATTTGAATGCGCGCCTTTTTTTATGAATTTACATCCAATTTTTGATGGAAAACTTTTTGATGTACAAATGGTATGTGTTTAGGGTGCTTTTCTGGAAGTTCAATACATCGGAGTAGTAGCGAGAGCGTTAGGATCGGGTCGGAACCAAATGTAATTGAGTCTCCTAATCAACTTTGAATGCCAAGGTTGAGTTAATTACAATAATTTAATGACTTTGGAAAATAAAATCTCAATATTAAATAATCAATTTGACAGGTCCAATTGATCTTGCTGTTTACGGTGGGAAATTCTTTCATAAACACTTTATATGTACATATATATATTGATTAGATCCGCTTAGGAGTTCCCGAAACGGAAGCATGGAAAGGGTCAAGTTCCATGGGCATGAGACACTGATTTATAACTGTTGTTGTTGTTGTTGTTGTTGTTGTTGTTGTTGTTGTTGTTGTTGTTGTTGTTGTTGTTGTTGTTGTTGTGGTTGTTGTTGTTGTTGTTGTTGTTATTAGTGTTGTTGTTGATGGTGTTGTTGTTGTTGTTGTTGTTGTTGTTGTTGTTGTTGTTGTTGTTGTTGTTGTTGTTGTTGTTGTTGTTGTTGTTGTTGTTGTTGTTGTTGTTGTTGTTGTTGTTGTTGTTGTTGTTGTTGTTGCTTTTGTTGTTGTTGTTGTTGTTGTTGTTGTTGATGTTGTTGTTGATGTTGTTGTTGTTGTTGTTGTTGTTGTTGTTGTTGTTGTTGTTGTTTTCATGGGTGGCATGATTCAGAGCAATTACGATCAGGGTATAGCAGCTCGGAAAAGTAATTGTCTCTTAATTCGGGTAACAAGGAACTAAAAGTTATCAGGGTTTCTTGTTATCAAAAAAAGAATTTTGTGGGCCGGTTACGCACGAATGCAATGCTTTAGCGCAGTTTTCGTATAATGTCCAAATGTTATGTGAATTTTTTTTCATTTATCGAAAATTTGAAAGCGCGTCAAAAACATATTTGAATTTGGAAAGCGTTGCAAAAAAGTTTTTGGCTATCAAGAACCCCTTGATAGGCTATAATTCAATGAATATATCTACTGATTCACGTCAACAAAAAATAAATATCTTTGAGCACAATAAAGTTATTAGAGTTTGTTCATATTATCTTGTCCCGAAAATTCACTTCTGAAAACGCATTACCACACAGTCAATAATAAATTATAAAAAAAAAGTTTTTGTTAACGTGGATCAAAAACTAATCGTTGTGTAAACTCCAGATAAATCCACACAAATTCAAATTACATGAATCATCGAAAATTCTTTCTCTCTCGCTTGTTATAACAAATCGAGCAAACGTACATTATTTTGAATAGTTTGGCCATACGAACGGTTTAGTTCTATAATAATATATAATAATAATAATAATAATAATAATAATAATAATAATAATATATTACCAATTTTCCAAGCCAGCAGCAGCTATGAAAATAAAAGTAATAAGCCAAACTCAATAATGAGCTTTATGACCTATAGTAACAGGGTTGGGTAAAAATACTATAAATGCAATTATTGGCACATTGTTTTTGCGTACATAGTTACTGAATAAAATTTCCATTTTACCAATGTTAATCGCATTATTTATCGTGGTCTTGTGAGCTACCTAGGGGCGGACAAAAAAAATAAATTGGTTAATCAATAACAAATTTTATTATTCAAAAGCTTACTAAAAGAAGTACATAGATAAAGATAATGTTTCCAAATTTTAATCTATTCATCACGCCAGATATTCTACATAGATCGATATTGCATATCAAAACTTGGTCAGTATTATCTGAATATGTTTTACTTGACTGATGATATTATTAGTTATAGTAATAGAACCGGGAATAAAGTAAAAAATTGTAATATTTTATGACAAGTGCGTATCATTGTCTAACAGTATAATACTTTGTTGAAAAAATAAAAGTGAATGGCGGTAGTTTGAAACTTTAGTCAGGCATTTTAATTTATCACCTGTTTCTGTGACAAGTGAAAAATGAATTTTGTAAAATAAAATAATTTATTTAATAATGATTTCAAGTGGAGTGAGAACAGAAAAAACCTGGAATAAAACTCGTGAGTAATACCACATCAAAACATAAAAATAAGTAAAGATGACACAAACCGACGTCGGAATGAACACGAATTCAGGAAAGCTTTGTGCTATGGCAACATGATTAAAAAAACATTGACTTATTATGATCATTTATTATGTAAATTTGCCATCTTCATGCGAGCTATGTATCAAGCAAATTATGTTCAAATTCAGACAAAAATAAGGAAGTAATGTATTATATTATGTAAATTTCCTTCGGCGACGTACATACATATTATATTCTACTTTTTTCAAAGAAAGACGGACGAGCAATCCAAATCACATTGTCTCAAAAAAATCTAGCATATTTTTACTTATTTCGATGAAAAAATCGACATTGTCGAGACAAACGACATGTGACGAAAAAAGATAAAAAAAACCTACCCATAAAATAGAATAAGAAGAAATAAAACGGGACGCTCGCATAAATAAAAATGTGAAATATGCAAGAAATTATCGTGTTTGTGTGTAGTCGTCCCCCCCCCCCTCCGACACTAAATTGTACATTATTCGTTGGAAAACTGATATAAAATCTCGGGCTTGATCTAATAAAATATGATTTTCGCGCGCGATTTTTGTCTCCGGGTTTTTATTTATTATTCACGTTTTTCAAGGAAACACAGGGACGCATACTTGGGTAGACAACCACAGGGGGTAATAAAGAAAGCGAAATTCGAAAAATTCCTTTATTATATTCGACACACAATTCGCCATTCACGGTCAACTTGTAAGTGGTATAGGCTGTTCAAAGTTATCTGATAGACAGGCTATTTATTAGAGCAACTTTTTGGTGCGCTTAAGTATTTTTATAATAATTTAAAATTACGGTTTTTACCAGTTACCAAAGAGCAAAAACGGTATAAAATTCACACCGGACACTAAAATCTGACAGCTGAACTTTTAGATTCTGCGCTGGCATGAAAGCCATTTTTAAAACAATTTTCTAGTTAACGAATGCTTGCTTTTTATAACTTGAAAGTTTATTCGAAAATGGCCTATTTTTCTCTAATAAGGTTGATAGGAAAATACGTTATCCTGATTTCATTACTGATTCTAGATTACTATGACCGAGCTTCACTTTTGTTATATTTTATTATTTAACGAATTAGCGAAAGCGCGCGCGATTTTTTGCAGTGGTGAGAAAATTCAGCCAGGTTTTTGATTAGTCATACACACACGCAGCTTTTTATTAGATCAATCGTAAATTTATTTCTAGGCAATTCTATTCTTCTAGCGTTTTATAATATTGTGACTAAAACGTGTAACTTGACTTATTTGATTATGAAATTGTTCACCCACAACCATTTTAGCAAGAAAAAATATTTTTCCGCAAATGCATGTCACCGAAAAATTCACTATGTTTTTGTAATTACAAAATAATAAACTAAATAGTTACGAAACCAGGCAAAATTTCACTTCTATCTCTGTAATTTTTGATAGAATACATGTAGAAATAAATAATCATGGAAAACTACGGTCAGTCAGCTCCAAGCGTTAAAAACACAAAAAATACATTAAAATTTTATAAAGCCCGTATGTTATTTCTGCAAGCAAACGTACTGCCCAAACATCTGATAATGAAACATCAGTAGCCCAACTCAACTCGGTTGACACCATAGTTTAACACCAGAGCATGGGGTGATGATGATTGATGTACGTGTTAAAACTGATTGTCTGATGTTTCATTATCAGAAGTTTCGGGCACGATTTTTGTTCGCAGAAACAACATACATGCTTTATCTCGATATGCTGACCTTAAAATATAGCGACACAAAAACAGCCCGTCTAAACGTAATGTAACCCCAATAACGCGATAACACGAAATTAGATGTTTTTAGATTCATGAGGATTTTAATTAAAAATACATGAGTTTGTCCATGTGCAATAATGCTATATAGCATTTGCGTGCAGTGATAATAAATAATCAAATAATACGACATTCGCATTATTCAGCTTAGTGTTTTACATTTATAGATAAAGGATAATGAGGAAAAAAACTATTCGCCGAATTACTTATTGATGAATAAAGGACACTATCTTATGACATGACATGGGTTTATAGTGAATGTGTGAGAAATCAAAAAATAATTCATGCTTTCAAACCTATGAAGTCTCCAAATCCAATATAATTGTTGTAGTTCGTTTTATCAAGTAAAAGTTGAACAAAAGCAGGATACTCAAGAGAAATTTCAACATTTCCATGGCAGTTCTCGAATATTCGATGGGCAGATGGTTGCTGTATGTTGTAATTCAACAATTCAGGTACAAAGATATATCCAATTAAGCCAATCAATTTAACAAAGATCTAACGCGATTAACAAAGGCTGTTTCACTGTGCGATAAATTGTCTCTGTTATAGCTTGTTCAGGGTTTCTTGTTAATCACAACAAATGTTGTGGGCCGATTGCGCACAATCGCAATAAATTGGCGCTATTTTTCGTAACTTTTCCAAATGTTATGTGGAAAAGATTTGACAGCGCGCCAAAAACTGATTTGAATTCAAAATGCGCGCCAAATGTTTTTGGCCAACAAGATACTCTGAATGGGCTATAAATGTAATAAAACTTATTGTCAAACTGAATCTTTCATACGTACCGTATTAAATAATGAGTCTTATAAATCATCTACACCCTAAAAAATATTATAATCAACTAATATTTTTACGTAATTTATACTGAGCAAATAAACCACAGAGTAAAACTGATTGAGTGAGTTATTTACAAAAGTTAGGTAATATGCATATACTTAAATGTAGCTGATCCGAGGTATCTTGTTACTCAAAAACTTTTTGGCGCGCAGCTTGAATTCAAATATGTTTTTGGCGCGCATTTGAGAGGTGGAAATAGTGGAGTTCCCTCTCTTTGGGGGTCTGTGAATTCCCCCCCCCCTCTTTAGGAAGATTCCCCTACCTTTTGAGGTTTGGCTCGTCCGTCAGTGGGATACCCTGATCAAGCTATATTATAGCCTATCCATGGTTTCTTGTTAGCCAAGGACTTTTTGGTGCGCAGTTTGAATTCAAATCTGTTTTTTTTGGCGGGCTTCCAAATTTTCGAAAAATAAAATTCTTTCTCACATGACATTTAGACAACATACAAAAATTGCACCCCATTCATTGCATACGTGCATAACCAACCCACAAAATTTATTTTTGATAACAAAAAACCCTGACCAAGCTATAATACATACGTAAACATTCGAATGTGCTTAATATCACTATAGCTGTCTATAATTTTAATCAACCGTACAGTTATTTTAATTATTTATTCATGCGTTGGCCAATAATGCGTATGCAAGATACATAATTACGTTGATAAATATTAAAAACATTGAAGTAAACATCCTTTCCTCTTGTTAAATATTTTAATTATCAACAGCCTACGGTTAAAACTGATCAATAACTAGAACAAAAGAAATAAAACCCACTTAATGATTTTTAGAGTGATTAGAAAGTTACAAACTGACAGAGCACTCATTTTTCTTACTATTGTTGAACAAAAATTCTACCGAAAAAAAACTTGAAATATACATGCAAGAGTCTATGCACTTTGGCTCATTAGAATTCAAATCAATAAGATCGTTACATCAAAATTATCAAATAGACACTACGGCTATATTATGACATACATTTATGTAACATAACCAATGATGAAACCTGCAATAAATACAGATTAAATACTTTACAAAGCTTAAAATTGAAATTTTTCATGAATAACCCAACAGTTATCTACATAACATTAGTACATGCACTACGGAATTTAATTTCGTCGCTTTGTGCCGCGTGAGCCCAGTCATGAAACCACTGGCAGAAGGGGAGGGGAAAGTGGAATTCCCCCCTCTTTGGCGATTTCAAAAAGTAGAATTCCTTCCCTGAGGTGGAGATAAAATGGCCTTAACATTGCTAATTCCCCCCTCTTTGACGAAATTCCCCTCCCTTTGGAGGATTATCTCGTCCGCCAGTGCCCGCCATGAAACGCGATATTATATTTACCGAAAACATAAAAAGACGCACTAAAACCGAAACGTCCCACATATAATATTTACATTCAATTTCAACATTCAATATAAATACCCCGTCTGACCAACTGGCGGACGAGGGAATATTCCCAAAGAGGGGGGAATTGGCGGAAAATTGGGCATTTTACCTACACCTTAAGGAACAAATTTTACATTTCGAAATAGCCAAAGAGGGGGGAATTCCACTTTTCCTAACCCCTTCTGGTCCGCGAGTGCCCTGACCAACTGTCGGTTTACGTAATTGAATTTATTTTTAATTTTGTTTTATATTGAAGCTCTCGCGTGGCGGTTTTGCTGAATAAAATTGGGGCCGGAATCGGTAAAAACAGAGTTATTTATGAGACGAAAAACGTTAACCATGAAATCTCGGGCTCATCGAATTTTGTTTTGTTTGCTGTGTTAGTGATTATTTTGAAATAAAATTCACCACCATGATCAAGCATAAAAATACAGATTATACGAAGAGAAATTGTCTGTTTTCAGAATATTACAAAAATACAACAATAGATAGCAAAGTTTTTTTGAATAAAAAAAACAATAATCCAATTTATCATTTACCTTACATTATACTTTTAAAAACTTATTTCCTGTCACATAACCTAACATAAAGTAAGAAACATACAAAAATTCAAACACCTCATTCATGCACTAGAGGTTTTCCGACAGTCGGTTTAAAAAAAACACAAATTCTAATTTTATTTCCATTTATATATTCTACATAATAAAACTTTAGAAACAGATTTCCTGTCCCATAACAAAACCTATAAAATAAAAATATAATAAATATAATAAAATTCAAACCCACCACTCCCATACACTATAGTCGTGTTTGCATGCACGCAGCAAATGGAAAACTAAAATCAATAAAAGCACGACGTCTCTCAAGAAGACGCACCGCACCGGGAGGGGGTCGTACCCTGAATAAAAAAATGGTAAAAGCCGAAAGGATGCCTAAGACGCCACTGAACAAACCAAATATAGGCATGAATCATGGCATTGCGGCGGACGAGTCAAACCTCCAAAAAGGAGAGGAATCTTACCAAAGAGGGGGGAAACGCCAGAAAGGAGGCCTTTTTACATACACCTTAGGAAACCATCAAAAAGGTGGGAATTCCACTTTTCCGTTTTTCCCTCGTTCGCTAATAAATCATGGGCCGACGAGTAGGAGGTGGAAAAGTGGAATTCCCCCCTCTTTGGCGGTTCCAAAAAAGTTGTATTTTGTTCGCTATGGTGAAAGTGTAGGTGAGATGGCCTAATTTCTGCCAATTCCCCCTCTTTGATAAAATTCCCTTCTCTTTGGAGGATTGGCTCGTCCGATTGTAGGCATGATTATAAGGCGCCGCTTTTATGATTATTTTACGGGTAGTACTAAAAAAGGTGGTGAATAAAATAATATAAATGAGCCTGCAGGGGGTCGGTTATAAAGGACTGGTCTCCATCAATTATGCAACCTGTAAAACTAAAGCACGGTCTGTAAATGGGTAAAAAAATTTACATGTTAACTCGACCACTAAAAGATAATATATGTATAGTATAACATACCCAGGGTTTCTTGTTAGCCAAAAAAAGACTTCTGGCGCGCAATTTGAATTCAAATCTGCTTTTGGCGCATATTAAAAATTTCAATAACAGAGTAATTTTCACTCACCATTTGAATAACACACTAAAACTGCGCTTAATTCATTGCATTTGTGCGTAACGACGAGTTTTTGTAGTAGAATAATTTTCGATGACAAGAGACCTCAACCAAGCTATATTAAGCGCAGTACAGGAAATGTGACTTTATTACAATCAAAGTAATGTGCATATAGGGAGATTCGTATTTTTTATAGTATGTAGTCATACAAAGACAGAAAATAGCATGCATGCATTTTCATTGGCATAGAAAACTGACGCGCATATAAATTATTAAATTATATTACAAAAATATTAAATAGAAATATTTTTTTTATCCCAAATACTTCATACGTCGTCTGAAATCCCACTAATAAACCACCAAATTTCGGGCCGAGTTTCACCATAAAAGCCACAGAGATAGGCGGCAGTAAAGAAAACACGAAGCAACTGGTCTGGTCCGTCCTTTTTCATTATATTTTATTGCAATAGACGGGGAGGGCTTATTTACGAATGTAAACGGCGGTTTTCGCTGTTATGTCTTGTCTTTGGCGAGGAAAATGATAAAAGAAATGTAATTAATGTTGATGAAGAAACGAGAGAGATAAACAGAAATTAATTAAATTCTAGGGTGGATGACCTTTGCGATTATATTTTATTATATTGGAGAGGAGTAGTAAATTTCGTAAAATATATGTATTCGATTTATTATTCAAAATGGTGAAAAGGTCATGGCACGCCAGCATAGGACGGGAAATGTGAAAGCCAATCGTTATTTTTATATTATTCTATTACAATTTAATTACACATATTACTTATTCATTTCCATAATTCAATATTTAATCAAGGTAAATTGGCGCACACAACGATTTTTAATACAAAATTAATATTTAGGTAACTGTTTTCAATTACTTAGGATAAAACAGGTGTATTAGTCTACTGGTGCAACTTTCTTTATCTTGTTTTTTTTTGTTTAAAAGTGGAACTTTTATCCTTTTATGCTCGTACAAAAAACTTTTTCTGACCAAAACACTAGAACAAAAATATCCACGCCTAATAATAAAGCTAATTTACTACTGCTCATGTCGGCTTGCTTAATGCATGGAAATAAATAAAAACATCTACCGTGTCACATGACCAGTCTTAATAAGATACCCCGCATAGAAAGTTTTCTTCATAGAAGTGAGTGAGTGAGTGAGTGAGTGAGTGAGTGAGTGAGTGAGTGAGTGAGTGAGTGAGTGACAGTGAGTGAGTGAGTGAGTGAGTATGAGTGAGTGAGTGAGTGAGTGAGTGAGTGAGTGAGTGAGTGAGTGAGTGAGTGAGTGAGTGAGTGAGTGAGTGAGTGAGTGAGTGAGTGAGTGAGTGAGTGAGTATGAGTGAGTGAGTGAGTGAGTGAGTGAGTGAGTGAGTGAGTGAGTGAGTGAGTGAGTGAGTGAGTATGAGTGAGTGAGTGAGTGAGTGAGGCAGTGAGGGAGTGAGTGAGTGAGTGAGTGAGTGAGTGAGTGAGTGAGTGAGTGAGTGAGTGAGTGAGTGAGTGAGTGAGTGAGTGAGTGAGTGAGTGAGTGAGTGAGTGAGTGAGTGAGTGAGTGAGTGAGTGAGTCGGTGAAATATTGTTAATATCTTATATATACATGCGTAAGATAAAGAAACTGAAAATACGAAGCGCATATTTTGTAGTCAAAGCCCCAAGATTAAAATATTGTAACATCAGTGGAATGAGTCACGGATATAGAGATAGTGATATTTCGTAAGCCAAGTTTTAAAAATAGCTTGGGCAATAGCATGTTTTGTTCACTGATATGTGTGAAAGGGGTTTTTCAGTTTCACAATGGATAGAAGTAAATAACAGTAGAGATAACTAAGATTGATATTTATTCTCTAATTAGCAGTATAAATGATCATTATGGTTTCTAGCATCAAATTATCTTAAGCAGAGAAAATAGTGAAACACAGCGCTCTGCTAGCAAAAACACACAAACCCAACGACATAAAACACTGAAAAGCCCTTATTTCATCGCATTAAATGCAGTTTTATATAGGGCGCCATTTGGGTCTAATCTGTGTGTGTGCCTAAATCAGGAGGGAGGGGTATTAAGGAAGCACCCCCCCCCCCCTCATGCCTTCCTTATGTTCCTAATTCGCGGGTGAAAATTTCTTGAATAAAAATAAATAAATAAATTTTTATGAATTTATGATAAATATTATGAAACAGGTAAAAGTCCCTTACAATCATTGCATGGATTGAGAAAATTTTCATGAACCAGACCACTAGCGGACGAGAAGGGGAGGGAAAAGTGGAATTCCCCCCTCTTTGGCAGTTCCAAAAAGTGGAATTTGTTTCTTAAGGTGTAGGTAAAATAGCCTCAAAACGGCTGATTCCCCCCTCTTTGGGGAAATTCCCCTCCCTTTGGAGGATTAGCTCGTCCGCCAGTGAACCAGACAATATTCCAAAGAATGCCCGGCCAAGATTTCACCAAATAAGAGGTTGGAGGGGGGGGGGGGGGGTTCTTGAGGATTGAGGGTAGGGGACAGTAGTCATCAGCACCCTCAGCAGTCACAGAGCATGATGACACATTTGTATAGTATAGCTATAGAATATATATTGGCGTGAATATGTTATATATATTGAATGTGTGTAATATAAAATGAGGAAAAGCCAGGGAGCATGTGGTCATCGGTCATCGGCACTACTAGCGGATGAAGGAAGAACGAAAAAGTGGAATTCCCCCTCTTTGGTGATTTTAAAAAGTAAAATAAAAATAACAAGGAGTAAAATGACTTGAAAACCGCCAATTCCCCCTCTTGGACGAAATTCCCCTCCCTTTGGAGAACCAGGTCGGCCGGCAGTGGTCATCGGCACTAGCTGACAAGTCAATACTTCAAAGGGAGGGGAATTTTCCAAAGAGGGGGGAATTGGCAAGAAATAAGTCATTTTACCTACACCTTAGGAAAAAATTTCAACTCTTTGAAAGAGGGGGGAATTCCACTTTTCCCACCCCTTCTGGTCCGCCAGTGCTCATTGGCACTACCGTACGAATCAACCACTAGCACAGGAGGGAAGAATGAAAAAGTGGAATTCCCCCCTCTTTGGAACTTCCGAAAAGTAGAATTTGTTTCCTAAGGTGTATGTAAAACGGACTCAACCTGCCAATTCCCCCCTCTTTGACAAAATTCCCCTCCCTTTGGAGAATTTGGTCGTCCGCCAGTGGAATCAACCTTGTTAATGCCTGATTTTAATTTCCAATAGATGAATGTTTTTTTTTCAACGTATTCAGTTACTGGCACTTTTGGCACATGTACAATAAAGGTGCGACATGTGGCTAAGGCACATCTAATTCACAAAATCAGCACGATTTACTTCATTAAAATCACTTTTGTTTCACATCATTAAAATCCGTGTAATCCATAGATTGAGTCATGTTGCAAAGGACTCGGCTTTCTGATGGGCTCATTCAGTATAGTCTGTTCTGAGTTTCTAAGCCCTCAGAGTTTACTTGTAGCTATTATACCAAACAAAAAAAACTTTGTTGGAATAAAAAATCTGGACAGGACTTATGCTAGACCCACAATTTATCACATGCGTTCAGTAAATACTTTCAAGGATCAAATTTTCGGCGTCAGGATAGACACATGTCTTTTAACTCGCGAAAGGGAGTGGAATTTCTCCAAAAAGGCGGAATCGGCAGAATTTAGGTCATTATACCTACGCCTTGAGGAACGAATTCTACTTTCTGAAACCGCCAGAAAGGGGAATTCCACCTTTCCCTCGTCCGTTACTGCTCCAGAAAAAACGCGCAGTCAATTTCAGTCCTCTAATTACTTGTAGTAACTGTTATTCTTGATCCACCATAACCTGGCTCATTATACTATTCTAACAAGAGTGGTTGTGACTCATATAATTAAATGAGAAGATAAATAAATAAGAATCTATAATTCGTACAAAAAATCGTAATCTGCATTACGATTTTATGGCTTTATAAAAATGAAAATAGTAATAGAAATAAATGCATTTCACCGATTGAAATCGTCAGAAAGGCTCTCTATGGAAACAGAAAAATTAATGCAATAAACGCAATCTACAAGTGGAAAACGTACCATAAAAAGAGTACAAATATCATATACGCATATTTATTATTTGAAAAAAAACAGATTACATTTACAACTTCGAAAATATCATTCTTATCACTGTTAGGGATAACTTTATTAAACTTTATAAACACAATTATTTTATGATATAAAATTCAAACGGAGTCTAACTTCCACAATATGATTCATAACGTTTTAATACTTGAATTTTAAAAGTAATAAATGCAAATCAAATTCAATGTCCCCGCTGTATATTCTTGAATGAAAACTCTAATTTAATATAATGTCCCCTGTATATTCTAGAATAAATCGTAATATGTGGTCAAGGCGTGCGCGCGGTGGCCTAGGAAATATATAAAGAGAAATGCGAATTATATTCGATTTGTATGTATGAACCATAAAATATTGTGCCCCTCAGAGTCCGGCAGTTCATAACTTGTTATCAGTATTGATTTGAAAAATAAGATTTTTATCAACTAAATTGTTTTATTTATTTTGAAAAACAATTGCTATATGTTAAAAGGATGGTAGTGATAAGATTTTGTTCATGGTTTGTATCATGGCGCATTAAAAACCACAATTTATTACCAAGCACAGCACAGTTGATAACTTTATGTTATATAGAAATGTTTTTAATCATAATCGAGGAAACTGCAATAAGTTATGGTTTATAATAAATATTATATAAAATTTAAGTTATTTAAATTTAAAAATTAAATTATTTTTATTAAAATTTATAATAAAAATAATGGTAAAAGATAAAAAAAAGTTTTAGCTTTTGAGTGAACACAATAATAGTGCAGCAGATTTGAGAACATGGAACTTTCTTATCAGTAGTCAAAAAATCTTATTTGGTTTGCAATTGTTACCGCCGTAGTTCATCATGAAAAAATTCAAAATTAAATTTTTTTATTCGAATCCAACAATAAATTTTTGAAAAACAAACTTCTGAAATCACGAAATACGTTAGTTATGAAAAGCATTAGTTATCAATCATTACAGCTTAAAGGGTACATACGCTGCACCACGAAGGCATCGTTGCAGCCCTCGGGCATTCGAGTCCTATTCGGGGGGGGGAGGAAGAGGGGTACTTGGGAAGGGGGGGGGGGTTTACCCCAAACATAAAATGCACGTCGTATATATCGAATAATATATATTGCCTTATGGCCTATTTTAGCATGCCCGGCTTATTCGGGTCTATGGTGAGCACTGGCGGACGAGAGAATATTCCCAAAGAGGGGGAATTGGCAAAATTTTGATCTTTTTACCTACACCTTAGGGAACAAACTCTACTCTTTGAAACTACGAAAGAAGGGGAATTCCACTTTTCCCACCCCTTCTGGTCCGCTAGTGGTGAGTGATTTTCTAATGGAAACGAACAAAAATATTGAATGTGAGGTCGGGGTGGGGAAAATGTATAATTTTGTTTATGTTTTGTATTCTGTACTTGTATGGAACGATATTTTATTTAAAGTGAAAAATAAAATTCCTCACGTCTTCCTCGGTTCACAATGAGTGTCATTTTTTTACTTTAAAGAATTAATTTTTTCATTCATTCATTCTCGGAAAATAATTCAGTGAAATGGTGAGGCTCAAAATAATAGACAAACAACAGTGCTAGGCAATAAATAAATAAATAAAATTTATGTACGGACGGCCTATATCCCATTGTCTATAATGCATTTGTAATGTAATTTGAGTACCCGGTCGTCACAGGCTAAATATTAAATATGGGGTACATAACATCCACAGCGTAACTTAATACAAATACTAATTATGTTACATATACTGCATTGCATTATCACTTTCGCAATTAATTAAAATGGATAGCTAGGATACATACGCAGTATGACTAATATAAATATTAATTTTGTTATTGCAAGTGTACTTTCCTCTGTGATTCCGTCACTACAAAATGCATATAAAACCATTGTTTTCCAACAAAAGAGGAAGTATGAATGAAAAAATAAGGCCAACAAAAGCGTTTTTAAAATACTATAATCACTATAAAAATCCAAAAATGTGAATGCATAAGCTATTTTATTATTTAAGAGCGATTGTATTTATTGCCATTGTGAGCGCAAAATATCCGCTATTTTGCAGTAAAATATCGCATTTATTATACTGGAGCCCCAACTATGTAGGGGCCCAATGTCGTATCATATATAATTCAAGATATCGGAGACCCTTGGCTTATTTATAATAGTGCAAGTCAGTCCGACATTAAAAGGGGCCTTGACCATTTCACTAGCGGAAGGGGTGAGAATCTATAGTGGAATTATCCCCTTTTTGGGGATTTCCTAAACTTGAAATCGTATTAAAGGAGGGATAAAAATTCTGCAAAAGTTTCGGGGTCTTCGTCTGCAAAAAACTTTCTTTCCATTTTATTCTTTTTTCTTCCCCATCCACCCTTAAACTATTCCATGCGCCGCCGTTGTCCTTACAGAATTCGTTAGCTTTAATAGGGCTCTCTCTTTGCTCGAATCGTTAACTTGTATTTATTATATAGCATTCACAATTGATTAGGGCGACTGAATTTGAGTGCGCGCCATTTTGTGTAGGATTTTTCAGACGAAGACTAGAAGTTTTCAGAACACTGATACGAAGTATAAATCTAAGTCAATTACAAAAAACCTAAAAACAGACGAAACTGGGAGCTGTTTATGCAAATCTCAAGTGTGAATGATAAAAAAAATACACTAGTTGACTCGTAAACGGCCTGGGGACTTGATGACTTGAAAAATAAATGATAATCAGGGGTTATAAAAGCTGTCAAGCCAAGAAATACTGTATAAATAAACAAACTACATTGTTTGAGTGAATGTGTGTATGAGTGAGTGAGTGAGTGAGTGAGTGAGTGAGTGAGTGAGTGAGTGAGTGAGTGAGTGAGTGAGTGAGTGAGTGAGTGAGTGAGTGAGTGAGTGAGTGAGTGAGTGAGTGAGTGAGTGAGTGGCACGGAAATAAACGCCAAAAGGCAGCCTGAATCCAATTAGGCAGCTGTCTGCATTAACCGCAGCTTTAATGGCTAATTTGCATTCATGAGATATCGATGTGTTAAAATACAGGGTTACTAAAATGCTTTGAGCCCCGTGGTTTACCACGTTGATTTTTAGACTTTTGATTGTGTTGTTTGTAATTTGATATAACACTTCATGAATACAGTGATTGAACTGATAATAGAAAGTGGCGGGAGGCAGATTTCATGTGGTGAACTGAAAGGATGACACTAATTGGCGGACGAGAATGAGAGCGACAAGTGGAATTCCAGACTCTCTTTAGCGAATTTAAGTTAGCCTTATTTACTAAGTAAGGTATTATATAAGTAAAACGGTCTGAAATTGCCAATTCCCCATCTTTGGCGAGATTCCCCTCTCACTTTCGAAGGAGATCAATAGCCAATGGAGGATGAAATCTTTCCCATGGTTTTGCAACACCCTGTATTTTATACAGCAGACACAAGCAAAATGATAATAATTGATGCTACACATATCCGAGATCTGGCTGCTTTGTGCTGCCATTATATAATTCTCGGGTATGAGGGGCATTTTCACAAGAGGCATTTTCGACATGTGACATCTGTCATGTTGTAACACTGGCGGACGAGCCAAACCTCTAAAGGGAGGGGAATTCCGTTAAAGAGGGGGGAATCAGTGGGAAGAAGGCCATTTTACCTACACCTTAGGGAACAAATTCCACTTTTTAAAACCGCCAAAGAGGGGGAATTCCACTTTTTCCACCCCTTATCGTCCGCTAGT
Organism: Daptonema setosum; assembly: GCA_964036265.1. Classification (NCBI taxonomy): domain Eukaryota; kingdom Metazoa; phylum Nematoda; class Chromadorea; order Monhysterida; family Xyalidae; genus Daptonema; species Daptonema setosum. Next base: position 7,734,214 of record OZ038446.1, read on the forward strand.
GTGTTGTAATAATGTCCAACTGTGCCCATTTTATCATTTGTTGGGAATATAATATAACACTAATGTGAACAAATTACGGAGAACTGGAAAATTTCTATTCAACAGTAGTACGTTCAACCTTCAACGTAAACGAAAACCATACATGTTAAAACTGTTTTTGCTGTTGTTGTGGAAAATTCTGCTGGCCCGAATTCAATTTAAATCTCCTAGTCCATAAGATATTCTATATGAAATAAAAACGTTCAAATCGGCACAACTAAACCCGGCATTGATCGTGTTTGAGTCATAATTATTGCTTCAAATTACGGTTTCCATGCCCACACATGACCGGCGTGTACATATTCAATGTATTTATATATTATAGACTCTTGTACATACAACGATAAATCATGCACACAGAGTAAGGGAAACTCGTTGCAGGGCAGCAGTCCAGAATTGAGATTGAAAAGTGACAATTATCTTTTGGCCAAGAAATAGGTGACTGACTTTTAGATTTGTAGTTTTATGAGATGAGAACCATACTTATATTATTTTAATATGTAACTCCCATTTTATAAATTTTCCAAGTCAGTTACTCAGCCAGTCAGTCAGTCAGTCAGTCAGTCAGTCAGTCAGTCAATCAGTCAGTCTCTCTAGAATTGAGATTGAAAAATGACAATTATCTTTTGGCCAAGAAATAGATGACTGACTTTTGTATTTGTAGTTTCATGAGAACCATAGCTATGTATATAGTGGGGGTTACATAATAAAATAATGAATTTTTAAAGTCAGTTACTCAGTCAGTCAGTCAGTCAGTTTCTCTGGAATTGAGATTGAAAAATGACAATTATCTTTTGGCCAAGAAATAGGTGACTGACTTTTAGATTTGTAGTTTTATGAGAACCGTACTTATAAAATGGGAGTTACATATTAAAATAATATAAATTTTTCAAGTCAGTTACTCAGCCAGTCAGTCAGTCAGCTTCTCTGGAATTGAGACTGAAAAATGACAATTATCTTTTTGAAAAAGAAACAGGTAGCTGACTTTTAGGTTTTGACTTTTAGGTTTTAGTTTAATGAGAACCATAGCTATATAGTGGGGGTTACATAATAAAATAATGAATTTTTCAAGTCAGTTACTCAGCCAGTCATCAGTCAGTCAACCAGACAGTTTCTCTAGAATTGAGATTGAAAAGTGACAATTATCTTTCGGCCAAGAAATAAGTGGCTGACTTTTGTATTTGTAGTTTCATGAGAACCATAATTTTAAAATGGGGGCTACGTTTTAAAATAATACAAATTTTTTAAGTCAGTCAGTCAATCAGTCAGTTTCTCTAGAATTGAGATAAAAAAGTGACCATCATCTTTTTGAAAAAGAAATAGGTAGCTGACTTTTAGGTTTTAGTTTAGTGAGAACCATAGCTATATAGTGGGGGTTACATAATAAAATAATATGAATTTTTCAAGTCAGTTACTCAGCCAGTCAGTCAGTCAATCAGTCAGTTTCTCTAGAATTGAGATAGAAAAGTGGCCATCATCTTTTTGCAAAAGAAATAGGTAGCTGACTTTTAGGTTTTAGTTTAATGAGAACCATAGCTATGTATATAGTGGGGGTTACATAATAAAATAATAAGTATTTTTCAAGTCAGTTACTCAGTCAGTCTCTTTTTTGTTTAGAGTTAGCTGGTCAGTCAGTTATGACATGAATTTTGATTCTTTTTTGGTCAAGTCTGTTAGTTAGTCGGTCAGTCAGTGTTAAAGCTATATCATTACAATCGTGAGTTTATTTCTTGTTTCGGGTAATCAGAAAAAATCATGCATGTATGGTTTATTTTATTTCAGAAGCCACAGTCAATCAACATCAGTACAAAATTTCTTTATTGGGATTGCACACAAAATACGAAAAAAACACCTCAATATAGTTTATAAAGTACAATAATCACAGAGACTTCTTAGCTTCCGAGTGGGAGATTCATTGAAAATTAGTTTCAAGAAAAGGGTTACTCACAGTACATACATGACCGATTCTCCCACCCGTACTGACACACGGCGCCATCGAGAAGGCGGGTCTCTGATCGCCGTGCAAATGGTGGTTTGGTGTCCCCACCCGAAGGCAGGGTCAAGTCCGCCAGGACACACCAGTACGGCAGAAAATATAAAATAACCATAGAGGAAGATTTTGATATAGCATAATTGAAGTAACAGAATGATCGGAAAAAATATAGTTGTAGAGTTTTATATGTAGTGTTAATGTGTGTTAATGTAGTTATATGAAATTCAAACAGTTAGAGCAAAGTAAAGATGTCATGTTAATTAATGAGCAGATATGAAAAGTTCGTAAAAGAAACATCATAAAGTGATCTGAAATATAGTAAAATTAGATCATAAATAAACTGACAATATGAATATGAAATAGAGTTTGTAAAAAAGTACATGCAATAAAATATCGAGCATAGAAAGAGCGTAAAACAAAAATAATAGCACTGAATTCAAGAATCATATCCGAGTGTTTAGAGTCAGAAGTGACAGTGCCGCGCTGGCGTGGATGTGAGAAGTGGGAACCCGAATCGTCAAGTTGTCCGTAAGCAGCTGGAGTCGCCAGTATGAAGTCCTCTCGACAGAAAATCTACAATACTGATTGTTAGCTATGTTCTCTGAGATCCAGCATTCAGCAATACAATATCAATCACGCATCGACCAACTCTTGAAATACCTGAGAAACCTGATTAGGTGAGTCACATGGTTGAAAAAAAGGTTGAATGAAAAAAGGGGCTACCAACCAGTATGTTCCACTTTCGATGCATCCGGAAACGTCAACGAATCCTTGCTGGAGTCCCTTATGATCAGCTGAGTCAACATTAAGCAGCCCTGGTAACGAAAAGTCGCCATCAATCGCCAGAGTGAAGTCGCCAAAGTACAGCTCGCTTCGACACGGAATCTATGTACATTACTGAGAGTGAGTTTTGAATTTCTGAAACCAGTCATTCCAATAGCATTCACACATTGACCAACCGCTGAAAAGCCTGAGAGATGTGGTAAGATGAGTCGTATAAATGTTCAATGAAAAAATAATCTAACCAGTGAACGACAACCAATCGAGCCCGCCAACGAATCTCTGCTGGAGTCGCACATTATGATCAGCTGGAGCCGCCACTGCGCAGCCAAAAGTGTGAAGTCGCCATCAATCAACCCGAGTCGCCAGTGTGAGAGAACAGCCCGCGTCGACACGGAATCTATGTCCAAAACAGTTAGTTAGCTATGTTCTCTGACATCAATCATTCAATATAAAAATAACAATCACGCAATGACCAACCGCTGAAAAACCTGAGAAACATGATTAAATGAGTGGTATAGTGTATTTAATGAAATAGATAAAAAATGAGTAGCAACCAACCAATATGATCCAAATTCGAGCGCCTGGAACTGCCATTGACCGCCTGGAGTCGCCATTGTCCGCGTGCAACAGGAAATCTACAAAACTCATCATAAGTAGCTATGCTCTCTGAAATCAATCAATCAACATTACCATAACAATCACGCATTGACCAACCGCTGAAAATCCTGATAAAAGAGGTTAAATTAGTCCTATAGTAAAAAAACAAGAAAAAATAAGTAACAACCAACCAGTATCATCCAAATCTGCCTTCAATGAACATTTGGAGTCGCCATTGAGCGCCTGGAGTCGCCATTGACCGCCTGGAGTCGTCATTGAGCGCCTGGAGTAGCCATTGAGCGCCTGGAGTCGGCATTGACCGCCTGGAGTCGCCATTGAGCGCCAGGAGTCGCCATTGACCGCGTGGAATCGCCATTGACCGCATGGGGTCGGGGAAGTCGCCACAGAATAGCCCGCGTCAACAGCTCTACAAAAACGGATAATTAGCTATGTTCCCTGAAATCAATCATTCTACACTACAATAGCAATCGCGCATTGACCAACCGCTGAAAACCTGAGAAAGGTGGGTAAATACATAAGTCGTATAGCTCGTTTAAAAAAATCATAAAAAAAACAAGTAACAACCAACCAGTATGATCCAAATCTGCCTTCAATGAACACTTGGAGTCCTCATTCAGCACCTGGAGTCACCATTGAACCGCTGGAGTCGCCATTGAACCGCTGGAGTCGCCATTGAACCGCTGGAGTCGCCATTGAACCGCTGGAGTCGCCATTGAAACGCTGGAGTCGTCATTGAACCAATGGAGTCGCCATTGAACCGCTGGAGTCGCCATTGAACCGCTGGAGTCGCCATTGAAACGCTGGAGTCGTCATTGAACCAATGGAGTCGCCATTGAACCGCTGGAGTCGCCATTGAACCGCTGGAGTCGCCATTGAACCGCTGGAAACGCCATTGAACCGCCATTGTCGCAAGTCAGCAACTCCGTCAAGTCAAGTCAGCAAGAATATCTAGAACTTTGACAGTTATAGCTTTGTACTCGTAGCTCAGTCATTCAAAATAATAACAATCATACGTGGACCAACCGATGAAAACCTGAGATTATAATTAATGAGTCGCAGTTTATGTCAATGGAACAAGCACAGCCCATAGTTAATAACCAACCAGTTTGTTCTATTTCATGAGTCCGGCTACAGTAAGCGAATCGTACGCCATTGAACCGCCAGTCAGCATTTCCGAAAGTAATCTACAATTTGGAAAAGTAGTTATAGCCTTGTACTCGGTATTACAGCTCAGTCAGTCAGTCAGCTTAAGGACAACCACTCATAGACCAACCGATAAAAACCTGAGAATATTGATTAGTGAGTCGCAGTTTATAACCATGAAACAAGCACTCAAATCATAGTGAACCAACCAGTTTGTTTCACTTCATGAGTCCATCTACAGTATGTACGCTCACGACAGATTACGCCTCCAACGACAACCAATGGAAAGTCGATCATCTTGACCGGGTTTGCCTTTGTCCCGCCATTTTCGATGAATATGAATTACACACAAATTAGAGTGAGAAAAGAAACAATTATTTGGCTGTCTAAACTGGCTGAACTCAACTGACCATTGCACTCACACCAGTCATACACAAAAATGTGACAAACCTGAAGTCCGCTAAAGTTAAAAACCAACAAACTGCGCCGCATCCGATGTTTGCCATCTTTCACTTCGGGTTTGGTGTTCACCCACCAACGACAGCCAATCGGATCGCCAAGGTTATTTATGAAAAAGACAATTATTTAAATAAAACATAAAACATGCTTTAGACTGGCTAATCTGTCTAACTCTCAACTGACATCAGTCACACCAGTCAAACAAAATATAAAACGTGACAAACCTGTATCCACAACAGTTTGAACTAACAAAGACAGCAGCCGCTTGTTCACCATGTTTTTTTGGACCTCGCTACGATGCCTGGAGTTCGCCATGTTGCCTGGAGTTCGCCATGTTGCCTGGAGTTCGCCATGTTGCCTGGAGTTCGCCATGTTGCCTGGAGTTCGCCATGTTGCCTGGAGTTCGTCAAGTTGCTTGGAGTTCGCCATGTTCGCTGGAGTTCGCCGTGTTGCCTGGAGTTCGCCGTGTTGCCTGGAGTTCGCCGTGTTGCCTGGAGTTCGCCACGGCAAGAGCACATGCTTCTCGCAAACGATATATAAAAAAAAGGAATTGCAGGATATGATACAAGTGAGTTTTTGATAAACTAGCTAAACTTGCTGATTCTCAACTGACATCATCCACACCAGTCAAACCAAGTTATAAAACGAGACAAACCTGCATCGTCCTCAGTAATGAACTAACAAACCAGCAGCCACATGTTTCTCCACGTTGCCTGGAATTTGCCACAGTCCGAGTTCGACATTTTGAATGACCCACGATATATGAAAATAAGTAGTTCAGCACAAAATACCAATAGATGAAAAGCTAGCTAAACTTGCTAAAACTCAACTAATGTCAGTCACTCCAGTCTTACAAAATATAAAATACAACAAACCTGTTGACTGCCAAATTTCGAACTACCAACCAACTGCATCAACATGCTTCGCCGAATTGCCTTGAAATCGCCACAGCCCGAGTCCGCCACTTTGAGTGACCCATGAATCATGATGTATGAAATAAAATAACGTACGTTATAAAATGTTAAAGAAATTTAATAAACTAGCTAAACTTGCTAAAACTAATAAGCAGCCATAACAGTCACACAAAGCATAAAAATAAAACGAACCTGATTTGTGCAAGTGAAAACCAACAAACCAACGACAGCCAACCAACGACAGCCAACCAGCCACCGCGCCCAAGTGAGTCATTAAATGAGTTTTTTTAAATAGTAAATGAGTGAGTCACGGCCCTTAACGTCGAGCCTGCAATATAAAAAGGTTAGACAAAATAATGGTGAGAAAATGCCTAATGTCTGTCTAAACTCATCTAAATGTTACAAACCCCCGACAGTCAAACCAGTCACACATAAATACAAAAACAAACAAACTTAACTTTGAATCCTGTGACAGGCAAAAAACGACAGCCAACCAACGACAGCCAACCAGCCACCGCGCCCGAGTGAGTCAGTAAATGAGTGATTAAAAAAGTAAACGAGTGAGTTATCAGCCCATCACGTCGTGCCTGCAATATAAAAAGGTTAGACAAAATAATGGTTAGAAAACCTAATGACTGTCTAAACTCATCTAAATGATACAAAACCCCGACAGTCAAACCAGTCACACAAAACTACAAAATCCAACTAAGCTTTGCCGTTTCGGGGATCGCCGTTTCGCCGAATCGCCGAGTGACCGGTTGTTTCGCCATTCGCCGTGGTTCGCCAATCGCCATTTCGTCCATCGCCATTTCGCCAATCGCCATTCGTTCACCAGAAGCGACAAGTAGGGGGGTGAGGGGGAGGGAGGTAATTTTGAAAGAAAATTTCTCGGTTCAAGAAATTTTCATTCGAGTGTTTTGGAATGAACGCGTCCAACTTTTGAAGCATATTTCCTCGTTTTAGATTTTGTATATGAGAAAGTCCCAGATATATTTTTGAAAGAACATGTGAAGCACTGGAAGAAGAAACTTGAAACTTGAGAATACTGGGACTGCTGTGGACGCGTTCAGAGTTGGGAAGGCACGTTCAGTCATATCATATTGATTGGTTGTCGTTTTAGATTTTGATTAGTTCGGTAGAAATTTTGAGTCCCAGATACAAACAAAACATCAATTAGACATTCTGGAACTCTAATATGACTGAACGAGACAAGGGAAAAAGGTTTTCTGTGTGGTTTTCCGGTTTTCAAGAAATTTTAGATTTTGAGAAAGAGGTAGGAGAGAGTTGGAAAATTATCAGGAGTTGGGAAACTGCATTCGGTCAGTTAAATTTCCTTTGTTTAGTCAGTGTTTGGTTTAGTAAGAAGAAGAATTGTCCCAGATTTTATAAAAGAGATGTTCAAGAATACGAAGACCGATCAATCTGGGACGATCTGACCGAATGCAAAGGGAATTCAGGTACAGTGTAGGATGGCACGTTCAGTCAGTTTTTGAGTGGTTGTCGTTTTATAGAAATGGCAAAAGCCTATTTGAAAATTTTTAAATTTCCGAGTCCCAGTTTATTTCAAAACAGTTTGTATCAGACATCATAACCAAAGAACTGGGACTTATTGACTGAACGCTGGGCGGGTTAAGGGAGAGAGTGGTTTTGACTGAGCGAGAAGTAAGGCTCCAAACTACTAGATATAAATATATAAAACAACTTGTTGATCTATTGAAGTAAGAAGAACTTTTTCAGTCAGCGAGACAAATTTTAATTGATCCGAGCTGAAGACAGCATAAGTGTTTTAGAAAAGGTAGAGGTGGGGCGCGTTCAGTCAGTTATCGTTTCCGATTTGGTATCAGTATTTGAGAATTTTCAGCAATTGAGATTTTTTAGTGTTTGAGACTTTTTAATATTTGAGAATTTTTAGTATTTGAGAATTTTTAGTATTTGAGAATTTTTAGTATATGAGAATTTTCCAGTATTTGAGATTTTTTAGTACTTGAGAATTTTTAGTATTCGAGAATTTTTAGTATTTGAGAATTTTTAGTATTTGAGGATTTTCAGTATTTGAGAATTTTTTTAGTATTTGAGAATTTTTGGATAACAGTATTTGAGAATTTTTTATTAGTATTTGAGAAGTTAAGGTTGGAGTCCCAGTCTCATTATAACGAACTGTATAGGAAGCAAAAGAAATCGAGATCTGGGACTAATGACTGAACGCTGGGGGCAAGGGAGTGAGGAAATGTGACTGAGAGAAAAGTAGGCTCCAAACTACCAACTATAAATAAACATTATAAAACAACGTAACATTTGAACAAGAGAAACGCCTTTTTCATTAAACAAGACAACTTTTAATCGATTGGAATCGAAGACACTGCATAATTTTTTTAAGAAAACAATTTTGTACCCGAGAAGTGTTATAAAAAATAGTAGTTGGAGCCTACAAGCTTTTTACAGAGAGTTACGCGCTTTTATTAGGTTTGTAGTTTTTAATAGGTTTTTGTTTGAAATTTAAGTCCCAGATTATTAGAAAATAGGGAAATAAGAAGACAAGTTAAGAAGACAAAGTGAAAAATCTGGGACTTTGCGCGTTTATGGGGAAAAGGGGAGGTGGAGGAGGTCGCTTTATAATTTAGAACTTTGGAAAAATAAGTTTTTTCAGTCCCACAAACAATGTACAAAATAAGTTGAAAATAACATGGAAACTTGGAAAACTTGGAAACTTGGAAAACTTGTGGGACTTCTGCGACAACCAACCACCCAAGTGAGACAACTTCCGGGCCAACCGATTACCATAGGTTGAAGTAGAACTATTTCGTTCAAAACGACCTTTTTAGTCGATTAGAATTGAAGAAACTACATAATTTTATCAAAATCGATTGAAAAAATCTAGTAGTTGGAGCCTTATACGAGTTTTTGACAGAAGTGAACGCGCTTTTAGGTTTATGAGAGTTGGTTTTTTGTTCAGAAGAGAGAAGTCCCAGATTTGTGGAAGGAAGAAAATCGGAAAATAAGAAAACTTCTGGGACTTTGCGCGTTTGGGGGAGGGAAGGAGAGGGCGGAAGTCGCTTTTTAATCCAGTAATATGGTATCCAACATTTAGAAAAAATTAAGTCCCACAAACAACGTACGAAAATTATTGTAGAGAAATTGAAATGTAGAAATGTAGAAAACTTATGGGACTTGCGACAACCACCCTTAAAGGAGGCAAGTGTCCGGGGCAAACCAATTATGAACTACAGACTGAAGTAGGAAAACGTTTGTTTTTTCACTCTACACGACCAGTTTTTCTATCGATTGGAATAGAAAAACTTACTTTATTTTATAAGAAAACATTTGGAGGATGGAATATTAGAAAAGAGGGAACAGGGGCCATTGAGATAATCGGAATTATCTGAAACAATAATGGGAATTCATTATTTGACAGGAAAATGGCTTTAAGGTTCTAAATATTGAGTATAACGAATCTAAACACAGTTGACTAAAATTAGGGAAAGACTGAGGGAATTATAAAAGGGGTTGGAAACATCGAACTTAATAAAGAACAAACTGTGACTGACTGACAGTAAAAAGTCAGTGGGCAAACGGAGAGCAATTTGCCACATTGATGTTCGATCACAACTTTTTTCAAAATTTCCTCACCGAATGAAATGGTGATTGTAGGCAAGAAAAAAATGAGAAATGAATGATTTGATTAGAGAATCTAGATATTTATATTGGTCAGTTTGAAGGGGAGTGGCCTGCCACCTAACTACGGCTTAGAAGGGATTATCGTACCTGCGACTGGTCACTTGTCTTGGCCTGAAGTGACCAACTACTGTAACTAGTTTATAACCGGTTATGAATCAAGTTAGGCTAACGAAGGCAAACTCATAGGGGGAAATTCCCTTATTTGGAAATATCAGCTTTTATACTGGCAAAGGAATGTAGAATATAACTTAGCTCAGCAACAACCCAATTCCGTAATGCAGAGAAAAATAATGCTCATAGATGATAAAAATTTTATAAAAAAGTTGAAAATCAGCAACACATTTTCCTATTGGACTCTCACTTTCATGCTACACGGAGAAATGACAATTGTTTTTCGTTGTACAGAGGAAAAACCATGAAACATATTCTTATCAAAACATAAACAGTATTCTCAACAGAACATGAAAGGTCTCATCAGGTTTCTAGTAAACGTTAAAATAACTATAGCAAATATATATGTACATACATAACTGGCAACAAACTGGACGAATTTCTTCACTTCAAAGAGAACGTATTATAGCACTTGTGAGGAAAAACGGTCAGAGTCAAATCGATACTTGAATTTGCACAAAAATGTCTTCATTTCAATACGACACTGAATAATACATTTATAGTACTCTCGATTAATTGCGATACTAAACTTGAATGCTCGCCATTTAGTTCCGGCTGACATGCAGAATCAGAGAGCACGTCAGTCAGTCAGTCAGTCAGTCAGTTAGTCAGTCAGTCAGACAATCAGTCACTCAGTCAGTCAGTCAGTCAGTCAGTCAGTCAGTCAGTCAGTCAGTCAGTCAGTAAGTCAGTCAGTCAGTCAGGCAGTCAGTCAGTCAGTCAGTCAGTCAGTCAGTTAGTCAGTAAGTCAGTCAGTCAGTCAGGCAGTCAGTCAGTCAGTCAGTCAGTCAGTCAGTCAGTCAGTCAGTTAGTCAGACAGCCAGTCAGTCAGGCAGTCATTGAGTGAATCACTCAGTCAGTTTGAATGTCTGCAAGGGAGGCAGTTATTCAGTTATACAGCAACTCATACTCCCAAGTCCGAAATCCTATACAGTTTGTTATAATACTTGATTGCATTATAAGTACAAACATGCAATAAGTATGATGAGTAAATGAGTTTTACACACTCGTGATCTACACTTGTTAAGTTTACTTCATTCCTCACCTCTACGAGTGAGTGAGTGAGTGAGTGAGTGAGTGAGTGAGTGAGTGAGTGAGTGAGTGAGTGAGTGAGTGAGTGAGTGAGTGAGTGAGTGAGTGAGTGAGTGAGTGAGTGAGTGAGTGAGTGAGTGAGTGAGTGAGTGAGTGAGTGAGTGAGTGAGTGAGTGAGTGAGTGAGTGAGTGAGTGAGTGAGTGAGTGAGTGAGTGAGTGAGTGAGTGAGTGAGTGAGTGAGTGAGTGAGTGAGTGAGTGAGTGAGTGAGTGAGTGAGTGAGTGAGTGAGTGAGTGAGTGAGTGAGTGAGTGAGTGAGTGAGTGAGTGAGTGAGTGAGTGAGTGAGTGAGTGAGTGAGTGAGTGAGTGAGTGAGTGAGTGAGTGAGTGAGTGAGTGAGTGAGTGAGTGAGTGAGTGAGTGAGTGAGTGAGTGAGTGAGTGAGTGAGTGAGTGAGTGAGTGAGTGAGTGAGTGAGAGTGAGTGAGTGAGTGAGTGAGTGAGTGAGTGAGTGAGCCATTTTGGATCGGGATTTGAATTTTGGATTCAAGCCCTTTCGACAAAATGAACGCATAAATTTTTTGAAGAAAACACGTTCCCAAGTTTGCTGCTAAAAATTGAAAATAAATATATTATTAAATTATTTGTTTCTTCATGTGTTAATTAACATTCTTCTCTTTCAGTTGTGACAGACGACCGGCTAAAATCTAGGCTATAAATAATAATAAAAATGCTCCGAAAACCGGTCGTTGGTCAAGTTTTGGTTAGTGAACTGAAAAACCGAGGGTCCCTCACTTATTTCAAACTAATATTATAATATCAATATTCGTTTCAATATAACATCTATAGCTATAATTCAAGTTTCAGTTTTGCTTCTGTCTAGTTTGATTAGAAACGAAAGTATATACTCGGAGGCGGACCCCCGCTGACCCACACAGTCTTAGATCTTCATCAGCGTCCCCTCTTAATTTATTATTTTCGTGAACAGCTTATTAGTTCAGTCATTATCCTTTTTCAGAAACGCGGAGCTTCGGCGGCCGCTGCTGCTGTGAAGGAGAGTCCCAGCGCTGCCGCAGCCGATCATGTTGTTAAGGTGGGTTCGATTCTAACTAAAAGACCAGGCTAGAGGCTAAACTACTAGACCAGACTATGAGCTATGCTATTAGACCAAACTAGGATCTAGACTATTAGGCCAGACTTGGAGCTAGACTATTAGACCAGACTATGAGCTAGACTACTAGACCTGACTAGGAGCTAGACTATTAGACCAGACTAGGAGCTAGACTACTAGACCAGAGTAGGAGCTAGACTATTAGACCAGACTAGGAGCTAGACAACTAGACCTGACTAGGAGCTGGACTATTAGACCAGACTAGGAGCTAAACTACTAGATCAGACTAGGAGCTAGACTATTAGACCAGACTCGGAGCTAGAGTATTAGACTAGCCTAAGAGCTAGACTATTAGATCAGACTTGGAGCGGGACTATTAGATCATATTAGCAGCTAGACTATTAGACCAGACTAGGAGCTAGACAAGGCCAGATTCTAAATTAGTTCATTTCATTCAGACCACCCGCCTACCCAATGGTCTGATGGTATGCAGCATCGATCGTGAGGGTGCGTTATCACGACTGGCCGTGGCTTTCCGTGCCGGCAGCCGTTATGAAAACGACCAACAGAGAGGTTGATTACTGAATTTGAGTTTGAATTCTGCTTAAGTCATTCAACAAGAGCAATAAACTATGGTCAGAATTTTGTGGAGTACAGAGTTATTCAAAAAAACTGACTCATTATTTCAGGCGTCACACATCGTATTCGCAATTGTGTCGGTCTCGGAACGGAGAACCGCTCGGCCTACGATTGCCTGTACAGGTGCGTTTCATTATGTAATTCATCAAATGAAAACGTTTTCTTAGTAACATGAAAGCTGAAGAAATGTGGTCTTTTTGAAAAGAAGTGTTCTTGTTTGTATCACAACACAAGGAAGAGCTAAAAATCCTGTTTCCAGCCAATTTTATTACCACAGGATTTCGGCTTGCAACCATGAAACGGATATACTTTGTTTGTCAAATCCTGAATCAATATATTAATTAATAACAGGAGGTTACCTCAGGTTTATCGCTAATATATATATTCTGGTCAAACCATCAAATTTTTATAATGCTCATTGTTCCATCAGATAACCTCGAATTAAATTAAATTAAATTAAAGTTTTGCTTCAGGAACGGTATGCTCGGTGCCGACCTGGCCGTCACACTCAATCGCGATCTTTTCGTCGTCCATCTGGGCGCTTATAGGGATTATGCGTTGGTACTTTTTATTACGATTGATTTTTTTCTGAAAGTTTTATGCTAGCACTTTTTATACTTGTAGGCAGAACTTTGAAAATAGAAAAATAGTTGTTATTTGATTCATCATAACAATCTGGCAATATTTTTGTTAACGACCAATAAGAAACTGTAACGCTTGACAGTTCACAAATCATGAAACTGACTGTTATTCTATCGCTTGCTGTACTTACTAACATAAATAATTGAATATTATTGCTTCATCTGAATGAAACCATGCCGGTAATGCGTATGTATGTCTAAACTTTTTTTCTGATGGAATGAGGAGACGTGCCTGAAATCACATTAAGCAGGTCTCAAACTTATCTTTGATAATACCGGCTAAATAATCTGAGCTGCACTCGCAATAAGGGTTCACAAACCCGTAATAGTTATTCATTGTTGCGAGTTGCCGGTTCTGTCCTATTTAATCCCGACTGAGTCCAAGTGCGATTAGCGGTGGTAATTGGCAGACACCCACATTTATGATTAATTTTGATAAATATTTTCAAAATTGCGAGGAATTTTTTTTGAACAACTGGTTTTGTCGGGTTAAGAATATTATCCGTTGAAATGTCAAACACGACAAAACCAAACAATTGAACTAAAATGTTATTTCTCTACGAGTCTGTACTCATATTTCTAGGCACCTTGTTGCAAATGTTTATCATAATCGAGTATACATATTTTTGATGGAATTCGGCAAGTTTTTTTTCGTGAAGATTATGCGTTTTTACTTACTGAAGTACTGAACAGCCATGCAAATGCGACTGGCAAAAAACTGACAAAATATTTTTTCTGCGTTGTCCATCTTTTTTCACCGTTCATTGCTAATTCAGTCATATCATCAGTACGTCCGTCTGATTTTTTCTTCAATTATTTTTATTGATATTTCAGTCTGCCCGCCCTGGAGGTGCTCGGCGAAGTTGCGTGCAAACCCGGATTCAAGCAATGGGAACTGGCCGATACCGCCGATTACTTGACCACCGATCGACAGCTCATGAAGAAAAATGCCGCCGTCCGGGTTTGTCTTCTTTATTATGATAATTATACAATCAAGTTTTTTTTAAATTCACCAAATAATAAAACATGTATTTTTTTCGTTTAAATTCCACGTTTGTTTTTAATAGTTTGGAATTTGCACGGGGAGAACCATTACAATTTCACTGGTTAAATTACAATTTTACTGGTCCAGTTTTCGATAATATAGTTTCCGATAACGAAAATTTTTAAAGACTGCGTAAGCGTAAGCGTAGATTAAGAGTAAAGTTTCAGTCCTGATTCCCCTTGGTATAGGCGATCCAACTACTTTAGTGGTAATGCTTCTACCGTTCTTCCTTGGTTGGATCGTAAGAAAACGAGGGTAGATCAAAGTTAGGGCGGTCGACGGGTGTCTGTCGTAATCAGTGCCTGAAGGTTCCTAGGGAACAGACCTGACCCACATAATTTTGCATGAGGCTTTGCATGTTGCTTTACTTATCACAGCTTTTCTAAGTAGTTTCAAAGCAAAAAATCTGTTCCTTATATTATAGTGCTTTCAGAATCTAAAGGAAAAAATTGGTAAAAAATATTCGTATGGTGAAGTCTAGGGGAGAAAGGTGTTTTTCTAATATTCAAAGTTGGAAATATATAATTTTGAGAAAATCAAATGATAAATTATGTTGCAGGTCAACGAACTGTTCCACCGCGCCGCCTACCGCAACGGATCACTGGGCCATTCGATCTTTGCACCATCTTCGCGCATCACCAAATTCAAGCAGCCCCAGTTGCACGCATACACGGTTGGTTTTAGTTTTACCAGTTATAAATTTAATTTTTTAGTAGTTAGGTTCAAGTTTTGCTTTACAGCGGGCCATATGATTGGCTGTACTGTATGATTGAAGTTGAAACGGTCCGTTCAACTGAATACTTGAAATATATGAAGTGTGAAAAATTTTGGTATTAATTTGTCTTCTAGGATGCCCATTTCGTGGCCGGTGAGGCGGCTATTGTGGGTATTAACGTCGACCACCAGCAACTCATCAAATACGCACAGGTTTTCATCTATTCATAGATTGTTATCATACATGGGCGTGGGGTAGCCGCGGGTAGCCGCCGGGTGCGCAAAATTTTGAAAAAGTTCATAGTCGTGAAACGTTCAAAAATGCAATAAAAAGCAGTTGTAATTTTTCATTCGTATGCGTCAATTGGTCACTCAATAAATTCTAGTATTCATTAATCATTATATTGAACATCGCAGTATCAAACGATGTTTTATAGAGGGGTGCGCAGCATCAGTCAACTGATTATAGAGAGGTGCGCAGTATCAGTCGACTGATTATAGAGGGGTGCGCAGCATCAGTCGACCGATTATAGAGGGGTACGCAGCATCAGTCGACTGATTATAATGGGTGCGCAGCATCAGTCAACTGATTATAGAGAGGTGCGCAGCATCAGTCGACTGATTATAGAGGGGTGCGCAGCATCAGTCAACTGATTATAGAGGGGTGCGCAGCATCAGTCGACTGATTATAGAGGGGTGCGCAGCATCAGTCGACCGACTATATAGGGGTGCGCAGTATCAGTCGACTGATTATAGAGGGGTGCGCAGCCACAGTCGACTGATTATAGAGGGGTGCAAAGCATCAGTCGAC
>OZ038446.1:7755197-7835362 GCA_964036265.1 Daptonema setosum
TTTTGGTCCCTCATGGTGTTGGACTGAGATTCTGAAAATTGAGGAAACCGACAAAGTAGAGTAAAAAAATCTTTTAACCTTCAGAACATTCGGCCTTATATTCACAACATTCGGCATTATACTCACAACATTCGGCATTATAATCACAACATTCGGCATTATATTCACAACATTCGGCTTCCTATTCACAACATTCGGCATTATATTCACAAAATTCGGCATTATATTCACAACATTCGGCATTATATTCACAACATTCGGCATTATATTCACAGCATTCGGCATTATATTCACAACATTCGGCATTATATTCACAACATTCGGCATTATATTCACAGCATTCGGCATTATATTCTGCATATATGCATGGCATACTCAACTGATTAGGAGATCTAATTCATTCTATTGTTTCTTTAAATTATTTCGTTAGTGATGATTAGCATACATAACGAGAGTCAATGGATCTCATTACAGTATGTGCTGACAATTGACATGCACGTATGTCCAATGTACAAACCTTTGCTCGCGTCGGGCTGGGGTGAGGTCTTTTCCACTGATCTGCGTTTACGTACTGAAAATTAAAGTT
Source organism: Daptonema setosum (assembly GCA_964036265.1). Taxonomy (NCBI): domain Eukaryota; kingdom Metazoa; phylum Nematoda; class Chromadorea; order Monhysterida; family Xyalidae; genus Daptonema; species Daptonema setosum. Next base: position 7,755,784 of record OZ038446.1, read on the forward strand.
ACTGACTGGTTGACTGACTGACTGACTGACAAACGGACTGACTGACTAATTGACTGACAGACTCTTTTATTGACCAACTGTTTTCCATGTTGCTGTAGTAGTTATCCAAGTCCTCTTGATTCCACATGCCGAGCTCTAAACAAGTCCACGGGTCAAAACTCTGCAGGTAGTCGAAGTCGGCAAGCTACAACAAAAATATCATCTTGTACAAGAAACGACGATGACAGCAACAACAACAACAACAACAACAACAACAACAACAACAACAACGACAACAACAACAACAACAACAACAACAACAACAACAACAACAACAACAACAACAACAACAACAACAACAACAACAACAACAACAACAACAACAACAACAACAACAACAACAACAACAACAACAACAACAACAACAACAACAACAACAACAACAACAACAACAACAACAACAACAACAACAACAACAACAACAACAACAACAACAACAACAATAATAACAACAACAACAACAACAACAACAACAACAACAACAACAACAACAACAACAACAACAACAACAACAACAACAACAACAACAACAACAACAACAACAACAACAACAGCAACAACAACAACAACAACAACAACAACAACAACAACAAGATCAATAACAACCAACGTTCCACACGTCGTTCTCCATGCTCTCCTGACTCCACAGTATGCCCATCTGGAAATAGGTGGCCGCTAACTCCGTTGGCTTTGAGTCCAACCGTAACATCTTCTCATTCATCTTCGACTTGGTGCACATCAACACAGATCTCTTCAGTGGATTTGCATTGCAAACAGTGACGGCCGGGAATTCCAACATATCTGATTTTTGGAACACAATCGTTGTCTGCAAGTGAATGAGTGCAGTGAATGAGTGAGTGAGTGAGTGAGTGAGTGAGTGAGTGAGTGAGTGAGTGAGTGAGTGAGTGAGTGAGTGAGTGAGTAAGTGAGTGAGTGAGTGAGTGAGTGAGTGAGTGAGTGAGTATGTAAATGAGTTACCTGTGTTGGCCGGTCCGTGTACTTGTACACCTGTTTCGAGATATGCAATCCAAGGGCACACAGTCCGCAACAGAACAGTACAAACCAGGTAAATTTGAGGCAGTAGTTTTTTAGTGTTAGGTATCTGCAACTCATCCGTTCACTCATTTACTGATTTACTCACTCACTCACTCACTCACTCACTCACTCACTCACTCACTCACTCACTCACTCACTCACTCACTCACTCACTCACCTCACTCACTCACTCACTCACTCACTCACCTGACTGATACCGTGCATGTTGGTGTTTGAGAGGAAGCGTGAAGTGATCGACCCGAACGTCTTCTTCTCCTCTTCCTTTCGTTTTCGTTCCCGGAGTTCGTTGGCCTTTTTCTCCGGGATCTCCATTTTGGATGGTCGGTTAGTCGGCGAACCCGTTTCCGGGTCATCAAACCCGGTTGGAGCTACCTTACTCATTGTCACTGAAATGGGTCACTGAAACTTACCGGAAATTATCTCGCCGAAAATCATTTTAATGAAAACCATCTCACCGAATTTTAGCTCACTGAATTTCAAGTCGTTGAGTCGTAACTATTCAGTGAGATGACTTTCAGGAAGAAAAGTGTTTTATGATAGAGTTTGAACCGCAGGGACGGTTAGTCGGAGAACCCGATTCAGGATCGTCGAACCCGGAAGGAGCTACCTTACTCATGGTCACTGAAATGGGTCACTCAAACTTCCCGGAAATTATCTCGCCGAAAATCATTTTATCGAAAACCATCTCACCGAATTTTAGCTCACTGAATTTCAACTCGTTGAGTCGTAACTATTCAGTGAGATGACTTTCAGGAAGAAACGTGTTATATATGATGAGTTTGAACCGCAGGGACGGTTAGTCGGCAAACCCGATTCAGGGTTGTCGAACCCGGAAGGAGCTATGTACCTTACTCATTATTACTGAAATGGGGTTACTGTAACCCACCGAAAACCGTCTCACCGAATTTGAACTTACCGAAAATCAACTGCCCAAATTTTAAGCCACCCGGGGAGTTATACTTTGAGGAGATAATTTTCGGTAAAAAAATGAAACTGATAGATTTGCTTCACACACATATTATGTAAAAATAATGGTGCATTGTTCCAGTGATGACAAATTACCGTAGGTATAAAATGGTACGTTTTCTGCTGAAACCAACCTGAACCAACCGGTAATTTTTGCTCATTCAATTCAAAACCAACACCGCATCACGACATTTGTTTCCATTATTGACATGTCGAACAGATGTCATGTCATGTTGTTATATAACCTGCGATAACGTTCATAGTCGATTAGGTTATTGGATTTAAAATGCGTGTAATTTAATTCTTGTTTAAATAAGTTTATTACAATTACATGCTTATTTAGGCGACGACTATGGTTACCTGACAAAAAGCTTCTATAAGAATCCCTATAAAAGTCTAAGTTTTTTATCACTGATTGTGACTCTGTAATACTAAACGATCACGAACATTCTGCGTTCGTGTAATGTTTATTGGGGAATCGAATAAGAGCGGAGAAGTTTAGGCGTTACATTTTTAACGTTGAATGCAATTGAATGCAATTTTTTAAATAAATTGATCTCATGAGCATTGTTGCTGGGAAACAGCATTTTTCGTGTTTTTAACTGGGTTGCGGTCAAGTACAGGGTGTTCCTAATTTATCGACATCGGGCATTGAGTTACTGCTTTGTATTTTGGTATGGATATAGAACACATTGGTTTGATTTATTTTGATTCGTTCGCCAACAACTGAAGTTTACATATCAATATTTATAAACTCTTATTTTGCACTAATACTAAATAAGTTATAGAGTACAAGTTTGAACACACCGTGTTCACATTTTGGTTTACACACCTGCTCTACTGGAGTGATGTTTTCGTGAATGCCCGAGCATCTGTTTACAATAGCGGTTATAAATTGAAAAATGTAAAACAATTGTACAGTTTTATAGTAAAATATTTTCAAATTGTTCCCCAAACTTTCACACTCAAATTTGGTGTTGAATAAGAGCTTCTATTTTTTTATCAGGTTCAAAACGTCTTCGTATTTATATCGAACCACAGTCAACCAATGGACATACGTGGGATGTTTTTTATTTTATTCCAACAAAGTATTCACAACACCAGCACAGAACAAAACGGAATAATAATATTATGGAATATGTGTCAGGCATATCGTGTATTCATTTGACCTAAGGTACTTTGGTAAAAAAACAGAAGTCGAGTTGGCTATTCACTCAAAATGACTTTAATAGGCCAGATAATGTTAAAAATAATATTGCAATATCAATTATTTAGGATTAAGAGTCAACTACGAAAAAAAGCAAGCAACCCTGGATAGAATACAATAATAAAAAAAATTGTCACTATTTATTATTCATTATATAATTATTAAATATCACTTCAAATCCTCCAGCTCACTCCGATCATCTTCCGTCGATTTATCACACTCAATAGATTCCTGCCGTGAGACCATTTTCTCATCCACATCACCACCATCCTCACACTCCTCGAACTCGGGTGTCAATTCCATTGGTGATTTCGACTGTTTCGATTTCGTTTCGTCAACATTCTCCGTTTCGGATTTGGAGTTCATTTCGAGTTTCTGACGTTCGAGCTCGGCGGAAAGTTTCCGAATTTGATCGCCGAATTCGGCGACTTTTCTCGGCGCATCCGTTAGACGATCGTTGGTATTGAGCCAGTGGGAGAGATGCGTGGAGGGGATGGACTGAAACAGGAAGTCAAGTGAACAATAATAATAAATATAACAACAACAACAACAACGATCAGGTGTGGTGAGCCAGTGGGAGAGGTGTATAGAGGGGATGGACATGGACTAAAACATGAAATTGGAGTGAACCAACAATGATAAATATAACAACGACAACATTGATAATAATTAATACCTTATGTAAAAAATTTCGTCAACAACGGATCATCCACGATATCGTAAGCACACAGTATGAGAGACGAGGGCAACAACAACAACCAAGACAGCAACAACAACGAAAACAACAACAACAAACACATCAAAAACAACCTTTATAACATCAAATGTAGGTAACAACAACGAAGACAACAACAACATCAGTAACAACCTTGATAATGTCCAATGTTGGGAACGTGGTCAATAGCGGATCATCGAAAGGAGCATCCACAACCTCCTGCGCGCACTGAATCAGATCCGGTAAAGGAGGAAGGGACATCTGGAATTCTTTTTATCATAACACAAAAATAAAAATGAACGATGATATGACTATAAAAAATGTATTTAATTTATATACTACCGTAAGGCTTCTTACTTACTATTCGTCTCTATCGACGCCGTTTTTAGAAGTATTTTTATAAAGACCTGAAAATTTAGATTAAGATGTTTCATAGATGAAAAATAAAATCAATGAACCTGAACAGGCGGCAGTGGACATTGGTCACCGCTTGAACCCACACCGAACGAAGAGAACATGTTTCTCAAAACAAAAAATTTCAAGGAAAACATAGAAAGTTGAAAGTAAATATTATTATTTATCAAATCATGACTGATGTGTGTGGCAAATTGTGGCAAATTCATGACTGAATGTTATAAAATCATAAAATATTTTATCAATGGTATGATCTGAACCAAATATTACACAAGTCTCCAGCAACCAAAACCAATTTCAATCAATTTTCCATTATTTATATATTTTGAATACATTCTGATAATACATCAGACAAGGCAGCAACATAAAATAACCCAAAAAATCACAAAACTGAGCAATGAGCAAAATGGACTGTAAAGTGTAAACACACAAAAAGAACATAAAATTACGTTAGAAAGAACCTCAACAGTGAAATGAAACAACAGTAACAACGTGGCCGTTACAAGATTTCTTTAACTCTTCAAAGTAAACAAAACAACACAATAACAGTAACGCAATCATCCCTAGAAATTCGAAATTCTTAGGAGGCGTCTTGACTAGCGCAACGCCACATAGGATAGGTTAAGGATTCTTTGGTGTGAACTTTTTTAGTGCAAGAATTGTTGTTGATTATATGATTTGTATGATATTTTATAATAAATTTATATTATTTAAACAGTCAACTACGTATCACGGGTGTAGTCAGCCAGCCAATCAGTCAGGTATTGGCAGTTGGCCGGGTTCACAGTGCCAGCCGGTCGGCAGTCATTGACGAGTGGACAGTATGTGCAGGGAATCGTGGCAATACCTGTAGGTCAGGTCAGTCAGTCAGTCAGTCTGTCAATCACCAAATCCGTCTGTCAACAAGTCATAAGTCAGTCTGTCACCAAGTCGATCAGTAGTTTATCACTGAGTCAGTCAGTAAGTTTGTCGTCAAGTCAGTCAGTCGGTCTATCACTCACTCACTCACTCACTCAAGTACTCACTCACTCACTCACTCACTCACTCACTCACTCACTCACTCACTCACTCACTCCGCCAACCTTTCGGCATATCGAGCGGCTTACAGTATCGGTATTTCACGGCACTGGAATTGGCCACAGCCGAACTGTTAACATCGCGTTCCGCTAGACCATCGTAGACGAGAGTATCCAGTATGCGCTCAACATCCTGCAACAACAACAACATCATTGACAACAGCAACAACAACATCATTGAGAACAGCAACAACAACATCATTGACAAGACAACAAGAACAAGAACAAGAACAACAACCACAACAACATCAACACCAACAACAACAACAACAACAACAACAACAACAACAACAACAACATCAACATCAACAACAACCACAACAACATCAACACCAACAACAACAACAACAACAACAACAACAACAACAACAACAACAACAACATCAACATCAACAACAACCACAACAACACCAACACCAACAACAGCAACAACAACAACACTAACGGGTTCAGTCAGATTGACGTTACTGATACGACTGTCTTTGATATGCGAACTCATCTCATTCGTACTGACGAACGAAGCCTGACGAGCTCCAGCCAGATTCGTACCATGACGTTGGGAAGCCAACTCGGCACGAGACTTCAGTAGTTTGAGACACTGGAACGAGAAATAGCTGTTTGAAATACCATCAAAATACACACAAACACATATAGGCCTCATAATTGATTATAAGAAATGCTTTAAAACTTCAAGAACTCATGGCATGGCCAGAACCAGATTCTCAAGTCCAGAACCGGATTCTCAAGTGAGGAATTTTCTGTGCCACGTTTTGGAATTTCCTATAACCAATTACGAGGCCTAAGAGTGGTTATACCAATTCGAACACAACAGTCACTGACGACAATTAAATGCGTTAATTTTGAACTTCCTCCGTCTTCTTGTGAAGCTGATGCTTGTTGTTTTTCTTAGATTTGGGAAACTGGAGAAAACATAACATAGCATTTCCGGCTTCCGCGCGACACAACAAATTTTTTTGTGTACAAAACATATGCTGTACACGAAATATTATTCACGTTTCACGGCCAGTACATCAAACGGTGCATAAATAATACGGTAATGAAACCTTCTGTTGCCACCTGTTGTTAAAATAAACAACAAGTACAAGAACAACGACAACAAATCAGCAGCAAGAATGACAGATATAAATAAAAAACCATGAAAAAAACATCATCTTTTTACAACAACAATATTGCCCACCTGTTGAGCCAACAAATCGACGAATGTTTCATCGAACTCCTGCTCCGAGTAGAATGCTCCGCCGGTTAGTTTCTCATCGGGCGTTAGTTCAAATAGCATATACCTATAAATATCGCTCACTCACTCACTCGCCCCACACCCACCCAACCCACTCACTCACTCGCTCACTCACTCACTCACTCACTCACTCACTCACTCACTCACTCACTCACTCACTCACTCATTCAGTCACTCATTCACTCACTCACTTACTCACTCACCCGCTCACTCACTCACTCACTCACTCACTCACTCACTCACTCACTCACTCACTCACTCACTCACTCACTCACTCACTCGCTCACTCTCTCTCAATCACTCACTCGCTCACTCACTCACTCACTCACTCACTCACTCACTCACTCACTCACTCACTCACTCACTCACTCACTCACTCACTCACTCACTCACTCACTCACTCACTCACTCACTCACTCAATCACTCACTCACTCACTCACTCACTCACTCACTCACTCACTCACTCACTCACTCACTCGCCCACCATTCCACCCGCCCACCCACCCACCCACTCACTCACTCACTCACTCACTCACTCACTCACTCACTCACTCACTCACTCACTCACTCACTCACTCGCCCACCATTCCACCCGCCCACCCACTCACTCACCCACTCAATCACCCACTCACCCACTCACTCACTCACTCACTCACTCACTCACTCACTCACTCACTCACCCACTCACTCACTCACTCACTCACTCACTCACTCACTCACTCACTCACTCACTCACTCACTCACTCACTCACTCACTCAATACACTGCACTTACAGTTTTTTGCGTTGTACGCCGAGTGCCTTGATGGATTTGACGAGTTTTCGATTCTCCAACGTCTTTAGAATTTTATTTAATTGTGCCATGGAAAGTCCGGATTGGGCGCGAATGTCGCGAATCCAAATGCCATTACTGCCGACACCCTCAATGATGTTGTAGACGACCGTTTCCTCTTGTGAGGCGCCTGTACAGTGAGTGAGTGAGTGAGTGAGTGAGTGAGAGTGAGTGCGTGAGTGAGTGTGAGTTAATAAGTGAGTGAGTGCGTGAATGAGTAAGTTAGTGGGTGAGTGAGTGAGCTAGTGAGTAAGTTTGACTGAACCTTTGATCTTCTCAATGTTCTTCTGATCCTTCAACTTGAGCAGGAACTCATTATTGGAGGCACCCGCCACTCGGCGCATCTCCAGTCGGCCGATCGATAACAGACGATTGATGGCCTGACGAAATTGAACACCATATAAGAAATTAAAGCAGATTTTCTGTTTAGATACGGGCTATATTTTTTCTGAAGCAAACTGAATCTTTTCGAAAATTCCTTCGTGAATTTCGAAAAGTAATAAAATCTAGTATCATCCGACCTGTTTGTACGGAAACAGTTCGGTTGTCTTAGTAGTATAAAAAAATAGCTGTCATTACCTATATTGTACCAGGTTTTCGAACCCCGAACCACCGGTTTTCAAGACCGACGTCGTAACCACTTTACTAATCAAGCAATATGAATTAACCTGCATTCGCTGGTTGACATCGATCTGCGGGGTTTTCTCCTCCAGTTGTTTGTTGGTGATGCCTTCGCTGAAAGCGGAGAGTATGGCGACGATGGTGCCCTCCAGCTCCAACGGGTCGATCGTCTCCGATTTGACCTCCGTCGATGGGGCCGTGGTGGTGACGGCGGCGGACATGATTGTGGATGAAACTGGAACAAAATTTTTTTGAATTTTTATTTTTAAATTTATATAATTATAACTTTGTAATTCATCTATATCATCCAAATATAGCAATCATTTGTTGACTTTGGAGACGATGGCAACGATTTGCGCCATTCAGAGTTTCAAATTCCATGTTTTCCGCCGTTTACATACCACGTTTTATGAAACCATTCTGATTCATACTTTTTTGTGATTATGTTGCAACTTGCAAATAACCTACTTAATTTTTTTCCTTCATTATTGCGACTTCCACTTGCCATCCCCATTAATCTTGCAAACTTCCCAGATAAAAGAGAAACAATAGAAAAAAATAATCTATAACATCCCCTTCCTATGCCAAACAGAATCGTTTTCATTTTTCGTTCTAGTTCGATTTTTACATGAGCATTATTTGCGAACGCGAAATTCTCTCTGGTTATCATCACATATCAATCAATCAATGTCAGCCTCGGTTTACACACAATTAAATAAATGCGTCAATTTTCAACGCTGTTGTGCAGGTTTACACCATTCAATGCAATAATTTTCAAAAAAACTATATGAATTATTTATTATTTCGCGAACTTTATTCTCTCTCAATTATATACTTTTTATATTATGTGTGAAAAAAACGAAAAAACCGCCGTTGGCAAATCATTCCGGCCATAACACCACTAGCGGAGGAGAAGGGGAGGGAAAGTGGACCTCCCCCGTCTTTTGCGTTTTCAAGAAGTAGAATTTGTTCCCTAAAGTGTAGGTGAAATGGCCTGAAAACTCCGGATTCCCCCTCTTTGACGAAATTCCCCTCCCTTTGGAGGATCAGCTCGTCCGCCAGTGCATAATACTACTTGCATCACGAAGTTTTTTTTATGTGAAACCTTATCTGCACACTATTCTGAAAGATTCCCAGTATCGTGACATTTGTTTGATATAAAACATTCCAAGCAGAAGAGGTTTTACAAACAGAAAAATAGATGTACAAGTGATGCAAATGATGATACAAATTACATGTAAAAATAATACAAAAACAACGCTTTTAATGAATACAAAATGAATACAAAATATCTAAAATAAATGCGCTGGGATAGAAAAAAAAATTATTTCGGTCAGGTTCAAAGTCAATTCAACTCAGTTATTAATTGGAGCACAGTCGTTAAATTTAGTAAACAACCAAGATTTCAAGGTAAGCTGATTTGAAGAAAAAATCGCGCTTATGAGTTACTCTGTGTATGATTTTTTACTTTCGTTGAAACGAACGTTATCACGATAACAACAGTAGTTCCTTCAACAACTCAGCCTTCAAAAAGCACATATCATGAGTAAATGAAAAACTAAACTTGAATAACAAAAACGAATGCACGACTATATTACAAACAATGCAATCAAACGTTGCCTAAATCTGGTGTAATTATGATTCGAAATTGTACAAAAACAATCGAAATTATGTATAGAATTCACGCTGAGCATGGTAACAAGTATATAATTCAAAAACTCACAATAATACCGGAATAACAATGAATTAGAGCAAATTTTCTAGATAATGAAACTCAAGTATTCTGTTATATTTTCAACCATTGCAACTCTCTGGCGAAAAATATTCTACGTTAACACAGTGTACAATTTTCTGCAAGGTTATTATAACAAAAACTTAAAGAAAAAATTCGAGCAGATTCAGTGAGAGCGATCTTATTGTCGACTTCACTGTTTCACAAGGTACCTATCAGAAGATTTTCTCTCGAAACAGCTTAATGAATGACATTAAACGAACTGAAATACCAAATTAATAGCTGGATAGGACACAAACGACGAATGTGGTGAGCTCTGTACTGAGGTGCTGACTACGAAGTGCGGTAGGGGGAGGAAATGATACTGAAAAAAACAAATGACATCGAAAGAAATCATCAATTTGTTTGTTTATTCAAAATATCAACCGATTTTATGAACCATTTTAGGGTTTGGATAACAAATTATTCAGGAGGAAAACATTGAATCGCTGACTTTCCATCAACTTTTTCCAAAACCTGATCCACGGAACTTCGACAGGTGAGGTGAAAAATTGACGGAATGTGAACGAATATAACAATTTTGACAAGAATAGCCGTGGTAATGGATGTTGATCAAATTAATTCTATCGTAGTTATGTCAAAATTAAATAACTCAAATATGAAATGTCATGAATTTATAGTAAGTTCATATCAACACATCTTGAGTAAATCTAAAGAGATTGCATGGTAGTAATTTTATAACCTAAAATAGCACATGTGCCTGGATTGTTGCAAATCAATCTAAAATCGAATTTTAATTACACAAATCATCGTTTTATTCAATCTTGTGTAATTTCGGGAAACGGGTTTCTTGCAAAAAAACCATTGAAACCCTGAAAACCGAAATTTCCAAGATTGAGACAAAAAATATGTAAACAAAATTTCTTCAATCTTCCTCATCACATTCGCACAAAGAACCGTAATCGTCCGAAATTGAGAGCTATGAATGGTATAATACAACAGTTATTCCTATTTGATGGACTTCACGCTGATAAAAAATTTCCAGGTTTCGCAAAAAAAACTATTAGTACCTACACTACAATATGACGTATGAACAACTGTTTCACACATAATGCTGGTCTATGGGTGCTTTCAGATCATACTCCGTTGCAACAAAGTTTGTTATAAGCAGCGTCTAGCGTCCACTGCAACCTCTCTACTCAGATGGTTAAAATACGGTAGCCGCCCACAGTGGATGCTGCTTATAACAAACTGTGTTGCAATGGATTATGAAGGCACCATAACAGGTAGCAGGCATTGATCTCACCACCACGAAACTGAGTATGTGGTGCCGGTCGTGGGGCAGGATGGGGTGGTTGTTGCTGTACAGAAGGGGCGGCATGTCTTGATGGACTCATATGTTCCTGCAATAGAAATTGAAGAACGGTAATCGTACGAACAAAGTACATATATTGGTTTCAGTCAGAAGTCCCCTTGTATTTCAGTGAGCACTTAATGACACTGTTACACAGAAAAAAACTCATTTAAAGTACCTCTGAAACATTCGAAAGTGTCATTGAAAAGTACTCCTTATGTCAACAGTATCATGGCTTGAGATATTGCTTGACGCTCTATGAAGTCCCCTGAGGAAAGAAATTGTCTACACTGAACCGAATTTCGAAAACGAAAAAACAACACCAAAAATAATTTAGTAATAAGAAAAATAAACACGCCAACTTCAATACGGCAAAGCCGAACGCCGCCAGGACGGCAGCACCGATGCCCAACTTGATCCAGACCGACGAATCGTGCAGGTACGGCACGTGTTTCAGGTGGCTGAAACAAAAAATTCCATAACATCATGGTACACAACTTCTTAATTATTTTAGGTTTTCTGGGTTCTTTCATTCAGAGAAAGACCTTGCCGGGTATTGAAATCCGGCAGGAAGAGAATTAGTTATGGTTTTTTGGGTTCTTTCATTCAAAGAAACACCGTGCCGGTAATTGTAATCCAGAATGGAGCCGGGCTTGCTATACTCACTAGCGGACGAGAAGGGGCGGGAAAAGTGGAATTCCCCCCTCTTGGGCAGGTCCAAGAAGTAGAGCTTGTTCCTTAAGGTATAGGTAAAACAAAGGCCTGAAAACTGCCAATTCCTCCTCTTTTCTTTGACGAAATTCCCCTCCCTCTAGAGGATCCCTCGTCCGCCAGTGGCTTGCCAGATTCATATATGCAATGCAGTATCGAGTTACTAAAGAATGAATGTTGATTATGTATGTTTGATGAATAACAACGTTAAATAGGAAGCACGCTGTTCCACTCAGGCCGGCCACCAGATGAAGGAGCTCGTTTCAAGTAAAAAAAATTTTACCATGCGTCTTGCATTTTCATTCCAATAAGAAGAATGCGTTAGTACTTTTAGACATAATATCGACGGTGGTGTACGTCATTTGAATTGAAATATGAGACAGAACAAGACATGATTAAGAAGAAGTTTTGAATGAAATCAAAGGATGATGCAGGTCCTGAATTTAAACCTGAGTGAAAAATGCTGATGATACCATGAAACGCACGGTCTGCGACTGAAAACACATCACTAAATATGGCAGTATGTACCACCAGACCAACAAATCCAATTACAAAGAGTTCTCCAGATCTAATTGATTTTGATCAACAACCACCACCACCACCACAACAACAACAACAACAACAACAACAACAACAACAACAACAACAACCACCACAACAACAACAACAACATTCTAATCATCAACAACAACAACAACATCAACAATAATAATGATAAACAAAAACCAACGGATGCACGGCGAGTAGCGCGACTTTGCTATAAACGGTGGCTTTCTGATTACCGACGTCGGCCGCATGGAAGGGAATCGGCGGCAGTAACCGATGTACCGTGGTAAACTCTTCCGGTTGATACTCGTACGACTGGATGACGGCAGGTCGATCGGCCTTGGAGGCAACGAACAAACACGGCACGCGTGTCCGGTGGAAGTGTTTCTGTAAAATGAATGATTACATAATGAAACAATAATAAATAAATTCATAAGACATTTTTTGCCTTCTCAACAGTATTTACAAATTGAAAAACACTGATATTCGACACCAATTTGCAGTACACTACACAATATCAAACTTTAACACTTTCACGTTAGTTTTGTTCACTTAGTGTCGTTCCATAACTCTAAAATCATTAGCAATATGCGTATATTCCCTTCATTTTTCTTCCCAAAACTGGAAAAATCAAAATAGTTTACCTCACCCGTCCCTTGGAATATTTGATCTCTTCACGTTTCACATTTTGTACATATTTCAGTCAACATCGATCCCAGAGGTGCTCAAATCTGTTTACATAACCCGTGCTTAATCGCGCGGATTGAACTCTGTTTACAGCGCGCGCACGCGTTAGTCATCGTCAGCCGAACAGTACAAATTACAACGCATAAATTTTGTATATCCACACCACACTAGCGGACGAAGGTAGAATGCAAAGGAGGAATTTCCCCCTCTATGGCAGTTTCAAAAAGTATAATTCGTTCCGCAAGGTGTGAGTATAGTGGCTTCAAAGTGGTAATTCCTCCCTTTGAAAAAGTTCCACTCCTTTTGGAAAACTGGCTCGTCAAAGAGTGTACATATGTCCACTGCGCTTCTGAGTTACCCGTGTTTACATTCTTGAGTTTAGCACTTCGCACGCAATCTAGACTTTTATTAAATGCCACCAAGACTAAGATAATAACTCATACCGGGAGCTCTGACCTAAGGCCTAAGAATAATCTGAAAAAGATTCAACCCCAATAAACTATTTTGCCCTCAACATTCACAATTGCGATGGTGATAGATAAGCCTTTTTATAACTATATGTATAATATACTGAATATTTACTCACGTCGTAACGTCACTAATAACGTCGTAATGTTGACACTTGTTGGTTGCTTTATATTGTTCAATGTTGCAAAATCTCGACTGAACACAAACACTTACAAACACAACTTTTTACGCAAAATACGTTCTGCTGACTGTAATTTAAACCTTATTTATGTAGTGACTTGAAAATAACAATTGAATGATTTCCACTCTGCTCGGTCAGTTTTATTGATGACAAATTAGGTCACTGGCTAACAAGTACAACTGTACAACACAGCACGAAACGGCGATAGAATATTTTGTTAACCAAATATAAGAAAAAAACATTGTTCTCTAAGTAAAAAATCTAATAATAATTTCACTTCAGCTAGCCAACCTTATAAATAGCGGCACAGTATTCAAACGAGTGCGGATTGGAGACATCGTAGACGAACACAGCCACATCACAGGACAGCTCGTAGGCTGTTAACGTGTCCTCGCGATCCAGAACATCGATCTCGTGTAACTGCAAACATTCCTGATTGAATTCCTTTGTACGCTCATTATTTTTGTCAAATTTTTTCAAGTTTTTTTTTAAAAAATTTTAAGTTATTGATTCATTGAAACCAACAATGATGTACTTGATGGCGTCGTGTACTCGAATCGAATTCGTGACAAACGACGATCTTTCCGTTCGACTGCGCTTGTTAGCCGACTGCTGCTTGAGGTCGCGACCGAGGAAGCCTTGCATAAAGGCCGACTGAAACAACAGAATTAATCTTGCAAATTGAAAAAAAATTGGTGTGGTTCAATTACTTGGCTCTTGATATTTCCTAATTCATGATAACAGTCACACTTAAAACAGGTTGAAACAAGGTTCACCTTCTCAGGTTGAAACAAAAAATTTAGTCAGCAGCTCTTACATAGATTTTCGGACTTGAAAAACTAGTTTCCTACTGGTTTATACTGAGGTGATGAGACTGTTATAAAATAAAATGCAAAGTCACCCACCTTGCCAGCATCTTTGGCCCCAATCACATGACAGTGGAATACGGTACGTTTCGTCTCGCGCATCTGCCAGTCAAGTCTCTTATCGCGGGTTACGGTAACGGCCATCTGCTGACTACCGTACTGCACGCTGAATCCGAGGTAGGCCAGATACTCCAGCGTACGTGGCAGGTCCATTAACGTTAAGAAGCTGCAACATTTAGAATGTTGATGAAATAATCCATTTTGATAAAAAGCAGCTTTTATTTCGTTAATTTTTTTGCATTTTTTACAGATTTCCGGGCAAGGGCAAGGTTAAGGCTCTCGTTCAAGTTTGGAATGACTGGTAGTGGATGTGGGGTTACATCACTTCCCCTTTTCATTTACATCCGAATCTGAACACCACAGATTTGTGAATTTCTGGGAATATAAAAAATGAGTTCTATTCTATCCACGCTCAGCGTCAGTTTCTCAATTAAAGGGATATTCAACTCGTTTGCTCGGTTTACTCATCCATCACCACCAGTGAAAAACCACATCGTTCTTTACGAAAGAAAAAACTTTTTAACAATATTAAATCGCAATTTTTAACAAAAAGATATTGATGTAACAACAAATAAAAGTGAACGAACGCCCATTGCGACATGTAGCCGTTATAGGTCACAAAGCCGTACTGATTGGTTTCGACCGAGTACAGCACTTCATGGCCCCACGGTTGATTGGAACAAACGCTGAACAAATTCGTCAGCTCGTCCGGTGCCAGGCAACCGTCGCGGTCCTGTAAAGAAAACATACGGTTTTAGCACATCCACTAGCGGACGGACGAGAAGGGGAGGGAAAAGTGGAATTCCGCCCCTCTTTGGAGATTAAAAACAGTATAGTTTGTTTTGTTCCCCAAGGTGTAGACAAAATGGCTGAAAAATTGCCGATTCCCCCTCTTTGACGAAAGTCCCCTCCCTTTAGAGGATTAGCTCGTCCGCCAGTGAGCCCATCTGTGTACCGAACAGAAGGTCGTGGGTTCGAATCCTGGATACTTGAAATTTTTCAGTTTCTTGGTAGGACTAGAATTAGAATACGTTTACTAATACAATGAAAACCAAGAGTGATTCAAAATCGAAATCTTTTATCTGGATTCCTGGAAATGGGTGCCAACCTCATCATACTTCTCAAACAGTGTCGCCAGGAACTGCGACCCATCGTGACTCAGCTCGGTCGTACACCCGCGAGGCACTTTGACGCTGAAAAAAAAGATCTTTTATCGTGAAATAGCTATCGTCACCTCACCTGTCTAGTCTAGTGTCTAGGGCACCAGCCTAGGAAACTGGCGGTTCTAAGTTCGAAACCTGACTTGAGACACATATCCTGACGCGTTGCTCCGTGGTTTCTACCATTGCCCGGCAATTTATTCAACTCACTTGATTACCACTACGAAAACACCATTCTGAATGGTATTCGTGTGCCAGTGCCTTGGTGGCTTCAGTTAATGAAGAAGTCCAAGTTAAAAAGTTACATGTAACGTTTCTTAAAAACTTGAGAACATGAAAAAATAACGTAAAAAAATCTCTAACGTGGGATATAAATAGTCCTTTGACAGTTGCATAGATCGATCATAGCCGAATCGTCTGAGTACGGTCCACGTTGTTTCATGGCGGCCGCGTTGAATAAATAACATGTGCAGGTACAGGAAACCTGCAAATATTTTATATTAAAAAGTGAGAAGCTAGAATTTCGATCATGATATCTGCAGAATATTTCGCTGGATTCGGTTCAGAGGAGCTGAACGTTTCGAAATCAGGATCAATTGTGGTGCACTGGTTGGCGTTTTTAGCGGTTCGGTAATTTACAGGGTACTAAAATGACTTGAATCAATTGTTTTCGCCTAACAAACCAAAAACCTAATAAAAATATATGAATAAACCTTGACAGTGTCTTCATAACCAAAGTGGCAACTTTTGGTGACGTTCCAAAAATATTTCGACCCGACACTTCCTTCTGTTCCTGAGTTCCGAAACATTTCGGAATGTCGTCACAGTTTCGAAACATTTCGGAACGTCGTCACAGTTTCGAAACATTTCGGAACGTCGTCACAGTTTCGAAACATTTCGGAACGTCGTCACAGTTTCGAAACATTTCGGAACGTCGTCACAGTTCCGAAATATTTCGGAACGTCCAATAAAGTTTCAAAAAAGTTCGAATATGGAGGCATCTTAAAGCAACTCAATCGACCGACCTTTGAGCGTGAGAAAGTTGTTGATCACGCCATCGGTAACATTTTTCTTCACCACTGCCTTCACATCTGAGAGGGCATCGGGCGTTAATGGCACGTTGAAACATCGCTGCTGGAACTGATTGAGCTCGTAGTCATTGAGCAGACCATCGTTGTCGCAGTCGGACAGCTAGAAACTCAAAAGTTCAATATTATTTTGATGATTTTTAGTTTTTCCTTTTTATTTATGCACTGCACATGAAAATGAGGGTCATTTTTGAAATTGATAAAAATTTTACAAACCGAAATTCACGCGCCAGCAACAAGCAAGTCTCGTACTTATTCACTCGTAATAAAAACTTTACACGTTGTGATTAAAACTTTCGAGAAAATTGTGAATCCAAGTTGGGATTTCCATGAAGATTCCCCAAAACAACTCAGTTATCAAAACAAATCCAACCTTGAAAATCCGAACGAGCGCCTTCTTGCAGGATTGTGTAAGCTGAAAATAAAAACAAACATAAATGTAATGATGTGAGTACGAAAAAATACCGATTGGCTATTTTTATGGTAAATATAAATAAATATAATACCACATTGCCACTAGTTTTAGATTTTTAGTCGAAAAATTTAGAAAAAATATAACAGCAGATTAACAAACTTCTTTTTCCTCGGCCACATAGAGCGGCCCCGTGGGATGCAAAACAGCCTTCTGGGCGTAGTAAAATAGCTCGGAAATGTTTTTCAGCTGCTTTGCTGAGCACTCGACGCAGGTTTCAATTTGTGGATACTGGTTCATCAAAGGAAGGATTTGCTGAAAATAAACGTTGAAATTATGTGATTCATTGAATTGTATTTAATCTCAAACAAGAAACAAATGTACTAAAATCTGTGAGACTTGAAGTATATCCATTCAAACGCATAAACAATATTGTTCGGTCCCACGAACTGTTTGCTCATATCTTACTCAAAACAATATGATAATAACGCGCGAGTCATTAATGGGGACTTGGTGATGATAATTATTGAATCGACGAACTATTCCAAAAAAATATAGAACTCAGAAATTTCTTTCTAACCAATCATTTGGTTTACAAAAAACCAACGTCTAAATTGCTGTTATCGAGCATATCGCATCGGTTGCCGACCAGTATCACAGGCACCGTGTGTTCACCGCCCAGACTCTCATCAATCAATGGCAGCCAGTGTGAGGTGACCTGTGATTGAAATTGAATAATACGAAGAAATTTAATTAAACTTAAATGATCAACTTGTTAATTAAACCCGCATTTTTTTAATCTTCATGTTCAAAAAATTCACCTTCTCAAAGGTCTCCGGTTTATCGACTGCGTATACCACACAGATCACACTGGCTCGTCTTAACTCGTCATGTATAGTACGCGAGTCGGATGAACGGGCTGAAAATATATTGAATATAAAACTCAATAAAAATCGAGTTTTACCTACTTTGAATTTTAAACTTGGGTGATGTTCCGATCCAGTGCGATTACATTCGCGGTGAAGTTCATTTTATTAAACAGTCCTGGTTATATTTGTAACCGAATGAATTATCAGCTGCAGCTCATCATCATATCAATCAGATTATATAATTCAACATTATACAACTTCGATTTATTGAATGAAAACTTGTTCTCATACTTGAAAACTATATAAATTATTATTCTAAATAACCCGAGTAATCAATGATATGCGTAGGTACACGTTCCGGCGTTACGTCAGCCGGTATTGTCACTTCTTCGACTCGGGCCGGCACCATTTCGGGAAACTCTTCACCGATCAGAGACAGAATCAGTGATGTCTTGCCAACCCCATCTGAAAATAAAAACGTAAATACTAATAAAGAAAATAATAACTTGTAAATAATCACGGTTTAAAGTGGTGTCGACTCTGATGAGCGAGCGGTACCTGGCGGACTAGTCATTCCTTCAAAGCACCGGAGGACGGGCCATACCTCAAAGGGGAGGAGAATTTTTCCAAAGAGGGTGGAATCATCAGAGATTAGGCCATTTTACCTACATCTTGAGGAACAAACTCTTCTGTTTGAAACCGCCAACGAGGGGGAATTCCACTCTTTCCATCCCTTTTCGTCTGCTAGTGCTCCAAAGCAAGGGGATTTTTCAGAGAGTTGGGGGGGGGGGCTGTCAGCTTTGAGGCCATTTCACCTACAATTCAGCGAACAAATTTACCTAAACATAGAGTAGGGTAACTCCATTTCTCTCGTCTGATATGGGTCGTATGGTCGTTACTGGTGATAAGAATCAAGTGTCATGTTTAATCAACTCCAATTTCAATTTCCTTCGAAAAAAAACTCAAGTTATCTATTAAAAAGAACCAACCTTCTCCCACAAGCAGAATGCGCACATCCTGTTGATTATGGCCTATCGGGCCGCCCATTCTCGTAATAAACTACCAACGAACTGAAGCGCCAAAAGCGGAATTTATGACGGAGACAATTTGTAGTCAGTCTCTGAGCTTGATGATCCTGGAATATTAGAGGTTATTAAACGTCGTGAAACACTACAAATTAATTTGTAAAAGTAGAAAGATCATGATATCAGTTTTGATTGTGCAACTGGTTTTCAACTTTCGTTTACTCGGCCGGCAGATAACAAAAATTGGTCCGCCGTAACTGACGTAATTACGCAAAAACAAGCAGCATAACACGGGGATAAATACGAACTTCGAGTTGATAAAAGAAGAACATAAATCTCGTTATATTTTATTGATTTTTTTTGAAAATAATTCAATGAAAAACGGCGAGAGAAACCAGCTGTTCAGAAATATGTTGTTTGTAAACCTTTTGTAACTCGAGAAAAACCCACAACCACAACTACAGATTTTCGTCAACAGACAGTTTTTGAGCAAACACTCATTAACTCACTCACTGACTCATTCGCTCACTCACTCACTCACTAATTCACTCACTAATTCACTCACTCATTCACTCACTCACTCATTCACTCACTCACTCATTCACTCACTCACTCACTCACTCACTCACTCACTCACTCACTCACTCACTCTCTCACTCTCTCACCTACTCACTCACTCACTCACTCACCCACTAATTTACTTAATCACGAACTCACTCACCCACTCACTCACTCATTAACTAACTCACTCACTCACTCACTCACTCACTCACTCACTCACTCACTCACTCACTCACTCACTCACTCACTCACTCACTCACTCACTCACTCACTCACTCACTCACTCACTCACTCACACACTCACTCACTCACTCACTCACGCATTCACTGACTCACTCACTCACTGACGCAAAATGCCAAACCCCGAAACTTTCCCTATAATTTTTTCTAAACACCAAGTTTTTTGTCATAAAAAATTTATTTCAAATGAAGTTTTACTGTCCGTTAACCCCCGATTACCTGTCGTGAGGCTGGCTTGTCCGAGCGGGAGCGAGGACAAGTGCGTTAAGCCCGCGCAGCGGTGGTATTTCTGTGGTTACCCACATTTGTACGCATAAAATTTCGTATTGGGGAAAAATTCTATGAAAATTTTATCGGTTTGGAAGTTTGCCTCACTTACTCACTATGTAACTCACTGACAGAAGTGAAACGAATTTTCTCTAGATTCAGATTCTTCATTAAGGGAGCTGATGTCATGATCACCCATCCATTCCGTTGAGGGTTATATGGCATATGTTTTATTTCTGGTCGTTGTCCATCTGTTATATAATTGTCGGGAGTAACTTGTGTAGACATGGGAATCTGTATAATTAAACTTCTGTTAAATCTTTTGTTGTTGTCTTGTTTTTTTCCATTAAATTAAATAACCAAACTCGTTTTTAAAAACCAATTACGAGGTCAATACATACATATATGTTAATGTGTCTTCATATGTAGTTGTCTTGATCCCGTGGATCAAATTTTCTGTTAGAGTTCTACGTCTCCCATCTTTAAGATTTTTCTGCTGCTGATTGAAAAGAAAAATCCAGCCAAATAAAGGGATCACTAATAAAGTGAGGACGTTGGACCACCTCAAAAGTCGATCTTATATAAAATATTTTTCTAATTGTAAAACAATAATGTGCATCATTTTTAATGCACTTTTTTCATTTCATACAATTTTATTTCTATGAACCCGTGACCACATTTGCAATGAATAAAGTGCAATGTCGTATTGTTTTCGTTATTTATCGTCATATGAATTTCGAAAAAAACTGAATATGCATCAAAATCTGAAATGAACTCAAATTTTGTGCCAAATTTTTTTAGTAACACGAAGATAGGGTTTTTTGGGGCTATCGACAAGGAGAGTTTTTGCTTTTGTAGACGAGAAAGTTTTACAATGCGCTTCATTCTAAGCCAGACACTAAAAACTATATTTCAATTAATAATTGCTTCGTTTATGTACATAGATCTAAACCACCATTAGCATGCTCATTAAATAAAATCATCCGTAGCGGAAGCGAGGGGAAGAGGAGGGTGCGTAACATGTACACTGTAGTTTACTCTGCTACACTCTTATCAGAGACAGCGCATAGCATAGCACAGTTGTCTGCCGAAAAGCTGGTATGATGTGTAAAAAGTTTTTTGTTTTTTTTGGACGATGAGTTTCCGCAGAGTGCAATTACTATGATGGACTCCTGAGACTTAAATGGTAAAATGGAGTGTTTTACTTTTTACAACTTTGCGTCAGTTAAAAGCCAACACACACATTCTGACGCTAAAATCGTGTGCAAAACTTTTCACTAATGAAACATTAAAGGAAAATTTTGTAACACATGCAATAGAATGATGGTTATGAAAAGTTGTGTTGTGAGCTGTGCGTATTCCTGATGTTTCACTCGTGAGTTGCGTGGACATGCTTAAAAGGACCTTCACAGCCTGACGTTCCAACGCAATTACACCGAACAATGGCATAAATGCTAAGATAGGTGGAAATCATCATGCTCAGCAAAGTTAATTTGCTCCACTTTTTGACTAAAATTCTAATAAGCTTCTCACCGAAAAATATGTTCATCATTCGTTTAGATAATTCCCATCATGGGAAATTCTGGGGAATCTGTTCACAGAGAACCCTTTGAAGGGCTGCTTCACCGAAAGCAAACAAAGAAAGTTTATGATACTAAAATGATTTTTTAACTAGCCTACATTGTTTTATTTTTTAAGTTGGTATACAATTAAATTGGACAAGATAATTCACAAGCTAGTATACTTCCACTAAAGAAGGGGTATTGCTATTCAATCTGCAATAAGTCAATGTTGATCAACTGTTGTTTGTTTTGTAGTGTGCTCTCAAACATAGTTTACTGTTTATTTGAATAATTGCCAGTATTGACCTTTTGTGGTGACATACCTGACTAACCTGGGCGGTTTAATGATAAGAAGGAAGATGACTGATATATTATAATATTTTTATTAGTAATCTTAGGTGGTGCAATCTATTTAACATAGTTGTGTGAGGTTTACGTTCTATAATTTATTGCTTTGCTCTTAGTTCCTTAATATCATTTAACAGGATTAAAAAAATGTTTACGCTTATTTGTAGGGTGACTGCTAGTATGAAATCATTTCAAGACTTTCAGAAAACACTGCAGTGGCATATTTTATATCTAAAATTTTTGTTCCAATTCCAGAAGTTTCCTAAGTTTATTGAAGTAGTACGTGTACTACGGACATAAATGTAATATATATAATATGTATATAATACGTATATAATGTTTATATAATAATATTTGTGTGTTCATGTGTTCCTTGCTCGTAAGGTTCAGATATGAAATTGATTGTTTTTTCAGCACTACAGGGCTTTCAATTCTGATTGAAGTTAAAACTGCCGAGTGATCAAGCATAAATGGAAAACGTAGATCGGAGCTACTTGAAACGGGATGGAATTCAAAGGTTTGTAAGTCAATGAATGAGCGAGGGAATGATGAAGGAAATACATATGTGAGAGAATGGTTGAGCTAATAAGTCATGCAAACCAGACCACAGTCAGAATCTAAATAAAGCCAGATGACTGATTCTTCTAAAATACTAAGCTTTTCAGATTATGACAATTTATAAATCACACAATCGGATTCATGAAATATAAAATTTTCTTGCAAAGAATTTTTTTACAAATAGATTTTGCGGCACCCGAATTTTATTACCATTCATCGCACTGGCGGATGAGCTAAACCTCCGATGGGAGGGGAATTTCGTCGAAGAGGGGGAATGGACAGTTCTCAGGCCATTTTCACTACACCTTAGGAAGCAAATTCTACTTTTTGAAAGCGCTAAAAAGCTTATTCCACTTTTCTACCACCCCTTCTCGTCCGCTAGTTATTCATCGCGTGTGTAAAAAATATTAAAAAGCATAAAATAATTATTTTTGAATAAATCATTTCTTTTGGTTGCACGTGCATAAAATGCGTATTGCGTTATGTTATGTACAGACTTACGGCCATCAGTTGTGCGTTGCTTGCCAGTGACGTTTCGCGCTTTCTAATCTTGATCTAGCGATCGAATTGATTTTTATATGCATTGCATGTTATGTGTTTAGTTCATCTTTACGTGAGTTATTGCTATTATTATACGTGTGCTGAACTAACAATATCATTAATGGTAATACATCTGCGGTATTAAATTTTTCAAAACTCAATGCATTCGTTCATTCAAAAGATGTTTCCGAATTTTTTTCCGTTTTTCGGCTTGAAACTTTACATTTTGTTTTTGTAATTTTATCTTAATTTGTTTATTTGTGCTCTACTTGCAGAATTTTGATGCATTCGGCGCTTTCGTCGAGTTCCGAGGAAGAAAACCAGTTGCTGAGCGCTGCACACTACCGCGATCAGACGCCCGCGCGCGAGTCAAATACTTTGGTTGGTCGATCCAGAAGTTATCCCGAACGACTAGCGGACGAGAAGATGTGGGAAAAGTGGAATTCCCCCCTCTTTGGCGATTTCAAAAAGTAGAATTTGTTCCCTAAGGAGTAGGTAAAATGGCCTAAAAACTGCCAATTCCCCCTTGTTTGGTTTAATTCCCCTCCCTTTGGAGGATTGGCTCGTCCGCCAGTGGTTGGTTGATCCAGAAGTTATGCAGTTCCAGATTATTCTCTAGGTGAAGTTTATAAAGATTCATTAGCTGGCACCTCATTGAATGCGATGAGTGAAATCCGGTGTTCCCAAATTCTTTAGTTTGATATTTGATCTCTGACCCGGACTAATTTTGCTGCGAACGAAGGCGAATATACAACGATTGCATTTTGGTTGCAAAACAATAATAAAGAATCCATGGGATGCCGTCCTGCCGCCTATTCTCGCAACATATTTTGGTTCGAAACCTGAATTATCTGTTGGCTCAAGAACAGCCGTACATCGATGGTTATTCATAAAATGATACGTTTTGAATAAATAAATTGAATGAAATCTTTACCAATTCACGTCAGTTCATTATTAAATAATAATAAAAGTTTATGAATTTAATAATATTATCATTTGTTTGATTTTGCAGCATCCGAAACCGCCCCGCAGTGGTGTTCGTGGGATTTTATCGAGCATCAGTTCTTGGGTTGGCATTCCATTAACGCCCGTCGTCATCAGCTACTCACCTGAACCGGATGGTTAATATTCGTTTATCTCCATCTGAAAATTATGTACCCACATTGAGACTTTCTAACCTACTTTTCTTGATGTTGATGTTATATGTTCATAGTATGGCACCTGTTAAATTTATTGTCTATATCCAGGGTTAAACTCGCGGGTCGAATTGTTTTTTTTAACTCTAGGGTTAAACTGTTAAGCTCTGGGTGTTCACCCCAACTCCAAATGTAAAACAATGTCGGCAGCCAAGTAAGAAATAAATTGATCGTGCAGCTTGCATTCATGAAAAAAAGGAAAAATGCCTGTTTTTTATGGTTTTTAAATTCATCAAATCCTGACTATATCTAAACTTTGATTTGGGTTGGTTCAGTTTATAAAAACTGCTGAAGTATGTGTTTGGTCAGGCCTTGTTGAAAAGAGTATTTGTTATAAATTATTTAACTTTTTTTATATTGATCAGGCTAGCAGCGGGCAAGATTATCAATCTTGTCAAAATCTGATCTCAGACGTTAACGGTTAATTTATTTTATCTCGGATTCGAACAACCCATATATACCCTATTTAATTCGGTTATGGTGACATCAACATTGCCATGTCTTCAGTCGTGACTGAAGTTGATGCATGTCCTTGTCAAACTCGGATTTGAGTAGTCTCTCGTTTTCCCCGTATCACACCATTCAATTTACATTAAAAAAGTATTTTTTCAATATCTGTTTTGCAATTTAAATATGGAATTTTGTCTGCAGATTCACTGAGTCCTCCTTCTCAACGGGCTCGATCCAAGAAGCGCAAAGGTAAACGGCAGTACGAGTCGGTCGCACTATTGGAATCAGACGACGATTGTCCCGCTAATCGGTTGGTTTTTGTTGTTGAAAAATTGAGTTTTTTTAGAAACGGGCGGATATTTCTTATTTGATTACAAGTATCTTTTTTGTCGAGTTACGTTAACGTTACTGTTTAAGTGCTTACTATGTTAGATCAACTTTACCACATATATTCATCGTAGAGTCGTAAAGAGCAGGTGTTATGAATATTACAGAAATGTGTAAAAATTGCAATTTTCATTTAAAGTGTTTCTCAATTTAGCATCTCTCTATAACTTTTTTTTTCAATCTCAATAGTTTTGCTAAAAATAATCAATCAGTAGAAGAATGTTTATTTTTTGCTTTTGTTGTATTTTTATATTTTTCTATAACATGAAAAAAATTGCCAATTGTTATTTCTTATGTTTTTTTACTCACACATACACGCTGTTTAATTCTAACTCTAGGACCTACTAGGACAAATTATATAAGACTAAACCTCAAGAATGTAGCTATGCAGATCTGAAGAAGATCAACAATTCGGGTTGTGTCTATCTGCTAGTTTTTTCGTACTTACAATACATACATTTCGGAACTATAAGGATAAGGAAATCGGGTAAATTTTCTGTTTTCCATGCCATGATTCTTATGTAAACGCTTTGTCTTTGTCTGAACTTGTTCTTCAGTAATGACCATCCTTCATAAATCATTTTATAATTATTCTGTATTAGTCACCAATTTTCCAGAGTTTATCCGGTTTTCATTCAGGTCGAATAGGTGTCGAATATTACTTTTTTTCGCGCTTCAAACTAAATTAGAAAAAAGTCTATGTCATACCTGCTTTTTAACTGTTGGTTGTTTTTGTAATTAATCATCTCATCGCATGATCAACGCATTTTCATGGGCAAGTTGTTGCATTTTACGTGTTGGAGTTGAGCGGTGCGGTGTTGATATGGTGAAATGATGTCTCTGTGTTTGTTATTTTTACTTCGTATTTGAATAATTCAAAGAAAGATTTTTTGAGAAAAGTTGAAGGGAAATGTTTAGTCCGTTTTTTCATACACGTTTTCTATTGAATCACGGGACTTCTTCAATTGACTCTTGCTCTTGTATTATCGAATTAGCTCTAACATTGTGAGCTCGTCTTTTTCGATAATTAAAAATTGTTTGTTGGAAGATAATCCTTGTCTTATTTATATCCAGTGACCTAACAAGAACTTTAAAATTCGTTTTGCCAACTTCCACAGAACAAGATAATTCCTCGTTTCACGCTGAAACAAGAGTTTTCACACCACTAATTTTTTTCGCGTCTCGCAATAAGCCTCAACTAGTTTACAAACAAAACTAGTTGATCGTAAGTTAGATATAATGTGTCTGCCCCTCCTCACCACACCCGCTAATCCCCGGCGTCACGGTAGTTAACAGAGTAAACAAGCGTTTAGGTTGTATTCAGCATTGCATTTTCTTAGAATTTCAGACTTTAATTAATTCGTCTGTGTTAAACGTTTGCCAAAATTTTTTTTTTGTAAATCGGTTCCAAATTAATTTTGTTTTTTTAGTTGTACAACGGGACAGATTATTGACCTACGATTTATAGGCTCGGGCTCGGCATTGAATGCGGTGTGAGTAAGCTAGTCTTTATTGTGCCTTCAGGGTTTTCGCACTTTTGCAACAAAGAAAAATGTGAGATAATAACAACTTTTGAAAAAAAAAATTAATTCTTCATAAGTTCAGTTGATTGAGTAGGTCTGAATTGTTATACAGCTTATACGTAGTCTGTGTTGCGAATCGGACCGGCTTAAAACTGGTTGTACATTGATCCGTTTTACAAACAGTTTAATACTTTTCACACCGTGGTGTTACTGTTGTTTGTGTTGTTGTTGTTGTTCGTTTTGTTGTTGTTCTTGTTGTTGTTGTTGTTGTTGTTGTTGCTGTTTTTGAATAGTTCACTTTGATAGTACAGCTATTTTAATTTCGTATAAAACGTTTCTGTACAAGTACAGAGTTTGACGTATTTTCTGATTATGTACGTTTTGTAAGTTCTTAAAGTTGTTTTCACAAAAGGTTACAAACTTTGCTGGTTGAAGCTTTGTTGTTGCTCTGGTTGATGATACTGTTGTTGTTGTTGTTGTTATTGTTGTTGTTTTCGTTGTTGTTGTTGTTGTTGAATCTGTGGTTGTTGTTGTTGTTGTTGTGGTTGTTGTTAGTGTTGCCACGTATGACTCGCGTCAAGCCAACGCAACAGCTGTTTATTTGCCGTCAATGAGTGAGAGATGCCTTCAATTCATATTCATCCATTTCATTTTGATTATTTAAACGTTAAAGTTGTTCCGTTTCTTGCTAAATCACGCTTCCGAAACTCAAAACTTCTGTCTGATGAATCACCAGAAGTTTCGCGTCAAGCAAAAACGTATGGTTTTCTCATTTGTTGTTAGTGATTCGGAAAATTGTGAGACCTTCTGCAGAGATTTCATGCAGAAATTCTACTGACCTACGTGGTTCTGTATCATTATGACATTGTGAGAATAGTTTTCTTCTTTTTTCACTGAAGTTTAAAGTTTGCTATTCCGTCTAAAATAGCTGCCTTGCAACTTCGATGCCAATGGAAAACTCTCCGTACTTACAATTGTCAGGCTTAAAAAGAACAGATTTTACACCAACGCTCAGCACAACTGGCGGACGAGCCATTTCCTCAACTCGAGCTCAATTCCAGTTTTGAGGCACTATTAGCTGAGTGAGGGTGAGTTTGTTGGTTCGAAGAACGAACCATTTTACCCTAACCCTAGGATTTTTTTTATTTCAATGCCAAAGAGGAGTATAATTTCTGACAATGCCTCCCTCTTTGGGATGATTCCCTTTCCTTTGGAGATTTGGCTCGTACGCCAGTGTACAACAGCGTCTCTGTTTTTCTTTTCTCGCGTGCGTTCCCATAGTTAGCCTTTCGTGTGGGAAAAACTGAAACTCACCAATGGAATGTGAGTTTTCAAAGTTTGTCTGTCGATTTTTCTTCATTGTTTCGGTGTTTCAGTAGGTTAATTTCAGTTCCGAATGTATAGGTTTCTGCTGTGAAATAATGAAAAAATCATTGATTTTCCTGCCAGGTTTGGTTTTCGGGAAGTTTTGCACTGGCAAGTTAGATTCTTCTTTACGTTACTATGTTTCGTGGTTGTAAGCATTTCCGCCACGCGCAATGGGACACGTTTTGCCAGAAAACGACACTCGTTTTTTGTTAGGTTCTGTTTGAATCACAACTTTTAAATAGTTTGTAGTATGATTGTTTTTGAAAGTTGGGTCTGAGTGTATGGTTGGAGTTTTCAAAAAGTCATCGTCAAAACTCAAACGCGATCGTTATGTTGTCCCTATGAAATATGTGAATTAATATGGCGAAACAAAAATATCAGCCCATTCTTCTATAGGGTTCTACTGGTACACATTTTGTTCACCAACTTTTTGGTGTTTTTTTTGGCATTTATCCTGTTTTTCTGTTATTTTATTCCAGTTAGAAATGTTATTGCGTTTTTTTACTTTGGGTGCACGAAAATATTTTTTACCATCTTAGAAAAAAGTTTCAAACGCGTGTTCGCTGATTTCGATTGATTGCGCAATACTCTACAACAACCAGTGCACGCTTATATCCGCCGAAAACAACATGCTCCATTCATTTACCTGGTTATTATTGATATTGGTAGCTTCTTGTGTTCACAACAGTATTTATTTAGTAATGTATCAGTGATACTGGTATCAGTATTTAGTTTGAGTCACTTCAGTTTATCAAGTCACTTCTGTCAGTTACGCGAAAGTACATTTCTTGATTTTCATGATTTCATTCATGACTTGTGGTTCACTCACATTTATTATGAATTCAATTTATTTTGTTTATAGTCGATATGAATGAACCTGGACCGTAAACTGACGAAAATGATTTCCGTACGTGAAGAGAAAACATAACGGGTGTAGAATAAATAAAAGACCGACGGAAATTAGATATACAGAGACATAGTTCTTCTGTTTGCTCGAATTCACTAAACTTCCAACTTCAAGAATCACTGTTCCAACTTTAGTTTCGCAAGAAGATAATATTATATTTTCGTGAATTCAATTCCATGGCTTGATTCCATCATAACCTGCTTCATGATGCCGCTGTTGTTTGTTCAGCCAATTATTCCAATGCTTTTATTCAAAGCTACATGCTGTATGTGGCTTTAAATGATTTTTGAATAAATTTGTGTAACATAACACACCATACATTTTCGGTGTACAAACAGATGAATACAGTAAGCTCTGTCTGTTGAGAATTCCGTTAGTTCTAATGGGTGGTTTCTGTTTAAAGCATTTGATTTTGATTTCGCCATTTGAGATGTGATTGGGACCATCGTAATGTGATTTTGTCTTCCGTTTCGATAATGTTCCTACGGTTGTGAGTTGCGGTTAATAAATGTTTGTTAAATACTTTGTTTTTGATTATTTATGGTCATTCTGATTCTCCATTTCTGAGTACTTTTCTCATCAAACCTTTGAGTTTTTTGCTTTTTCAAATTTTCTGTGTGAGATTACATACATTTCCTTCATATTCTGTTGAATATCTGTTTAGGTTTTTGTTGTCGTTACATCACAGTGGGTGAAGGTGCAAAAGGTGACAGTTTCTATAAAATTGTTTTTGTCCTGTTTTTTTTGTTCGTTGATTGGTGGAGTGGAAGAATTTAGTCAGTATGGTAACGGTATTTTCTTTTCAGGATTTTATTTGTTTCTTTTTATATAAAATATTTATTTATTTCTAAAATATTTCTTATATGTTTACCAAATTTTCAGGTACCATTAAACTGCGAAAATCGTAGAGATTTTTCGTCGGATGTTATGGCTATGGTAGCCTAACTTCGTCGGGTTAAATCCAGAACTACGTAAACGGTAAATTTATGCCTGTGAAGAACTAGGTGCTTTGGTTTGCATGTAACGTGTGGCATGATAATTTTTTCTAATGATAACTTTAACTGTTTTTTTTCTTTTAGTCTCTTCAGCTGCTACCCAAACTTCTTCCTTCTAGATGTCTCATAATTGATTATAAGAAATGGTTTTAAAATTGCGAGAACCCATGAAGTTGAGAATCTATTCTGGCATGGTCGAAACCAGATTCTCAAGTAATGAATTTTCTGTGGAAGATGAAATTTCTTAGAACCAGATGATTGTGAAAAGTCTTATGCAGCTCGATTATGGCCGTGAACCGAATTTGGTTTTCTCTTATAACAATTTACGAGGCGAGGCCTATATGTTGTTATTGACTTAATGTTGTGATTTTGATTAGGAACGTTGTCCCCCATCATAGGTTGTTGTTGTTAAAACTTTGAAATAAGTTAGGTTCTAAATGAAAAAATATGGTTTCGCATGTAGCGTGTGGCATGATGATCCTGTGTTTTGTAGCTTTTTCACGGCGTCTTTTGAGCTGCTGACCAGCTTTCT
This sequence comes from Daptonema setosum, assembly GCA_964036265.1. Lineage (NCBI taxonomy): Eukaryota > Metazoa > Nematoda > Chromadorea > Monhysterida > Xyalidae > Daptonema > Daptonema setosum. The sequence goes on from OZ038446.1 coordinate 7,786,558, forward strand.
TACTTTAATGTTTGGAATTGTTGTTGTGATTTTTGTTGAGTTGTTGACGATAAAAAATTTGATATAGGTTATATATGAAAAATTATGGTTTCGCATGAGTGAGTGGTATTTTATGATGAGACGATGATAGTACTGTTTTGGTAACTTTTAGCGGCGTATCTTCAACTGTGGCCAGACTTCTCTCTATGTTATTGATGTTGTTGTTGTTGTTATTGTTGTTGTTGTTGTTGTTGTGATTGGTTTGTTATGAATGTTATGGCCATCATCGGTGTTGTTGCTTGTTGTTGTGATTGTTGTTGTGGTTGTTTGTTTGTTTGTTGGTTGTTTGCGCAATAAATTTTGCTTGTATCACATTTTACTCTCTGTTTACTTTCTGTTTTAAAAAGCTTTTCTTTTCTGAATCTTAATGATTGTTGTAGTAGTTGTTGTTATCGTCGTCTCCACTTGAAACTGCATGGAATATTTTTATTCGTAAAAGTACTATGGTAATGGCATGAGAATGTTTACAATAGTATTCTTTGTGTGTTTGTGTGGTATCGCATTTAGTGTTTGTGGCTCGTTTTAATCTACATTATATAGTTGGCTACTGTGAATGCGTATTTAGTGTATATGACTGTGTTTTGATTTAATCAATGTTTTAATGTTTTTTTAAATACTGTTTTTCGGAGTGTTCTCTTCTCCTTCTGCATGTCCACGTATTCCTATATTGTTTCTCTTTCTCTAGTTGCTGTGGTTTGTGTAGCACTAATATTTATTTTAACTTGTGTAAATTCCTAATGTTTTCTCACTGTGTTTTTCTGGTTTTTCGATCGACATTCAACCTTCAACATTATGCTTTTATTGGTTCAGCGTATAATGAACCATTCTCCGCGTACATTAAGCCGTCCGTGTTAATTTATTCCACCCCCATTCAAGTAAAAGTGAATAATTTATAATACCAAGTGGTTTCTTGTTTTCTCTACCGCCCGTGTACACACTGCAGTGAAAAGTGGAATTCAACTTTATGATGCTTCGTTTCAGAAAATCTAAATTAAACGGGAAATAATCAATTAAAAAGTTCATTCCGTCACTGTTTCATCCCACACCTTCGAGAGAAACTTTTCTTGGTGTTCGGAGAGGGAAATCAGCAGCTTTGCCACAAATTTACCTGTAAGAGAACAAAATCACTGTATAAATTATTCATTTATCTAGGTTCCACCGTTTTTTATTCAACCCATATATCAATATGGGTTGAATATAAAAAACTGGTGACAAACGTTTATTATTTGTCTAACAGTTATTCAGCTTCTTCTGCTATCTCAACGGGAGGAAGAGGAACGTATCTTTTTTCACTGTTTATATAGTTGTAAAAAGTAACACTCCCCCATATCACATTGATCAGGAAAATTCACTATTTTCACCACAATCCCACCACCACACGGAAAATACACAGGCCCATTCTACACAGCTGTGTCCACCACCGTCAGTCAGACTAACACGTCTAGCGGACGAGAATAGGTGGGAAATAGGTGGAATTCCCCTCTCTTTGGCGTCTTCAAAAAGTGGAATTTGTTTCCTAAAGTGTAGGTAATATGGCCTGAAAACTGCCAATTTCCCCCCTCTTTGACGAATTTCCCCTTCCTTTGGGAGATAAGCTTGTCCGCCAGTGACTAACAGCAGACATTCTCCCACTGCTGGGTGGAACAGAACAGAACATGAATTGACCGGTTGATGTTTGGTGGTCGGTCGGATTTTTTTATTTTCTGGATTTATTTTAGCCAACGTGGTCGAGATAAAGCTGGAATTGGAGTGGGTGAATTATAGTGGAAATGGTATTTTATTCAAACGTTTCAAACTTCCGACGTCATGCTAGTGAAACTGACTGGTAATCAAATTCACGGGAGGAATGGTTTAGCCACTAGCGGACGAGAAGGGGTGGGAAAAGAGGAGTTCCCCTCTCATTGGCGATTTCAAAACGTAGAGTTTGTTCCCTATGGTGTAAGTAAAATGGCCTGAAAACTTCCAATTCTCCTCTCTTTGATGAAATTCCCCTCCCTTTGGAGGATTATCACGTCCGTCAGTGAGTCTACCAATCCTGGAATATAGGTGTTCGTGTTCCTTGTGACACTAGCAGTCGAGAAGGGGGGAAGTGGAATTCCCCTCTTTAACGTTTTCAAACCGTAGAATTTGTTCTTCAAGGTGTAGGTTAAAAACGGCCTAATACTTGCCGATTCCCCCCTTCTTTGGAGAGGTTCCTCTCCCTTTGGAGGATTAGCTCGTCCGCCAGTGCCTTGTTACTAAAGTTCTTGGCGCGCAGTTTGAATTCGAAACAGTTTTGGTACTCGTTTATTAGTTCTGCTGCTTGGCTCTGCGCTGATTGGTCATAGTTTGAATCAAACCAATCAGCGCAGAGTAATTACTATGCTCAACCACGCGTCACGTGCACTACATATGTGCACACACATTGTCTTTGTTGTATTTCTAAATTTCAATTTATGCACAGATAGCGCTGAATCCGGGCTGGCGAATTATATTGTTCGGAACAAGGTTATTTTGTTGTATCTGGTTCCTATCCTGTATATAATGGTTTGGTTACAATGCAACGCGTTATGTTCGAATAGCTTGACTAACTAAGGGTTTCGCGACCATGTATGGGTGCTTGGGTGGGGTGAAGTTGTAAAAGAGATAAATGCAGAAAAAATGCCAGTAAATTTACAGTTGGAATCACTCGTTAATTTATATTGTTTGCCTTTGCATGTGCGGCTGTCGGCTAAAAAACATGCTTGAATTAATGAATCTTGAATTTCCATAAATGAGATTTTTTTCTCAGCTCTGTTTAGCTGTCGTCAACAGCTTGTTATTTCATTTAGGTAAATCCTGAAAATACCCGATATTTCCAGTCACATTTACATATTCCATGTACCATGAATACCATGTAGTTTGATGGGAGTGGGAGCACGATTTCGTCTTGTTTATTTGCGCAGCTTGTTGGTTGGTTGTCGCTGGGCGTTCCATTACATTCGTGGCATTCAATTAAAATACGAGTTACAGATCATGTGATATTTAGCATGCTCAATTCAGTGGTTATGCCATGCCATTATAGCAAAGTTGGATACCAAGTCACAAATAAAGTGAAATAACGGTCACCCATATTTACGTTTGACAATCACTGCTCATCAACAACGTTCTTGGATTCGCTGTGTCTCAATCCGGGCCTCGAACCAGGACCATCGGCATGTGAGGCCGGTGTCTTAACCACTCGACAAGAGAAGCGACAACTTGAACTCCCACCACCACCATTTTCGGAGCTCAGTAACACTTGCCACTTGAGTAACACTTTATGCATCCACAGACATCTGCCATGAGATCAGTGAATCAGATCCTTCTATTTGCACACTTGGACTTCTTGATTAACTGAAGTCATTCGGGCACACTAATACCATATTATATCAGAATGGTGTTTTCGTAGTGGCCGGAGTACATAGGTTGAATAAACTGACGGGCAATGGCAGAAACCCCAGCGCAACGCGTCCGGATCTGTGTCGCAAGTCAGGTTTCGAACTTAGGAGCGCCGCTTTACGAGGTCGGTGCCCTACGCACTAGACTAGACAGGCGCACACGGGGTAGTCTTCAAGAAAATATCTGATAAAAAAAACGGCGCACATTTTAATATTCAGTTTCTGTTCGTTTGTGAATGGTATGTATTAATGACCATATAAATCATGTATTAACTATAACTTGATTTCGTATCGTCGATTTCTTTCTTTGGACCACCATAGAAGCAAGCTAATGGAATCACTGACGGACGAGCCAAACCTACAAAGGGAGGAGAATCTTTTTGAAGAGGGGGGGGAATCGGCAAAATATAGGTCGTTTTACCTACTCCTGAGGAAACAAGCTGAAATTTTTGAAACAGCCAAAAAAGGGGGATTTCACTTTTCCCTCCCCTTCTCGTCCGTTGGTGCCAGTGGTGGGCAGCGGGGGGGGGGGGGGGGGCGGGGGGGCGCCCCCCCCCCCCCCAAAAACAGGGCGGGAGGGTGCCCTTGATCGATCGACCGTAAGAGAGATTTTCAGAATTGACCCATTGACCGTAACGGTCAAAACTTGAGAGAATTTACTGTCAAAATGACCTAAAATTACATGAAATCGCCTAAAAAACGACCAAAAATTGGTCGAAAACGTTTCACGTTATAATTTTTTTTCAAAAATTGGTTGAAAACGTTTCAAATTCAAAAAAATCGACCAAAAATTGGTCGAAAATGTTTCAAGTTTTAAAATCAGTGTTCGTTGGATCGATTCGATGCACGATACGATGATTGATGTATGGTGCTGGATGATATACTCAGTACTGTATTATCAACCAACACTGCGCGCCACTAGATACGTTTCTAATACAAATCAGTGGGCTAAATGCAGAAGTTTCGACGCTGTGCAGTCAACTTGTCAGTTTTCAGATCTTTCTGATACAAATCTGCGGGCTTCAAAATTCAAAAATTTTGGCGCTGGGCGCCACTCAGCCTGTCAATTTTCAGCTATGTTTCCAATACTAATCAACGGGCTTCAGATGCTAAGATTTCGGAGCTGTGCACCACTCAGCCTGCCAGTTTTCAGATATGTTTCTAATACAAATCAGCGCACTTCAAATGTTAAAATTCCGGCGCTGCGCGCCAGTCAGCCTGGCAGTTTTCAGATATGTTTCCTATACGAATCAGCGGGCTTCAAAATGCTTGAGTTTCGACGCTGTGCGCCACTCAGCCTGTCAGTTTTCAGATATGTTTCTAATACAAATCAGCGCGCTTCGAATGCCAAAATTTCGGCGCTCCGCGCCACTCAGTTTGTCAGGTTTCAAATAAGTTTCTAATACAAATCAGCGAGCTTCAAAATGCCAAAATTTCGGCCTGTCAGTTTCCAGATGTTTCTAATACAAATCAGCGCGCTTCAAATGCCAAAATTTCGGCGCTGCGCGCCAGTCAGCCTGTCAGTTTTCAGATATGTTTCTTATACAAATCGGCGGGCTTCAAAATGCTTAAGTTTTGACGCTGTGTGCCACTCATCCTGTGAGTTTTCAGATACGTTTCTAATACTAATCAACGGGCTTCAAAATGCAAAAAAATTCAGCGCTACGCGCCAATCAGTCTGTCAGGTTTCAGATATGTTTCTAATACAAATCAGCGGGCTTCAAAATGCCAAAATTTCGGCGCCGCGCGCTTTCAGTCTGTCAATTTTCTGTTATGTTTCTTATACAAATCAGCGGCTTTTAAAATGCCGAAATTTCGGTCATTATTTCAAGCCATTACTGATGTTTTTGAGTAAAAAATTCGACTTCATTTAATGTTGACCGTCATGCCCCCCCCCCAAAATCGAAACCCGGGAGGGTGCCTGACCGTAAGACCGATTTTTGAAAAAGTGTATGACCGTAACGCCATTTTGGCCAAATTCGCTGCCCACCACTGGTTGGTGCCATAACCTGTTCTGGATATGGTATTGCATTTTTGATCAAATCGGATGCGGACGCAATCATATCGCGACAATTTTCTTCGCCCCGGTATTTTTTGGACCACGTTTTCACTGGTTTCATTCTGCCTTCTTTCGCTGTACTGGACACCGTTAAAATTGGTCAAATAGACAGATATATCAATTATGTGGTGTCTCGAAATCGGCCAAAAAATGTAATAAAAAGTATCCTATATTTTCTCGATCGACTCCACAATAAAAATTTTTTAGCCAAAGGTGGCAAAATCGACACCTTCGACTCGACGGTATGATACTGTACGACCTACTGTATTGTGAATGATTGGCACGTACGTGTGAGATACTTCCGCTGCTTCGTAACAGTTGAGGAATACCTTAGGTTCCTTTCAAGTGTTCTCTATCGTATTCCGTTCCGGGTAGTCAGTATTTTGTTTATGCAACTTACATATGTACGTTCCTGATGGTCCTGATTGACTTTTGCATTTGTTAAGGGTGCTTTCAGATGCCAGAGGATAGTAAAAAGGATAGGAAACGAGAAAATTGGTTTTTGTTTTTGTTATACTTTTGTGTATTTTGTTCCTTCCACCCACACTCGGCATAATTCCGCGTCCGCGGGCATGCATATACCATGGTACATAAATACTCCTGTACACCTTTTTAGAAAGGTTTATGATAACCGACTATACTGTATTATTAACTTGATATGAATGATTGGCACGTACGTGTGGAGTGTGAGATACTTCCGTTTGATTCGTTCGTTCGTTTGAGGAATACTTGAAAGTTGGGTCCTTCCACATCCACGTGTTCTCGATCGTATTTTTCCGGTTGTCAGTATTTTTTGGGTTCATGTAATTTCATGTTCTTGATTGACTTTTGCATTCTTTGAACATTGCAAGTAAATAGCAAAATTGTTTATTGACTGGATCAAGAAGCATTTCCACTCCTTCACTTTTTTCTACAATGTACTTCTCCTTTTTCTTCTTTCTACAGTTGTTCTTTGCTGACATGCTGTGTTCAACTGGTTCTACTAATACTAACTCGATCGTTTGTTTCTGTTGTTGTTGTTGTTGTTGTTGCTTTGTTGTTGTTGTTGTTGTTGTTGTTGTTATTGTTGTTGTTGTTATTGTTGTTATTGTTGTTGTTATTGTTGTTGTTATGTTTGTTATTTTTGTTGTTCTTGTTGTTTTTTTGTGTTCTTTCCACCCACACTCGCATGATTCCGCGGGCATGCATATACCATGGTACATACTCGATGTCTAGTATTAACCGGTTTTAACCGGGCGTGGGCTCACGCGCCAACCCATAACACAACAACATGGCTAACATGCCTTGTTGGTTTGTTGCCTGCTCTAACCAACAGAATGGCCTATTTTTTAACATACATTTGCGTAAGTAGTACTTTTCGTTCAAATAAATCATGATTTATTGTATCTAAAAAACCTGTATTTTATAAACTGTTAATGTCTATAAAACTTGCGTTTCAGTTGTATTTTATTGTTTTCATTTGATTGTCTTAGTTTCGGTTAACCTGATGTGATGTGACCAAATATGATTTTTCATTAACAACCAGAATTAACATTTTTCCAGACGCTGATTACTGCTATGTTTCATGGTAATTGGAAAACGTATTCATTGTATCTATTGCATTTGCATGCATGATAGGTGGATTAATTAAAACATAATACTCTCTTAATTATATTCGTCAACCATCGAAAACGGTAGTTTAGTTTAGTGTTAGTAAAGTTTTGTGTGCATGTGAAAAAATCAATTAGTAGTTTTTATTGATTGATAGACACTAAACCGAACCATGGAGTTTAATCAGCTTTGAGTCACATAATAAAAAAGTCCACTTTATTCTTTGGTGTGCCTTTATACTCGTCTGCAATTTTTGTGAAATTTTTTTCAAGTTCAGTTTTAGGAAGAAAAAGTAAAATTTCAGTTTTGTTCACTAGGCTGTGTTTGTGCAACTGCATGTAAATTTGTTCTGCATCTGGCTAGATAAATATGCGCTTCGTGAGATAAGGATAGTATAAACAGTATTAATTTGTACTTATGGATTTGCGTATTGTTGGATTATTGCTTGTATTATGCTGTTGTGTTCATTTCTGTGGTTTAATACATATATTTTAATGTAGTTTGCAATTGCATTTTGATTTAACAAGAGAAATACTAGTTATTTTATGTTAGTAGTTTAATACGCCTGCGAAAAACGGCTCGTGCGGATTTATTGTTTGCTGTGGTCTGTATTATCAGTGTAATACTACAATATTTTAAAAAGTAGATAACGTTTTATATCACACTAGAGCCATGAGTTTTACGATTTTTCAGTTCAGAAGTTGGCCATCATTCGTTATCAACAGTTGTTTCATCACATTGCTTATCAACTGTCTTTCTAACTCTAACCACTGGTTTTAACCCCGAGTTTAACGACTAATCTACATAAAAGACTGTTCATACATAATTGTTCTTGGCACGTTGCTCGTGGAATAAATTTGCGTTGTAGTGTGTGTACTAAGCCAATTTTTCCAAATTGTTATCCATAAATGATGCTGTGGCCTGTGATATATGTACATGTCATGTCAATAGTGACTGTAAAATTAGTTCAGTAAAATCTTCCGCTAAGATACATATTAGAACATTTTTCACATTAAAAAATTGGATAAACTCTGGTCAATTGATTGGCTGTTAAGTGAGTGATTTCTTTGCCTGTATGCACTCTAAAATATTATGATAATGTATGATAATCAAACCAGATTTCCAATCAACTTAGCGTTAACCTGACATTCTGATCTTCATACTATTTCAATATCGGTATAATACTTTGTTTTGCCAATGTCATCAATTAGCCTGTTAAATCCCGTTATTTATTCTAATAAATCTGTGTCTGCAGTGTGGATTTTTTGATTAAATTTTAGTTAACGACCGTTTTTCCACGCTCTAACTAAGTTGACATCCTGTAGGTTCGGTTGACAAAAGCGAGTATGTTACGCAAAGTTTATGGTCTGAGAGACTTTCTTATCTTTTTTGCTATTGTTGTTTTTATGGTTCATTCAGTAGAAACAGTCAATAAAAATTTCTCCACTTTATTTAGTGATAAACCTGACATGACATTCGACGTTGTTAGGGTGCCTTCATAGACAGTTGCGAAAACAAATTTTTTGCAATTTTTTCGTAAAATTTTTCCATGTCACATTTTTACAGTTTTTTGCAACTGTTTTTGCAACTGACTATGAAGACAGCCTTAGTAGATAGCCTTCAGTTTGCCTTGCCTTGCCTTTACCAGTAGAGAAAACTGACATCCAAGATCCAAAGTCCAATGTGATAGGTTCGTTCAGTTATCAGGCTCGGCAACACAGAGTTTTCGCCTCGAGCCGATGTATACATATAAAATTTCGAACGAATGATAGAATATTGTTCAAAATGTATATAAAAAATTCGATTTTTGGTTTGTCTTTTTTAGTTTTTTCTCTTTTTGCTTGTTTGACCTAGAAATCGTACCAATCGTGCCGCCGACTTCACAAAAAATTCTTTGGTAACTCTATCTACGGACTTGGTCACACATCGCAACTTAACTTTTATTTCTTTACAACAATATACCTGTAAACAGTTGCTGATAAAATGGAGCGATGGAGCGATTCACTGATAAAGAACGAGATTACGAATGAGGATTTTTTCAGAAAAACAGTTTGTTGTTAATTCACCCACAGTTTGCAGAATTTTTTTTGAATATATTTTTGTCTGAACACTATTGCTTCCTCTATTTCTCACTTATCTTCCGCTACATATGTTGCCTATTCTATTAGTTATAAGATAAGATGAGTCATAGTGGCATAGAACGCATTTTTGTCACAATAATATGCGTGGCGGACTTCGCTTCAATCGCTAGAAATTTAAATGAAATTATGGATTTAGATTGAAATGTATTATCAAAAATACTTCAAACCCTAGTCATATTTTCAATTCTATTCATTTTTCAATCGGCTCTGAAACTATGTAGCTATCATTGAATGTGGTGTACTATTGACGTTATTTTTCTTGGTTATGTATTGGAAAATATCGGGCTTTGATATCTGCTCTTTTATTATTAACCTGATATACAGAATTTACCAGCTATACTTCATCGTTTAATGGTTTCTTTCTGTAAGCGAATAAAATAAAATAATAATGCATCTCGATCTCTATCAGATAAGAAATGTATGATAGAGAATTCTGTTAAAATATAACTTTTGTCTGCGGTTTTCATTCAAATCTCAACTGCGTACGACGTTGTACATATCGTATCAAATACCCGCAAGTCGTTTGTCTCTATTCATTTTCTGGACACCGTAACCCCGAAATGAAACTGGTACATACTCGAAAACTCGGTAAACATTGTTCGTTTCATTGGAAGTCGTCTCTCGAAACTCCGATTATTCACGGGCGAAGTTCGATGTTGGTACATAGTAGAATACTTGACTGGACATACATGTGAGTGGTTTTGGGTGCAGAAGTACGTCATTTGAGTCGGGAAACTCTGCTGAAGCAAGATTGATTTCTCGAAATGAAGCTAACCGAATTGGCTCACGATTTTTATGTGGTTAAAAACTGGATTTTGTTTCGTTTGTCTGTATAGGATTGCTGGGCAATTGACAATTCAAATAAACTAAACTTGTTTAATTTGATGAAGATTGCAGTGGTTTTTTCAACTCTCGGTGGTTAAGAAAAGATTTCCAAAGAAAAGGGAAATGTTTTCAAAGAGGTAGTTTCGGTAATGTTCAGGCCTTTCCACATACACATAAAAAAACTTTCTTTCGAAATTACCAAAGAGGAGGGGATTACACTTTTCCTTCCTGCTTCTCAAACGCCTGTAGTCCGATCCGACTTATGTTACGGCACTAGCGGAATAGCCAATCATCTAAAAGGAGGGTAATTTCGACAAAGAGAGGGGATTGGCAGTTTCGAGGCTATTTTACCTACACTTTATGAGGTAACAAATTTTACTCACTCTTCTCTATTTTTTTTCGCCAAAGAGGGGGAATTTCACCATTCCCACCCTTCTCGTCCGCTAGTGATTACGGATAATTCGTCATGCATCAGATGATATGTAAACAGTTTGGCATTGTTTATTCTTCAATTCAATTCAGTCTCAATTGACTATGATAAGTTATGCGGTTTTTATCAGGTTTAGCTTACAGTACTTAAGGTAACTGGTTAGCTAAGCTAAACAATGTTCGTCGTCATAGAAATATAAACTAATCATATTCACAATGTATTTAGCAGCCTCCCTTCAGTCTTTCACTCGCTCATTTCATAATCATATCATATTCATGTGATGATAACAATGATATTTTAATAATATATTATATTGCTGGCTCCGGCTAACAACCGACCCACCTACTGTCTCACTCATTCTTTTCTTCATGCTCCGATTCAATTTTTTTTATTTCGCAGAATTCTCATATCATTTTTGTACTGACATACCGTGAATTACCGTAACCGTATTCCATCCACATAGGCCACGTTTATCTAAAACCAACAAAACTTACCACAAACCGAAACAAACTTCATAATTGACTTCCATTGCAGACTACTCGCCACCAGCACCACCAACTCAACTCTCCACCCGCCACCACCGCCTTACCACCACCAATCATCATCACCCCATCGTTCATCATCACAATTTCGTCGTCACAACCCGCCCACCCCCGTCTGTTGCGACGCGCGTGCCGCGCCAACGTCCTGCGACCACCCTAGCGGGTCCTCGAGCCACACCAATCGGCCGCCCGCCGCGTCGCCGGACTATACAGCCGATCCGACTGGTCGTGCTCGTGGTGACAAGGGATTTCGCAATCGAAGATTCGACACCCCTGGATTAGGGTGTTGGGAGGGCCTGCGCAGGACATTTGATAGTGGGAAGAGAAGGGATTACCAGACGATGGATCACGACGTTACCGGCGAGCTGGAGCCCGGGGGAGACGAGGAGCTGAGGATGGAGGTCGAGGCCGATGGCGTTTATACGCAAGTTATTCAGGTTGGTTATGGTGAGGATTTGTTGTGATTTTTGGAATTGGGAAAATATGGTTTTTGTTTAGTGGAGGAACGGTGAATTCTGGAGGAACATCGAGGAAAATTTCACTGGGTTGACTCGCATATAATCGGTCTTACAATTAACGAATAAATCATGTTTTTTTATCCTAACCAGTCGATAACACTCTTAGATTTATGGGTGTATGGGTGTTGCTGGCAAAAGCGAGCCTAATTTACACATTTGACATTGAAAAATTCTTCATAAATTTTTCTAGTCAGAAAAATGGGTGTCTTCATACTTGAAACAATCTAAATAATCCATAAATCATCCCATTATAAACTAGAATGTCCGTTCGTGTGGTATGAATGAGTGTGATGGAAATTCAGCTTGCATGTCAGAGAAAGTACATCCTAAAGTTAACCTTCCCTTATTTATCTCTAATTAGATGTCGTCTGAACGGCAAAAGGACAAGGTAGGTACAGTCACCTATTATATGAGGAATAAGTTTGAATTTTTTTTGTATTTTTGATGTATGATGTCATATATATATTAAAATTGTTTGACGTATTTTGTGCATGTTACAAAGTAAAGTTATATGTAAGTTATAAAGTACAGTTTAAGGCTCATGTAGTCTGCATGCGTTGAGTAGTCAGTCATTCTTCACTGGAGTACTTGTACTCATGGTTACACAAAATAATAATAGCACTCCGTAGGATGAAAAAACGTAGAAAACGAACAAATATAATTTTTTATGTACGATGAAAACGTTAAACAAAAAATAAAAAATTTGGTGTAAGCATGATTGTTCTACGTCTTTTTTCATTTATTTCAATTCCAAATTCCGTATGTGTCTGAAATCTTAGAGTACGTAATATAGGTCGCCTTTCAGTATTCAAGCAGCACCCTGTGATCAATACAATGTCATTCAGAAATGATTCATCCAATTTTTTCTTTATGTTCTTATTTTCCAAATCGCCCTGTGACACCACTCAGTAGCTTTACTTAAGTACATTTTCAAATCTATAACTTTTATCTAAAACTCTATTCACTATCTCCGTTTGTGTATCGCGCACCTTTGGTGGACCCCCTGTACCTTCGAAAACTCTTCCAGGTCTCCGATGACCACAAGGCATCGATATCGGGTTATCGATGGAGCAAGGCGAAACGGATTCTCTGCTGGATTCTGAGCCTCCTGACGTTGGGCATTTACCGATTGGTACTGCATTGGAACATCAAATGGTACGTGGGTGCCATGTGCAATGCATGTCCGCTGGATGAAGCCGAACTGCTGTATATCATGTTGGTTCATTTTTCTTACTTGGGTTTCTTTATTAACTGAAGCCATCGAGGCACACAATACCATATCAGAATGGTGTTTTCATAGTGGCCGGAGAGTTGAATAATCTGACGGGCAATGGCAGAAACCCCAGAGCAACACGTCAGGATATGTGTCTCAAGTCAGGTTTCGAACTTAGGACCGTCAGTTTTCGAGACTGGTGATCTACGCACTAGAATAGACAGGCTACAATCTTTCGCTCGCGTAGTCTAGTGGTCCAGAGCGTCAGTCTCGGAAACTTGTGGTCTCGGCCACCATTGGTTCCGTCCCCACTCTTGGAGAAGTACCCCTGTTGGCTTTACGGTCAGTGATTGGTGCCCCGGGTTTCTGAACCTGGCTTGTGGCAAGGTCGGCAACAATTCAACATCCATGGTATTAGGGCGCCTTGTTGACTTTACTGAAAGTGTCATCTCATCAGTATAACTATATATTGTTAATATGTTATAGTAAATACAGTTTTAAAGTAATTTATAGTTCATTTTTATTTCCATTTTTCAGTAACGCACATCATCAAGAGTCGATCTCGATAGTGAAGACGGTCTGCTCGAACAGTGCGGAACACAATCAGAAGTTGGATGATCTGCGGAATTCGGTGGGCACGAGTCGCGGTCGCATCCACCGACGTACCAGGACGTTGAGCGATGACGACGACGATGATGAACATGGTGAGTTGTTGTTGTTGTTGTTGTTGTTGTTGTTGTTGTTATTGTTGTTAATGATGATGATGTTGTGTTGTTGAGGGTGTTGTGATTGTTGTTTTGTTGTTTTTGTTGTTTCGTTGTTGATGTTTTGTCACCATGACAGGTCGATTGACAGGGTCTGCTCTAGTTTCCTTGTGTATTAGACATGAAACATGAAGTATTTTTTCATACTAGCGCTCTCGGCACAGCTCACTTAGTTTCAAAACTCATTTGGGCTTGTTTTGCTGTTGGTTTGTTGTTGTTGTTGTTGAAAATTTCTGTTGCTATTGTTCTTTGCATTTTCAGTGGGCGATGGCCTGAAAGGTTAGCCAAGATAAATAATAATACAATTCTTCGCACTTGACTATGTATTCTCATCTTGATTGCTTGCGGGTGGTGAATGAATTCGCTCAATGTATAAAGTTTATCATTTGTACGTATAGCCTACCCAGATTTCCTTGTTAGCCAAAAACTTTTTGACGTGCAATTTGAATTCAATTCTATTTTTGGCTCGATTTCAAAAATTCGAGAAATAAATACATTTTCATTTAACATTTGTGAAACACACAAAAACTGCGCTTAATTCATTACATATCCGTGTACTGTGTAACCGGCCCACAAAATTAATTTTTGGTAACAAGAAACCATGACCAAGCTATAGTAACCTTTTATGGTTCAAAAGTGGGATGGCGTACGCCGTACAATCAACTTCAGTACTCACTACTCTTCGTATCATATCAAACGGCAAGGATATATTCAGGATTTGGTTAAAAAAATTAGCCTATTTTTAAGGAAGGAAAGTTTTTACCGAAACATACACCCAACCCAAAATAATGTTATGTTTTTATGTTATACTCTGGTGGTTTACCTCAATTCCAAATGTAAAACAGTTCTAGCAGCCAAGTAAGACATAAATTAATCATGCAGCTCATGTGTGCCTGAAAATTTCCATGATTTCACAAAAAAGATAAAAAGAAAGATATTTTTCATCTACCAAACCTTGGATATATTGAAGGTGCAAAGAATGCATTATTCAAACATCAACCCAAACCAAAATTCGGTGATTGGGGTACCAGTTCAATTTTTTTTGCTATGATAATTTGGTGAAAATCAGGCCTTCTCTTTTCTGTTTCTGGTTACCCGGTAATTCAATCCGCTTGCAGTTTCTACTGTTCCCGTCGATTTTATTGAACTCGATTTTGTTGAGCCGAACCAGAAAGGTAATTGACTTAGTCTCTAGCTATTGCTTTACGTTGAAACTATAATAGGATAGTTGATGTTCTATAGATTAGCTATAAGCCGTGTTTTCTGTTCTAAGAATTCTAAACTATACTAAAAAAATTATATATAATTTTGTTATATACATTTTTGATTTCAAGTTTCATTCGAATTGCACAAGCGCTTATCGCGTATTTTTGACCAACATACATGTAGTATCATGAATAAATTCATTCCGCTAAGTAATTGTAGGCAATTCTAATACACACACATGTTTATTAAGCATCAAAAGTAAGCACTGCGCTAACAGTTTTCTTGAATCAAAGAGGTAGCAAATTTATCATTTTACTAACATTGCCTGGGATGGGAGGAACTAAAAAGCGAAACATTCAACGTCTTTGCCCCATATACTACAAAAGTAACGTAACTTATTGTTTACTTTTGCAGGTGCACCGGTATTTCACAGAACAGTTTTCACATTCTATCTGTTGCAGTATAACTTTTCAATAACCGTTTCAGGCACATTAATTAGTTATTGACTCATTTCCATTAAATATATAATACTATTTTTCGTCAATTTCTTAACCATGGGAACGCTGCATAGAACCCCCGGTAGGGTACTCTCTCTCCTTTCTAGTATTTCTGTGTTTTATTTCATTATTTTTTATAATCATGTTTTTATTTCAGTTTCACCGGTTCCGCCAGACGTCCAGAGCCTGACAATGCCGTGTGCCGATGGCAAGTTCACCGATGTTAAGGCATATCGGTAAGTCGGCGTCATAAATAAAATCAAATACTCGCTCACTCACTCATTCATTCACTCACTCATTCACTCACTCAGTCACTAATTCAATCACTCACTCAGTCACCCACTCACCCACCCACCCACCCACTCACTCACCGACATACTCACTCACTCTCTAACTCACTCACTCCCTCACTCATCAACTGCAGGTACTTCATCTACCGTAAGCTGACGTACGTCTGGCATCCATACGACGGTCAGTTCGTGGTCGTCTATTCGTTGGATGGTGAGATACCATTGAAGAATTACTACCAGTGGGCCGGCGAGGATCATCGCACGGCCGCCGTCGGCGACGGACCCGATAAGGTTGGTTGGATTCAGATTCAGTAGTGGACGAGAAGAAAAGTGGAATTCCCCCATTTTTGGCGTCTTCAAGAAGTTGAATTTGTTCCCTAAAGTGTAGGTAAAATGGAAGATGTGTAGTTGAAGGTGAAATGATGTGTAGTGGAAGCTGGTCGATGTACTCTGGAGAGGCGTACTCCGGTCTGGAGTAAAAGCCAAGCTCCGGGGTCCGGAGTGAGAGCGATTTTCGATCCCCATCAATGCCTCAAAGGGAATCTCTTGAAACCAATAAAAAGTCTCTGTTGAAGTGGAGTACTGGATAAGACAGGTGGATGAGAAAAAGTTGTCAGCAAACTTAAAAATAGGGTTTAGGTGTGCGTTTCCACCGACCTTCTTCACAAAATCCGTATTTTAGAGCCTGGAAAGTGAAAGTGAGATTTCTGTGGTGGTCATTTTGACTCAACATTGTGTTTGTTTAATAGCACACTAACTGGTCACATGTTCTTGGTAATAACGTCACTACTACCTAAGTAACTTTTTGTTAATAAAAGATAACAGATTGTTCTAATTGTTCTATTCTATTTAAAATGTTTATAATTCTGCGTAGCCCGCCGAAACCGAAAAACAATACGGCACTTTTGTTAGTGTATTTTAAAATGTGGGTTCGTTTTTGCCGGTTATATGGTGATATGGTATTTCTTGAATTAAAACCTCCTAATTCTACTTTTCTAAGTTTCAGGTTTTTTGTTCGATACTATAGATTATTCGGACTTTTTGGTTGTTGTTGAAATTATGGAAAATACTCAAATCATCTTGGCTCCTATCGAATGCGATAACCCATTCTGTTCAACTTCTCTCCAAATATTGTATTCCTCTAAAACAGTTCATATTCATAATATTTTTAATTTTAATGATTTTATTATTATTTATATTGGTAATAAATTAATTACTTTCAGCCGGTCGAGTTCAAGGGTGGCCTAACTCACGCTGAGTCCATAAATCGACTGTTCATCTACGGCCACAATGTGATATCGGTCAAATTGAAGCCGATCATAGTGCTACTATTCCGTGAGGTGATCAGTCCGTTCTACATGTTCCAGATTTTGAGGTGAGTCGAGTTATGGTTGTTGATGTTGTTGTTGTTGTTGTTGTTGTTGTTGTTGTTGTTGTTGTTGTTGTTGTTGTTGTTGTTGTTGTTGATGATGTTTTGTTGTTGTTGTTGTTGTTGTTGTTGTTGATGTTTGGTTGTTTTTGTTGTTGTTGATGTTTTGTTGTTGTTGCTGTTGGTGTTTTTGAAGTTTTGTTGTTGTTGTTATTATTATTGTTGTTGTTATTATTGTTGCTGTTGTTGTTGTTGTTGTATCAAAAAAGTAACAATCCATCGAACTGTGAATAAGAGAGAGAGTAAAGCACTAGAATTAATCACTTCGATTCACATAAATTTTTATTTATTTATATCTTATGAAAATTCTTCATCTTATATACATTATTGATGTCTGTCGTTTCAGCGTTCTTCTGTGGTACAACGATGAGTACTACTGGTACGCATCGGTGATTGTGATCATGTCGGTCACGTCCATTACGGTGGATGTGTATCAGACGCGAAAGCAGGTTCGGTCAGTCAGTCGTTGAATCGCTCACTCAATTATTCACTCACCTACTCACTCACTCACCCGCTCACCTACCCACTCACTCACTCACTCACCCGCTCCCCTACCCACTCACTCACTCACTCACTCACTCACCCACTCGATCACTCACCCGCTCACCTACCCACTCACTCACTCACTCACTCACTCACTCACTCACTCACTCACTCACTCACTGTTAAGGAGAAAGCGGTTCGTGACATGGTACATTCTACTGATCTGGTCAAGTGCGTTCGTGACGGCCGACCTACGACCGTTTGCTCGGATGTATTGGTGCCTGGTTGGCTCACTCACTGACTCAGTCACCAACTCACTCACTCACCTCACCAACTGACTCAATCACTCACTCACTCACTCACTGACTCACTCAGTCACTCCCCAACTCACAGACTCAATCACTCACTCACTGACTCAATCACTCACTCACTAACTGACTCACTAACTGACTCACTCACTCACCAACTCACTCACTGACTCAATCACTCAATCTCCACTAACTCACTCACTCACTCACTCACTGACTCAATCACTCACTCACAGGTGACGTGGTGCATATTCCGGCGCACGGCTGTGTGCTGCAGTGCGATGCCGTGTTGATTACGGGTACTTGTATAGTCAACGAAAGCATGCTCACTGGTTAGTTGGTTGTTGTTGTTGTTGTTGCTGCTGTTATGGTTTCTTAAGACATATCTATTCTTTAAGGTGATGCTTTCATAAGGTTCTTATATCAGTCTTTCACGCCCTTCGCTATTTTACATATAATGAATGAAACGTGAATGGTGTTTAATGATAGCATCTATGACGAATGGTTGTCGCTGCACTGTTATTAGGGTAAATTTAGAGTCATTGTCATGTCATATTGTCGTGATAAAACTTTCGGAGAACACAAAAACTAAGTTTGTTCCCAAGGTTTGCAACAAAAAATTTAAGACATTATTGAGAACACTAACTGCTTTTGATTTGGTCTTAATACGACTCTGAACGCGCCTTTACCGTTGTTGTTGTTATTTTTTATTGATGAATGTTGTTGTTGTTGTTGTTGTTGTTGTTGTTGTTGTTGTTATTGTGGTCGCTGCTGCTGTTGTTGTTGTTGTTGTTGTTGTTGCTGTTGTTGTTGTTGTTGTAGCCATAAACATAGTATTTGCAGGTGAATCAGTGCCCGTCACCAAGACCCCGATACCTCAAGGTCTCGACGTCCAATTCACACCCGATCATAAGCCCAAACTACAAACATACAACAAAAAGGAACATGCCAAACATACCCTATTTTGTGGTACGGCTGTACTTCAGACACGATACTATCCCAACCGACCCGTGAAAGGTTGGCGTTGTTGCGGATATTATGTCGATGTTTTATTATACGATGATTATTCAGCATTGTCGGGGTGCCTTCATAGTCCAAAGTTTTCTGTAAAGATTTCTTTCGCGATGGGTTTCGAAACAAAACAGTCTCGAAACCTGAATATCAAAAAATCGAAAAAAGCAGGAAAACTTTCAGAGTAAACTTCCGTGAAAAGTTTCTTATAAAACTATGAAAGCACCACGATCCGTTTTAGTTAGAATGCGCAGAAGTAAAATATAAGTTTACAGAAGTCTTTTAATTGTTTCAACGTAAAATACTTTTTCAACATGATCTTAATAATAAAAAAAAATTGAAAACAATTTATGTTATGAAATTTCAGCCCTGGTGATCCGTACGGGTTACGCGACGATGAAGGGTCAGCTCGTACGATCCATCATGTACCCCAAACCGGTTGACTTCCGGTTCACCGCAGATTTGATGCGGTGGGTTATTCATATTCCTAACTAATAAGTTTCGCCTACTTAACGCCATTACACATCGATTATTTATAATAACATGTACCATGTACTTATGCTTTTAATTTGAATAATTTACTCTATGCTGAATCTTTGACGTACTATATGATGTCAATATATGTTTTCTACTTCCAGCTTTGTGGGCATGTTGGCACTGATCGCTCTATGTGGTCTTATCTACTCGATCTACATCATGGCCACGTACAACAGTGGTATCAAGAAGATATTCCTACGATCCATGGATGTGATCACGATTGTCGTGCCGCCGGCCTTACCGGCCGCTATGACGATCGGTTGGTTATTGTTTTTGTTTCCTCACTTACTCACTCACTCACTCACTCACTCACTCACTCACTCACTCGCTAACTAACTAACTCACTTACTCACTAACCCACTTACTCACTAACCCACTCACTCACTCACTCACTGACCCACTCACTCATTCACTAACTCACTCGCTAACTCACTTACTCACTCACCCACTCACTCACTCACTCACTGACCCACTCACTTATTCACTCACTCGCTCGCTCACTCGCTCACTCACTCACTCATCACTCACTCACTCACTCGCTGACTGATCACTCACTCACTGACCCACTCACTCACTCACTTATTCACTCACTCTCTCACTCGCTCACTCACTCACGCATTCACTCACTCACTTTCAGGCATCATGGCGGCACAAGCGCGACTGAAGAAGAAGAAGATTTTCTGCGTTTCACCGTCGACCATCAACACATGTGGTGGTATAAATCTGGTCGTCTTTGATAAAACGGGTACTTTGACGGAGGATGGACTCGATTTTCACTGTGTGTTGCCCGTGGAACAGTCGCCTGATGTTGCTCAGGTTTGTTTGTGTTGTTGTTGTGGTTGTTGTTGTGTTTTGGTGTTGTTGTTGTTGGTGTTGTTTTTGTTGTTGTAGTTAATTCTATGTTTCGGGCAAGGTCAACATGATTGTGGAAAAATTTCATTCCACACAATAACAAGTTCCATCCCATCCCTGGTTTCGTGAGTGTTCAAAGAATACCGTTAAATTACCTGTTGTTGTTGCTGTTATTGTTTATTCTGTTGATCACGTGGTTTTTATCAATGATAATTGTTAAAATTTTCTTTAATTTCAGCCGTCACCTCAGGCGTCCGTGTCATTTCGTCCCGAGCAAATGGACCTCGACTACCACAATGTGCCATTTGAGGGCGCCATCGTAAAGGCACTCGCTTGTTGTCACAGTCTGACTCGCATTGATGGTGAGATCAGAGGTGATCCGTTGGATCTGGTTGGTTGTTGTGGGTGTTATTGTTATTGTGGTTGTTGTTGTTGTTGTTGTTGTTGCTGTTGCTGTTGTTGTTTTTTTGTTGTTGTTGTTGTTTTTGTTGTTGCTGTTGTAGTTGTTTTTGGTGTTGTTGTTGTTGTTGTTGTTGTTGTTGTTGTTGTTGTTGTTGTTGTATTTGTTGTTGTTGGTATTGTTGTT
The DNA here is from genome assembly GCA_964036265.1 of Daptonema setosum. NCBI lineage: Eukaryota > Metazoa > Nematoda > Chromadorea > Monhysterida > Xyalidae > Daptonema > Daptonema setosum. Next base: position 7,807,276 of record OZ038446.1, read on the forward strand.
GGTTTTGTTGTTGTTGGTGATGTTGATGGGTACGTTCTTTCGTTATTGAATTTTTTTTTAGCTTTTAGGTCATTTTTCAATTAAAGAATGGATGGTACTATTACGGCTTGGATATTAGAATTATATGCAGTCGTTTCTTACCTATCTTAATCATGAAACGTGAAGCATATTTTCAAATCTCCAAGGGTTTTGTCGTGTTCAAGTGTACTTGAAAATAAAAAGAATAGTTTCGTACTTTCGTGTTATTAGTTGTTTTTCAATGTTGGAAAAAAATTGTAACAAAAATAAAATTCAAATTAAATACTTTTTGCAGACCCTGTTCGAGCAGACCGGCTGGTCGTTGAAGGAGCCATCGGAGGCCGAAGAAAGTGCCCAGTTTGATAACTTGATGCCGACTACGGTTTCGGCACCAATGCCGAGAACCGACAACCCGGATGGCGCCGGTGATGCTAGCTATGATGATCAGTCGGTATTGAGTGTGCCGGTTGGTTGTCGTTTAACATTGAAACAGTTGTTGTTGTTGTTGTTGTTGTTGTTGTTGTTGTTGTTGTTGTTGTTGTTGTTGTTGCTGTTGTTGTATAGACCGTTTTTGTTGACGGATTGGTTTTGGCGTTGTTTCAAAACAGTTTTGGTAAAGATAACAGCTACTACCTTTAACAAGTGCGTGTTCTACAACAAGACAGGATCTGCTACTATTGAAATGCATCGATATCTGATCAAAACAGCTGACATTATAGAAATTCAAGCATATTGTTTCGAAACAGTTTTGAATACAGAAATATGTTCAGATTTAGGTTTTCGGTATATTGACATGAAAAAGACTAGAGCAGGTTGGGTTCTGCCTATTTTCTTATTGTAGCTGGATATATTATTCGAGGGGATTATTTCAATACACTATCATTCTACATTCATTGACTTGGGTTAGACAGGCATAATTCATCACGGGAACCCCATTGCTAGCATTCGGGTAACATTTTCAGTCACATCGGGACATGACAGCTTCATTCCATAACTCTATATTTCTATAAAGATCTCTAACAAATTTTTATAAAAAAAACTCACAAATAACAGTCAAAATGATAGCTGCTCCTCTATTCATCTTTATCATAGTCTGTTCATTTTTCAACATTACTGAAACATCATGTTTAGCTGATTGATTTGAACGACGAATCAACGCTGCACACGGCGCCCATACCCCGGGCCAAGAGACTGGTTCGTACGTATTTGTGTACACGGGGTACTGAACATTGTAATGGTGATGGTGAATATGTTTACACACTTGTTCTCCGTGAAACACTTGTCATGCACAAATTTTCATCCCTTACTGAGCCTTCATAGTCCGTTGGAACAAAGTTGCAATACAATGTGTTATAAGCAGCAGCATCCATAATTTAACACGCTAGTCATAGCATAGCGGCATTACGGTAGCCGCAGTGGATGCTGCTTATAACAAACTGTGTTGCAGCAAACGGGCAACGGAGTAGTAAGGCACCCTTACACTCTGCAACTACTAATCTTCATGGGCTTTTGATCGCCTGAATGAGTTGGAAACATGTCATTGTAACCAGTGGTGGGCAGCGAATTTGGCCAAAATGGCGTTACGGTCATACACTTTTTCAAAAATCGGTCTTACGGTCAGGCACCCTCCCGGGTTTCGATTTTGGGGGGGGGCATGACGGTCAACATTAAATGAAGTCGAATTTTTTACTCAAAAACATCAGTAATGGCTTGAAATAATGACCGAAATTTCGGCATTTTGAAAGCCGCTGATTTGTATAAGAAACATAACAGAAAATTGACAGACTGGAAGCGCGCGGCGCCGAAATTTTGGCATTTTAAAGTCCGCTGATTTGTATTAGAAACATATCTGAAACCTGACAGGCTGATTGGCGCGTAGCGCTGATTTTTTTGCATTTTGAAGCTCGTTGATTAGTATTAGAAACGTATCTGAAAACTGACAGGCTGAGTGGCGCACAGCGTCAAGACTTAAGCATTTTGAAGTCCGCCGATTTGTATAAGTAACATATCTGAAAACTGACAGGCTGACTGGCGCGCAGCGCCGAAATTTTGGCATTTGAAGCGCGCTGATTTGTATTAGAAACATATCTGGAAACTGACAGGTCGACTGGCGCGCAGCGCCGAAATTTTGGCATTTTTAAGCCCGCTGATTTGTATTAGAAACTTATTTGAAACCTGACAAACTGAATGGCGCGTAGCGCCGAAATTTTGGCATTCGAAGCGCGCTGATTTGTATTAGAAACATATCTGAAAACTGACAGGCTGAGTGGCGCACAGCGTCGAAACTCAAGCATTTTGAAGCCCGCTGATTCGTATAGGAAACATATCTGAAACCTGCCAGGCTGACTGGCGCGCAGCGCCGGAATTTTAACATTTGAAGTGCGCTGATTTGTATTAGAAACCTATCTGAAAACTGGCAGGCTGAGTGGTGCACAGCTCCGAAATCTTAGCATCTGAAGCCCGTTGATTAGTATTGGAAACATAGCTGAAAATTGACAGGCTGAGTGGCGCCCAGCGCCGAAATTTTTGCATTTTGAAGCCCGCAGATTTGTATCAGAAAGATCTGAAAACTGACAAGTTGAGTGCACAGCGTCGAAACTTCTGCATTTAGCCCACTGATTTGTATTAGAAACGTATCTAGTGGCGCGCAGTGTTGGTTGATAATACAGTACTGAGTATATCATCCAGCACCGTACATCAATCATCGTATCGTGCATAGAATCGGTCCAACGAACACTGATTTTAAAACTTGGAACGTTTTCGACCAATTTTTGGTCGATTTTTTTAAAATTTGAAACGTTTTTAATCAATTTTTAAAAAAAATTTAAACTTGAAACGTTTTCGACCAATTTTTGGTCGTTTTTTAGGCGATTTCGTGTAATTTTAGGTCATTTTGACAGTAAATTCTCTCAAGTTTTGACCGTTACGGTCAATGGGTCAATTCTGAAAATCTCTCTTACGGTCGATCGATCAAGGGCACCCTCCCGCCCTGTTTTTGGGGGGGGCGCCCCCCCCCCCCGCCCCCCCCTGCTGCCCACCACTGATTGTAACATTTATAATTTACTGGGAGACCGAATTAGAGCTCGTGCTTTGTAAAACTTTTGAAACTAAACGTACGTACATCTTAAAATGAAATTTCGTAAAAACAAGGGCACACAAAAAATGATAATGCTTCGTTTGAAGAATGTTTATAGAAAAAGTATACAAATACGCAATTCTTTTTGTATGCATGGCTACAGAAGTAAACGCTGTATGCCCACAATTTTTGGGTAAATTTTTTTAAAGAGCTTTGAATAGCACTGGTTTAAATTCAGTCTCCTGGTTAATTAGGATTGTTTTTTGCGACTTATCTGATGATTTCTCTTCACGTTTTGTTTCGTTCATTATTTCACATAGATTTGAATGACGATGAATATGATTTAGTCGTTAGTTCGCATTCTTTTCAGTGAAGGTGCTTATTCTATTCAGTTTAACGCTGTCAAACTAACTAGGAATAATTTCCAGCTTCACTACCACGACTAACATTTCATCAAATGATATTATTCTTTCACGGTTATGATCAAAGACGCATCACGTTCATGAATCACGACGCCCAAACACTGGCGGACGGGCCAAACCTCTAAATAAAGGGGAATATCTCCAAAGAGGGAGAATTGACAGAAAATAGTCTATTTCACCTACACCTTGAGGAACGAACTATATTTTTTTTCCGCCAAAGAGAGGAGATTTCCACTTTCCCTCTCCTTCTCGTCCGCTGGTGTGCCCACATAATTACTTGCCGAACACCCTGATTTTCCATGATTTGCCCAGTACCATCTCCGTCCTGCCCTAGAATGGAAATATCACTGGTACACACTCCAAAAACTGGAAAAAATCCTATCTTTTTCACGATTCTTTTACATTGACGTTGTAGTGAAGCAAACCAGTAGAATTGATTTTTTTCGAATCATTCCAAAGATTCAAGTGGTCTGATTCTGATAGAAGTCTCTCTTTATGTTCATGAAAGGAACCAGTGATGTTTCCATCAACAATTATCCCCCTTTCCATATCACAAGATTATTATGAATTACGGATAACCTGATGTTTCAGGAGATCGGTATCCTGCGACAGCTGACGTTCAGCTCCAACCTGCAGCGCATGTCGGTCATCGTCAGAGAGCTGAATGCGTCCACCAATGAATTGAGGTACAACTTGATGTTTCACAGTAGGAAAAAAAATTCTGTAATTCTGATTTTGAAAGAAAATAACACAGCATAAGAGTCGTATAGTTTAATTTGAAAGCATTACCATTTTTCCTAAGTTATGTTTGAGTGATTTGTCATTAAGAGTCATAGGAAGAAAACATGTTACGTTAGTTGAGCTCAAGTCGTGAAAACCGATTTTTTCTGCAATTATAAAATAAATAAAAATGTTAAATATATAAATAACAATAAAACATTGTTTTTCTATCAGACTGTACATGAAAGGCAGTCCGGAGAAGGTGGCCTCGCTGTGTCGACCGCATACCGTACCTGCCAATCTGGATCAAGTTGTACACGATCTGGCACGTCGTGGATACAGGTAATGTTGTTGTTGTTGTTGTTGTTGATGTTGTTGTTGTTGTTGTTGTTGTTGCTGATGTTGACCATGAAAATGATACTGGAATCGAGAAAATAACAGCCGCTCCGCCCCAAGTACCGCACTTGAAACCTGAATCTAAATCTGTTTCGGATGTAATGCGTTAAGTGTTACGTCGAAAAGTATTCGGATTTCTGAAAGTTTATGGTTCATATTTTTTGTTGTTGCAATCGTTGCTGTTGCTGTTATTTTTTTGTCTTTTTTACAATCTAGTCTAATGTTACAGATTGATCGCAGTCGCCCAACGTCCGTCGCTCGGTCGAATGTCAATGGTGAAGGTGCAACGAGCCAGGCGTGAGGATCTGGAAACGGTTGTTGTTGTTGTTGTTGTTGTTGTTGTTGTTGTTGTTGTTGATGATGATGTTGTGGTTAAAGTTGTTGATGCTGTTGTTGTTGTTTACATCCATCAACTCATTTACAAACCATCGTGCTCTCGCACTGTTCCCATAGGCTAACCATTCGGGCATGAACGATAGTTTTTTTGCTATTCAAGTTTTTTATTTCGGTTTTTGAACTACTGTCGATCGATCTTGAAAATGAAAATTACATCCAAAGTTTTCCAGGATCTCGAATTCCTGGGCCTGGTCGCGCTGGAGAACCGGTTGAAACCGGTCACCATCGGTGTGATTCGTCAACTGCACTCGGCCAAAATCCGCTGCGTCATGGCGACAGGAGATAATCTGATGACTGGCATCAGTGTTGCCAGGGAATGCCACATTGTAGATACGGATAAGCCGTTGTTTCTGGTCGAGAGTGAATCCGATACGAATGCGTTCGTTTATCGACTCGTGACGCAGAAGAATCAGATTGAAGAGAGGTTAGGGGTTGTTATTTACGAATGTATTTTGTCACTTTTTCTCTTTTTCTCAACGTTTAATGTAAGTGAGTAGTTAATTTTGGGGTCGAGAGGGCCCACGGGGGATAATCTAATGACCGGAATCGTAGCCAGAGAATGTCACATTCTGGAGGCTGATAAGCCGTTGTATCTGGTGGAGAGTGAATCCGATACGAATGCGTTCGTATATCGACTCGTGACGCAGAAGAATCAGATTGAGGGAAGATTGGTGGCTGTCGCGGACTTTTTTCTATGTTTATAAAATATTATGTTAATTTTTATATGTTTATTTGTCACTGATTGGGACTCTTCATTACTCTTTACTGAAACCATCAAGGCACCATAAAACCATATCAGAATGGTGTTTTCGAAGTGGCGAGAGTGAGGTTGAATGAATTGACGGGCAACGGCGTCAAGTCAGATTTTGAACCAGGACCACCTGTTTCCGAGGCTGGTGCCTTACGCACTGGACTAGACAGATTGCAAAATAGTTGCTTTGAAGAATTCCTTACTCAAATCGATCGGATTCATTTCAAAATCGTTTTACTTTGTTTTTTTCAGTACCACCGACCAGCCACGGTACGATTCCTACCGGCAGAGCATCAATCAGCAGGTCGTTGAGGTACCCGATCTCGATCTGGAGAGTCTGGGCGCGCTCAAGCACAATATGCAGCTGGCCATGACTGGTTGGTTATCGTTGTTGTTGATGTTGTGGTTGTTGTTATTGTTGTTGTGGTTTATGTTGTTGTAGTTGTTTTTGATGTTGTGGTTGATGTTGTGGTTGTTGTTGTTGTTGTGGTTGTTGTTGTTGTTGTTGTTGTTGTTGTTGTAGTTTGTTGTTGTGTTGTTGTTGTTGTTGTTGTTGTTGTTGTTGTTGTTGTTGTTGTTGTTGTTGTTGTTGTTGTTGTTGTTGTTGCTGTTGACGTGGTTGTTGTTGTGGTTGATGGTATGTATTCGCTTCGTACTTTCTGTTCCCGTAAGTTGTAGTTTTGGTGATTGTCAAATCATATGCAAATAAGGTAACCGTTGTTTTACTAATTTTTCGTTTTATCATCCGACCTCGCTGTTCTGGCACAATAACCGAATAAATCTGATTTTTAATTCATTAAAAAACTCTATTTCCAGGCGATGTATTCGGTCGTCTTGCCAGCTGCGCCTCCGAGGAGGTACTGGATCGGATCGTGTGTCTGACTGCCGTCTACGCTCGGATGTCGCCCGAACACAAACAGACACTGATCGAGCTGGCACAGAAAACAGATTATACGGTAGCCATGTGCGGTGATGGAGCCAATGATTGCGGAGCGTTGAAGGTTGTTTATTTGATGAGATTCATTGATGAGATGTACCGCACTCACTTCCTCACTCACTCACTCACTCATCCTTTCACTCACTCACGTACTCACTCAATCACTCACTCACTCAATAACCAACTTACTCCCCCACTCACTCACTCACTCAATAACCAACTTACTTCCTCACTCACGTACTCTCTCAGTCACGTACTCACTCATTCACTGTTCTACAGGCCGCCCACGCCGGCATCAGTCTGTCGGAGGCCGAGGCCTCGATCGCCAGTCCGTTCACGTCGCAAACACCCGACATTCGATGTGTGGCCACCGTAATCGGCGAGGGCCGTGCCGCGCTGGTGACGAGTTTCGGCGTGTTCAAGTACATGGCTGGATACAGGTTAGCGGTTTAGGTATATACCAGATATAGATTATGAGTCATGATTTATAGTTTAGTTTGGCGTCATGCTTGAAAATGATAGAGACGAATCAAGGAATTAACTACCAAACTCTGACATGTACCGTACTTGAAACGTGAATGAAGATCCATCTAAAGCGTCGAGTGTTACGACGAACACCAAACTGAAATCAACATTCGTCCATTTTATGGTTGTTGTTGTTTGTTTTATAGGGTCTAGTCTACAGGTTGGCTCGGATTCAGATCCAGGAACTGAGCTTCAAGGGTGGAGGCTGAAACTGACGACTTAAAATTCTATTCAGTCAGCAGCTCAGTTGAAAAAGTATCCGATCCCCAAGAGTCCCATCCTTTTCCGGAATCCCGAGTGAGGCACTGAATTTTTCCATGATTCTTCCCCATCCCCGCAGCCACCGGAGTTTTAGAAACAGTCGGTGCACTCCAAAACGTTACTTATATAGAATTGAAGGGAGATGAGTGTGTTTTTATTGTTTTTCAATTGTTTCAGCATGACTCAATTCCTGACGGTTTGTATGCTGTACTACATCGCCACCAATCTGTCCGACTTCCAGTTCCTCTACATCGATCTCTTCCTCATCACGACCATGGCTGTGCTGTTCGGTTATCAGGTTGGTTGGTTGTCGTTGGGTGTCGTTGAATTTTTTTATTTCGTTTTTTTTAATTAATTATTAAATCATTTTAGTTGTCTAGTAAAAAGCTGATTTTCACATCAATAGGTAGAAAAAAATTCCACAGTGGTTCGGTATTATTGAAATTCTCTTCTTGAAACTAGAATATCTGTTTATATCCGGGCCTCCTGATCCGGTTAGAGTCATGAGAAAGACGGGGAAAGACTATGAGATGATGGCACAATATGAGGAGGTTAATGTGATCTAGAAAACAAAAAAATACCCACTTAGTTACATTAGTAATAAAAAGCTTTATCGCTAGAGTATATTCTGTTGAGAGCAGGAAAAGTCACACACACTCTTTTCCTCATTTATGTAGTTCAATCACGTTGTTGTATCGAGAGCCAAAAAACAAACACAACAACAACAACAACAATAGACTTTTGTAGGACGCGTCCGCCCAACTGGCCACCCGACCGCCGCCCGTCCGAATCCTGAGTCCGCAGTCGGCGGCCAGCATTCTCGGAAATCTGGCCATAATCGCCGCGTTTCAGGTCAGAACAACATTTCGTATTATCGATCAATAAATTGTATTTCATTATTCAGATCAATGTTGCCGGTGGCAATTGAAAAGTTTCCCGAGATTTTGTGATCGGTTTCTAAATTATAGTCTGTTTTTTTCAGATCTTCGTGTTCATCTTCACGGCCCAGCAGCCCTGGTTCATTCCGTTCACTGATCCGGGTCCCGAGGACAACTACGAAACATATCAGGTGGGTCAGCCGGCAGATTAACATCAGAATGATAATAATGTACTATTAACCACAGGCGGACGAGCCAAATCTCCAAAGGGAGGGGAATCATTCCAAAAGAGAGGGGAATCGGCAGAAATTTAGCCATTTTATCTACACCTTTAGGAAGAAACTCAACTTTTTGCCACCACCAAAGAAGGGAGAAATAATTTCACTTTTCCCTTCCCTTTTCGTCCGCTAGTGCTATAAACGAGGAATTACTGTTATGAAAAATTTATTGAAATACTATTTTTGCAGGGCACGTGTGTATTCCTGCTCACCAACTACCAGTATATATCGTTGGCCGTTATCTACTCCAAAGGTCGACCGCATCGTGCTCCATTGCTGAACAATCATCTGCTCGTCGGCGCGCTCATCATCTGCTTGGCCGCCTCCATTTATGTCAACATCTGGCCATCTAATTGGTTATTTTATTTTATTTAATAATGATTAAATAATTTTTAATTAACAGTTAATCAATACTTAAAAATAAATAAATGATGTAGTAATTATTAGTTATCAATCAATTCATTTGAGAGTCGTCTGAAACAGTATCATTGAGTTCTTACGATAGAGTTTATGGCCTTTTTTTGGTTTGTTGTTGTTTTTTTGTTCCGTTATTATTTATTACTGTTGTGGTTGTTGTTGTTGTTGTTGTTGTTGTTGTTGTTGTTGTTGCTGTTGTTTTTGTTGATGTTGTTGTTATTGTTGTTGTTGCCGCTGCTATTGTTATATTAGTCGTCGTGATATTGCCGTTGTTATCTCGATTGTTCTACGGTTTGTTGACGATATTGTTGCTCGTCCTCACTTCTCCCCATTACAGGGTTATCTGGCTACTAGACATGAAAATGGCGCCGTTTATCGGCTACAACGTATTTCTAATGGTATTGGGCGCACTATGCTCGGTGTTGTGCTATTTGTTCGAACGATGGGTGATCGATTGGTGGCTCGAGGACTGGGCGGATAAGCCGATGCTGTCCGTTTGTCGGAAGCGCACCACCGATACGAACAAATTCGAGCAGATTATCGAGTCGGGTGAGTTAAAGAGTGAGTGAAGGAGTGAGTGAGTGAATAAGTGAGTGAGTTATTAAGTGAGTGAGTTAGTGAGGGAGTGAGTGAGTGAGTGAGTGAGTGAGTGAGTGAGTGAGTGAGTGAGTGAGTGAGTGAGTGAGTGAGTGAGTGAGTGAGTGAGTGAGTGAGTGAGTGAGTGAGTAAGGTAATATATAAATGAGGTTAGAATTATGGAGTGAGTGAGGGAGTGAATTAAAGCGATGAGTGATAAAGTGAGCTATGATCAAATAAGTAGGGTAGTAAGTGAGTGCAGTCCGTTTGTCTGTGAATGAGTTGAGTGAGTTCGTAAGTTAGTGACGTGAATGGCAGGCAAATAATTCGTCAATCATTCAGTGAGTCATCTGTGTGTGATTGACTCATTCTATGGTATATTTTCAAGATTGTTATGGATAACTTTATTTAAAAATGATAATATATTTCTAAATTAAATTAATTATATAACAAATAATAAATGAATTTCAGATGAAGACGACATTATCCGTGGACCGGCTTGGCTGCAGGACGCATTGGCCGATTCGAACAAACGTCTGATGCAGAAAACGGCAGAAATGGAACAGGTAATTTGCATTTGTCGTTGTCCCGATTTTGGAAAACTTTTCTCCGACACAGTTTTAGCAAAAGTTTCACCCGATGTTTCCGTGAAGTTGTTTTTGTGTCGTTTTTCCTTGAATTTCCCAACACAAAACAGTTTTGTTTTCTTTTGATCGTTTCTCTGACTGTACTTTCTTGTCTGTCCTCAGTTGCTGCAACGCATCGTCATGGTGGAGGAGTTTCGGGTGAGTTATTACTTATTGATGTGCGGTTCGGGCCTCTTCATAGCTTATTGTATGGTATCATAGTTGTAGAGTGCTATAGTCGAAAGTAATTTACTGTTCCAAAGAGCTGAGTGAATTCTCGATAAACAACCTAATGTTTTACTGTGTCAGATTTTTGTTTGTCAATGAACATTTGGTCTGTACAGAAAAGAAAAATCACTTTTATCTGACGATGTCTAAAAAATCTGATATCGTGAAGCATCAGTTTGTTTATCGAGAGTTACCGCACCTTTTTGGAACAGTATTTCATATTCGATTATATCATAGTAGAGTACCGGTTGAATATCTTCAGGATGAAAATACTCCAGAGGTCTAAAATTTTTATTCAGTGTACGATACTGACCACTTCGTCAGTGCAAATTCACCTTTCGTAATTTTATCTTCATTCCACATTTGGTGTACGGGCAAAGTTGAGTTGTATTCTGGCTCATTCTGGTTATATTCGACCGTCTGTATAACTGATTCTACGATATAATAGTTGTAGAGTACTGTGTTTTCGTGTGCTTACGGCTTGTTCCGTTTTAACCGCAAGTTTGTAAACTCCGTAAAAGAATTTGTTTTGTAAAACTATTTTGAAAATTATCCGTTCATTGAATTCTATCCACAGGTGCTACAGAGACTGACTTCTGAAGTTACGGTTAGAGACGTTTTTTACTGTGATCGATCCTTTCGTTTATATATATTGAACACCCTCCGGACTGTCACTAGCGGACGAGAAGGGTAGAGAAAAGATGAGATTCTATTCTTTTTGTAATCAAAAAATATAATTTTTCCCAACGGTGTAGGTAAAATAGCCTGAAAACTGCCAATTCCCCCTCTTCGAGAAAATTCCACTCCCTTTTGAGGATCACCTCGTCCGCCGGTGTGAATGACTATCGTAATTGTATTGTATCACGCTTTTTTGGTAGTCGTATACGTGTGTGTTCAGCTGTTGTGATTTCGTGTTGTTTCTATGGTTTTTTCTCAGAAAACTTCTGTATAAAACCTCTCGTAATTGATAATGCCGAATGGTATCTTATTCTCATTGGCAAAGCCTATCTGAGCTGTGCTTGTTTTTACTAGAATACGTAAGGATATGGCATATTTAGTTTTGGCGCGAATTTAAATAATGGCGCGAAATTTGAATTTGAATTCGTTTTCCAGGCTTACGCTGAAGTGGAAGAGGTTCGACGAAGAAGGGGTATCTCGACGACCCGGTCCGAACCACCGACGATGCAGACGACGTCACAGAGTGATACCGAAGACAAATAGTTGGTTGTTGTTGTTGTTGTTGTTGTTGTTGTTGTTGTTGTTGTTGTTGTTGTTGTTGTTGATGATGATGATGATGATGATGATGATGATGATAATGATGATGATGCTGTTGTTGATGATGATGACAATGATATGATGATGATTATGATGATGATGATGTAAATGTTGTTGTTGTTGTTGTTGTTGTTGTTGTTGTTGTTGTTGTTGTTGTTGTTGTTCCTGTTGTTGCTGTTGATGACGACGTTTACTCACTCACTCCTGTCTCTCTCCAGCCATTGGCTCTTCACTCTTATATAAATCTTTCGTTAATTCTTAATCACTGTAGTCTCACCCATCAGGAAACCACTCCAGTCATTACTCGTTACTTTTTTCTTCGTAATATTGTATTGTAATCAACTTTTCGTAAGTTTCCGAGGGTCGAATTCAAATTTACAATCTTTGTTAACTGGAGTTTTAACCATCACTTAAAAAAAAGATATTATATTACTTTACTTTTATATAATTTACCAAAAACTAATTAACCAAACTATCGCTTTATAATAGTCGATTATTATTATAATAGTATATATTATATAATAAATATATTGTAATATATTATTATATTATTATATAATAAATATATTGTAATATATTATTATAATAGTCAAATTCACTCCAGTCACTCGCATCCGACACGTCGCTCCCGCCCGACCAACCGCAACCGCTCCATCAGTCACAATCAGACGCTCCCGACGGCTGCGGATAATCCGTTCCCCGGAGCCGATGACGATCGGACGACGGTGGAGGCGAAAATCCACCGGCCGCCAGCGCCACCAGACACTCAAATTCATGTGTCGTTGGCCGCTCAAAACGGCGATCTAATGTGCAATGGCAGCAAGTCTGGTTCGGATCGCGGCACCGCTTCGACCAATGGATCGGCTGGTTGGTTGAATGAAGAATGGGAGGAGAATTTCGAGTTCTTCAAAGCTGAGTTGAGGAAGCTGAAGCATGTGTTGGATATCTCTGATTTTCTTGTAAACTGGGAAAACTGGGTTCATATGATTATGAAGGAAGGGAATGGAATACTATAGTTAGAATAAAAAATCATAGTTTGGTAGGAAGCATGATGGAATATAAAGCTTTCCAGCATCAACTTCTGAGGAGTCTTAAAAATTTTAAATTTTGAATGAGTATGGTACGGTATTTATATTTCCCGTTTGAGTATAGTATACACTTGCGGACGATCCAATCTTCCCAAGGGAGGGGGAATTTCGCCAAAGAGGGGGAATTGGCAACTTTCCTGTCATTTTGCCTACACCTTAGGGAACAAATTCTATTTTTCGAAAACACCAAAGAGGGGGAAAAACTCTACTCTTCCCACCCCTTATGGTCCGCTGGTGGTATTAAGTGGCATGGCACAAGTAAATAAATTCTAAAACTATTTTAGTTCACCGACATCCACTGTCCAACGGTGAGTTTGTTTGTGCATACATTTTTACACAAATCCCCCAATTAATATCGCTTTCAAATCATGCGGCACAACACAAATTTACCGATCGGCTTTCTAATTTCTTTCTCACTGTCTTTCAACCCAAAACAATAGCGAGCAACCATCAGAATTACATCATAAAACGTCGAAAGTCTAGAATTTTTTGTTTTCATTTTCTTTTCTTTCCCCTCTTTTCAACCCTGTTGAAAATAATATTTTTTTGTCGACAACTAATTTTTATGCATGGTTTGGTAGATTACCACGCTGTGTTTTATTATTATTTTTGTTAAAAACCAATATAAATACTCTCTTGGCTAGCTGAACTGAAATCGCTTCGTATGTGCTATATTATAGTTAAGGTTTAATAACCCATTGTTTTCGTTTACACTGTGACCGAATGATATGAGGGCTAAACTCAAAATTACTTATTAACTCTACAGTTTGCGCTTAAATTTGTGACAGTTTGAGTTTTCCAACATACGCTTGACTTTCATGCTCCATTTACTTACTAAGATTATATTCAACCAACGGATCATTCCTCTCCAAATTATAGAACCCATCAACGGGGTAATTAACCCGTGATTATAATGATAATAATTGTTGTTATTATTTTCCTTACAATACGGATAACCTGATGTTTCAGGCAGTCCGGCCAAAACCCCGCCGTTTAGCCCGATGAATGCGACCAGCCATTCTACTGATGACGATGAGGCCATGTTGATCAACTCACCGACTGGCAAACAGGTGACACCGTTCTAATGTGCAACAACAACAACAACAACAACAACAACAACAACAACAACAACAACAACAACAACAACAACAACAACAACGACGAAGAGAAAACGACGAGTTATTGGGATGGGTAGTAAAGCTACTGCTACTGGTACTCTTACAGTCTTACTCTTCTATGAGGTCCAAACTGTCATACATTCATTTATTTATTTTTGAATAAATCGTCAGAAATGAGTATTTCATCTTGAAAATGCGTTTCTGATAATCTGTGATTCGAATGTCCGCAGTGTCTGAATTTATGGCGAATTTGCCATAATTTTTCTGAATTTATGGCGAATTTGTTGAATTGAAATTTGCGAAATTGCCGTTATTTTTCGACGAAATATCCTCCGTGTTTACACCCATATTGCCACGTTTTTATCATTACGAGCTAAATATACATTTACTATGAAACTATATATACATAAAACATATGGTGATATACATACATAAAGTTTACTTTTTGGTGTACCCGTTTTCTCCGTCTCAATTTGTTTTTCTTGATACTTTTTTCGCTGTATTCGCAATATGCATTTGTTTATATTCTCTCACTCTCTATTTGTTTGTGATGGTTTGCTTTGAAATCTTGAAAATACGTGGAAAACTGTTAGAAAAATATTACGCTGATATGAAATATTCAATGAAAAGCGTGGAAAATGTAGAAAAATATGATGCTGATATAAAATATTTACGTTTTTTTTGTTAAACTTTTCCCCCGATAATCTACGAACAACCCCGAGGAACATTCGTATCGAAGTGCCTCCTCTCTAGTCATCTTTTTATTATTTTATTTCGGGCGCTTTTAGAGTCCAAAGGAAAGTAAAAGTTAAATCTGTGAACCTATTGATCAAAAAAAAATCTGGAACAAAATTGACTTTCCGGTCAAAAGGTTTACAGGGTTTACTTTCTTTTTTACTTTCCTTTGGTTTTGAACTCTGAAAGCATCCTTCAAAGTTATTAATTCACTACTAATTAGTGATGTCGATAAATTTTGTTGTGGCTTCTTTGCTGCTCGAGTTTTCTTGTGTAATTACTCGACATGAGTGAAATGATGACTTAAATTAGGAATTCTTTATTCTGTTTTGATTGGTTATTGTTGGTATTCTAGCTGAATGAGCAACCAGCAATGTTTGTTGGTTCAGTAACTACTGTTTGATGTTGCACGTTGAAATTGTTTCATTTTTTCTGATTTTATCACATATTTTGTGCGTTTTGTTCAAATCTATATAATCGAGATTTTTATTCTCATCATCATAATACGAACATAAATATTGTGGAAATGGCGATTTTCAGCGATATAAAAACTAGAGATGAAATTTCACATTTTCCTTGAAATTTTGAAACTATACCGTAATGCAGGCTCGCCAATAACTCCCCACTCATTCCGTCATTGAAATGTTATAATCATTTATATAGTTGACTCATATTTTATAATTTTATTTATATATTAAATCATTATATTTCACCCCCGAACCCGTCCCATTGCTCAGTACCCACTTTGTCTTCATTCATCATTTCCCCATTTACTTGTTCTTGTTGCAAGCTCTATAAAAAATAAAACAATCGATAAAGATTTCTTTATTTGGGTTATATGTGGATCGAAGTCTTTTTTTCAACTCACCGGGCTTATGTAGGAATATTTGAATTATCCATATTAACTTCACCACTGGTCATGTTAAGTTAACTTTTATAATTTATATTATCACTAATTATATTATTCTATAACAGTCTGATTGTTACTGATTTGGTTATTTTTATTGGTTTATAGGATGTTTAACTAATGGATATACATATATGAGCTAATTAATTTCGTATCCCATCGTTTAGCTCAATCTTTTGTTCCCAGCGATGTTCATCTTTTCCGGTATTTTTTTTATGAAAGATGTAAAAATCATTGTTTATTATTCGTCAGTGTAATTTAAATCATTTCCTCACCAACGCACCAAATCCAATCATGAACGTTTTTCAGGCAGTTTTTTCCCCTATTGTTCTAAATACCTGTATTTATGTAGGTGTTGTAACCTTTTACCCATAATTTTGTTTTGCGGCGAAATCGAAGCTTTTGAAATTGTATTATTTTGGTGAATTCATGGTTATACTATAATTTTATTTACACCATTGGTCCCGGTAACGTGGAATAGTAAAAATATATTATGGACGGCTCATTTCATATGTACGGAATTATTACTATATTATGAGGAGTTGGAGAAAATAAAGGACTTGAATGAACTGTGGTTGGCATTTGATGAAGGAAATGTTGAAAACTTTTTATGATGCATATACATACGGATTCAGTTGGTCTAAAAGAAGTATATGTATTTTCTGTAGGAAGTAAATGTCAGACACACACGCGGTGAAAATCGCCAAAAAAGCGTGTTTCTGACATGTTTTTAGACATGTGAAAAACAAGCTTCATGATAAAATACCAATTATGGGTCTAGAGGCAAATAGTTAGAAGTTAGTGTCCTACGCAGTCTCCAGTGAAACTTGCCAAAAATGCCTGTTTCTGACAGGTATGAAAAAAGTAATAAACAAGATTAAATTAGCTGGGTAATAAAATACCTGAGCTCCGAGAACCCTGTGTTTATGACATGTCATACGTACTTTGCATAGTACTTGTTGCTGTTATAAATAAAAATAGTAATAATGCGTTATTTATGCAAGGAAGAGAGCTTCTGTATTTGATGGCATATATGGTTAAGAAATGTTTATCATGACCGAGTGAACTTTTATTGAGCGTTAGTTTTTGCTCGTTATTCTCAAAATAAGTCATTACTAAAATAATAAATGTTTAAATGTGCAAGCAATTAAAATTCTAAAAAGGAACACTGTAAAAAAGGAAGAAAACGCTGCCAATTCTCCCCATGGGGTTCTTCCAAACATTTATAATTAGACTAAATTACAGTACATGTTCAAAAACAGTCATTTCATAATTAGCGCACTTTATTAATTGGTTATTTTTCCTAGGAATGACAGATCCACTTCTCTATCTATAAAACTGAACTAAAACCAAGCTGCCACATTTTCCTATTAAAAAGGTTTAGTGTTGTCCTATCGGGATATCTGAAATTGGTTGTGTGACGTGATCCGTGAAATGACCGTGGTTGGCATAAAACAAGTATCATGGTACACATGTACAGGGTGGCTGTTTAATCGATCTAGATACGGTTTCCAGTGGTCCATTCCTGAAAAATACTGTTTTCCATATTTTCTGCTCGTTGAATGACCTATTGACTCAGTCCGGCATTTCAGAGACAGGTAATGCTGTTGTAATTTATGTGTTTCAATAAAACAACTGTGGAAAATGTTAGGACGACTTTTTCGCCAAAATCCTGGTTTATTTTCAGATCCTCGAATATTCGCTGCTACATGTATTTGTGTGTAAGATGTTTGTTCTATATATTTTTAATTACATTTTTTATTACTTCACTACAATCCTTACAGCCTCGACTAGCGAGGTTGCATACCTGGTCTCATTATCCCATTCAATACATCCCTGACATATATACTTGATATGATTACATATAATGTGTAGACCACGAATAAATAAATTCAAATTCAATATCAATAGTTGAGACGAGTCCGATTCTTTAACACTTCGAACCCGGATCATTTATTGGTATCGTAACCCGTATCTTCCGGCTATCTTCTACTGAATCTAGATTTTATAAATGCGATCCATAGCGAAATTATTCTAGGGCACTCTGTTCGCAGATGTAAAACAAATTCGTACGTCATACTTTATCGGTTGAGAACACTGGCGGACGAGCTAACCCTCCAAAGGGAGGGGAATTTCGTCAAAGAGGGGGGAACTGGCAGTTTTCAAGTCACTTTACCTACACCTTAGGGAACAATTCTACTTTTTAAGAACGCCAAAGAGAGGGGATTCCACTTTTCCCTCCCCTTCTCATCCGCTAGTGGTTGAGAACGCTGTTGGGTGCCTTCGTAGTTCGAGTTGGAAAATTTTCGAACATTCTACTATCTACTGTAAACCTTTTTCGGTTTCGTTTCGATATTTTTTGGTTTCGATTTTGGAAACTTTCTGGAATCAATTGAGGAAATGAAAGTTTACAGAAAAGATCCGAAAGAAATTGCAACTCTGATTATGAAGGTCCTGAGAACGCTATATGTTGTTGCTTTGATGCACAGGAAGTTGTTTACGGAACAATTTACCGGCAATCTAAGTACTTACATTAAATGTAAGATTAAAAGTGTCATCACTTATTTACCGATGATGCCACTTTTAGAAGACAAAGCATCACAAATTCACGGTAGTTCTATTTACGTCCCACTTCATGCTAATTATCGTTACTGAAAACGATTAGAAATGTTGTTTCTGCCAGCAGAAAGGTTGCCCAAAACGTCTGATAATGAAACATCACTCAACTCAACTCGGGTGACATGACACCATAGTTCAAAACAGTATATTAATGATGAATGATGTGTGTATTAGCGCTGATTGTCTGATGTTTCATTATCAGACGTTTTGGTCAATACGTTTGCTGATAGAATCAACATCGGGCTTTATATGCTGTTGTTTTGATGAACTTATAAGTTGTTCACTGCCGGCAATCTAAGTACTTACATACATTAAATGTAATATTCAGACTGTCATAACTTATTCAGAAAGCAAAGCATAACAAATGGACGGTATTTCTATTCACGTCATTCTTCATATTACTGTAAGTATCGTTACTGAAAACGATTAAAAACGTGTTATAAACGGAACTCCCAAAACGGTACCGTGAATCTTTGATAAACAGCCTGCTGATTCGCCGGGTTAGGGTAAATTGTTCAAAAGGTAAATTGTTCAAAAGGTAAATTGTTCAAAAGGTAAATTGTTCAAAAGGTAAATTGTTCAAAGGTAAATTGTTCAAAGGTAAATTGTTCAAAGGTAAATTGTTCAAAGGTAAATTGTTCAAAAGGTAAATTGTTCAAAAGGTAAATTGTTCAAAAGGTAAATTGTTCAAAAGGTAGATTGTTCAAAGGGTAAATTGTTCAAAAGGTAAATTGTTCAAAGGGTAATTTGTTCAAAAGGTAAATTGTTCAAAAGGTAAATTGTTCAATTTCTGGTAAATTGTTCAAAGGGTAAATTGTTCAAAAGGTAAATTGTTCAAAAGGTAAATTGTTCAAAAGGTAAATTGTTCAAAAGGTAAATTGTTCAAAAGGTTAATTGTTCAAAAGGTAAATTGTTCAAAGGGTAAATTGTTCAAAAGGTAAATTGTTCAAAAGGTAAATTGTTCAAAGGGTAATTTGTTCAAAAGTTAAATTGTTCAAAAGATAAATTGAACAAACAATCAGTCAGTCAGTCAGTCTGTAAATCAGTTGGTCAGTCTGTCTGACTGTCTAAAATCAGTCAGTCAGTCAGTTAATAGTAAGTAGTAGTTTGTAGTATGCTCGTTTGTTTATGTAATTTGTGCTAAATTTTAGCTCGTGTGCTCATCTTGATAACTTGATCTAGTTGACGGTACTGCAATTAGCCCAGTTTTTATAAATAAACAACCATACAACAAAATACTAAAAAATGCAACTTATTAAAGACTGACTAACTGACTAACTGACTGACTGACTGACTGACTGGACTGACTGACTGGCTGACTGACTGGACTGACTGACTGACTGACTGACTGACTGGCTGACTGAATGACTGACTGACTGACTGAATGACAGACTGATCGACTGGACTGACTGACCTGCTGGCTGACTGACTGACTGACTGACTGATTGACTGACTGACTTACTGACTGACATACTGACTGACTGAATGACAGACTGATCGACTGGACTGACTGACCTGCTGGCTGACTGACTGACTGACTGACCGACTGACTTATTGACTGACTGACTGACTGACTGACATACTGACTGACTGACTGACTGACTGACTGACTGACTGACTGACTGACTGACTGATTCACTAACTAATAGTTCGACTGATTAACTGATTTACAGACTGACAAACTGATTTACTGACTGACTAACTGACTGACTGACTGACTGACTGACTGACTGACTGACTGACTACTGACCACAATAACTAACTTCATGCAAGTTTGGTTGATTTCTCATAAGGTAAACTTTTAAAAAAATAAATTTTTCAAAGGTAAACTGTTCAAACAATTAATTCTTCAAAGGTAAATTGTTCAAAGGTAAATTGTTCAAAAGGTAAATTGTTCAAGAGGTAAATTGTTCAAAAGGTAATTTGTTCAAAAGGTAAATTGTTCAAAAGGTAAATTGTTCAAAAGGTAAATTGTTCAAAAGGTAATTTATTCAAAAACTGGTAAATTGTTCAAAAGGTAAATTGTTCAAAAGGTAAATTGTTCAAAAGGTAAATTGTTCAAAAGGTAAATTGTTCAAAAGGTAAATGGTTCAAAAGGTAAATTGTTCAAAAGGTAAATTGTTCAAAAGGTAAATTGTTCAAAAGGTAAATTGTTCAAAAGGTAAATTGTTCAAAAGGTAAACTGTTCAGATATTTGAACAATTTACCTTTTGAACAATTTACCCTTTGAACAATTTACCTTTTGAACAATTTACCTTTTGAACAATTTACCTGGCCCCGATTCGCCTTTCCTATGTATGTAAAGTCCGTATGTTGTTTCTGCAAGCAAAAAGATTGCACAAAACGTCCGATAATGAAACATCACTAGCCTCAACTCAACTTAGTTGACATCATACTTTACCACAGTAAAACGTGAGGTGATGATGATTGATGTGCGTGTTAACACGGATTGTCTGATGTTTCATTATCAGACATTTTGGGCAATATTTTTGGTTGCAGAAACAACACATGGGCTATAGTTTGTGAAAATGCTGGAAAAATCATGTCGATTCTCTGACGTTTGATTAAAATCAGCATGCATTTTTTTGCACAATAGAAATGCTATAATGACGGTTTCGTAAAATAGTTATGAATATCATAACAACAAAGTTCAAATTTCTGAAGCAGGTTACGCCTACATAGTTCGGTTATCATAACAATTTACCTCATCGAGTATTGAACTCGTGACATTCTTGAGTCACCTGCCAGGTCACACCAACGTTTATTCCATTGTGCTATCGAGCCAGGTGTGAAGGATAGAATTAGTTGATCGAATTGAACAGACACGCAGGTGATTAGAAAGAATATGAAAAACTTAATTTCAACCCCCGCTTGTTTTGTTCCCGGTGAGTCAAAGTCTGAGTCGAAGCCTAAATGAGTTTTCCAAAACTAATTCGTAAAAAGAGTATAAAAACATTTCACAAAAATCGCATTTTTTCATTATTGTCGCAAACAGTAAGTTTTGTGCTTTGTTTTGTGCCGCCCACATCAGGCGGACGAGCTAATCCTCCAAAGAGAGGGGAATTTCGTCAAAGAGAGGATATCGGCAATTTTCAGGCCACTTTACCTGCACTTTAGGGGAAAATTCTATTTTTTTAAAACGCCAAAGAGGGGGGAATTCTACTTTTCCCACCCCTTCTCGTCCGCTAGTGTTGACGTGTCCAGAGCATTTGATTCAGTTAACCATAACCACCTTCTCAATACCTTACTGTGTAATGCAATAATGTAATTTCTGACCCCACACACTACATATCTGCATCGGTTCCATAAGGGTCTATTCTTGGTTCAACTTTGTTTATAGCTTAAGTCTTGCATTCCATTAAGTACTGGCTCTAAAACTTTGTTACACGCTGATTATTCTGTATACTTAAACGGTTTGAATTCCAATTGCAACCTTTCTCAAATACAACAAAATATTGATACCATTGCTAGCCATATCCAAGATGCTAAAACAGAAAAAGTTAAAAACACAAAGATTAGAAAACACAAAGAGTAAGAAACAGAACACAAAGAGTAAAAACACCTGTTACCGATAAACAATGCCTCATTTTTCACACTCATGTTGATAATTGGGACGATAATGTAGTCACGTAAGATTCTAATTACTGGTTCGAGCTGCGTAATTAACTTTGTAAAAAAATCATGATCTGCTAGCGACATCGTGCGTGAGTCTCATATTTTTAATCTTGGGAAATGAACGTATAGCCGTTTTAATCGAATGCTTACCGTTTCCTCAGGGATTTGAAGATTGTACCGTGAATTCTTTACGACATACAGTACTTAATGTAGAGTATGAGAATGTTCACTGACGTGGGCTGTAGGGGTTCGAGTCTTGAAGTGCTTTAGTGAAAAAGTTAGTCCACTTGCTAAAAGTGTCGAAGAAAATAAGTACATGCATCTTCATATCCCACCCTTTTTCTTATTTTGCCGTTCAACTTCAATCCATTCGATTAAGGCTCCGGCTTCATCTTAGTTCCGAGCTTGGAAATAAGGCTTACGAATGAACTTTGGCTCCGAATTAGGCTTAGGCATGTGATTAATTTGAAAAACTTGAACATGGGAAAAGGGTAGCTTATAGAAATCTGCTTGACTCCGCTTGTCATCCCTCCGTGGGTCAACCGTGAGTAGCAGACTTAGTCTGCGTGGAGTATTCCTTGTGATCTCCGTTGGAATCGGGACCATGCAGGTCGCGGATTCAATTCTGCGTGTTGAAAGTCTCCTGTGGCCGAATTTCTCATACAGTACTCGCACGTTTACGTGTTACGTTTACTGACCTCAAAGCAAACATACATAAATATCGAGCATACAGGCCACGCCAGCCCTCCGCTGAGGTTATCAATCCACATCTTATGGAATCATTGGTTGAATTGAATTGAAACCTATAATACTGTTAGGCAGTTCAATAATAATTTGATTAATGGTAATTTATTCAATGATGAAATTTGGAACCAGACAATGTTAACGCACAAAGTAAAATTCAGATAAAAACGAGTGGGCCTTCTCTTATTATAAGTTTTTGATCAAATTATTGTCAACTGTTGCTTCTTCATTGTGTTGTGATCAGACAACCATTGTTTTTTTCAGTCTGAAACTAATTAATTCTCAACCGTATTGTTATTCATTTAATAAAATCAATAAATTCATCATGAATTCAAATAACGTTATGGTATGGTAATAACTGGCAAACCGCAAAAGTGTGGGGAAAAGTTAATTTATTCAATCCAATGAGAAGAAACTCAGCCGCTTAATCAGTTATGAATGAAATTAAGGTTTCAAGGTATCGTAACGCGAGATCTTCAGCAATTAAGCATTCTTTCAATGATCATGTGGTCTTAACTCCATGCAGAAACTCTGTATTTTGGATCAAACCTATTTTACACGTTTCCATATAAAAACTGAAACAATTTTTTTTTCATAACTGGTTCTGTCAAGGAAATAAGGTTAAAATTGCGACAACCCATGAAGTTGAGATTTGAGAACCCAGTTCTGGCATTGTGAGAACCAGTTTCTCAAGTCCTGGATTATGAGTGCCATGTTTTGAATTTTCTTAGAACCAGACTCTCAACTTCATGTTTGTGAAAAATCGTATTCAGCGCTATTTGATGGTCGTGAAAAGGACTAAGACTTTTTCTTATGACCCAATTACGAGGCCTATACAATTGCAATGAATAATGTGGAATGTCCGGATGTTTTCCAAGTGTCAAGTAAGAGTTCTAAAATTTGAGCGCGCCAAAACTTTTTCGAGCAACAGGAAACCCTGTATATGCTGTAACAGTTATCATCATAAAAAAATGCAAGTTGTCTGGCTCATTAACATCATTTTCATAAAAGGTTTCATTAAAGACGTACTTGAAGCCGTACCTTGATTGTACCACGTTATAAGACTGGTACAGAAATCTTAGTTGTGATAATAATAAAATCTCTTACCTAATCCATGCGACAGATCTCCAAGAGAAGATATAGATTTAAAGACATTTTAAATAACCAATAATAAATAATTTTGTTGTTCCGGTTGAATTTTAGTCATCACCTTTATTCATCCTGTCTACTTTTGTATAGTCTAGCGGTCAGGGCTCCCACTTCAAAAACTGGTGATCTTGGGTTCGAAACCTGGCTAGTGGTTGTGACATCAATTGAACCTGACGCCATGCGGATTTCTTCATTAACTGAAGCCATCCAGGCACACTAATACCATATCAGAATGGTGTTTTCGTAGTGCCCGGAGAGTTGAATAAACTGACGATCAATGCGTCAGGATCTGTGCCTCAAGTCAGGTTTCGAACTTAGGACCGCCGGTTTTCGACGATCATCGAACTTATCACAGATTTTTGAATAATACTGAAAAAACCGGAAATATGCGTTGTCAACAGCTAGCGAAAATGTTCTGGCATTTACTGCTCGTCACATTCTTGGTTAGCATTCAGTCAGTCAGTCAGTCAGGCAGTTAATTATTCAGGGAGTCTGTCAATTTTAGGTTCACATGGTCCTGTCGAAAGCAGTGATGACGGATAGACAATCTTCGGAAGTTGTTCCAGGTTGACCTGGCTTTACCTGCTTTCACTCACTCACTCACTCACTCACTCACTCTCTAACTCACTCACTCACTCACTCACTCACTCACTCACTCACTCACTCACTCACTCACTCTCTAACTCACTCACTCACTCACTCACTCACTCACTCACTCACTCACTCACAAACTCATCATTAGAATCGACGAATAACGAGGCAGAAAACTCATCGGAAAAGCTGGCAGACTTCGGGCAGAAAGTTTTCCGGAAGACGGCAGAGAAACGTACGATCTCGTATCGGATGGTGTTCAGTAAACCCACGAATGCGTACGATGATAATAAACTACCGTGGATTGAACGACGTGAAGCGCCAGCGATGAAAACGGGCTGGTGGTTTTGGTGAAGGGGAATAGTTTTAAGGCCCTCCCCGACCTCGTTACACTTGTTACGCGTAACAGCATAACAGTTGTTACACGTATAACGGTTACGATCGTAACAAACACATACCGACAAGCGGGACTCTGGGGGCACACGTGTCACACGCGTTACGCGTACGGCGTAACTGTTACGCGGCCAGTGTAACGAGGTCTGGGAGGGCCTTTATCGAAATGTGATTGGGAAAACGAGTCTTAAAATGATTATTTGGTGATTGAAGTAGCCTAACGGGATGTTATTTGAAGAGCAATTAAAGAAATATGATTAGTTAACGCAATAGTTTAACAAAATGCTAAGTGATTGATATGTCTATTGAAAAAGCGTATTTGTGAAACATGTTTAGAACTGTCACGTTTTTTTCTGGTGTGATAACTTGAGCTACAAGTACAGAGATATAGATGAATGTTTATCTGTAATTTTTTTCACACACAGAAAAAACTCTGAATATTGCTTTGTCTGGTCGTTCATGTTTCACGGCGAGTATAAATTTGATTCAAACCTGATTATTGACATTTATTTACTGGAAAAAATATTCCACAAAGTATTTTCAAAAACACAAGCCTATGATAAAGATTGTTTTATTATTATAGCAACACAATCTATTAAAAAAATCTGATATTAACAAAACTCATAAATGCTACACAGTGTCTCATAAATATCACAGACCAAAATCAACGAGAAATCCACATTAAAGCACAAAATAAAATAAAAAAATATTGCACGATTGGGTTGGACAAATGGCAAATCTGAGGCAGGGCAATAAAATATATGATAAAAATCGAGGAAATATATAGCGTGGCCGCAGTATCACAATTCTTCTATAAAAATCGAGAAAACATATAGCGCGGCTGAAGTATCATAATTCTTCTTTTAGTTTGGTTTTTTGTGGGTGAAATTTTTCACTTTTATACTATTCATTAGAACCTCAAGAAGCTCTACACTGAGAATTATGTGCGTACTTTGGCTAGAATAGGAAACGTATAAAACAAAAACAACAAAAGTCGTTAAGAAATATACATACGTACCTCATTATATCAGACGTTTTGTGCGATGTTTTTGCTTCAAGAAACAACACACGGGCTTTATATTTCGCTAGATTTTTTCATATAGAGTTTCGGAACTTCACAATTATTTCAGTCAGTATAAAAACTGCTCTATTCACTGAGTAGAATCGTCAAAATCCAGGTTTAACACAGCAGATCCCTGGCTGACCGATCCGTGTACATTTGAATGAATGACAGACCGACTTGGCCGGCGTTGAAACGCTGCTGGACATCATAGCGAGCGATGAAGAACAGCTGCAGTCGGTTAGTCAGTCAGTCAGTCGTTCAGTCAGTCGGTCGTTCAGTCAGTCAGTCGGTCAGTCAGTCAGTCAGTCAGTCAGTCAGTCAGTCAGTCAGTCAGTCAGTCAGTCAGTCAGTCGGTCAGTCAGTCAGTCAGTCAGTCAGTCGGTCAGTCAGTCAGTCAGTCAGTCAGTCAGTCAGTCAGTCAGTCAGTCAGTCACTCACTCACTCACCCACTCACTCACTCGCTCACTCACTCACTCACTCATTCACTCACTCACCCGGTAGCGTCCCTTCGGTAGTGGCACAATCTCATCCACCCAGTTACGATTATCCAAGGCATTAGCGGCTCCACGAACCAAATGTTCGCTGACGTAGAGGCATTCTCGATCACTGTCATCCGGTCGCATACAGACAGCCAACTCAGTGCCTGAGTGAGTGAGTGAGTGAGTGAGTGAGTGAGTGGGTGAGTGAGTGAGTGAGTGAGTGAGTGAGTGAGTGAGTGAGTGAGTGAGTGAGTGAGTGGGTGAGTCAGTGAGTGAGTGAGTGAGTGAGTGAGTGAGTGAGTGGGTGAGTCAGTGAATGAGTGAGTGAGTGAGTGAGTGAGTGAGTGCGTGAGTGAGTGAGTGAGTGCGTGAGTGAGTGAGTGAGTGAGTGAGTGAGTGAGTGAGTGAGTGAGTGAGTGAGTGAGTGAGTGAGTGAGTGAGTGAGTGAGTGAGTGAGTGAGTGAGTGAATGAGTGAGTGAGTGAGTGAGTGAGTGAGTGAGTGAGTGAGTGAGTGAGTGAGTGAGTGAGTGAGTGAGTGAGTGAGTGAGTGAGTGAGTGAGTGAGTGAGTGACCGACCGACCTTCCAAGTTGAACATGCAGGCAGCCAGTCGGCAAGAAGCTTGGTTATCCACGGGTTCGGCCGTAGTTGTCGGTAGCTCAGTTGTTTCTTCTTCCTCAACTGAAAAAAAATTATGAATGAATACAATTTTATTGAAATGAGAATATAATTTGAAGTTCTGTGATGTGTTATGAAGCACTGGAAATGAAAAGTTGTCGTTGTTAAAGTCATATCATAACTCAAAGATATAGACAATGGGAATAAGGAACAATGAATATCTCAGTAACATACGTCCTTTCAATACAATTACAGAGTGATAGAAAACTGTTAGTTGGAGTATAATACACAGTGAAAAGTATACGTTGGTTAATTCGTTATAGCAATCATTAAAGGAGGAGCCTACAAGCAATAAATGCCCATATTGTGAATCATATATTAAAACAGTCACAAATCAATAAAAAAAGCCTAAATTTTTATCAAACAATTTTCATGCTTTCCATTTCTAGGGGAAAACTTCAAAGAGAGGATAGAATCATATTCATTTAAAAAAAAACTACAGAAAAGCTTGCCTCTTGATCGGCGTGATGTCGTCCCATCGGCTGAAAAGGGCGCTGAACGAAATCCGTTAAAAGCTATTTTTTATGAGGAATTCAAGTTCAACTTGAAAAACCAGTGTGTGTTAAAAAACTTCTTACTTGCTATTTTATTATTTTTACTAACTTTGCATTGGACTGTAAAGTCCGACTAATTCAAAATTTTCACCTACATAAATTAACTTCTAATTAGAAAGCTTTTTTGTATTTATTTTCTGTGATAATTTATATTTGTAAATTTTTATGTTGCATTAGTATTCGGTCATTTTGATAGCTAATAGTATTCTTAAAAATATAGCCTATCCAGGGTTTCTTGCTACTCACAATGCTTTTGGCGTGCAATTTGAATGCAAAATTTCTTTTTGGCGTACTTTCAAATTTACGAGAAAAAAATTCTTCAAAACATGACACTGGATAACATGCGATATTTGCTCTTATTTCATTGCATATGAGCATAACGAGCCCACTAAAATAATTTTTAACAACAAGATACTTGGTCAAGTTTTACCAACAAGCTGGTGGGAAGTCCGGTGGACAGACATCGGCGATCACATCCGCTTCGTAAACGATGTCATCGACGAACAGGAATCCGCCTTCCGGTGAGTTGACGAAATGGCTGCCGCGAATAACAAACTGCAAAATGACTGACTGAC
>OZ038446.1:7835562-7843062 GCA_964036265.1 Daptonema setosum
TCCCTTTTTGAGGATCACCTCGTCCGCCAGTGTGACTGACTATCATAATTGTATTCTATCACGCTTTTTGGTAATCGTAAACGTGTGTGTTCAGCTGTTGTGATTTCGTGTTGTTTCTATGGTTTTTTCTCAGAAAACTTCTGTATAAAACCTCTCGGAATTGATATTGCCGAATGCAGGGGTGGGCCGGGTTTTTTGGCGTTTTGCAGGGGGAGGGTAGAATTTTGGAATCTCAGATTACCCCCCTCACTCCGAAAAGTACGGGGGTAAGGTCGGGTAATGGGGGTAGAAAAAAAAATTCGCAAAAAAGCTGTTTTTGTTTTTGTTTTTTTGCAAAAAAAATTTTATTATAAGGTATAAACATCACATATACCGGTTTTTTCAGGTTTTAACCAAGAAAATTAACCCAGAAAACGTGTTTGTTCGAAAAAAAATTCTCACAGTCAAAATTTTTTGGAAAATGAGCCTCAAAATCGAGGTTTTGAGGCCGATTTTCTCAAAAATTTCGAGTAGGGGGGAGGAGGTAGGCTACCTGCCGACCCTGAAAAGTGGGGGTAAACCCCCTACCCCCCCCCCCCCCCCCCCCCCCCAGCGGTCCGCCTCTGGCCGAAAGGTATCTTATTCTCATTGGCAAGACATCTGAGCTGTGCTCGTTTTTAATAGAATACGTAATGATATGGCATATTTAGTTTTGGCGCGAATTCAAATGTTGGCGCGAAATTTGAATTTGAATTCGTTTTCCAGGCTTACGCTGAAGTGGAAGAAGTTCGACGAAGAAGGGGTATCTCGACGACCCGGTCCGAACCACCGACGATGCTGACGACGTCTCAGAGTGATAACGAAGACAAATAGTTGGTTGTTGTTGTTGTTGTTGTTGATGTTGTTGTTGTTGTTGTTGTTTTTATGGTTATATTTGTTGGTTATGGTTATTTTTGTTGGTCACTCACCCTCTTCAATCCAGCCAAATCAGGTTATTCGTAAATTCTCCATTACTGTAGTTTCAACCAACGAAAAATCACTCTCTCCTTGCTATTCACTCTTACATGAATCAAGCTTTTCGTGAGTTTTCTATCCCTTTAGTATCAATCATCCAACCACTACACTAAGTTACTAGTCTTCAAGTGTGTGTGCCCCATTCATTTTATCTATTTTACTTCGTAAATCTACTACTTTTCATTTTTATGTAATTGTTGTGATATTCATTCAGTTTTGTCTTCGTGATTGTAATTTAGGAATGACCGTTATTATTCACTTTGTGACTTGGTATTCCTCATTGCATTGCCATTATGGTGTGAAATTGAAATAAAATCTGAATCTGACTAGAATGCTACTAATACTACTCAAATTCACTCCAGTCACTCGCATCCGACACGTCGCTCCCGCCCGACCAACCGCAACCGCTCCATCAGCCATAATCAGACGCTCCCGACGGCTGCGGATAATCCGTTCCCCGGAGCCGATGACGATCGCACAACGGTGGAGGCGAAAATCCACCGTCCGCCAGCGCCACCAGACACCCAAATCCACGTGTCGTTGGCCGCTCAAAACGGTGACTTGATGTGCAATGGCAGCAAGTCTGGTTCGGATCGCGGCACCGCATCGACCAATGGATCGGCCGGTTGGTTGAAAGAGGAATGGCAGGAAAATTTCGAGTTTTTTCTATAGAATGATGAAGCTGAAGCATGAATTGGATATCTCTGATTTTTTTGTAAACTGGGAAAACTTGTATTGGGAAAACTGGGTTCATATGATTATGAAGGAAGGGAATGGAATACTATAGTAAAAAAATCATAGTGTGTTAGGGTGCATCACTGGCGGACGTGCTAATCTTCCAAAGGGAGGGGAATTCCGTCAAAGAGGGGGAAATCGGCAGTTTTCAGGCCATTTTACCTACACGTTAAGGAACAAATTATGCTTTTTGAAAACGCCAATGAGGGGGAATTCCACTTTTCCCACCCCTTCTCGTCCGCTAGTGGGGTGCATGACGGAATATAAAGCTTTCCAGCATCAACTTCTGAAGAGTCTTGGAAATTTTAAATTTTGAAAGAGTATGGTATGGTATTTATATTTCCAGTTATAGTATACACTTGCGGGCGAGCCAATCTTCCCAAGGGACGGGGAATTTCGCCAAAGAGGGGGGAATTGGCAACTTTCCTGTCATTTTGCCCTCACCTTAGGGAACAAATTCTATTTTTCGAAAACACCAAAGAGGGGGGAATTCCACTTTTCTCACCCCTTATGGTCTGCTGGTGGTATTAAGTGGCATGGCAAGTAAATAAATTCTAAAACTATTTTAGTTCACCGACATCCACTGTCCAACGGTGAGTTTGTTTGTGCATCCATTTTTACACGAACCCCCCAATTAATATCGCTTTTAAACCATGCGGCACAACACAAATTTACCGATCAGCTTTCTAATTTCTTTCTCACTGTCTTTCAACCCAAAACATAATAGCGAGCAACCATCAGAATTACATCATAAAACGTCGAAAGTCTAGAATTTTTGTTTTCATTTTCTTTTCTTTCCCCTCTTTTCAACCCTGATGAAAATAATATTTTTCTGTCGACAACTAATTTTTATGCATGGTTTGGTAGGTTGCCACGCTGTGTTTTATTATTATTTTTGTTCAAAAACCAATATAAATACTCTCTTGGCTAGCTGAACTGAAATCGCTTCGTATGTGCTATATTATAGTTACGGTTTAATAACCCTTTAATTTCGTTTACACTGTGACCGAACCGAATTATATAAGGGCTAAATTCAAAATGACTTAATTAACTCTGCAGTTTGCGCTCAAATTTGTGACAGTTTGAGTTTTCCAACATACGCTTGACTTTCATGCTCGATTTACTTACTAAGATCATATTCAATCAACGGATCATTCCTCTCCAAATTATAGAACCCATCAACGGGGTAATTAAATCGTGATTATAACAATAATAAATATGTTTGTTATTATTTTCCTTATAATACGGATAATCTGATGTTTCAGGCAGTCCGGCGAAAACTCCGCCTTTCAGTCCGATGAACGCGACCAGCCATTCAACGGATGATGATGAAGCGATGCTGATCAACTCACCGACTGGCAAACAGGTGACACCGTTCTGATGTGCAACAACAACAACAACAACAACATAACAACAACAACAACAACAACAACAACAACAACAACAACAACAGCAGCAACAATGACAAAGAGAAAACGGCGAGTTATTGGGATGGGTAGTAAAGCTACTGGTACTCTTACTTTTCTATGAGGTCCAAACTGTCATACATTCATTTATTTATTTTTGAATAAATCGTCAGAAATGAGTATTTTATCTTGAAAATGCGTTTCTGATAATCTGTGATTCGAATGTCCGCAGTATCTGAATTTATGGCAAAATTGCCATAATTTTTTTGAATTTATGGCGAATTTGTTGAATTTTTGAAATTTGCAAAAATGCCGTTATTTTTCGACGAAATATCCTCCGTGTTTACACCCATATTGCCACGTTTTTTTACATTGCGAGCTATATATACATTTATTATGTATGAAACTATATATACATAGAACATATGGTGATATACATAAATAAAATTTACTTTTTGGTGTACCCGTTTTCTCCGTCTCAATTTGTGTTTCTTGATACTTTTTTCGCTGTATTCGCAATATGCATTTGTTTATATTCTCTCACTCTCTATTTGTTTGTGATGGTTTGCTTTGAAATCTTGAAAATACGTGGAAAACTGTTAGAAAAATATTACGCTGTTATGAAATATTCAGTGAAAAAGCGTGAAAAATTTAGAAAAATATGATGCTGATATAAAATATTCATGATATGACGTTTTTTTGTTAAACTTTTCTCCCGATAATCTACGAACAACCCCGAGGAACATTCGTATCGAAGTGCCTCCTCTCTAGTCATCTTTTTATTATTTTATTTCGGGCGCTTTTAGAGTCCAAAGAAAAGTAAAAGTTAAATCTGTGAACCTATTGATCAAAAAAAAATCTGGAACAAAATTGACTTTCCGGTCAAAAGGTTTACAGGGTTTACTTTCTTTTTTACTTTCCTTTGGTTTTGAACTCTGAAAGCATCCTTCAAAGTTATTAATTCACTACTAATTAGTGATGTCGATAAATTTTGTTGTGGCTTCTTTGCTGCTCGAGTTTTCTTGTGTAATTACTCGACATGAGTGAAATGATGACTTAAATTAGGAATTCTTTATTCTGTTTTGATTGGTTATTGTTTGTATTCTAGCTGAATGAGCAACCAGCAATGTTTGTTGGTTCAGTAACTACTGTTTGATGTTGCACGTTGAAATTGTTTCATTTTTTCTGATTTTATCACATATTTTGTGCGTTTTGTTCAAATCTATATTATCGAGATTTTTATTCTCATCATCATAATACGAACATAAATATTGTGGAAATGGCGATTTTCAGCGATATAAAAACTAGAGATAAAATTTCACATTTCCCTTGAAATTTTGAAACTATACCGTAATGCAGGCTCGCCAATAACTCCCCACTCATTCCGTCATTGAAATGTTATAATCATTTATATAGTTGACTTATATTTTATAATTTTATTTATATATTAAATCATTATATTTCATCCCCCGAACCCGTCCCATTGCTCAGTACCCACTTTGTCTTCATTCATCATTTCCCCATTTACTTGTTCTTGTTGCAAGCTCTCTATAAAAAATATAACAATCGATAAAGATTTCTTCATTTGGGTTATATGTGGATCGAAGTCTTTTTTCAACTCACCGGGCTTATGTAGGAATATTTGAATTATCCATATTAACTTCACCACTGGTCATGTTAAGTTAACTTTTATAATTTATATTATCACTAATTATATTATTCTATAACAGTCTGATTGTTACTGATTTGGTTATTTTTATTGGTTTATAGGATGTTTAACTAATGGATATATCATATATGAGCTAACTAATTTCGTATCCCATTGTTTAGCTCAATCTGTTTTCCCAGCGATGTTTATCTTTTCCGGTATTTTTTTTATAAAAGATGTAAAAATCATTGTTTATTATTCGTCAGTGTAATTTAAATCATTTCCTCACCAACGCACCAAATCCAATCATGAACGTTTTTCAGGCAGTTTGTTCCCCTATTGTTCTAAATACCTGTATTTTTGTAGGTGTTGTAACGTTTTACCCATCATTTTGTTTTGGCGCGAAATTGAATCGTTTGAAATTGTATTATTCTGGTGAATTCAAGGTTATACTATAATTTTATTCACACCATTGGTCCCGGTAACGTGGAATAGTAAAAATATATTATGGACGGCTCATTTCATATGTACGGAATTATTACTATATTATGAGGAGTTGGAGAAAATAAAGGACTTGAATGAACTGTGGTTGGCATGTTAAGAAGGAAATACGGGAAACTTTACATATTACGGATTACGGATTCAGTTAATCTGAATGAAGCGAAATATATTTTCTGTAGGAAGTAAATGTCGGACACATACGCGGTGAAAATCGCAAAAAAGCGTGTTTCTGACATGTTTTAGAAGTGTGAAAAACAGCTAAAAATTAGCTTTATGACAAATTAAACACTTAAGGGTCTGAATGAAGATATTTAGACTTGTCAGATACAAGCTGTAGTAAACATGCATGCCAAAAATGCCTGTTTCTGACAGGTACATGTATGTATATATATGTAAAGCGTGATAAACAAGATTAAATTAGCTGGGTAATAAAATACCTGAGCTCTGAGAACCCAGTGTGTATGACAGGTCATACATACTTTGGATAGTAACTGGCTCAGTTGTTGGTTGGTTGTTGCTGTTATAAATAAAATAAATAAAAATAGTAATAATGCGTTATTCAAGCATGGAAGAGAGCTTCTATATTTGATGGCATATATGATAAATAAATTTTTATCATGACTGAGTGAACTTTTATTGAGCGTTAACTTTTGTTCGTTATTCTCAAAATAAGTCATTACCAAAATGAATTTTTACATATATTTAAGAACACTGTATTTGTACTAGTTGGTCTGAAAAAAGGGAAGAAAACGCAGCCGATTCTCCCATCTTGTTCTTCAAAACATTTATATTTAGACTAAAATACAGTACATGTTCAAAGATGGCTATTGCATAATTAGCGCACTTTATTAATTGGTTATTTTGCCTGGGAATGACGGATCCACTATTCTATCTATAACACTGAACTAAACCCAAGCTGCCACATTTTTTCATCAAACCCCATTTTAAAGTCTGGTCACAGTTTCTCGTGACTTCGAAATTATTACCGTAATCCTTTTGGCGCGCATTTGAATTTCAGCGCGCGTTCAAATTTATTCAAAAATTTCAGCTGTTCGCACTACATTTGAAAAACATATTATTAAACATGACCAACTTATTAATTGTTCACTATAAGATTTTCAGGAAAATAATTAGTAACAAGATACCCTGACTAAGCCATAGTGTTGTGGATACCTGAAATTGGTTGTGTGACGTGATCCGTGAAAATGCGAAGTAACGGTTGACATGCATAAAACAAGTATATGGTACACATGTACAGGGTGGCTGTTTAATCGATCTATGTATATAGGTTTCCAGTGGTACATTCTTGAAAAAATACTGCTTTCCATATTTGCTGCTCGTTCAATGACCTATGGGCTCAGCCTGGCATTTCAGAGACTGGTTTAATAACGCTGTTGTAATTTATGCGTTTCAATAGAAAAAGCTATGGACACAGTTAGGACGAATTTTGCACGCCAAAATCCTGGTTTATTTTTAGATCCATCAAGGATCATCACTTGTGCCGAGTCCTAATCTTTAACACTACAAACCCGGATCATTTATTGGTATCGTAACCCGTATCTTGCGGCTATCTTCTACTGAATTTCGATTTTATAAATGAGATCCATAGCAAAATCATCCTAAGGCACTCTGTTCGCAGATACAAAACAAATTTGTACGTCATACTTGATTAGTTGAGAACGCTATTGGGTGTGTTCATTGTCCGACTTGGATTTTTTTTCGGAAGTTTTCTGTAAACCTTTTTCTGTTTCGTTTAGATTTTTTTTTGGTTTCGATTTGGTAAACTTTCCGGAATCAATTGATGAAATGAAAGTTTACAGAAAGATCCGAAAAAATTGCAATTCTGATTATGAATGTCCTGAGAACGCTATATGTTGTTGCTTTGATGCACAGGGAGTTGTTTACGGAACAATTTACCGGCAATCTAAGTACTTACATTAAATGTAAGATTAAAAGTGTCATCACATATTTATCATTGATGCCACTTTTAGAAGGCGAAGCATATTAAACTAAAAGTATTTCTATCAACGGCACACTTCGTGTTATTTATCGTTACTGAAAACGATTAAAAATGTTGTTTCTGCTAGCAAAAAGATTGTCCAAAACGTGTGATAATGAAACATCACTCAACTCAACTCGGTTGACATGACACCATAGTTCAACACAGTATATTAATGATGATTGATGTGTGTATTAACGCTGATTGTCTGATGTTTC
>OZ038446.1:7845562-7858062 GCA_964036265.1 Daptonema setosum
TGACAGTGAAGGAAAAATCTTACGAATGGGGTTCCTTTGGTTGTAAACGCAATTCAGATATTTTCCTCAACCAATCATGAGCAGTACACATTTTTAGTCTGCTGCTCTTCCATTAAGTACTGGCTCTAAAACTTTGTTATACGCTGATGATTTTGTGTATTTGAACGTTTTGAATTCTATAATTGCAACATTTCTCAAATACAACAAAATGTGGATTCCATTGTTATCCATATCCAAGATTCACAAAGAGTAGGAACACACAAAGAGTAACAACACCTGTCACCGAAGAAACAATGTCTCATTTTTCACACTCATGTTGATAATTGGGATGATAATGTAGTCACGTAAGATTCTAATTACTGGTTCTAACTGCGTAATCCCACTTTAAAAAACATGATCTGCCACCGACATCGTACGTGAGTCTCATAATTTTAGTCTTGCGAAATGAACGTATAGCCTTTTCAATTGATTTAGAGACTGAATTCTAATGCTTACCGTTTTCTCAGGCATTTGAAGACTGTTCCGTGAATTCTTAACGACATACAGTATGTACATACAAACCGAAAACCAAGCAAACGAACGAAAGGAAAATACACAACAATAAAACCAATCACATAAACAATCACAAAGTGACAGTACCCATATGCATGTGCTGGCCACGTACACACGCAGGCTATTTGGCGCGCATTTTATATAATCGCATTCCGTTGCTGATGCGTTAAAGTGCATTTTTTTCAAAAATTTTCAGACCAAAACTTGTTTGTTTGAATGCGCTTTACCGTAATCTCACAACTTGTGTATGTATAACTTTCACAGTAACTGCTCAAACGTGACAAGTTTTTTGAGTTACCCTATACACAACTGGCAGGGCTTCAGTTTAAGTCTTCCAATCAGTTGTGATTGATGTTAACCTTATAGATATCGAACAGAATCAGTGTTGTAAAATGTAACACACGACTTCAACAATTGTTTCTATTTCAATGACAAAAACATGACAGCATTTGTTTAAACGTATCAATCCATGTCTGTTGAAATCATGGGTTGAATTCAATAATACCGTTAGTCAGTTCAATAATGATTCGATTAATGGTAATGTATTCAATGATGAAATTTGGAACCAGACAATGTTAACACAGTCAAAAACTCTAGATAAAAAACGCGTAGGACTTCTATTTTATTATAGTTCTTTGATCGCATTATTGTCAACTGTTGCTTTTCTTTGTGTTCAGAAAACTATTGTGTTTTTTCAGTCTGAAATTAATTAATTCTCAGCCGTATTGTTATTCAAATTCAATGAATTCATCATGAATTCAAATGATGGTATGGTATGGTAATGCGCGAAAGTGAGGGGAAAACTTAATTTATTCAATTCAATGAGAAGAAACCCAGTCGCTTAATCAGTAATGATTGTAATGAAGGTTTCCAGGTATCTTAACGAAATATCTTCAGCAAGTAAGTGACGGCATTCTTTAAATGATCCGTGGTTTTAACTCCACGTAAAAAATCTGTATTTTGAATCAAACTCGTTTCGCAGAACGTTTCCATACAAAAAACTGAAACTTGCCTTATTTCACTAGTAAACAATTTCTAGTCCTACCAAGAAACGGAAACATTCTGAAGTATTCTGGTAGGATTCGAACCACGACCTTCTGTTCAGTACACAGATGTACTAACCGCTACACCACAGGTACTGGTTCTGCCAACGAAATTGAGTATCCCAGTCAAAAGGTATTTCATCGTTTGACCGTCGTTCGTGTTATTGATCTTTGTCCAAGGGAGGGGAATTTCATCAAAGAGCGAGGAATCTGCAGTTTTCAGGCCATTGTAACCTATACACCTTAGGGAACAACTTGAACTTTTCCAAAACACCAAAGTGGGGGAATTCCACTTTTCCACTCCTTCACGTCGGCTAGCGCCTTTGTCAATGTGTCTTGTTATCAAACGTGACTTCTATAGATTATT
Organism: Daptonema setosum; assembly: GCA_964036265.1. Lineage (NCBI taxonomy): Eukaryota > Metazoa > Nematoda > Chromadorea > Monhysterida > Xyalidae > Daptonema > Daptonema setosum. Next base: position 7,847,525 of record OZ038446.1, read on the forward strand.
TTTTGAGTGACAGGAAACCCTCTATATGCTATAACAGTGATTATCATAAAAACTGCAAGTTGTCTGACAGTTTTCAGGCTTCGTTGTCATGATTTTCGTAAAAGGTTTCATTAAAGACGTACTTGAAGCCGTACCTTGATCGTACCAAGTTATTAGACTGGTACAGAAATCTTTCATGAATCAAATACATTGTAGTTGTGATAATAATAGAATCTCTCATCTAATCCATGCGACGGATCTCCAAGAGAAGATGAAGATTGACAATTGAAATATTCAATAATAACTTATTTTGTTGTTTCGGTTAAGGGTTAGTCACCTTTATTCATCCTGTCTAGTTTTGTCTAGTCTAGCGGTCAGGGCTTCCACTTCGAAAACTGGTGATCATGGGTTCGAAACCTGGCTTGTGGTCGTCACATCAATTGAACCTGACGCCATGCATACATACTTGGATTTCTTCATTAACTGAAGCCATCGAGGCACACTGATATCATATCAGAATGGTGGTTTCGTAGTGGCCGGAGAGTTGAATAAACTGACGGGCAATGGCAGAAACCCCAGAGCAACGCGTCAGGATTTGTGTCTCAAGTCAGCTTTCGAACTTAGGACCGCCGGTTTTCCAGGCTGGCCTCTAGACTAGACAGGCGACAAGCTGCTATAGGGTTTCTTCCAATTTATTATTGAACATTTCTCGGGAACCCCTTTACTGAGCTGTTAAGTCTTCGGACTGTATACTAAAACAAATACATCTATTCACACTTTGTGAAACGGTTACATTACTTATAATTTACTCTAATTTCGATGAAACCTATTTCATTATGGTTTTAGATTTTTGAATAATACTGAAAAACGGGAAATATGCGTTGTCAACAGCTAGCGAAAATGTTCTGGCATTTACTCCTCGTCACATTCTTGGTTAGCAGTCAGTCAGTCAGTCAGTCATTCAGTCAGTTAGTCAGTCAGTCAGTCAGTCAGTCAGTCAGTCAGTCAGTCAGTCAACTAGTCAGTCAGTCAGACAGGCAGTTAATTCAGTAAGTTTGTCAATTCTAGGTTCACATGGTCCGGTCGAAAGCAGTGATGACGAATAAATACTCTTCAGAAGTTGTCCCAGGTTGACCTGGCTTTACCTGCCTTCACTCACCTACTCACTCACTCATTTACTCACTCACTCATTGACTCACTCACTCACTCACTCACTCACTTATTCACACCCTCACCCATTCAGACTTATCATCGGAAACGAGCAACGAGGTGGATCAAGAGAGTCCATCAGAAAAGCTGGCAGACTTTGGGCAGAAAGTTTTCCGGAAGACGGCAGAGAAACGCACGATCTCGTATCGGATGGTGTTCAGTAAACCCACGAATGCGTACGATGAAAATAAACTGCCGTGGATTGAACGACGTGAAGCGCCAGCGACGAAAACGGGCTGGTGGTTTTGGTGAAGGGGAATAGTTTTTTAAGGCCCTCCCAGACCTCGTTACACTTGTTACGCGTAACAGCATAACGGTAACGATCGGAACAAACACATACCGACAAGCGGGAGCACGCGTGTAACACGCGTTACGCGTAACTGTTACGCGGCCAGTGTAACTAGGTCTGGGAGGGCCTTTATCGAAATGTGATTGGGAAAACGAATCTTAAAATGATTATTTGGCGATTGAAGTAGCCTAACGGGATGTTATTTGAAGAGCAATTAAAGAAATATGATTAGTTAACGCAATAGTTTAACAAAATGCTAAATGATTGAAATGTCTATTGAAAAAGCGGATTTGTGAAACACTTTTGAAACTGTCAAATATTTTTCTGGTGTGATAACTTGAGCTAAAAGTACAGAGATATAGATGAATGTTTAACTTTTTAACACTCGAAAAAACTCGAAATATTGATTTGTCTGGTCGTTCACGTTTCACGGCGAGTATAAATTTGATTCAAACCTGATCATTGACAGTGAATTACTAGAAAGAAATTTCCACAAAGTACTTTCAGAAACACAAGCCTATGATAAAAATTGTTTTATTAGCAACACAATCTAAAAAAATCTGATATTAACAAAATTCAAAAATGCTACACATTGTCTCATAAATATCACAGACCAAAATCAACGAGAAATCCACGTTAAAGCACGAATAAAATGAAAAAATATTGCACGATTGGATTGGACAAATGGCAAATCTGAGGCAGGGCAATAAAATATATGATAAAAACCGAGAAAACATATACATGTAGCGCGGCCAAAGTATCACAAATCTTCTTTTAGTTTTTTATGTGACTGAAATTGTTCACTTAATTACTATTCATTAAAACCTCAAGGAGCTCTACACTGAAAATTATGTGCGTACTTTGTCCAGGCTAAAATAGGAAACGTATGAAATAAAAACAACAAAAGTCGTTAAGAATTACGTACCTCATGGCAGAATTATCTCTGCCTTGAAAAGGGTACTTAATTGTTGCGTTCAAGAAACAGTACTCATTGCAAAGTATGAAAAGTTGCTCAAGTTTAGTCTGAGCCACCACTTATCCTGTTAATCCTTCTTCAACTCTGCAGAAACTCATCATTGACCATATAAAGCCCTTATGTTGTTTTTGCAAGCAGAAGTATTGCCTAAAACGTTTGATAATGAAACATTACTACTCGGTTGACACCATAGTTTAACACAGTATAACATGGGGTGATGATGATTGATGTGCGTGTTAATAATAATTGTCTGATGTTTCATTATCAGACGTTTTGGACGATTTTTTTGCTTGCAGAAACAACACACGGGCTTTATATTTCGCTAGATTTTTGCATATTGAGTTTCTGAACTTCACAATTATTTCAGTCAGTATAAAAACGGCTCTATTCACTGAGTAGAATCGTCAAAATCCAGGATTAGCAGAGCAGATCCCTGGCTGACCGATCCGTGTACATTTGGATGAATGACAGACCAACTTGACCGGCGTTGAAACGTTGCTGGACATCGTAGCGAGCGATGAAGAACAGCTGCAGTCGGTCAGTCAGTCAGTCAGTCAGTCAGTCAGTCAGTCAGTCAGTCAGTCAGTCAGTCAGTCAGTCAGTCAGTCAGTCAGTCAGTCAGTCAGTCAGTCAGTCAGTCTGATACGGAGCATCTAAGATGCAGTTAAGCATTGCACTTAAGCTCGATTACGGTAGTCAACAACTACCGTATCAGCCAGCATAGGCGTGGCTTAGAGAGCCACCAGCCAGCCAATCAGCAAGTTATTATAGCATCAGATATTAGCGCAGTCAGTCAGACAGGCAGAGCGAGCAAGTCAGTCAGGCAAGTCAGTCAGTTATGCAACCAGCAAGCAACGATATGCAACCAGCAAGCAACGATATGCAACTACTGCAACGAGAGGCAACAGATACATAGCACAGCACTGCATAGCGCGCAAATAGCAAATAGCTAAATAGATTTACAGTATTCCAATTTATCTAACTATTCTTAGTATTTCTTATTTCCGTAACTTAATAGTTTATCCTTATTTTCCGTAATGTACTATTACAATTCTCTTATGGTTCATTATTTAACTTAATCGTAAATACATATGGTATAATAATATTATCATAATACATTGTGTCTAAATGATCCTGAACGTTGAGCATATGAGTATGTAATAATATGAACCATACTTTGCAACTAAAAGCATTCGGACCGCTGGCTATTGGCAACTAAAACACATAAGTTTAGGTATTTAAGTTAAGCATTCTATTTAGGTATTAGGATGAAATATGTACGGTTAGCACTCGCCCGTTTAGGTAAGAGTGCCCCGTAACATAAGTGGAGGCTCCCACCGAGCTTCCATTTACGCAAATAATTGCAATGGAAGTAAAGAACTCGCAGACCAGAACGCATAGAAACGGCAAGTTACATGCACGTGAAATTGGCATATATTTCAGTTTGGCAAATAAATAAAACAGCATTTATATTGCAGACTCACCACTATACTTGCATTTCATTTCTTGCATTACAGATTGGGTTGACATGGACAACACAGCGTTTTGCAGCAGAGAAAAAGTGGCAAATATTCGCAACTACAAGGGAGCATGTCAGGTAATGCAAATGAGACATTTGACGGTTCGTCTTGGCAACTATAGGCATGTCATATAAACCTGCAAGCAAAAGCACAAATTAGAAAAAACGCGCAAATATGCAAGATTACACGCACTTGACACGCATCTTAAGAACGCACAACATTTTCATGTCACCCAGCTTGCACAAATACGCCAACACCAGTCTTATTTTGACCTACAGGCACGCAGTTGATATTGCACATACATCAACAATTACTACCACCCTGTATGTAGATTCCCCAGGCAGCCCATTTATTCGGCATTTACATACATCCACACCATCGACCAGTCTCATCGCACACATTTTTGCATAAAATCGGCACATATCGCACTGATTATTACAAACGTATGTAGCAATGATCGAATACGAGCGGATGAGCAGATAGACGCAAGATGAAATAATTTTCATTAGTACTGCATGCACTTATGGACTATTGCAAACGACTATTTTTAAATGGTTAAGATTTATTATGTCATCGATTTTTTCAACTAACTTTCTCCCCGCCACTTGTCCCATCCCCACTCTTCACACCGAAGCGTGTACAGTCAAGCAAAGATATAACAGTGATACGGCAACAGGCCACTACGTTATGCTATTATGAGCAACAGCAAAGACTAGTGTTGCATTACATGACTGGAATACACTAAGCAGCGGATTAGCAGTTATGCAGAAAAGGCAAAGATTACGCTTTCGATGGCACGTAATATCAATCCCATATTAACTCATAGGCACGAACGAGCACTGCAATTTTCCCCATCCCGGCAAATTTTCCCATCCCTGCAAAATCATTATCCGCACCGTTACAGCATTGAAGTACTCGACAGGCAATGCAACAGCAGACCGAGTCCACCCCGCTAGGGAGCATATCAGGTCAAGAGGCATCGAGTAATAAGCCATGACACTAACATAACAAAAATAACTAACAATAACCATTTACCATTTCAAGATGTTCAGTTTTTAGTTTTTAGATGTTTTTCCTTGATCACGATAACATCTATTATACTAACATTTTTTAAAATAATTTATATTTTGTGGTACAGTTATTACTCACCATGAGTAAGCATGTACCAAAGCATTGATGTCGTGATCATGACACGTTCATCTCAGTCGCACTAAAAACCGCATTCATAACCGCATTCATAACCGCATTCATAACTGCATGAAAAAACATAACAAAGCATTTGAATTGTCACAGAATTTCACAAGTTGCGCGCGATATAAGCTGGAGCGAGGGTAAGGAGGCCGGCCGCCCCTGGACCTCCGATTCGTGCACCGTGTATTGGCCGCTGAGCCTTACACACTGACTTGGCCATTGAGCCACACATTCTGGACTTGGCCGTTGAGCCACACATTCTGGACTTGGCCGTTGAGCCACACATTCTGACTTGGCCGTTGAGCCGTACACCCTGACTTGGCCGCTGAGCCGTACACCCTGTACCAGACAACCCCTTTCCCCCCATTCCCAAATGGTCGGCATTTCGGTACAGTATCCTTGCAATAACATTCACTCGAGCATTCTAACATTTCCCAGATCATATCGCAAAACATCACCGATAGAGCATCAGATAACGGGATGTAACAGTCATAACATCCAGCATCACATTTGGGTTGAGCGATCAACACAATAGCAAAGGGCACCGAATAGCACGCATTCAGCATTCCTATCCGTTGCATTTGATCAAAAATCATCGATACCGTAACCTTCGGTTCACAGTCCATTCCTATCAGTTGCATTTACATACCAGCAGATTTCAAAAATTCGGCAACCTTCTAGTCAAAGTTTATGTTACATTATGGCCAATCGCAGATTACATCGCATGAGAATGAAAATTTCGGCACATCCGACCTTTTTGCAAATAATTCCTGACTCCTGATAAGAGAACATACATAGTCAGCAGTTATACTTTGCACTTCACACTTTCATTCAGTCCCATTCCTACTCGGCACCCAGCAACACATATGTATGTATAACACATAACACTTTGAAAAATCTTCCGCCGCGCAAAATCTTCATACATCATGTATGTACAGTATGTATATTGTTTGCATACATACATCTTTCGTATAAATTAACCCATTTCAAATTTCTGCATCAATGTTTCTTGCAAATATCTAATAAACTGCATTTCACAATTTCTCCAGCGCACGCTTATAAGATATTTTTATTTTCTGCACCAATTGATGTGATGTAGTAGCTTTCAGATTCCTACTTCCCGTGGCCTGACCAGCTACATCTACGCCTAATCATCTTCACATTCACCAGCAGCTAATTCGCTTAAATATCGCACTTTCATTATTCAGAGTCCGCGCCCCCAGCAATTTACGCAGTTTCCGCAATCGAGGCCGCAAGCAGAACCCGCAGAGATCATCAGGTAAATGCACTTATTTCGCACTTATACTTTTACTGTTGAGAAATTTTTCTATTCGGCGCCTTTAAACTCTGTAGTCGCGATCAAAATCATTTACACGGTGGTGTACTTGATTTTTGTATGAGCAACATACACGCACAAGAGCAGCAGCTTAAAGAATTAAACCGCAGTCTAAAAACCGCATTCGACGATCTTAAGGGCAAACAGGCAGAAAATAGAGACTTGAGAGCAGAAAATAGGCATTTGAGGCACCAAATGGCTTTACAGCCAGATGCGGTGCAAATAGTCCAGCCCACTACTTCGCAATTTATTATGCAACAAGCGATGTGCACTCCACTGCAACAGATTGGCATTTATGCAGGCGAGCAGGGCGCATCAATTGAAGATTTCTTAGAAAGATTCGATAAGATTACGTCGGGTATTGGCATGTCACAGCAAGAACAGGCTAAGATCCTACGCATTTATTTAACAGGCCTAGCAGAAAGCAAGTATAAATCGTACGCACCGGCTATTAAAGCCGATTATCAGCAATTATATCGGCAGCTAGTTAATGATTTTAAGCAACCAGAGCAGCAAGTTGCATCCGCACGATCGTTCTTTGAACGAAAGCAGCAACCGCATGAAACTGTCGCCGCATTCGCTCAGGCACTGTCAGCCCTACATAGCAAGGCTTATGGCCAAGGCGCAAATGATAACGTACTACGTGATCGCATTTTGCAAGGTGTCAACAAGCAATTACAGCACGCATTGGTCTATGTAGACGCAATTCCAGACAACCTACAAAACACTATTGCACTTTTACAACGCATAGAAAGCAGGCAGAATATTTTGCAAATGCATGAGATTAAAGATGAGGTGCAAGCACTAGCAGCGTACCAGCAACCTCCTGTTCAATCAGCTAATGATAAGTTAGCCACGCGCATAGACAAATTAGCACAGGATATGCAGCAATTATTGGCATCTAGTCAACGCACGCAGCAATTCATCGCACCTAGTCAACACGCGCAAACGCACACTCAAGACACTAGGGTGAAATGTCATTATTGTGGCAAACCTGGTCACATAAAACGAGATTGTCGCAAGAAACAAAGAGACAGCAGCCAATATAATAATCAGCGTTTCAGTAACTCGTCCAAGCAGACAGATCGCAATTTTAACCAGCAACGCAGTTTTAAGCAACCGATTCAGTCACAGCAATTTTATAACGACCAAAGCAACTCATTTAACTCGCGCAACCAAGCACGTTCTAGTCACAGCCCAGCCCGCAACAATAGCACAAACAGCAATTATGGCCCGATACAGTCATACCCGAGCAGCCAACCGCAATATACACACCAATTTGACAGCCGACAGAACCAGCCCAGTTATGGTCAGCAGAACTATAACTGGCAGCCTAACAGATCTCGCAGTGATACGCACAATAATTTGCAAAATACATCTGACAGGTCTTTCCAGGCACATCAGCAAGCATATACAGCTTTGCAAGATACCACATTTGATGCCACTGACTTCAATTCAGACAGCAGCAACGTTGTTGACTTAGAGAATTTCGCATTTTTCGCAGATTATGACGCGACTAGCACGTCAAAAAGCACAAAAAAGGCAAGAAAACCCAGTCCCGCATCCAGTTCAGTCGCATTTATTTTTGTTATGGCACTTATAATTGGCAACAGCAGCGCATACAGTCAGCCCTTAGAATCTAGCATGAAGATGGCATTTTATGATTGTGCATCAAAATCAGCAGGCATTCCATTTAGCATACCCACTGCATATAATTGTTCCTTACCAGTTCAAGGTGACATACGCAACGCTACAGTAACCCTGTACAAACCAGCAACCACCCCTATTGCAATGCCTGCAATCGCATGTCAGATGCAAGAAATCACTGTTTGTACCGAAAGATCATGGTTAGGAACGAAGTCAGTTTTAAGCACCGCAACTAATTATTTCTCGATTCCGCAGTCAACTTGTTCATACTTAGCAGATCAGCTATCTAATTGCCGGCATAACATAAGCACTAAGATATGTACATTTGTTAATGTACAAGATAACTCCACCATGCACATGAAAAAGGTTACAGAGCATACATGGAAAGGAACAAATACTTCGCAAGCGAGCTTTCCATACTGCTGCTATCAGTATTGCGATAACAAACTTCAGAATTTTGTTGTCACATTTGGCACGTTAGCATCTATTCCCAATATTAATATATCAGCCAGTGATTTAGGATTTGTCCATAATTGCGCACCCCAGGCAGGTATATGCAACCTAACCGATTCGATTATCATTTGGGATGCCAGTAGTTACCGCACACATAGCTGTCCATATGAGACACTTGGCACCTATAAAGCTATGATTTCTAATGATGGGCACATACTAATAACCAGCCTTCAAGTTGGTTACACCATAGCACTTAAGGAAAATAATTTTCACTGCACGCATGGTCTGAGAACCATACAAAATCACATTTTTATTCGCATCCACAATCGCACTGTCTTGCAATGGATAATGCAGAAATCTCCGCAAAATAGCACGAAAAAGGATCAGCAAGATAATCGCAACGATAAGTACCAGTTTATTACAGATACATTGCAACGGTACGCATACGATTTATTTATGACTCAATACGCATCTATTTGCAATTTAGCAAACTGGTCGTTACAGATAACATTGCAACTAATGCGTTTGCAGCCAACAACTGGCATTAGAGCACTTATGCAACGTGATGATTTGCATGCATATTGGTCGCTCAACAATAGCACTTATATTTTAATGGTAGCCCAATGTCAACCATTCACACCAACAGTAGTTTACGGTAATCATAGCATCAACGGCACGTGTTACGCATTTTTACCAGTTCGCAAAGAAAATAAACTTGCATTTATTATTCCCGGCACTCGAGATTTAGTGTATGAATCACCCATCATATCATGTTCAAACGTCACAGCTGCACTGCACCGAACCACAAACGCGCAGCCATTGCACATACCATGGAAATTTGATATGGCACATACATGGCAAACAATTAATTTTAATGCAGGAACTTCGTATAGTGAAGTTCCATCCCACTTACCTTTAACATTAGCTGCGCATTATATAGGCGAATTAACGGCAGTACAAAGAAAACTAAATGCATTACACGGTTTCGCACTTGAGACGCACATAGACCCATCGTTTGTACGCAGCACATTTGAGGGCATTGGAGTAGGCATCGAACACATATATGAAGGGTTCGGACATGAACTGGCATCGCTTATAACATCTTCATCATCAGCATTTGGCAGTTTATTATCAGGCCCAATTCAAGTAATTTGCAACATAGCGATCGGCATAGTTATAATTGCAGTCATTGCAGGTCTTAGTTATTTATGCATCCAAAGGAAAATAGCTCACAGGATAAGCAAACGTATTACGTGTCGCCAATTGGCCCGTCGCAAAAATAATGCACCAAGTATGGGCAAAGCAGTTTCAGTCCGGTTTGTAAAAACCGAAGAGCAAGACATTAGCACTGTACCGATGGACAGTGATACTCACAGCATTCAATCGCTTTCAAATGTTATTGTAAATGCACACGATGACTCGCAATGGCCTAAACCTTGGGCACATACGGCTTATGTGGTAGAAAATACTACAACAAGCAAACATACCACAAGCGCCATCCACTCCACCGCAATTCACCCATCATCAGCAATTTGAGCATCTAGGCGCAAATATCAGCAACAACAGCACCGACACTAGCAACGATATAACGCCGCCATTATATTGCAACATCATATTTTGAACACTATGAATTATTGATGAGTATTTTATAACATTTTGTGATCATTATTCCGATATCAACAACACAAGATTAATCAACGACAACAACAACAACAACAATGTATCGGACGCATCATCAAACAGTCGCAGCATATCCAATCACCAACAACAATGGTCTCATGTCAACCAGTCCAGTGCATCAATAACTGTCTCAAGTCGAGCAGTACATCGCATCACTAACTGTCTCAAGTCGAGCAGTACATCGCATCACTAACTGTCTCAAGTCGAGCAGTACATCGCATCACTAACTGTCTCAAGTCGAGCAGTACATCGCATCAA
>OZ038446.1:7868062-7870256 GCA_964036265.1 Daptonema setosum
CTTAAAACGCGTTGCCTGAGAGAATCTACAGGTTGTATGGGAATTGTGGCCCCTCTTATCAAAATTGAGTTCTATAGCGTTTTGGAACCACCCAGAGTAGTGTAACATTTCTGTAAGACCGTTCGGCCAAAAACCGCTTATTTCCAGAAAAATCGAGATTTTTAGATTTTCGACCATGCCCGTTTTTCAACATGCGACGACGCAACTTTAAACGGCTGCCCTAAACGATAGAGAGCTCGCATGACTAAACCGATAACATATTATGAAACTAGACTTCACTGCGCTCATTTTGAGCCCTATTTGGTGGTTTTTAGATATTTTTATGGATATGTGACATGAGCTCAAACTTTTTGTATGTTAATTATTTTGACGAAAATCGTCAAATCTGAGTTGAAAAAGTGAATATGAAAAATTGTCCCCGCCTGATCCAGCCAAACCGAGTATGACACATTGTACCCAGATGATAGGTCGTCCGAATGGAACACACCCACCCCCCCCACATACCCCTTCATTTTCGAGTTATGAACCAATTTTTACAAAAAATCGCGAAAAAACATGTTTTTCGCCGTTTTATCAATCTTGACCATTATTTAGCAATTGATATGTACCTGAAATGTTGTGCTCTCAGTTCCTCAGCATAACCCCGATACCGAACTGTGTTTCAACTAGTCGAATAACCGACATGCAGTTCGTTCCGATTCGAAATTCATCGTATGTCGTAGAAAAACAGTGAAAATTTATGTGTTTTCGAATTGTTGGTGTACCTTATGTCCATTAACTTTCATAAACTGCTGCATACGGGTTATCCTGATTGTGCTTCACTGACATAGCAAAGAATAAACCAGTAAAACAATAAAAATAATCGGTTTTTGGAGTCATTTTTACAAGTTTACACATTTGCAACAAAATGCATGCGACGACGCAACTTTAAACGGCTGCCCTAAACGATAGAGAGCTCGCATGACTAAACCGATAACATATTATGAAACTAGACTTCACTGCGCTCATTTTGAGCCCTATTTGGTGGTTTTTAGATATTTTTATGGATATGTGACATGAGCTCAAACTTTTTGTATGTTAATTATTTTGACGAAAATCGTCAAATCTGAGTTGAAAAAGTGAATATGAAAAATTGTCCCCGCCTGATCCAGCCAAACCGAGTATGACACATTGTACCCAGATGATAGGTCGTCCGAATGGAACACACCCACCCCCCCCACATACCCCTTCATTTTCGAGTTATGAACCAATTTTTACAAAAAATCGCGAAAAAACATGTTTTTCGCCGTTTTATCAATCTTGACCATTATTTAGCAATTGATATGTACCTGAAATGTTGTGCTCTCAGTTCCTCAGCATAACCCCGATACCGAACTGTGTTTCAACTAGTCGAATAACCGACATGCAGTTCGTTCCGATTCGAAATTCATCGTATGTCGTAGAAAAACAGTGAAAATTTATGTGTTTTCGAATTGTTGGTGTACCTTATGTCCATTAACTTTCATAAACTGCTGCATACGGGTTATCCTGATTGTGCTTCACTGACATAGCAAAGAATAAACCAGTAAAACAATAAAAATAATCGGTTTTTGGAGTCATTTTTACAAGTTTACACATTTGCAACAAAATGCATGCGACGACGCAACTTTAAACGGCTGCCCTAAACGATAGAGAGCTCGCATGACTAAACCGATAACATATTATGAAACTAGACTTCACTGCGCTCATTTTGAGCCCTATTTGGTGGTTTTTAGATATTTTTTTGGATATGTGACATGAGCTCAAACTTTTTGTATGTTAATTATTTTGACGAAAATCGTCAAATCTGAGTTGAAAAAGTGAATATGAAAAATTGTCCCCGCCTGATCCAGCCAAACCGAGTATGACACATTGTACCCAGATGATAGGTCGTCCGAATGGAACACACCCACCCCCCCCCCCCCCACATACCCCTTCATTTTCGAGTTATGAACCAATTTTTACAAAAAATCGCGAAAAAACATGTTTTTCGCCGTTTTATCAATCTTGACCATTATTTAGCAATTGATATGTACCTGAAATGTTGTGCTCTCAGTTCCTCAGCATAACCCCGATACCGAACTGTGTTTCAACTAGTCGAATAACCGACATGCAGTTCGTTCCGATTCGAAATTCATCGTATGTCGTAGAAAAACAGTGAAAATTTATGTGTTTT
>OZ038446.1:7870456-7920642 GCA_964036265.1 Daptonema setosum
ATGATGATGATGATGATGATGATGATGATGATGATGATGATGATGATGATGATGATGATGATGATGATGATGATGATGATGATGATGATGATGATGATGATGATGATGATGATGATGATGATGATGATGATGATGATGATGATGATGATGATGATGATGATGATGATGATGATGATGATGATGATGATGATGATGATGATGATGATGATGATGATGATGATGATGATGATGATGATGATGATGATGATGATGATGATGATGATGATGATGATGATGATGATGATGATGATGATGATGATGATGATGATGATGATGATGATGATGATGATGATGATGATGATGATGATGATGATGATGATGATGATGATGATGATGATGATGATGATGATGATGATGATGATGATGATGATGATGATGATGATGATGATGATGATGATGATGATGATGATGATGATGATGATGATGATGATGATGATGATGATGATGATGATGATGATGATGATGATGATGATGATGATGATGATGATGATGATGATGATGATGATGATGATGATGATGATGATGATGATGATGATGATGATGATGATGATGATGATGATGATGATGATGATGATGATGATGATGATGATGATGATGATGATGATGATGATGATGATGATGATGATGATGATGATGATGATGATGATGATGATGATGATGATGATGATGATGATGATGATGATGATGATGATGATGATGATGATGATGATGATGATGATGATGATGATGATGATGATGATGATGATGATGATGATGATGATGATGATGATGATGATGATGATGATGATGATGATGATGATGATGATGATGATGATGATGATGATGATGATGATGATGATGATGATGATGATGATGATGATGATGATGATGATGATGATGATGATGATGATGATGATGATGATGATGATGATGATGATGATGATGATGATGATGATGATGATGATGATGATGATGATGATGATGATGATGATGAGGACGATGTGTTTACAGACTCCGGTACCATCGGATCAGTGTTATCAATCCTCTACCATGTCACCGGCTGCGTTTGCATACGTGAATCACAGCAGCAATTTTGGTAGTATTGCGAGTATTGTGATATTTGGAGCTGTGGTTGTGTTTTTTAGAAAACGCAATGCCAGCGTGAAAGATGTGAGTTAGTGAGTGAGTGAGTGAGTGAGTGAGTGCGTGAGTGCGTGCGTCTGCCAGTGAGTGAGTGAGTGAATGAGTGAGTGAGTGAGTGAGTGCGTTTTTCTTTCAGGCTTTTTTAAAGCCATGAAAGGCAAAAGTATGCCAGCCAATTTGGACGCGTGGCCCGTAACACAGGTGACCGCAGCGAAGGACGAGACGAAAGCCTGACCCACTACGGACGAAAAGCATTAGGAAAAGTGGAATTCCCTTTCGCCCTTTGACGTTTTTAGTAGGCTTTGTTTCTGAATGTGTACGTAAACTGGCCTGAAAACTGCCGAGTCCCATTCTTTTGACGAAATTCCCCATCCTTTGGAGGATTAGCTCGTCCTTCCGCTTGACCTGATTAGCAAAGATGTATTACATATACATATCCTGGATTTATTGTTATCCAGGAAGTTTTTTTGGCGCGCATTATTGATTCAAACAATTTTTTCAGTGCAGTCCAAATTCCCAGAAAAAAATTGAAGCTTGACAAAATAATCATATGTGTATTGGATTAATATTCATACACCTACATGTACAACCCTTTGTTTGAATGTTGTATTCCATTCCGAGTGTAGTACAGTGTTGTACTTATACACTTATGTGACCCTTTGTTTGTTTGTTATATACTATTACATATATACCAAAGTAATCCATTATCATTGATACTCGTGTAACCTGTTTTTACTTGTTGTAATCAATCATTTAGGCAATTACTGTCCACAAAGTACTGTAACCTTCTTTTCGTTGTTGTATCCATTCCCTCCAAGAGTTGTTGACTGTGCTTCATACATTTGTAAAAATAACCTTTTGTTTGAATGTTGTATTCCATTATGGGTGTAAAAAAAATAGTACAGTGTTTTATGTACTTATACACTGGTGTAAGTAAACCTTTGTTTGTTTGTTGTATACTATTACAAATTTGATCTTTCATCATTGGTACCCGTGTAACTTGTTTCAATGAATTATTTAGGCAATTACTGTCCACAAAATAACCTTCTTTTACTTGTTGACTGTGCTTCATACACTCGTAAAAATAACCTTTTGTTTGATTGTTGTAATCCATTATCAGTGTAGTACAGTGTTTTATTTACTTACTAGGGTAAACCCGTTGCAGGGCAACGGAGGATCAAGTTTAATATCGACCGTTTGTAGGAAATCTCCGAACCCGATGAACTCTTTATGTTTCATTGAATACCATAAAAGTATTTAAATCAGTTTAATTCACCCGATCCCTTTGACTGTTAAAATTTTTGTTCGGAGAATAATTTATTAACATACTAACAGTGAGTAAAACCCGTGGAAAAAAGTTTATCACCCGTAAAGTTCCCAACTGATCTTACTTTTCTTCATAAAATATACCCGACCCGTTGAAAACTCATAGGGTAATGTTATACATACTACATATATCCGACCCGATATGTCAACACGTTAAACTCACTCGACCCATTAAATTCGGACTATTTTTCCTAAATAACAATTATTTTAAGATTAGTTCAGTTGTAGCATTACACTACATAGAACCCGTGGATAATTTTAAGGATATTTCTAACTCATGACCCGACTCGAGAGGAACGTAGATAAAGTGAAGATCGCTGAAACCACTTGTACTGTTTTTTTAATCAAAGATATCTCCGTTAAGATTGATCACGTTTAGTAGTTGACCGATTTTTTCCGCGATGGAAGGTGTTGATGATTCCCGAGGTGGATGAAAAGAATTACGAAGCTTTTTTCCAACATTAAAATGTAAACATTCGCACATGTGACCTTAATTAGCAGTATATTTGGTTGAGGCCTTTGATATTTCCAGTTCAGTGAATAGAGGGAATCTTCTTTGAGGGTGTCGATGACTCAATTTCTCCTCAACTTTTATGAGAGAAGGTGATGATGATTATAAATTTCTTGATTATGCATGAAAATGACATAAAAGAGTTTTTCAGCGTTTCACTTTTGATATTTACATATATCGAATCATCGTGCGGACATACAAACCTACCTACGCGGACATTGGAGTTTTAATATATAAGACTAGGGTAAACCCGTTGCTACGCAACTGTGAATTAAGTTTACAAAACTTAACTATAGTGTTCAAATTCAGACAAATCTATCAATTCGTTACACTAGGGTAAACCCGTTGCTACGCAACTGTTTTTTAATTGTACTAAACTCAACTATTGTCTTCAAACTCAGACAAAACCCATTTACTCGTTCATTAGCTTCTCTTCAGCTCATTTACAGGAAATTATCATATGTACGCTGACACGATATAAGATAACTAACCCCTGTTTTATTGAGCATCAATATAATTTCTTTATTCAGTTGAAATTACTAACCCGTTGAAATTAGTTTATTTCATCCATTACTTTAATAATCTATTTTAGTTTAACGGCATGGAGTTTCACAAACTCTTCTCCACAACACAACACGTCGTTTGATTGAATACGTACATATGTACGGTAATTTATAACTTAACTTAACTTACATTTCAATTCATAAAATTTACCCGAACCATTAGACTTGTGTTTTTGTTTAAAACTGTTTTCCTAAGAATAATTCAAATTACAGTATGTACTTTGAGAAAAAAATCCCCTATCACCCAGTATTTTTCGTTCATAAAGTAAATTATTGTCACCCGTCCCGTTTCAGACCCAAAACGGTTTCTTCAAATTTTTTAATTACAGAAACAGTTAAATTAGATTTTGATTGTTTTCACCTCACGAATAATTGAGATATGTACATACATCGAAGTGGAAGCAACATGTTATGTTTAGTTCAGGAAATGGTGTTTATCGATTGGGAGGGTGGTGATGATTTTTCTTCATTGAACCTTCGACTCTTCAAATACAAAGAGCATGAACTAAAAGGTTTTGTATTCCGTAAGTTCAGCCATTCGAGGAGGGTGCTGATGATTGCAACCTTTGTCGAGAATAAATAATCAGTGAATGAGATAAAAAATTAATGGATCACATCATGACCTTACCGAATTATCATGACCTTAGGCTCGGTTGAGGCACATACATTCTGGTCAAAATGAAGGGAAGGCGATGATTTATTTCGTTGTTTTCAAGAAGTAATAAAAGGTTTTTTAGTGTTATTTTCGCGATATTTATACTGAAAGCGTGACAGACAGACAAACAGACATCGTCTAATTTATATATAGATAGATTATCTTTAGCTCAGGGGCCTTTTTTTAAGAATTACCGAATGGTAAAGGTATTGGTAAAGGTAATGGTAAAGGTATGGGTAACTTCAGTTTTTTAGATTTACCGTTTCGGTATTTCAAGTTACCACTTTTTTGCAAGTTACCGGCGGAAAGTTACCAACTCAGTTTTTAAGAGAGGGTGGTAACTTGAACTTTACCGAAAAAACTTACCCTACTCGAGAGTAGGGTAACTTAGTTGGTAACTTAGAATTCAGCGTATTTTAACAAAATTTTTGCATTGATTTCATGGATTTGGTTATTTTGAGGCTTGGAACAGTGTTTTAGTGCTTTGTTAAACAACAAACATGTGACTGAGAGAGGCCCTAGTGCTATAGCTTTGAAACATCAAGTCACCCGTACTGCCTGTGCAGGCCTTGAGCGTGACTTGAACGTCTTAGATTTTTTTCAATTATATAGGTAGAAGTTTCTTTGAATAAAAATAATCTTTGTTCATCATCATTAGTTTCAAGAACCGTTTTTTCAAAGATCCAGAAATTGTCATACAAAGTCACCCAAATAAGCACATAATCAATCAAATCCTTCGAAATAGCGTGTTAAAACCTTCTTCTAATGCAACAAACTTAATTCAGCGGGATTTTATAATTTTTTATTTTTGAAATATTTTTTCTATACAAATCTTGCATTAACTTATATGAAACATCAGGTCATCCGACCTGGTGCAGCATGAGTCAAGTTACCGAGTGCGTTTTTTAGAAATGGTAACTTAATTTTCGGTAATGGTAAAGGTAAAGGTATTTGAAATACCGGAAATAAGTTTTACGTGTGTATTTCGGTAACTTGATAGGTAAAAGTTACCTTTACCAATACCTTTACCATTCGGTAGTTCTTAAAAAAAGGCCCCAGGAAATCATGAGATGCATGATGCGATAATTTATATATGTCGTAGTAAATCGGGGGTACCCGTTAATCGGGGGTCATGACCTTGGATTGACTGGTTAATTGGCGGACCCCAGTACAGGGTGTGTGTTTATTAATCATTGTTGTTTATTGTGTGTTTATTAATCATTAATCACAGAATCTCATTGAGTTTTTTTTCTAAACTGACCTCAACTAATTAACTGGCAACTGACCTAACTAATCATCGTATCCCCTAACCCATAAAACACTACTCATCATGGATGATCTCAACCCACCAAACACGGACGAGTCAGCTCCTGACACGGCTAGCACTCAAAGTAGTGCCGAAGATACTGATTCAGAGAAACCAAAAAAATTTGCCCTACCGACAGACCAGGAATACGACGATTATCTGATTATATTGAAAGGCGAAAAAAAGTGTGAAAAACGCTTCCGATACCGGCTATTCAAGAGATACAAAATTGCAGAAGATGGCAAGACGTTGCTGAATTCTGCCAACAACCTCACAGTTAACAACCTCACCTAAATTCGTTAACAGTTCGATATCAGGACTGCTCGCATCAGAATTCAAGAATGTCATTCATGTGAGAACACGACCCAGAAGATATAAAATGACAATACATGAAAGTGATTAACACCCTGATACTTGCATATGACGTACAATAAACACACACCCTGTACTGGGGTCCGCCAATTAACCAGTCAATCCAAGGTCATGACCCCCGATTAACGGGTACCCCCGATTTACTACGACATATATCCCCGTTTAATTGAATATCTACATAAGTGTTTTACCTAGTGTAGTTCACCTGACCCGTTGAAATTAGTTCATTTAATCCACTACTGTAATCTATTTTATCTGAAAGGTGTAAATAATTTTACATCCCGCTAAACATCAAAACCCGTTTTTTCACATGTATCTGCAATACATAATGAAGATCAAAACATGGTTTCCATAACTTTTCATAACTTTTCAAAACTATTCATAACTTAACAAAAAATTTCATTTCGTTAAATTTAATCAACCCATTTGACTCTAACTTCACTCTATTGTCGTAGTAAAAAGTTAGGACAACCCGTGAAGTTGAACGTTTATTATCACCTAGTTTTCGTTCATAAATCAGTTACATACATTCGTTCAAATATATATTCTTAATCGTCCCGTTGAAACCAAAAAATAAATAAATTTTATTTCAACCTAAAAACATAAGCACCCGTTGGCGCAACAGTTAGCGGCACAATAAAACTACAGTTCCAGTTAAGATTAATGATGTTTCCAGTTCAAAATATGGGGAACATCCTTAATGTGCCGATGACAACTTTTATGTGATGGGCGATGATGAGAGAATTCGTAGTTTCTGTGATTAATTATGAGAATAAAACATTTCGCATAAACCGAAACTTAATTTTAATCATCTTGACCTCACGGATAACTGAGATACATTGAAGGTGAGTTGAGGCATTATGTTTAGTTATGGAAATCGGTGTTAATCGACTTTGAGGGTGGCGATGATTTTTCTTCATTGAACTTTTAATCTGAGCGTAGCTTTCTAAATAAATGATTGAAAGAATTTTTTGGAGTTTCAGATCTGATATTTATATCGATTCATCGAGTGGACATACAAACTTACATACATACATACAAACTCTGTTCTTTTTATATACTACTAGGGTAAACCC
The DNA here is from genome assembly GCA_964036265.1 of Daptonema setosum. Lineage (NCBI taxonomy): Eukaryota > Metazoa > Nematoda > Chromadorea > Monhysterida > Xyalidae > Daptonema > Daptonema setosum. Next base: position 7,877,427 of record OZ038446.1, read on the forward strand.
GTTGCTACGCAACTGTTTGTTAAGTTTACAAAGCTAACTATTTTACAATAATTATCATAACCCGTTGTTTAAATGTTTAACTTACTTGATTTATTCAAATCTGAGTTAATTGTTAACTTTTTCGTTTTGATATTCGTTCAAATCAGATATTTAGAGTGATAAAACCCAGGGGAAATTTTGGAAGCCACCCGTAAAATTTGGGTTTTATTACCAATATATTTTCGTCTTATTTGTACAACTTATTAGCGCCTATGAAATTCGCAGCGTTTTTTTCTTCATAAAGTATCTGTTTTTTTACCCGTCATTTTGAAAACGCCTAAAATAACTACAGCACACGACTCGACATGATTATTTGAATAAGATAAGCTGAAATAACTTGATAAGTTCAGTTGCAGAAAAGCAGTAATACAGTATGAGCCCGTTGCAAAAAAGTTAGAGTCAACCGTGAATAGCTTATTTTTCTTCATAAGATATCATGTTTAATCGTCCCGTGGTAAGGAAAACTACGATAATTCAATTACAGGATTATTTGGGGAATCTAAAAACAGCTTGGAACAACCTATGGAGTTTGAAAATAATAACCGCTCATTTTTCATGTAACAACTGATCCGTCCGTATTACCGATAATGGGTTATACATTTCAGTTGTTAAAACAAAAATATCTTTGAATCCTGATCTGACCCACGATTTACAGGATATTTTGTGGTTTTGCATGGATATTTTAGTTTGGTAAACCCGTTGCCACACAAAGACAAAAAACAATTCGTTAAGTTTGTACCTGATCACCGCTTAATTTTCATTCAAAACTCTTCTAATTTTCAAATAAGTTTTTCAGTTAAATGCCATCAAGTTTGGTTGTTTTTCGATAAAAAGACGTTGATCATTCGCATGTTTAACAAAGTAATTGTACGACTCTCTTATTCTAACATTTACTTAAATGCCGTTTACATTCGTGGCAAAAATATTAGTTGCAATTTTAGTTGAGTTCTCTCGATATTTTAGAAGTTCAGGGAATCTGAACATTCGACTGGGAGGGTGTGGATGACAACTTTCTCCTCAACTTTAATATGAGAAGGTGATGACCATAAAAATTTGATTTCTGAATATTAATGACGAAAGGAGTTTTTCAGAGTTTCATTTCTGATATTTATATCGATTCATCGCGTGGACATACAAACAAACAAACTCTATTCTTTTTATTTATAGGATATACTAGGGTAAACCCGTTGCTACGCAACTGAAAGTTAAGTTACAGGGTGAACCCGTTGATTAATTAGCCTGCGAAGTAAATTTTTATGTCAACATTATACATAGTTGACAAATAACATTTCGAAACAATCGTATTGTAAGAAAACGGTCGAATTGATATCCCGCGGAAATAAGTTTGAATACCCGTAAAATGCATTTTTCTCCATAAAGAATCTTGTTTTGAAAACGCCTGAAATAATTACAGCATACGACCCGTGGTAAGGAAAACTACGAATGATTAATTTACAGGATTACATTGGAATCTGTGAAAACAGCTTGAAACAACCTATGGAGTTTTAAATGTTTTACCGATCATTTTTCATTGTAATTCATGTAAAAAAACTGACCCGTCCGAACTACCGATAACGAATTATACCGTTCTGTTGTAAAAACAAAAGAAATCTTTGAATCCCGACCCGACCCACGATTTACATTGAATTTTAAGGTTTTACATGGATTTTTTTATTGGGTAAACCTGTTGCCACACAGGAAAATAAGGTTACGCTGCTCATATTTTGTACTGTAATATTCGAAAACAAAACCCGATCATTCATAAATTTTTTGAAGCTAAATTTATCATGTTCTTGAACAGTTTCGACTAAAATTTACACGATTTATTTTTTAAGAAAAGACGTAAAGACAACCCGTTGAGTTTGTACTTAATCATCGCTTAATTTTCATTCAAAACTCTATGACAAATTCTGAAATACGGTAATTTATGATTGTTACTTAGATATTTCAGTCAAATGCCACCAAGTTTAATGGTTGTTTTATTGATAAAAGGCATTGACCATTCCCATGTTTAGCAAAGTATTTGTACGGCTCTCTTATTCCAACGTTTACATAAATGCCGTTTTCCCTCGTGGCAAAAAACAATTAGTAATTGCAATTTTAGTTGAGTTCCCTCGATTTTTACAAAGTTCAGTGAATCTGAACACTCCATTGGGAGGGTGTGGATGACAGCTTTCTCCTCAACTTTATTATGAGAAGGTGATGACCATAAAAATTTGACTTCTGAAAAATAATGACGAAAAGAATTTTTCAGATTATCATTTCTGATATTTATATCGACTCATCGTGTGGACATACAAACTTACATACAAACTCTATTCTTTTTATATACTAGGGTAAACCCGTTGCTACGCAACTGTTTTTTTATTGTACTAAACTCTACTATTGTATTCAAACTCAGACAAAACCCATTGACTCGTTCATTAGTTTCTCTTTAGCTCATTTACAGGAAATTATCATATGTACGCTGAAGCGTTATAAAATAACGAATCCGTTTTATTGAGTATCAATAAAATTTCTTTATTCAGTTGAATTTACGCACCCTTTGAAATTAGTTTTTTCATCCATTACATTAATAATCTAATTTAGCTTAACGGCGTGGAGTTTTACACACCCTTCTCCACAACACAGCACGTCGTTTGATTTAATACGTACAGTACGATAATTTATAACTTAACTGAAATTTCAATACATAAAATTTACCCGACCCATTAGACTTTTGTTTATGTTTAGAAACTGTTTTCCTAAGAATTATTCAAATTACAGTATGAACTCTGAAAAAAATCCCCTATCACCCAGTATTTTTCATTCATAAAAGAAACTATTGTCACCCGTCCCGTTTCAAACCCGAAATGATTTTTTTTATTTTTTAGGAACAGAAACAGTTAAATTAGATTTTGATTGTTTTCACCTCACGGATAATTGAGATATGTACATACATCGAAGTGGAAGCAACATGTTATGTTTAGTTCAGGAAATGGTGTTTATCGATTGGGAAGGTGGCGATGATTTTCCCTCATTGAACCTTCGAATCTTCAAATACAAAGAGCATGAACTAAACCGTTTTTCATAAAGTTAACTCGAAAGTTTTGTCGTCCGTAAGTTCAGCCATTCGAGGAGGGTGCTGATGATTGCAACCTTTGTTAAGAAGAAATAATCAGTGAATGAGATAAAAAAATTAATGGATCACAATCATGACCTTACCGAATTATCATGACCTTAGGCTCGGTTGAGGCACATACATTCTGGTCAGGATGAAGGGAAGGCGATGATTTATTTCGTTGTTTCCAAGAAGTAATAAAAGGTTTTTTAGTGTTGTTTTTGCGATATTTATACTAAAAGCGTGACAGACAGACAAACAGACATCGTCTAATTAATATATAGATATACTATACTAGGGTAAACCCGTTGCTACGCAACTGTTAGTTAAGTTTACAAAGCTAACTATTTTAAATAAATAGCATAACCCGTTGTTTAATTACGTTTAACTTACCCGATTCATCAACATCTGGCTTACATATTTCGTTTTGATGTTAGTTCAAACACAAAATTACAGTAATCAAACCCCGTGGAAAAAAGTCAGAACCACACGTAAAAGTTAAACAATTTAATAGCGCCTATGTATTTTGAACAATTTAGTAGCGCCTATTTAGAAATCTTTGAATCCTGATCCGACCCACGATTTACTGGGAATTTTGTGGTTTAGCATGGATATTTTAGTTTGATAAACCCGTTGCCACACAACTGAAAATAAGGTTACGCTGCTCATATTTTGTACTGTAATAATCAAGAACAGAACTCTATCATCCATGGGTTTTTTATGCTAAATTTATCATATTCTTGAACAATTTTTTACTAAAATTTACACGGTTCATTTTCACGATTGTAAGAAGAAAAGACCTAAAAACAACTGAGTTTTTACTTGATCACCGCTTAATTTTCATTCAAAAACTCAATGAGAAAATTCTGAAATACGATAATTTATGGTTGTTACATAGATTTTTTAGTTGGATGCCATCAAGTTTGATGGTTGTTTTTCGATAGAAAAACATTAATCATTTCCATGTTTAACAAAGTAATTGTACGGCTCTCTTATTCTAAAGCTTACATGAATGCCGCCGTTTCCACGCGTGGCAAAAATATTTAGTCGCAAATTTAGTTGAGTTCTCTCGATATGTCAGAAGTTCAGTGGATCTGAACATTCGACTGTGAGGGTGTGGATGACATCTTTCTCCTCAACTTTAATATGGGAAGGTGATGACCATAAAAATTTGATTTCTGAATAATAATGATTGAAAGAGTTTTTCAGAGTTTCATTTCTGATATTTATATCATCGTGTGGACATACAAACTTAGATACAAACTCTATTCTTTTTATATATAGGATAGGGTAAACCCGTTGCTACGCAACTGTTTCTTATGTTACCAAAAATCAACTATCCTAAAAAAACATTGTGTAAACCCGTCGGTTAATTTAATAACTGTAATACAAACATAATGGGAGTAACCTATTTACATTCAAAAACATGGAATTTATTCCATTTATAAAGTTTCTAAAGTTCAAAAAGTTTAAAGATTCAAAACATTCGTAAGATTTGGTTATTTTTACCCGTTGAAATCAAACGATTTGATGAAAATTTCAGCTTGATTTAACTGCTTTGCTGGCATAATTTCTTTATATTACTCAAACACAACTGACATTGAGAAAAATATGCAGAATAATATTACCCGTCTTGTCCGTCATACCACCAGTTCATTGGTTATGTCGAATCCAAAATGCACTCACTTGAATTGAAATTAAGTTTTCACAAAAGTTTACTTGGAAGTTTTCTGGTTGTTAAGTTCCGTCACTTTAGGGGATGATCACTGCAATCTTTGATGGAAATAAATTTTAAGTGATTCAATAAAGTGATAATGAATTGCAATTATCATGACCTAACCACCGGTTGGTGGTTAGTGGTGGTCAGTTTGAAGGGTATGTGATGATTTGTGTTCTTCCTGCCATCAAGAGGCTGACGATGATTTTTCCAAGTTTCCCATCAAATGTAGAAAGGGTTTGAGAGAGTTATTTGGTTACTTTAACTTTTAAGTGATTCAATAAAGTCTTAATGAATTGCAATTATCATGACCTAACCAACGGTTGAGGTTAGTTTTGGTCAGGTTGAAGGGTAAGTGATGATTTGTGTTCTTCTTGCCAGCAAGAGGGTGACGATGATTTTCCCAAGTTTTCCATCAAATGAAGAAAGGGTTTGAGAGAGTTATTTTGTTACTTTTATACTAAAAAAGCGTGACACACATACATTGTCTAATTTATATATAGACTAGGGTAAACCCGTTGCTACGCAACTGAAAGTTAAGTTACAGAGTGAACCCGTTGATTAATTATCTTGCGAAGCAAAATTTTATGTCAACATTATAGTTGACAAATAACACTTCGAAACAATTTGTATGAAAACGGTCGAATTGATATCCCGTGGAAAAGTTTGAATACCTGTGAAGTTTTCTTCATAGAGATTCTTGTTTTGAAAACGCCTAGAATATGTACAGCACACGACTCGACATGATAATTTGAAGTGACGATGAGCTGAAATAACTTGATAAGTTCAGTTGCAGAATAGCAGTAAATTAAGCCCGTTGCAAAAAATTAGAGCCACCCGTGAAGAGCTTATTTTTCTTCAAAAGATATTATGTTTTACAGTCCCGTGGTAAGGAAAACTACGAATGATTAAATTACAGGATTACAGTGGAATCTGTAAAAACATCTTGGAACAACCTACGGAGTTCGAAATTCATGACCGATCTTCTTTTTTCTAATAAGGTTACGCTGCTAATCTTTTGTACTGTAATATTCAAGAACAGAACCCGATCATCCATAAATTTTTTAAAGCTAAATTTATCATTTTCTTGAACAGTTTTTACTAAAATTTACACGATTCATTTTTCCGATTATAATAAGAAAAGACCTAAAAAAACAACCCGTTGAGTTTGTACTTTTAATCACCGCTTAATTTTAATTCAAAAACTCGATGAGAAAATCTGAAATACGGTAATTTATGATTGATATTAAAAATTTCAGTTGAATGCAATTTTATTTTCATGCAACTTGAAAGTTTAATGGTTGTTTTTTGATAAAAAGGCATTGACCATTCCCATGTTTAACAAAGTAATTGTACGGCTCTCTTATTCCAACGTTTACATAAATGCCGTTTTCACTCGTGGCAAAAAATAATTAGTTGCAATTTTAGTTGAGTTCTCTCGATATTTGCAAAATTCAGTGAATCTGAACACTCCATTGGGAGGGTGTGGATGACAACTTTCTCCTCAACTTTTATATGAGAAGGTGATGACCATAAAAATTTGACTTCTGAAAAATAATGACAAAAAGAGTTTTTCAGAGTTTTATTTCTGATATTTATATCGATTCATCGTGTCGACAAACATACAAACCGACAAACTCTATTCTTTTTATATATAGGATAGGATACACTAGTGTAAACCTTTGTTGACCGTCCTTCATACATTTGTAACCTTTTGTTTGAATGTTGTATTCCATTTCGAGATTCCGAGTGTAATATAATATTTTTCTACTTATACAATTGCGTAACGTTTTATTTGTCTGTTGTTTACTATTACAAATATAATACACTATCATTCATACCCGTGTAACATTTTTTTCACTTGTTGTAAGCAACAGTGTAGGTAATTACTGTCCACACAGCAACCTTCTTTTATAGTTGTTGTATCCATTCCCTCCAAGAGTTGTTGACATACTGTACACATGAAACGATATGAAACCTATTTCTTGTGTTTTATTATTGTATTCCCTTTCAGTATATTACCCCATTCATCAGTGTTGTATTCAATAAAACAAAAAAAACATTAATAGTGTGAATTTTTTTTTACTTGAACGCAAAAGTGAATGAGCTAGTGAGTGAGTGAGTGAGTGAGTGCGTGAGTAAGTGAGTGAGTGAGTGAGTAAGTGAGTGAGTGAGTGAGTGAGTGAGTGAGTGAGTGAGTGAGTGAGTGAGTGAGTGAGTGAGTGCGTGAGTGCGTGCGTCTGCCAGTGAGTGAATGAGTGAGTGAATGAGTGAGTCAGTCAGTGAGTGAGTGAGTGAGTGAGTGAGTGAGTGGATGGGTGGGTAGATGTGAGTCTGGGATTGAAAGTGAGCAGCGAGGGGAGCCAGTGAATAATTACCGAAAAGGCTATTGCCAATAACCGCAGAGAAATTATAGTTTATCTAAACAGGTTTCGAACCCTGTACCATCAGTTTCCGAGACTAGCGCCCTAACCACTAGACAAGGTAATTTATAGCTCCGTCTTTCGCACAAGTGAACAGTTCCCACCAAACAATCTGAAAAAAATTGGGAAAAGTATTTTAGAAAATTTGCTAATAATTGTTTATCAAGTTGACAGTAAAATAAAGAATACGATTCAGAAATCATCTGGAAGAACGATAATTTCGGTTGCGATGAGTCTTCCGCCGGCGCTCCTGGCCCGACTGAAGAAACGCGGGATCGTTCAGAGCGGCGGTGCTGGTTGGTTGGGCTTTTTCTTTTTTTATTGTAATTTGCATTGACGGAGCGGCTGGGCGTTCGTTAGTTTCATATGCAGTAGTTATAGAAAAAGACTTTTTCAATTCAAAGGTATATACATAGGTCGTTAACCCCCATTAACCCATCGTGGGGCAGGGAAAGCATGCGCTAGGCGTTAGGCCCGCGAAGCGGTTGTTTTCTAATACCAGCCACCCCGGCTTATTATAGCGTAGTTATAAAAATTTTCCATGTTCAATAATTCCTGGAATTGCAGGTGATAGTCACCAGAAGCTAAAATCCAGGGCTCGCAAGGAGAACACGGAACCAGTCGGTGATGGTGAGGAGGTGTTTGCCGAATCATATGATACCGAGGAGGCACATCATCATCATGTTAGTATAGCTTATTAACTTTTACGGTAATCTGATTCTGCACATTCGCACATCCATCCAAAAACTGCACATCCGTCTTAAAATACGACAGTTTAAGCCTGAGCCTACAGATTACGGGACATTTTTGAATGTGCAGTTTTGGATGGATGTGCGGATGTGCAGAATCAGATTGCCGAAATTTTATTGTTATTCTGAAAGTTTTCGGCGCTCAATTTGAATTCAAATCTGAATTTGGTGACGTAGAAGTGTCCTGTGAAAAAATCAACATAAAAATGAACGGTGCACTTAGTCCCTAGCTGAAGAAAAGGGGGGATGGAATTCCATTCGTCCACCAGTGCACCTAATTCATTGCTTGTATTGTATGGTAACAGGTATATAGGAATTAATTTTTGATATCAAGCCACCTTGACCGTCGACCGAGCCCTGCTCCAGTTGGTCTTCAGTCATTACATTTTGAAAGTAGTGGTTGGCCTGGTACATTTGGATTTATAACCTAACGTAATTTGTGAGTGACTTGAAATTTCTCATTGCATTTATGGCGGTGCAACTGGATAAACTGGAAACGGGCACATTATTGTCTCAAAAAGCATTATTTTTCTAGTGACCTACTACAACAAATAAATACCCGTACTATTCCATCATCGTCTCATCTTGTCAGGAAATTTGTAACTTTTCATTTATTCAAACATGCAGTTAACCAAGACAAAAATTCTGAACGAATTGAATGAAAAAAAATTGAAATGATCTTCCTGCTCCCCCATTTCAGCAAAAGTCGAGCTCCAAAGCGGCGGGCGCGCCCGGCTGTCCGAACAAATGCTCGGCCTTCCACACTTGCACATCCTACTGCTGGTCGCACTGGGGCGACGGCATTCCTGAATCGCGCGTTGATTCCACCTACCTGAGACGCAAGAAACGTATGCTCAAGAAATACCCACTGCCCGTCGGCTGGAAAGAGGTTGATGGATAATTATTTTTGTTTTTTTAGGTTAAGTTAAGCAGTCGTGATCAGACTTTGTTCAAGGAGGATGTAGAATTCAAGTATTTGATTTATAGTTTCCTTCATTAGTTATTCTGAAGTAGTAGATGATGAACATTAACGATGGTTAAATTAAACTACGTGTCCATCTGATATCACCTTTCATCTAGATCTATTGATATCACTGAATTCATAGATTCGTAAGCCTATATACCTACTTACAATTAAATTATTAATTAATAATTGTTATTCTTTTTTCAGGTTTACGAGCCAGGCGTGGGTCGTTATTACTACTGGAATGTGGAATCGGACGAAGTGTGCTGGCTGTCACCCACTCATCGACGGGCTGTTATTGGTGATGCGGCACCTCGACTGGCTAAAGGTTGTTGTGGTGGTTGATGATGTTGTTATTCATGTTTTTTGTTGTTGATAATGATGATAAAGTAGTGGTTTTTGTTTCGGTCGTTGTTGTTGTACGTGTATTCAAAAATGTTTGTCTACTGAGATTTGTTCTTTCCGACAACTTTTTTGCATTTACATGTATGTACTAGATTTTTTGCCATTCGCATTCACATCATGTAAAATACTATAATGACAAAAAAACAATAATGAGTTCAATTTTAAATCCTCAGTTGCAGCCGTATTCGAAAAAATCAACAAGTCGATTTATTGAGTTCGATAGAAAATCCCGATTTGCAGCTTTTTTCGACAAAATCAACAAGTCGAAAATCGATGCGCTTGCCCGCGCCACCGGCGTTGTGACGAAGAAGAGGAAGCCACCACCTCGACGTTCACCATCGCCCTCATCACCGACCAGATCCGATGACGAGGTTTATTATCATCTGTTTATAGTCGGTTATAATATAAAAAACCTTTCCAAAAAGGTGTACATGATTTTTTGTCCAGACATATAGGGAAATAGTACTTCAGCTCTGTTTTGTCGTATTTGTAAATTTTCCGAGACTCGGTTTACATTTTTGTCTTTTCCCTCCTAGATTTCTCTCGTAAACCTTTAGGCCGCAAAAATTAAACACGACGAAAATCTGTTTTTCATGTTTTTTGGGTGGTTGTAGATTATTTTATGACAATTTCGGGAAGATTTATCATAAGCGACGTCGTTTATGATCAACCTTTTCAAATTTGTCATGGAATGATCTACCACATCCGGACAAACAAAAAATGTCCTCATATTTGATTATTGAATAACAATAAATCTGGTTGACTTGACTGGCTCCGCCAGTAAGCTTGTTTGTGTGCCATGTTTGACGTGATTATTACAGATTTTAGATAAAGTTGTCCCAGTTTTATATTATTTAGAACCTGGAACTGGAAGAAATATACTAAATAGTATATACGTTGGAGTTCGGTTGGAGTTTTTACAGAATTAATCGGATGTTTCTTATTTGCAGGACGTGCCCCGATTCAAGAAGCCTCGGTCTGGTGGCTTCAGCAGTGGTGGTGGTGGCGGGCATCATGAACGCAAACAACGGCATAAACCCTCGGATAAAGGTGAAATTGATCCCATGGATCCGGCCGCGTATGGCGAGTGCGAACGGTCGGTGGATTTTCTCTGCGTTATAGTTTTATTATTTCTTTCTTGACTCATTTTGTGCATGAACACAACATAACATCCATAACAATTTTTCACCAAACCAAGCAATATTTATCAATATTGTTAGCCAAGCTTAGCTTTATTATTCGTTGGCAATTTAATGTTTTTTCTAGGATTTTTTTTTGCGAAAATTACCAATATCACTCTGATACTGTTCACAGTGAAAAGTACTTCGACCCTATATTCAAATGTCATTCACATAGTTTTCATGTTGCACCGTAATTCTGTACCATTTTACTGTAAATTTATGGTCCGTTCTTTCAGATTTTCGTTGTTTATTACACTTTACATCACATAGCTTTCATCATAATTGTCAAAAAAAATCGATTATTTTCAGTGGCAACTGGTCAAGTGGTCTAGAAAGGGGTGACGAAGCCAAAACCGGCGTGGATTCGACGGCCTCGGGTCCGTTGTTCCAGATGCGACCGTATCCCTCACCGGGTGCCATTCTGAAGAAACAGGGCAAAAAGCCCCCCGTTGAGGATGATTGATGATGTTTTTTTATTTTAAATTCGAATTTATCTAAATCTAAATTTGATTCAAAATTCATTTTATCCAGTTGTTATGCCACATTCTCAGAGTTGAACACCAAATCGTTTTCCACACTTGATGATCAGTGATTGTCATTGTAAATCGGACGACCGTTATTTCACTATTGTGACTTGCTGTCCTGCTTTGCTATTATGGCATAACAACTGAATAAATTTGTATTTGTATTTGAAAATCACAGATTTAGTAAAATAACGGTCACCCTATTTACACATCAGAATAATCACTGATCGCAAACATAAACTTTGATTTTGTGTATAAGATAACCACTAGCGGATGAAAAGGGGAGGAAAAGTGGCTTTCCACCTCTTTGGCAGTTTATTCCCTAAGGTGTAGGTAAAACAGCCTTAAAACTGGCAATTATCCCCCTATTTGACAAAATTTCCCTGCCTTTTGGCTCGGAAAGTTCGTCTCGTCCGCCAGTGTATATAACTGCAGAAATCTGCGTTTGGCACGGCTACTGAATCAGTAAATAGCAGATTCATGTGAACGAATAACCAGTTATGCGATTCTTCGTAGTCGCAATAAAATCGTACGTATTATCGCCGGTTATAACGATAATTCACTTAACGTAACTTTTCATGTATCGTATCGTATGTACATGCGTCTACAGAAGTTGTTCATAGTTTGATCGGTATTTTACTTGGCCTGTTCATTTGTGGATTTTTCATGTGTTGTGTTATTGGTGTTTTTGTTTTCCGCCTCTTCTGAAGTTGTTTATTATCTGTACTGTATTATAGATTTACAAACGTTATTTATGTTTCTCCTGTTATTACCATTTGCTTATGGTCAATGTATGATGATGAGATGTATACTATGAAAAGAATAAAAAAAAATTGAACATGTTGTTACCGAAGAATGTGGTATAAATCGTTCATGGGTGTCTTGCCCTGCTAACTTGCTTACTGTCGTTGTGCTGTGCTACTAATCTTTATTTTAATTTTTTTAGTTTTCTCTAATAATAACTTTCAAACTGACATTGTTTTTTACTAGGATAGATAACTTCTTTTGTCTTTTATTTTGTTTATTTTTTATTTATTTTCAGAGGGCGTTCCGCAAAATGGGCGTTCTCAGCAAGATGATCGGTCAGAATACGGACTGGATTATGGCGTCTTTTAGCTGTTATGAGGTTAATCAATAGCGGATGAGAAGAGGTCGGAAAAGTGGAATTCCCCCTCTTTGAACTTTTCAAAAAAGTAGAATTTGTTCCCCAATGTGTAGGTAAAATGACCGGAAAACTCTTGAATCCCCTCTTTGACGGAATTCCCCTCTCTTTGGTGAATAGCTCGTCCGCCAGTGAGGTGAATTATATATCTTAGGAATATATATTAAGAAACTGAATTTCAACGTAAATTTTTATGTTTCCCATGTTCATGTTAATCAGATCCAGATGACAAAGCTATGTTATAAGGTTGGTAGTTATCTTACTAAGAAATTTTAAAATTTTTTGTTTTTCATGTTCATCTTAAGCAAATCAAAATGCTAATATAGTTGTAGTTTGTGTATGTCCCGTTTCGGTTGTTAATATATCTGATTAGAAAGGAAATTGTAATTTAGGAATGACCGTTATTTCACTTTGTGACTCGGGTGTTCCTCGTTGCCATTATGGTGCGAAAGCTGAATAAAACTAAATTCGATTATAGCGTGCTATTTTTCAATGAAAGGTGGTTCATGGAATAATACGAGAGTAATGAGCTAAAAAATTCATCTCAAAGTTCGATGATGTTCATGTTCAATATAAACCCTAATTTTTGTGTTCAGGTGGCCCATACCTGGACGCCGTCGTGTCATCAGGCTGTTCTCGATTTGATGAAATCAGGGCTACTTTTCGGTTTAAAGACGTACGCTCCACTGTATCTGGTTGGGTTTCTTTCATTTTAAGAATTTCTGATAGTACATGTATGAAAATGCCTCGAGATTCAAGAAGTTTCGTCAATGTCTTTCATCATTAGCACACACTAGCGGACAAGAAGTGGAGGGAAAACTGCAATTCCCCCCTTTTTGAAAATTCCCCTCCCATAATTCTAATGCTCAAATCAAATGTCTAATTTCTTTTTCGGTGAAATCACTTCATTCATTATCAGTAACAGTGGCCAGTTTTAGGCAAATAAAATAATGTAATAGAAAAAAAAAGATATTTCTGAGTAAATGATCACTAATATTTCATTCGATTCAGTTCACCACATTCATGCACCAGCCGAATCCGTTAAAGATCAACTGGTTGCGACTGAGCGCTGATATCAGTCGTTCATCAGTGTTTCTGGCCACGAATGCCTACATGTTCATATTCTTCATTTGTCGGGTCAGGTTGGCAAATTACCATTTTATTCGACTAATTTAACCCAAAATATTTTACTTATCTTGCATATCACTTTCTTCCACATGCGGACGAACCAGATCTCCAAAGGGAGGGGAAATCCTTTGAAGAGAGGGGAATCGTCGGTTTTTATGCCGTTTATTTACACTTTAGGAAAGAAATTCTACTTCCCGAAATCGACGGAGGGGGGAGTTTCACTTTTCCCACCCCTTCTCGTCCGCTAGTGCTTTTTTCTATACGCTTGGTAGAATAGATGGGTTCACGCAGCTCCAGTTCTGTAGAATATAGCTAAATCAAGGCAGTGTTGTGTTTCTGAGTGTTTTTTATTGGAAAAAAACGAGAATTATATTATTAAATGTCAGAATTTCCTGCGATATTAATTTATTAATAAATTATTAATCCGACATTAATTATACCTTTTCTCAGGCATCTACTCGGCTTCTGGGTGCTACCGACGGTCGGTCTAATCAACGGCATCATGGCTTCGTTCGTGGCCATTCTTATTGAAAGGAAGAAACGTCGACCGATGTTGGCGCTCTATCTCACCAATATGGTTGGGTTATTGTGGTTGTTGTTGGTTGGTTGGTGTTGCGGTGGTGTTGTTTTTTTGTTGTTGTTAGTGTTGTTGTTGTTGTTGTTATTGATGGTTTTGTTGTTGTTAGTGTTGTTGTTGGTGGTTGTTGTTATTGTTGTTGTTGTTGGGTTGATCAGGTGTTCTTGTTGATAGTGTTGTTGTTGTTGTGTTGTTATTGTTGTTGTTGTGTTGTTGTTGGTGGTTGTTGTTATTGTTGTTGTGTTGTTGTTGTTGCTGGGTTAATCCTGGTGTTCTTGTTGTTAGTGTTGTTGTTGTTGTTTGTTGTTGTTGTATCTGCTGTTTGTGGTGGTTCCGTTGTTGTCGCCGCTGTTGTTGTTTTTTGTGACTGTGTTGTTGTTGTTGGTGTTGTTTTGAGTGCATATCAATGTTGCAGGCATCCGAGGTTATATTCAACCTGATGGTTGATCGCGGGTACATTCGTGCGATCCCGCGTGGCCAGGTGCTCATATTCGCTTTTGCGATGGCCGGCTACTTTCATATGCTCATGTTGGTTGTTTGTGGTCATTTTTCAATGGTCAATTGGTCGATGTATCTTTCCAACAAGGGTTACTGAAACTTGTTTTCACAGTCCCGTTACCTGGATCCGGAGCATTTATTGGCTACTTATATATATATGTTGTTAGAATACGCGCCTCTGATTTTTCTCGTGTTAATTTTTAAGTTATTTGTTAAGTTTATTGTAGCATCTAGAAATGGCCCGTACATAATACATGTAAATGTAGAATATATCAAAGAATACTGAGTGTAGGTGACGTAATGTAACACATAGCTACATAGCTATATCATGGTATTTTGTTGTTCAAATTAATTTTACATTAGTTTTCATTAATGTTTCAAACACTTTGCTTCAGGCACGATGAACTGGACGACAGTATCGCCAAGACATTCAGGTAAGCGAATTTTACCGGAAGTAAGAACTGTTGACTGACTATAACTGTAAGACAGTTGGAGTTCCTGAGTGAATGAATTGCTTATTAACTAAAATGGCTGACTGACTGACTGATTTCATGACAGGTTCATCTACCACATTCCTAAGACGACAGACGAAAACCCTGTACCCGACCCGCCCTTGCCACTAACTCATGTGCCTGACACACTTCGGAATCTGTTGCTCGAGCTGCGTGCTCAGTCTAAACCACATAAACTATGCGAACATCCCCATTCATGTTTGTCGCATGTTGTTGAGGTTGGTGTTCTTTTTATAAATGAAATATTGTTTTATAGCATGTTTTGTTTTCAACACTCTTCTTAATTGAGTTTACCTACCTACTTTATTCTACCCAATTTCACTGTCATACATGCTCTTGGTGGTTTGCTTTTTCACTGATGAAAATCAAGGCTTTGATCCTAAAGTCAAGTTCAGCATACATATTTATATTAACATGATGTTTCTAATGGCAATTCGTGTAACATGGTGATTGGTTAACATTTATAATAGTCATATTATCATTGGATGTGACTTGTAAGATGGTGATTGGTTGAGTGGATTCTATATAAGGAGTTTGCATTGTGATATTTGTTCATTCGTATGAGACGTGGATTGGAGATGAAAGTTTGACACTGACTGACACGTGGATGTTATGATATACCGGCAAGCTTAGGCAATCCAGAAGTATCCGTAAAAGCTGACTCTAATAAATAAAAATAGTTGAGAAATTAATGTAGGCGGTAATAAGTTGATATCAATCTTACCCTAACCCATTTTAAGGTATATTTACCTGTGTTGACCAACTAGTCATCAAAGGGAAACAGTTAAATCCAGATGTCATTTTTGTATGTATTACAGTCGGGACTTCGATCCTTCGGTATGGGTTTGGCGGCGAGTTCCCTGATGACTTTGCTGGGTTCACTGGGCAAAATCGGCAAACAACCACTCGCAGTGCTCAAGTCATTATTCGCGTATAAAAACTTCAAGATTCCGCTGTTTTTGGCAGGCATGCCGACTATTTATAAGGTTGGGTTGAAATTATGTAATGATCAATATTCAGCAACTAATTTGAATCGTAGTTCGGGATCGTGATTTTGATTTATGTATGCGCGACTGTGTATTCTCCGTCACTCACTAAATTACTTACTCACTCACTCACTAATTTAGTCAGTCACTTACCCACTCCCTCATTGACTTCTGTCGATCGGCCAATAATTCATCAATTCCCTCTCACTTACTCATTCTCACTCACTCACTCACTAACTCATTCACTCACTAACTCAATCACTCACTCACTCACTCACTCGCTCACTCGTTCACTCAATGTTCCAGTCAATCGTGTGTGCCGTCCACCATCAATACAACGTGGACACGAAACGACTCCACACAGCCGCTGCCGGTCTCTCTGGTCTTTCGATGATCTTCTTGCCAAATATCAGCATCGCTATGTATGCGCTGTGGAAATTCATTGAGGTGAGTGAGTGATCAAGTGGGTGACTGAGTGAATGAGTGAGTGACTGACTGACTGACTGACTGACTGACTGACTGACTGACTGACTGACTGAGTGAGTGAGTGAGTGAGTGACTGAGTGAATGAGTGAGTGAGTGAGTGAGTGAGTGAGTGAGTGAGTGAGTGAGTGAGTGAGTGAGTTTAGTGAGTGAGTGAGTGACTGAGTGAGTGAGTGAGACAGAGAGATTTCAGCTTCAATACCAACGTGCCGTTGAGCGTGGTTGGATACCGCAAGTACCCCATGGTGACATCATGCTCTACTCACTGTCAACCGGATTCTGTCTGTTTGCGGTTGGTTCTGTTGTTTTTGTTGTGGTTGTTGTTGTTGTTGTTGATGATGAGGTTGTTGTTTGTTGTTGTTGAGGTTGATGATGTCGCCTATTGTGATGTTGTTGTTGCTGATGTTTTAGTTGTTTTTTTCGAGGTTTTGTGGTTGTTGTGGTTCATGTTATGATGACGTTGTTGTAATGATTTTCAACTAATCCTCCTCCGCATTACAGGGCTGCTGCTTTCCGCACACCATGCGCCCCGGCTATTGGAACTTCCTGATGGGACTCACTGGTGGAAGGTTGTTGCTGTTATTTGTTGTTGTTGCTGTTTTTGTTGTTGTTGTTGAAGCTGTTGTTTTTGTTTCTGCTGTTGTTGTTGTTGTTGGTGCCGTTGATGTTGTTATTGATTTTGTTGTTTTTGTTGCTGTTGTTGTTGAACCAACTTGTTTCAGATTCGCTGAAGTCTACCGTCATGTGGTCGATGTCTACGGTACGCATGCCTCCAAGGCCTTCCCGGGTTTCGTGCCAAATCTGGACCCAAAATACTGTAACTCGAATCCCGCTTTCATGACTCAATATTATCGGTAGTGACTAGTGGATTATCAACGTTTGTGTTTGCGTTTGGGAATACAATATATTTATTTATTAAGTTAACATGAACGCTAAGGCATTCATTAGTGCATTCATAGTTGGATGGAGTTGTAACTTTTTCGGGGCCTTTTTGTAAATTTTTTTCCACGTCGCAATGGATTCCGAAATGATTTCGAAATCGAAATAGGAGGACAACGAAGAAAGATGTTGAAACGAAATAGGAAAAGGTTCAAAGAAATGTACTGAAAAGTTGCGATTCCGACTATGAAAGCACCCTAAAGTATGCTTGGCAACGGCAAGCATTTTCTTAGTACCATATCAAGATAATTTGACCAAGCTATACTCGTATATATTTTACTTGCGTTCGAACCGGAACTTTTTCTGATATTAACTTTGTTTCATCATCTTTCACGATTCTACTTATTGTGACACAAGTGCCTGACGTTTTATTGTTAAAGTTGTTGAAATGTCATGGTAAATGTTAGAATTTTAAGAAGACTCTGTTGGCTGAATATGTTTTTCTCTATCTTCTGTAGCTGTAAATTGCGTAGTCTATTGTGTTCTGTAAATATCGGGAATAAATTGCTTAGTTCCACACTTACTCTGGGTTTTGATTTCCCCTCCCTTGTTCTGTACTTCCAACCAATTTCCATGACTCTGTGATTTATATACTTTCATTCGATTCTACTAATCATATGTGATCGTTTCATTAGCGCTTCCATATGTAGTTGAATTATTATGCACTTAGGCTCTCTATTGCTTATCATATAATATGCTATTCTGAACCAAAATTAATATTATGGTGCTAGGTTGTTTTGTTATAATATGTATATCAAGAACAACCATTGAATTTGTGTCAATAAAACTCGGGAATTAACACCGCGAACTGCTTGGAAGTTGAGTTTTTTAAGAGTTGTTTATCGATTTTTATCGACCCACGAACTGTGAGGTTATATTTTCTGCTATACCTGAAACATGGTTTCATGTTACTCGTTAATTTTCGTGAAAATATGTTTTTTACTTAACAGTTAGACAACATACGAAGTTGATAGTAACACATGGACAACAGGACGCATTAGTCTACACAATTTTTTTCTATAATAAGGAACCTTGACCAATCTATAAAAAATTGAGAATGCTAATTCAATTAATCTATTATTTCTCCAGATGGTCAATAATATTGACTGGACTGCATATAATCAAATCTGGCAGCAATACCATTGGCTGGCCGATCAACCCAACACTGAATATTTCAGTCGTCGGCTTTGGAGTCGCATTCCAGAAGAAGTCAGTGCAGTTCATTGATCATGATCAATATAGCTAAGCAGGTGGTCACCGCTTTCAGTAAAGAGGATGAAATAACTGTTCTTGCGGCACTTTAATTGAAACGATTATGGTGTCGTGGTGGCTGTTATGCAATGCTTATGTAGAACAAACCATTACCATAGACTCTCTTGTTTGATAATATCGCATCGTAGTGGTCATGAACAGGTTGCCTGCAAATAAAACTTATCACCACAAAAACCTGTAACTCATCCACTGTTCTATAGGTTTTAGTGGTAGCCATAAGTTTATTTTTCAGTGGCGACCGTTTCTTCGCGATGCCAGTGTTGATCAACTACATAAGATCGCGGCCGGCCAGTCTACGGTTAGCCATAGTCTAATGGCTAAGGCACCAGCCTCGTGAGCTGTTGGTATTGAGTTCGAAAGCTGAAAGTTTTCCTGTATCGTAATCGTATCGTCTGATTATCTCAATAATTAAGTGGACACTAGAAAGACTAAATTTCACAGAAGTAACTGTTTAACAAGAATGATTTAATTTCACAAAAATTATTATACATTCCACTAAAAAAATATTACATTTCACAAATAAAAATGTTTGTTCAGTCAGAAATGCCGTCCGGCCTGCAAGATTTTCTTCGTGAATGTCGACGTCTGACGTTGGATCGAACTCAGACGAGTCTTCCACTTACAGTACCGTCTACATTGTCGCACGTCCATCAGAAAAATTCCAGAATCAAGGCAAAGAAACGTCATGAAATCGACGCTCTGCTTAGGTTCAGACTATTCCAAGCACTAGCGGACGAGGCAGGGGAGGGCAAATTAAAATTCCTCCCTCTTCGAGGGTTTCAAAAAGTAAAGTTTGTTTCTCAAGGTGTAGGTAAAATGGCCCGATTTCCAAAAAAAATTCCTCCTTTTGGAAAGATTCCTCTCCCTTTGGAGGTTTGGCTCGTCGCCAGTGATTCCAAGGTTATAAAGGTGGAGTTGTCATAGACTGCTGTCTAGTCTAGTGCGTAGTTCACCTACCTCGAAAACTGGTAGTCCTGGTTCGAAACCTGACTTGAGACTCTACCCTGCCGCGTTGCTCTGCTCTGGGATTTCTGCTATTGCCTGTCAGTTTAATTAACTTCTCTTGCTACTACTATACTATAGTTATAGTGTACGTGTACCCTATTGACTTCAGCAGATGAAGTCTCAAAAAGGTGATAAAATACAGTTTGGTAAATTGATAAATGGAAATGGAACCAAAAAAGTGTATCATGATTTGATTATATATTTCTGCCAGGTTACTGCCTGCTCTGTGCACTGACCATCAAATCACGCGCATCGTGGATGTCGGTTGTGGATTGGTTGGTTGTCGTTAAATTATCATATTCATACGTATGGCATTCTCAATTGTGTGTTCATTTTAGTGTGCGCCACTGAGTAAACGGTCTAACAAATTAGAAAAACGACAGGTGTCAAATGTATTCAGTCTCGTTATCAGTTATTTGTAAACCCTGTATTTACAGGGTCACCTGGCCATGGACCTGCAGCGTGTTCTCGATGTGCCTGTATTGGGTATTGAGAGCGATTTGCAATTATGCGTGAAGGCTTCTACCAGTACCTACGCGGTCGATAACAAAATTGATATCGTCAACCTACGACTCAGTTGGGAAACCGCCGATGAGTTTATGAAATTAGTAAATTCGGATCAGGTTCGGTTTCGTTGTTGTGTTGCAGTTGTTGTTGTTGTTGTTATTGATGTTGTTGTTGTTGTTGCTGTTGTTGTTGTTATTGTTTTTGTGTTATTGTCGTTGTTGTTGTTGTTGTTGCTGCTGAGTGCTGTTGTTGTTGTTGTTGTTGTTGTTGCTGCTGAGTGATGTTGTTGTTGTTGTTGTTTTTATTAATGTTGTTGCAGGAGCACCGTACCGCCGTTATATCGTTGCACGGCTGCGCTGATCTACAGCCAATGCTGTTGCGGTTGTTTAAGGAACGGGGCAACGACAACCAATGGTCGCTTTTAGTCAGCATCGGGTGCTGCTATCACAAAATGACTCATCATGGAGGTTGGCTATTTTATGGAAGTTGTTACTGAATCGAATTTTTGGTTCCCAGAAACTGAGCTTGTAGATCAGTCAGTAAAGTTATCCAGTCAGTCAGTTATTCAGTCAGTGGGTCGGTCGGTCAGTCATTAAATCAAGTTTAAAATGAGTTAATTAGCAAGTAGTCGGTCAGTCAATCAGTAGGTCAGTCAGTTTCTCAGTCTGTCAATCTCCAGGCCTTCCCCTTCCCGACGCACATTTATCTAGTTTTCTCATGTCATCCAACGTACACGTGCCAGTGCCAACATCAGTTAGTCAGTCAATATGTGATAGGTCAGTAAGTCAATTGATAAATCAATCAACTTCCAGCCCACTCCCACGCACATCCATCCAGCTTTCCGATGTCCTCCCAGATACCAGTGCCACCACTCAATATCTGTGCACTGCGACTGGCGTGCGAGCAAACGGCCGTTTCGTGGGTGGTACAATCGCCCGATAAACATCAACGACATTCCAGACAATTCGCCGCCAGAGCGTTGTACGCGATCGTGAGACCAGGTAACGGGTGTTCTCACTAGTGAGAAGGGGAGGGAAAAGTGGAATTCCCCTTCTTTGGGGTTTTAAAAAAGTTGAATTTGTTCCCTAAGGTGCAGGTAAAATGGCCTTTTACCTGCACCTTAGGGAAAATTTACCATTTACCTCTTTTAAGAAACTCCTTTCTCTTTGGAGGATTATCTCGTCCGCCAGTGGGTCGAATTAGGTTTTTTTTCTAATAAAAAAAAATTCAAGTCGAAGTTTAATCAAGAAAGTTGTTGATTGGTTCAGTCTGGGGCCTAGGGCACCAGCCCTGAAAACTGGTGGTTCTGGTTTGAGACCTGACTGAAGGCTGGCACAGGCTGAATGACTCGTTGCTCTGTTTTTTTTTGTCATTGGCTTAACCGTCAGTTTATTTATTCAACCTATCTGGTCACTAAGAAAAGAACATTCTGATATGGTATTAGTGTGCCTTGATTGATGTCTTCGGTAAGAAAGAAGTCCCAGTAGAAAATGTCTTGAATTTTTTTAACTCTCTCAGTCAGGCAGAATTACAAAAGCTACCCCTTTTCTCTTTTGTATATTTTCTCCTCTCTAAGTCAATTCAGACTTAGGCATTGGCTTTTTTACATGCCTATGTATCAGGCTTAGGCTTAGAAATAAGTTTCTGCTATGTATTTGTTTTTAGCCAAAAAGATGGATCGAAATACTTTTAAATCTAGATGAAAAAAGGGTAGGGTTGGGAAATTACCTAGCAGAATTTCCGTACCCTACCCTTTTTCTTATTTTGCTGTTCAACTTCAATCCATTTGATTAAGGCTCCGGCTTAGGCTTAGTTCCGAGCTTGGAACTTAGGCTTAGGCTTAGGAACGAACTTTGGCTCAGTATTAGGCTTAGGCTTAGGCATATGGCCAATTTGAAAAACTTGAAGATGAAAAAAGGGTAGCTTATGGAAAACTGCCTCAGTCAGTCATTCAGCCAGTTAGTCATCCAGTCAGTCAAGTCAGTCAGCCAGTCATTTGGTCAGTCAGTCAGTCATTTAGTCAGTCCTGGCTAATCAGTCAGTCAGTCATTCAGTCAGTTAGCCAGTCAGTCAGCCCGTCATTCGGTTTCGGTCAGTCTGTCTGTCTTCTTCAGATGCTTCACTACGATCGGATGGTGTTCGATCATCACTGAACACCGATTATATGATGGCGATGTTGGCGAACCTTGATTTATCGGCTGATGAACTGAGAGTCGTTAAAACGGAGCTTATAAACTCTTCTGAGGGTCGGGAACTGATTGAAGCATTCAAGGTTTGTGATCACGGTCAGGTTAGTCAGTCAGTCAGTCAGGCAATCAGTCAATTGGTCAGTCAGACAATCAGTCAATTGGTCAGTCAGTCAGTCAGGCAATCATCAATTGGTCAGTCAGTCAGTCAGGCAATCAGTCAATCGGTCAGTCAGTCAGAAAATTGATCAGTAAGTTAGTCAGTTCATTAGTCATTCAGTCTCAGTCAGGCAATCAATCAAACAGTTAATCAGTCAGTTGGTCAGTCAATCAGTTAGTCAGTCTGTCACACAATCAGTTGGTAGGTCAGTCCGTCGATCCGTTAGTTAGTCAAGTCAACGCAGTGAAGCAATCCATCTTTCAGTTAGTCGCTCAGTTGATTCGGTCCATCAGTTTATTTAGCCAATCAACCGGTCAGTCAGTTATTGAGTCAATCAGTCAATGAGTTATTCAACCTATCAATCGGTTCAGTTTGTTCCAGGCCCTTCAAATGCTGTTCCAAGGCGTTCTCGAAAGCATTCTACTACTGGATCGGCGTGAATATCTTCTCAACAACAACAACAACAAAACCAACAACAACATTAACAACAACAACAACAACAACAACAACAACAACAACATACACGTGAAACTTATCAACGTATTTGATGTAGCAATATCGCCGAGAAACGTAGCCATAGTTGCCAGCAGAAAGCTATAATAAAGATCCAAAAGACCAAAGATGATTCGGATTTGATATTCAGACCGGAATAGTAAATAAATGTTACAAAGACAACTCAATTGGTTGGTTATATTATATACAAATAATTTTATTCATTTATTTTTTATAGTAAAGAAAAAAACACGACTCGTTCAACCCAATCCAGGTTGTGGACGTGTATTTTCGAGTAATACGTGAAAATGATTGTTCCAACGTCAAGTGAACATACAAATCCAATTTTGTATCCACAACCACTAGCGGACGAGCTGAACCTCATAAGGTGAGGGAATGTTTCAAAAGAGGGGGAATTTGCGGTAATTTTACCTGTACCTGAAAGAATATATCCTACTTTTTGAAACCGCCAAAGAGGGGGAATTCTACTTTTCCCACCCCATCTCGTCCGCTAGTGTCCACAACACAGTTCGTTCCTTGCTTCGCACAACCGACTTTTCCAACAAATATAATACTCTACTTTCGACCGTGTGGTAAACCGTTACTTTCACATAGTGCTTTTCATGAAACATTAGTCGAAACGTGACGATTTCCGCGTCGATTCTGTGTCTCGTGCGCGAACGTTTTTTATACGTGCGTACTATGGAGCCTGGGTAGAGTATAGTATAGAGCTGCTATGTGATGCGTTGTTGCTAGATATTTTATGTATGGGTGGGGTAGAATAGGAAGTTGCCAAGTAGATTACTTTAATGAATGGAATTTGTTTGTTAATTGTTGATAGGTTTTTTTCAGTCTATGTTCTTTGTTGAATTCAAATAAGTTTTTCTTATCTTTTGGGTATAGTATAAAGCTGCTTGCTATGTGATGCGTTGTTGTTTTATATTTCATGTTGAATGGGTGGGGGTAGAATATGAAGCTGCCAAATGGATTACTTTAATGAATCGAGTTTGTTTGTTACTTGTTGATAGGTTTGTTTCAGTCCATGTTCTTTGTTGAATTGAATTCAAATACATCTTTTGGGTATAGTGTAGAGCTGCTATGTGATGCGTTGTTGCTAGATATTTTGGGTGTGTGTAGAATAGAAGTTGCCAATTGGATTACTTTATTGAATTTGTTTGTTAATGGATTATTTTATGTTAATGCTGTTGTTAATGAATTCTACTATGTCTGATATCTTTTCGGATTCTGGGTTTAGTATTAGCTGTGATGCGTTGCTCTATATTGTATGTGTGTGGAATAGAAGTTGCCAAAAGTGGATTACTTTATTAATTAACCTTCTTCGTTATAGGTTGTTTCATGATCATGTTATTTATTGAATTCAAGATAATCTGATATCTTCTGGTATATAGAGCAGGGCTGCTATGTGAGGCGTTGCTATATATTGCGTTGCCATATATGTATTGTGGGTAGGTGTAGAAGCTGTGAACCATTTGGATTAATTCATTTTATTGAATTTCTTTGTTAATAGGTTGTTTCAGGCTGTGTTATATATTGAATTCATATTCAACATTATCTGAAAAATAACTCAACAAACTACGGTTCATTTTTCCTTTCATGTAATGTACGGTTCATTTCATTTAGGAGTCCCGAACCTGTCGGAAGTGGATTATTGCGTGTCCATAGTTTTTATATTAATTTTGGGCTTTGTTATCAGTATGTTCCCTTGTTTGTAGGCTTTATAATTCATTGAATTCAGATTTCAGGTATATCTGACTGAATCTGATTTTTCTCATTATCGACCAAAACAAGATTCAAACACTGGATGTATTTTGTTTCGTATAGTGTCGTGTAGGAACCGCAGAACTTCTGAATTTGACGTAGAATTTTTTATTAATTTAATTCAGTTATACCATTGGATAGGATACAAATACAATTGAAATGAGATGCAATGATTGGATCATTCATAATGAGGCTTTCTGCGCTGTTGCTAAGTGTAGGTGTTATTATGTTTTTACAGGTGTTCAGTCTACATAATTAGATTAATTTTCTTGTATTCACACTTTGTATAGTCATAATTTTTTAAACAAAGTTGAACGTTATACAGTTGGGCTTGTACTCGACTCTCAATCGAGAAAATGAATACATGACTGTTCTGTTTTGCTCAAATAAATCGTAAAAAAGGGATGTTTCAGCGTGGGTGCGTGGCGTTTCATCTGGGATTTAATTAGAGCCGGATTGGATTGCTATGTGCCTTTTTCGATATCTCTGATCGTATAAAGTAATAAAGGTTATCATTGTTGAATCAGTTTTTGCCATAAATAACAAGTGTCGTCGCATTATAAAATTCTGTCATATGGTATTAGTGTACTGTAAGTCAAGGTGTAAGTTATCGCTCGTTGTTTACAGCAGTTCGGTTGTTTTCAGTTTCAGTTTTCATTCTAAATCGGTGAAATTGTGTTAGTCATGAAACCAGACCACTAGCGGACGAGAAGGGGTGGGAAAAGTGGAATTCCCCCTCTCTGGTGTATTGAATAAGTAGAATTTATTTATTAAGGTGTAGGTAAAATGGCCCCAAAACTGCTAATTCCTCATCTTTGAAGAAATTTCCCTCCCTTTGGAGGATTAGCTCGTCCGCCAGTCACTAGCGGACGAGAAGGGGTGGGAAAAGTGGAATTCTCACCTCTTTGGCAAGTTCATGGAGTAGAATTTGTTCATTAAGGTGTAGGTAATTGCTAATTCCCCCTCTTTGGAGAAATTCTCCTCCCTTTGGGGATTTAGCTCGTCCGCCAGTGAACCAGATATTTTTTAATCGTCGACTCCTGAATCGTCGTTTTTTGATATTTCTAAGCTGATTTAACATACAACTTGGAAATCAGAAAATATATCTGAATTGTTATAACGAATAAAAAGAAGGATACTTTCCTACTTTGTCCGTTTCTTCTATAACGTAACTTTTTGAAGATTGCGCCCCAACTTATTTATCACGATTTTTATGACTGTTTTGAACAGCACTATATCTGACAAACATTGTTAATAATTAGTGTTTATAGTGTTGTTTTCGACTGTAAAACGTAATTAATGCTCTTGAGATTGCCATAATATGTTATTTTTTTATATTGTTCTACGTTGTTTTACAGCAACAACTCAACAGTAGACTATTATCGTATGAAAATAGGTACTAGCGGACGAGAAGAAGAGGGAAAAGTAGAATTCCCCCTCTTCCAAAAAGTAGACTTGTTCCTTAAAGTGTACAGAATTGATCTATTTAAGCCATTTCCCCCCTCATTGGAAAGAGTTCCTTCCCTTTGGAGGTTTGGCTCAACTACCTGTTCTTCATATTTGTTTGCATCTACGCTGCAAGTTTTTCTGTATTTTTGCTGCGTTTCCCCTACATTTCAACTGTATCTTCTCTGCATTTGCTAAATTTTGTGCTTCATCTTGTTGCATTTGCAGACGAGAAGTTGAGGGCAAGTTGGAATTCCCCTCTTTGGCTGCTTCACAAAGTAGAGTTTGTTCCTTAAGGTGTACATGAAATAGTCTATTTTCTGCCAATTTCCCCCTCTTTGAGTATATTCCCCTCTTTTTGGAGGATTAGCTCGTCTCGTCCGCCAGCGTCTTGTTGACAACAACAAGTTGTTGTTTACTTTTTCATGTCAAAATTGTTGCTTATGTGAGGAGAAAAGTTGGTTTGTGACGACACGGAAAGTTGCTCACCTGACCACTAGCGGACGAGAAGGGGAGGGAAAAGTGGAATTCCCCCCTCTTTGGCTATTTCTAAAAGTAGAATTTGTTCCCTAAGGTGTAGGTATAATGACCTGAAAACTGCCGATTCTCCCTTCTTTGAAGAAATTCCCCTCCCTTTGGGAATTTAGCTCGTCCGCCTGTGCACCTGACATTTGGACGACATATGAACATTGCACCTGCACTAGCGGACGAGAAGGGGAATTCCCTCTCTTTGGCTTTTCTAAAAAGTAGAATTAGTTCCCTAAGGTGTAGGTGCAATGTGCTGAAAAATGCCAATTCCCCCCTCATTGGTGAAACTCCCCTCCCTTTGAAAGATTGGCTCGTCCGCCAGTGCCTACACTAGCGGATGAGACGGGGAATTCCCCCTCTTTGGTGGCTCCAAACAGTAGACTATGTTCTCTAAGGTGTTGGGAAATAGCATAATTCTCTCCTCTTTGGAATGATACCCATATTTTTTGGAGGTTTGGCTCGTCCGCCAAAGTGCACCTAAATCTAATGTATGTCGTGCAGCCAAATGCAATCTTGACGAAAATGCAACAATTGTTTCATCCACTAGCGGACGAGAGGGGGTGGGAAAAGTGGAATTCCCCCTCTTTGGCATTTTCAAAACGTAGAATTTGTTCTCTAAGGTGTAGGTAAAATGGTCTGAAAACTGCCGATTCCCCTCTCTTTGATAAAATTCCCCTCCCTTCGGATGATTAGCTCGTCCGCCAGTGGTTTTATCGTCATGACATGTGCGTAACGGGTTCATAGAATTTTTATATCATTTTTATTATCAAGATACTTTGACCAAGCTATAACATGGGTTTAACGAAGCAGAATATGATAGCGTTTATAAATGTCATCATATTTCACTGCCCAGAATACTCCTGTCCACGTTACTGTAACAATGAAAACGTGGTCGATTTTTCTCGAACCTGTTTCTCATCTGTTTGTTGCTCTTATTCAAGAATAGTTCACCGATTCAACTGAGATACCTATATATGTGAGTTTTTTTCTTCACCTCACTGAGCATGCATGCGTAAATTTTTGTAAAAGTCTAAACAGTTCTAGTTCTTGATCATGTTTGAAATACATGATTTTTTTTGTTTTGAGAGTCATTTATCTTACATGTAATCATAGTCATTTAGATAAATGTGAATGGTTAGTTACTCCGGAGTCGGGCGATTATATTATCTGAAATAAATTATCTGAAAAAAAATATTAAATAATTTACATTCAAACAACTTTTTCCGTCAGTATAGTTTTCAATAGTTTTTAATTCCAGTATTCTCACCCTAAAACGTCATTTAAACTTCAGATTTTTTTAATATCAGTATTTTCCCACTACTCATTGATCCAAAATAAAAAGAAACACGTCGGTACGTCACGTTCACAATGACGTCATTATTCACGTCACATTCACAAAAAACGTAATTTAATCTTCAGATTTTTTTTTATTTCAGTATTCACCCACTGCTCATTTACCCAAAATTAAAAGAATCACGTCGGTACGTCACGTTCACAATGACGTCAATATTCAGCGGTGGCACGTCATTGACGCCACCCCATCCGGCCGTCAAACGGCTACTGGCCATGACCAAAAAGCCAAAGGACAAGGACAATGCCGATAAGACTAATGAATCCGTCAGAACTGATGTTGGTTTGGGAGATTGTACTTTGTTAAGCCAAGTATACTGTAATGTAGTACATATGTAGACCATTCAACGGTGGTGGACCGAGTTTCATTAGGTGCTCTCAGAGTCGAAATGATAAACAAAAAATTAAAATCAGTAAATTATTTTGCCGAAAAGTTTTCTCGGAGCCCTGAGGAACCAATTACAGTTTACAAGCCGAAAATCAGTTTTCCTTCCATTTTTAGTTTTCTTTGGACTCTGAAAGCACCATTTACTCGCGGGAAAACTTAGTTTGATGGCGCGCCATTTTTTCATGCAAATGATTACATATGCTCCGCTAATCAGTAACTTGAAGAAGATACAAAATACACTTGGTGAATTGTGATGTGACAATGTGAAAAGTTTGCAATGGAGCAGCACTCATTAAATGGCACGCCTCAAATTTAAAAAAATATATTATAAATTGATAATAGACGAAATCTTACCATGCTATGTTACGGACTCAGTTGCTTACACAATAGTTGCTTCTGTTGCTTATTTTATCATAATGCGGTATATGCACTGGCGGACGGAGCCAATCCTCCAAAGTGAGGGGATTCTTCCCAAAGAGGGGGAAATTAGCAGAAATTAGGTCTTTTAAGGAACAAAGTCTACTTTTGAAACCGCCAAAGATTGGGGAAATTCCACTTTTCCCTCCCCATTTCGTCCGCTGGTGGGTATACAGGGAGGCCCAAAAGTCTCTACCCGCTGTTTGACGTCGAATTTCTCGTAAAATATTTATTGGAAGATTGGTGTTCAAATATGCAGTTATAGGTAAAAACACCTGAAAAATTGAATTACGTTGTCAGATTTGACCTATTTCTCACCATATTATGGCTTTTTGTAAAAAAATCGGCAAAAATCAGGTTATTCCTGTATTTTTATGATCTTCAGTCGAATTTTTTTAATGTAAACGTGTTATAAGACCTAAGAATTGCATAATTCTGCTTTATGATGATGTTTGAGCTGAAATTGTCACAAAATAAAAAAAATATTGGCTTCGACCGGCGAAATATAAGCCAATTTGCGTATGTAATTTTTCGGACCAAAATCTTCAGTTTGGCAGTTTTCAGCATTTATCTTGTTTTTATAGCCCTAATTGGGGTCTTATGACGTTACATTCGCACATTGGGAGTTGTTGAAGCATTATTATCTCGACTAAAAGTTATTTTACCGATTTTCAAATTTTTAGATTTTTCTCAAAAACTACGATTTTTCTTTGGTTACCCTGACTTTTTTGTAGTAAATCACTATAATATCAACCTGTCTTCTTATACAGATATCATAAAAACCAAGTTATCACTTGTTTTCAGCATCATAAAACTTTTTTACAATTATTTGAACATTTTATCGTATCATTTTGTCCAGTTTCCATAGTATTTTGGTCAGAATTGCCGAAAATACACAAAAAATCCATCAATTTCGCACAGAAGTAAAATTTTAGCAATCCTATAAAAAAATAAACCCTATAATATGAAATTTCAGGTGTTATTACATATATTTAGGTTGTAAAAGGGAATCATGCAATTCAATAAATTTGAGAAATTCATGGTCAAAGAGCGGGTAGAGACTTTTGGGCCACCCTGTATGTAAAACTAATTCAACCTTTACTACGTAGGGTATGAGCGTAACTAAATATTTCAATAATTAATTATTTAAAATCAAAAACATGTATTTTTTTTGACTCATTCATGTTTTGTCCATTTCTTCAACAGACGATCTCGCCGTCGCCCACATCCATCGTACCCGCATCCGATCCCAAGGTTGTTGTTGTTGCTGTTGTTGTTGTTGTTGTTGTTATTTAATGTTTTGTTGTTGTTTTTGTGGCTGTTGTTGTTATTGTTGTTGTTCACCAATCCAATGGAAACGTTATCAATGAACCGTAACATTACCGACAACCTTTTTACACTGAAACACTTTGTTACTTCAAGTTCGTTATTTTCTATACCGCGTCAGTGTCCGTCCACGAAAAAAAACTTTATTTCCAGTTACTTCTTCAGTGCGTGTATAAAAGGTCCTGTGTTTTGTTTTTGTGTTTCATCGAACTCTTACTGAGTCCAGTCAGGAAATGAATGTTCATCGAAAACTAATTGTGCTGCTCTAAGTCCCCTGGCATGTAACTATTCCGTGTTAATCTTCTTCAACATGAAGCACTCGCGGACAAATTTTTTCACCTAAGCAGGAGAATTCTGTATTAATTAAAATGTAAAATTCAGTATTTGCTGTTATTTTCAGGAGGACAAATGGTGCGAAAAGGCGATCAGAAGTCTGGTGAAGAAGCTGAAGAAATCGGGGCTGCTCGATCAGCTGGAGAAGGCCATTCAGAATCAAGACGCCCAAAGTCCCTGTATCATGATTGCCAGGTTGGGAAATGTTTTTTTTGTGCCATGAATTTTATTCAGTGAGTGAGTGAGTAACTGAATCAGAATCAGCAGTGAATCACTGTGACAGGTACAGATAGACATTGAGTACATCAGTCAGTCAACCAGTAAGTTTGTCAATTATTAAGTCTACCTGTAAGTTAGTCAATCATTCAGTCAACTAGTACCCTAGTCAATCAGTCAGTCAACCAGTAAGTTAGTCAATTATTGAGTCAACCTGTAAGTTAGTCAATCATTCAGTCAACTAGTACCCTAGTCAATCAGTCAGTCAACCAGTAAGTTAGTCAATCATTCAGTCAACTAGTACCGTAGTCAATCAGTCAGTGAACCAGTACGTTAGTCGATCATTTAGTCAGCCAGTAAGTTTGTCGATTAGTCAGTGAACAGTGAACCAGTAAGTTATCAATCATTCAGTCAGTCAGTTAGTTAGTCAGTCAGTCAACTAGTACCCTAGTCAATCAGTCAGTCAACCGGTAAGATAATTAAGCAGTTGGTCAGTAAATTAGTCAAACAGTCAGTCAACCCGTAACTTTCTCAGTTCTTTTGCCCGAAACGAGTGTTTTACAAAACGAATACAATCACACAGTGATACCGTAGAATACAAACAGACATAATGTATCATTGAAATGTAACATAAATCACTTCATTATGCCACACTGCATGCAAGTTTATTATGAAGCAGGAAGCTATAATTTATCAAACAGTCAGTCGACAAGTAACTTATCAATTATTCAGTTAACCAGGACTTTATTCAGTCTTTCATTTGATTCGGGCAATCAGTTTATATAACCAATCAATCAGTTATAAATTGCTTAATCAATCAATCGGTCAACAATCCTTATACGTTATTGTTTCCGTCAGTTTACCTTTATTTGCAGATCGCTGGATGGTCGTCTGCAAGTCTCGCAACGCAAGGGTCTGCCGCACGTCATCTACAGTCGAATGTTCCGATGGCCCGATCTGCCGTCACATCACAATCTGAAATCCGTCCCTCATTGCCAGTACCCGTTCAGTCGGAAGCTCGAACAAGTCTGCGTCAATCCGTACCATTATGAACGCATCGAATCGCCGAGTTGGTTTGAGATTTTTGTTAGATCGCATTAAGATCTGCATTCTTTTTTTCATTGAAGACTTGATTTAGAGACAGGAGTATTCTGGAGGAAATTTTCCAGCTGTGGGAAGGTTTGAGAACCAAACAGTTAGACAACACCAGTTTGTGAAACAGTGAGATGGACTAGATTGACTATGGATTGTTTGTTTGGTAATCGTAAACGTCTAAGTTCTGATCAAGCCAATTACGTATTCATGTAGTCTGCCTTCATGTAGTACGATACTACACGAAGCACCAATGAATACTGAAAACTAACGATATTGAATGATTTCTTTTTAACTTTTGTAAGACGCATAATAATCACTTAAAAATCGGTTAACAGTTACGGTAGCAAGTTAACGATCAATAGTTACAACATACAAAAATACGGTTTGAACATATGCGGATTGTATTTGTTTGAACTATGGTGTTTGATTCATTCTTTATTCGTTTTATGAGTTGAATTAAGAGTTGTGTATTTTTATATACCTAATTAATAGTTTATTTTTATTTTTATGCTATATTATTCTTATTCCTAATTTTATTCATGTTTCAGTGCTGCCACCGGTCATGATACCGAAGTCGATGATCGTCAGCAGTGAAACACAGAAGGCGGCGGCGGCACGGCAACGCGAAACATTGAGTCAGATGGGAATCGCCGATAACAAGTACGTGAGAAATTATATTATTTATTTTATTTATCTTTTTAATTAATTATTATTTATAATTTATTAAATAAATAACATTTTTATTAATAACTATGACATTCAGCATATTAAACCTATATTAAAATATGAAAAAATTCACTTCATTGTGAAGTTTTACTTCTAGTTTAAATGACATAGTCTGTAATGATTGATTGGCTTTATGATAAAGAAATTTTGGTTATAATTGAAAACCAAGTTTTCCTTGGTTTGTAGGTAAAGTCGAAAGGTCGGAGTTTGATAACGTTGTAATTGGAGTTATTACGAGTTATTGGTTCTGTTGCATTATTTCCGTATTATTATTATTACATGAATGACCAAATGAACCCAAGGTTTATATCACTTGGTCATAAGGTTTATTCATAGTCGCAATGCATAATGTTGTAGTAGAGTGTCGAGTTCAGATAGAATGAAATGGAAGTGAGACAGCGTCTCTATATATAGTGTCAAAACGTGTATAGATAAGCCGATAAAAGTGCTAATCAGTGTAAGCGGATTAAAGCGGGAGAGAAACCGAGCAATTTGAATGAAATTAGAGTAATAATTAGGTTTGAATAATGATTACTCGACTGTAAAGTTGGGATTTTTGTCTGTATGATTGAATAGTAAAATCTGATTGACTACCAAGTATTTAGGTTAGTTATGATTAACTTTCTGTTATGATTGGTGTATTCCTTTTGATTATGATCGGTTATTCTTCACGTTTCACTGAGAATTCATATAATTCTTTTTGCAATTTGCAGACTGAACGATCGCCTGGCCAAAGTGGAGATCAGCGAGCTGAAACCGGATGCGGGATCGACGGCGGCATCGGCCAACTCACCGACCGGACTCGTGCCCAATACGACCATGACCGGCAACGACGACTCGCCCATGTTCCCCGGTAATGTAGGTTGGTATAAATATGAGTAATTAATATAACTTAAGTTGTCCAAATAAAATAGAGAAAAATGTTTATATTAGTTAGTGATCACGTGTCTTTGGCATCACGATCAAGTTCAATTCATGTATGATAAAATCATTCTATGGAAGATCAAATTATACCCAAGTGAGTTCAAATGACCCACATTTTCAATTGATTGATGAAACTAAATTTGAATCCGCGCGTAAAATTTTCTAAAATGGAAGCCGGGTTCGAAGGTCACAGGCAGAGGCGGACCGCTGGGGGGGAGGGGGGGGGGCAGGGGGTTACCCCCCCAACTTTTCAGGGTCGGCGGGTAGCCTACCCCTCCCCCTAGACAAAAATTTAGGTCGCCTACCCCCTCCCCCCTACTCAATTCTTGAGAAAATCGGCTTCAAAACCTCGATTTTGAGGCTCATTTTTCAAAAAATTTGGCTGTAAGAATTTTTTCGAACAAACACGTTTTCTGGGTCAATTTTCTTGGTTAAACCGGTATATGTGATGTTTATACCTTATAATAGAAGATTTTTTGCAAAAACAAGGCTTTGTTGTGATTTTTTTTTCTACCCCCCCCCCTTACCCGGCCTCCCCCCCTTACCCGGCCTCCCCCCCCACTTTTCGGGGTGAGGGGGGTAATCTGAGATTCCAAAATTCTACCCCCCACCCCCTGTAAAACGCCAAAAAACCCGGCCCACCCCTGGTCACAGGTTCTAGAACTCGTCTCCGATTTCAGCGTATACATCTGACTGACAGACTTTTATTAGAAAATCTGATCTGTAAAACTATCGGCACACAAGATTCAGATTTTTTCCGAATTGTGGATTTTGATGAAAGTCTTGTGTGCCGATAGTTTTACAATCCAGAATTCTAATGAAAGTCTGTCTGACGTAGTGATCACTAACGAACGAAACGAAACGAAACGAAATTTTTGAGTTTCGTTTCGATTGATTCGAAACGAAAATTCCGTGTTTCGTTTCGTTAGCTACCGAAACGAAGAAAGTTTCGTTAAGGGTTTCGATAAGGTTTAATAAACTATTTTATTCTAACAACCGAATTTCCATAGACACATGAGACGTATAGCTCACGTTTCATAGACACTTCCATTATATAAAACATTAGTCGGTGAGTCAGCGAGTGAGTGAGTGAGTGTGAGTGAGTGAGTGAGTGAGTGAGTGAGTGAGTGAGTGAGTGAGTGAGTGAGTGAGTGAGTGAGTGAGTAAGTGAGTAAGTGAGTAAGTGAGTAAGTAAGTGAGTAAGTAAGTGAGTAAGTGAGTAAGTGAGTAAGTAAGTGAGTAAGTGAGTGAGTAAGTGAGTAAGTGAGTAAGTGAGTGAGTGAGTGAGTAAGTGAGTAAGTGAGTGAGTAAGTGAATGGTCAGATAGGTTGTTCACAGTTACTGAAAACCCACAAATCGAATCGAAACTCTATCGAAATTTTTCGTTTCGGTAGCAATCGAAACGAAACTTACAGATTTTCGTTTCGAGAATATCGAAACGAAGTAACATATTTCCGGAGGAAGGTTCGTTTCGGAAGTTTCGATAAGGTTCGTTTCGTTAGTGATCACTAGTCTGACGTATAACAACGGTAAGAAAACACTTTTTGATTCTTTCATTACAGAATCACCGACTGCCGGCTACCTGAGCGAGGACATCGACATGGATCAGAACTCACCGGATGGTGACGATGGCAGTATCAGTTCACCGCGAAGTCTGCAGCCGCTTTCACCACTGGGTTAGTTATTGTTTTATATATCATGTAAATTTCTATTTGAAAAGGTATCGTTTTATATAATGGCCACTTTATATTTTCTGCCGAATTCTACCAGAAAGCAGTGATTTTCACTTCACCAAACTCTTAAACTATGAACTTATCAGGTAAGTCTTTGTGTACTGGAGTCATAGTCGTATTGGTTAATACATTTCCCACGATTTTTTTATGAAAAAAACTTTCAAAACACAAAAATTTAAGGTGATAATATAATAATGTAAAGTATAAACATAATATAAACTTTATGTTTATAAAATAATCTGCAGACTCCGTGGCCGTCGACTACTGCGAGCCGCCGTTTTGGTGTTCGATCACGTACTACGAAATGAACCAGCGGGTGGGCGAACCCTACCATGCCAGTCAACCGTCTATTGTCGTTGACGGTTGACCATTTTTTGAGATTGACTGATTGATCAGTCACTCATTCAGTCACTCATTTACTCATTCATTAACACTCTCAGTTCTCACTTATTCACTCTCTCACTCACTCACTCACTCATTCATTCACACACTCACTCACCTCTCACTCATTCAATCACATACTCACTCACTCATTCATTCACACACTCACTTCTCACTCACTCACTCAATCACTCACTCACTGACTCGCTCATTCGCTAGTAATGACCAAATTGCTGATTGACATAAAAACGTCGTCATTTTTTTCAATGTAATTCTTTTTTTCAGGTTTCTGCGCACCATCAGACGCTGAACGCTTCTGTCTCGGCGCGTTGCCGAACGTGAACCGCAGTCTATCCGTGGTCGATACCAGGAAGCATATTGGTGGGTAGAGGTTTAGAATTTGTAATAAACATGAAATACATAATGATAATACTTAAAATACAAAATCAAATCATTAATACTAACTAGCTAACCTAAGTAAAAAAAACTATTTTTCAAAGTTAAATTTCATAATCAAAAATAAAGGTGAATTTTTTTAATTCATATTAGATTAGGAGACTGGATCAGAGTTTATAGTATTTTCGGGAGAATTAACTTTTATAAATGTAGGCCGCGGTGCTCGTTTCTACTACATCGGCGGCGAGGTTTTCGCCGAATGCCTGTCCGAATCTGCCATCTTTGTCCAAAGTCCCAACTGCAATCAACGACACGGATGGCATCCGGCCACCGTCTGCAAGATACCGCCAAGTTCGTACCGTTGTTGTTGTTGTTGTTGTGGTTGTTGTTGTTTCTATTGTTGTTGCGGTTGTTTTTGTTGTTGTTGTTGGTTCAGTGTTTCTGATGGTGTTGGTGTAGTATTGGTGTTGTTGCTGCTATTGTTGTTGCAGTTGTTGTTGTTCCTTTAAAAAAAATCCTTTTTTCAGATTGCAACCTGAAGATTTTCAACAACCAGGAGTTTGCCCAGCTGCTTAACGCCAGCGTGTCGCAGGGCTTCGAGGCCGTTTATG
This sequence comes from Daptonema setosum, assembly GCA_964036265.1. NCBI lineage: Eukaryota > Metazoa > Nematoda > Chromadorea > Monhysterida > Xyalidae > Daptonema > Daptonema setosum. The sequence goes on from OZ038446.1 coordinate 7,914,085, forward strand.
CTCTTACTAGAATGTGCACCATCAGAGTCAGCTTCGTCAAGGTTGGAACTCACTCGCTCACTTATTCAACTCACTCACTCACTCACTCACTCTTTCGCTCATTCACTAAGTCACTCTCTCACTCACTCACTTAATCGCTCACTCACTCACTCACTCATTCATTCACTCATTCACTCACTCACAGGGTTGGGGAGCGGATTATCGCCGTCAGACAATCACGGCCACCCCGTGCTGGGTGGAGTTGCATCTGAACGGCGCTCTCCAATGGCTCGACCGTGTCCTCCAATCGATGGGCAATCCGCAGAACCCCGTCACCAGTTTCACATAAATTTTTTATTGAAAAATTGTGTATTTCTAATTAAAATTATATTTCGTGGTTCGGTTGCTGGAGAGTAACTGTTCTAGTGGCCAGAGACCAGGAAATGAAATCGGGTTTTTTCTTTGAAAGAATGAAACTGGTAATCATATGATTTAAATTTTAAAGAATTGTGATTTTCTTAATTTGCCCGGTCTGTGTCGTTTCAGCAGAGCATAATTATCAGAATTTTCAAGTTGAATGGCCGATGCTCACTTGTTGTTCTTATGATCATATTTTGGAAGCCGAAAATCGGAATTTTTTCTTAAATGAATATAAAAAATATGATCAATAATGATAAACCACATTGGTATAAGAACAATCAAATCAAATATATAATGTTTCTTTCATCTTTATAATTGACTTGCTATATTTTATATACTCGCATCCTCCATTGCATTGCATCACAAGTTTGTAGTCAGTTTGTCGATTTGTGACAAAGTGAGTTTTCGTGGTCGGAAAGGTTTTACAGAAATGTGACAACAGTTTCGACCCAAACTTTCTATGAAAAATACATGTACTGAGTCCACGATGGTACGGTTATTCACTATTGTTCACCGGTGTAGAATTAATGATTACACATTTTATTAGTACGATTTTTCGTGAAAATTATGCACGGAAAAGTTTTGCGGAAAAACCGCCGAAAAATGGCGCGAATTCAAATTCAGTTACGTTACCTAATCAGTTATTTTCTGTATTGTCACCCGATTAAGTTCAAATTTTTTTTGCAGGTTTCATTCAGTAGAAGGGATTTTATTCCAGTCGAAAATGTCTCATTACAATCTTTACCTTAGAGTTTTTCCATAACCGTTTCTTTATGTAATCTTATCGATCATTACAATCTCTACCTTATAGTTTTTTTTCATATCCATTTCTTTATGTAAACGACATTTTCTACTTCATTCTTGTCTTCTATTAGTTTCTTAAAAATAAATTGTTTTTTTTGGTTTAATTGAAGATTTTTTCAACGTTTTGACTGGAGAGTGTTCATCTAGATTTTTTTATTTGATTTGTACATTGTGTCTGTACATAGGCTTTTATTTTAACTAAGCTGTGTTCCAATTAACTTCGTCATTTATCCAGATGTGCAGAGCGTTTTTTTTGCTTTTCGCTGAAAGATAATTTTCTCAAATTTTTATTAATTCTACGCTAATAATCATTGATTTATGATTATCGTTCACAACTCCGGTATTTCGAACTTTAAAAAGGCTAAGATTGGTTTATGTAAAAAGATTTTCACGCTGATCAGTTGATTTAAATTGTGTTGTCATAGAATACAATATGATGGTTTAGCTCAAGCAAATGTTTCATAGTTCAGAGTTGAACTGAAATCGTAATTTTAAGCTAAGAAGACCGGATTTGTCTCAGTTTCGTTTATTATTATAATGTTAGTTTATTGCATTGCATCGAATGTTTTTCAATCCTGTGAATGTTCAACTGGTGAACGATGATTGTTTTTTTTTCATCTTTTTTTGCGAATACGTCACATGTGATATACATTATGTATGAAACTGTATGTCTGATATATAATTTTTTGTGTTTTACAATTTATTTTATCAAAATATTTGCTACTGATTGTCAGAGGAGTAATCTTTTTTTACATAGTTGTATTGATTAAACGATTTTTGTATTGACAACCAATCATGGATGTTTATTAAGCTTTTCCAATTTCTACTTCAGATTTTTTTGGTGTATTTTACGTAATATTCACTACTTTATTAGAATGTTGATTTAGATTGCATAAATCGTAAATTTCCTCTTTGCACAATTTCTGTCGCCTCGCGTCGGATTGTTCTTTTGATCTATCATTTTATTATTGCGGAAATTTTTTATGAAAATTATTACCCTTTTTGTTGACTCATTTCTACTTCTTCATGTTCAACGTCTATCATCATTATCTCTACTGTGTCATACCAGATAACCTAGAATGATAATATATTTCCAGATTTCCCATTCATATAGAATTTATAATCTTGCATTGTGTTGTTTCCTTTTCCAATTTAATGGCTTTTCAGCTTGAATCGTTAAAACTTGTTTTCTCTTCCTGGTTATTGTATAGTGTAGAATTTTCCGGCTGTTAATTTTTTTAAGTATTTTTTTTTGAACTAATAACTTTAGTTATTACTTTTAGCTTCTAAATAATAACAAAACCTATTTTCAATCTACAGAGTACGATAAACCAGTAGTTTCCTCTACTTCTCTATCTTCTGTTCGCTGTTGCTTTCACACGGCGAGTTTTTCTTATTATATGTTTTGTATCTTATTATTATTATTATTATTATTGTTATTTCTACATTTATAGCTTTTAAATATATTATATTAAAAAGTTTGTTCACACTCAGACAAATGTAATAATGAATTGTGGCGTGTTCGATCTGTTGTTGGTTTGCGCTTTTGTATAACACTAGCGGACGAGATGGGGTGGGTAAAGTGGGATTCCCCCCTCTTTGGAGTTTTCGAAAATTAGAATTTGTTATCTAATGTATAGGTTAAATGACCTGAAAATTGCCCATTCCCCCCTCTTAGACGAAATTTCCCTCCCTTTGGAGGATTAGGTCGTCCGCCAGTTGTATATGGTTTGTGGGTTTGTATAGGGAACGGCGGAAAATCGTTAACTTTGAGTGAATGGTGGGAAAATGTTATGTATTCTATCGAAACTGCTACAATCAGAAAGATAATAAATCAAATAACTATAATAGTTATAAATTACAAGAAACGAAAGTGATATCAATTTTTTATCCATGTCCACTTAATTATGCAGAAAATTGAAAAAATTTGTCAGAATATTTTCGCCATGTTTCTTGCGTGTCATGATGACGCCGAAAATTCAACAATTTACCGCCGAAGTTTTTATGAAATAAAATCCAGGGTTCATAATAATGTTAATACCCTGATTTGAAAACTTCGACTGTACCGCCAGCTGTGCGTTTCAAGCCATTCATACATGAATGCAGGTCAGCTACTAACGCAGACTACACAATATTAATTGCTCCTTGAATTGAAATAACGAAAAATAAAGCAAATTATTATCCTTGTTGTTTAAATAAACATAGATCTTCGATTATATTAATCTCAGAGTAATCTCCAAATCCCCTAAAATCAATAATACTTGACATCTCAATTATAAAAGACCGCAAGGATGGGAATCTTGACTTGTGACGAGGGGCGCGAGTTTATAGCCGTGCATAAATACAGGTCTGTCTTTGTAGGTAGGGAGGGACTAGCGGACGATAAGGCGTGGGAAAAGTGGAATTCCCCCTCTTTGGCGATTTCAAATAGTAAAATTTGTTCCCTAAGGTGTAGGTAAAATGTCATAAAAAATGTTGATTCCCCTCCTTTTGGAGGGTTGTCTCGTCCGCCAGTGCTTTGTAGGACATGCATTATAAATATATACTATTGTACATATTTATTACACGGGATTGTACGCGTTTCTGGAACACTGACAGGATAATTACAGGGTGGGATAAATTACTAATCTTAGATGACGGCGGTAACTTATGAAGAAGATATAGGATAACTGTCATGCAGGTTCAACAGCAACAACGAAGATAACGCAAGCAAAAAGTGAAACTCGGATGACAATCAATAAAAACAGAGAAATAAACACAGAAATATTTTTGATATAAGTATAAATACCTATATAATTTAGGTTATGATAATGAAAATGAGTGTATTGCAAATGTGGGGAATGTTCTGGCTAAAATTCAAGACTTCCGGTAATCATGGCCAGTATTATCATAAGAATCGAACGACGAATTAATTCAAAATCGATGAAAATAAAGTAAAATTAACATAACTGACTCACTTTCGACGTAATCAGGGTGAGCGCCGTGGCCTGCACATTGAGTGAGTAGGTGAGTGAGTGAGTGAGTCAGTGAGTGAGTGAGTGAGGGAATGAGTGAGTAAGTGAGTGGGAGAGCGAGTGAGTGAGTGAGTGGGCGAGTGCGTGAGTGAGCGATAGAGTAAGCGATAGAGTAAGTGAAGGAGTGAGTGAGTGAGTCAATGAGTGAGTGAAGTGAGTGAGTGAGTGAGTGAGTGAAGTGAGTGAGTGAGTGAGTGAGTGAGTGAGTGAGCGCGTTATAACCTTGTAACGCTCACGCATAGATCAATCGGTCAGCGCACCCGTTCCCTGCAACATCCCCCTCCCCCGCAACATACAGGAGGTCGCGTGTAACGTTGATTGGATTGTTGTGTTTGACTGATTGTATTGACTTAAATATGTATTATGGAATTTTCAAATCTAGAGGAGTTTAGAAGTAAAATTTGTCGACCTGAACGAAAATTTTTTGTCTACTGGAATTTTAATTTGGTTTGTGACGGTGGCTGTAAGTTAACAAAAACCATTTTCTCATGTGTTCTTACATTTATCTTGCATTTGATCCATAGAACATAAATATTCACAATAAATTGACAATGGACTAGATGTTTTACACTGTATTTCACGTTAGCGGAAGTGTATGTAAAACCGGAAATGAGGTGTCGGTAGAATAATAATCCATTCATCCTGTTGTTCATTTTTGTGGTAAATAAAACAGATAAAAAAGCATGCATTTGAACATTATTTTTTCATATTTCCATATGTTACCATAAAAGTTTCAATGAATTTTCATTAATATTATTAAAATGTTTCGTTAATATAGTATTTTATACAAAAAGGTTCAGTGACCAATGTCGGCTATTTTGTCACAATTTTCCTCATCGTTGAACTCGTAAATGTAGAATGTGAAGTGTAAAACATGATGACACGAAAATGTGACATTTCGACACGATTACATGGTATTACTATAATAAAGTTGACATCAAATTTGTATATTACTTTTTATAGTTCAACTTCACATTTCCTTCCACTTTATTTAACATTGTCAACACAACAAAAAAACGTCTAAACAGTAAAAATGTCGGCTTGTATATCCGGATATAGATGATTGTGGTTTTAGGTACCTTGCTGGCAGCTAATATTAATTTCATCTTGTGCTACATACATACAGTCGGAGCAGCGGGTTATGTCTTGTAAAACTGTTGCCATTCACATCCTAAAATTGCGTTTTTCTCCGATTATAACGGGAATATGATCATGAAAATTGGTGGGGATATGGAATAGGATCTGGTGCACCTTTTCAGTTCGACATAGAGTTTAAAAAACTATTTCAAAGGCAGAAAAATTGACGAGAATGTACACGGACCATAAACTTGTAGTAAAGGTGATGTTTCATGAGCATGAACGTTTTTTTATATTCTTGCTGACTGAAATTGTGCGCCAGACCCCTATTACATAGCCCCCACCAAATTTTATCATCATATTCCCGTTATAATCGGAGAAAAACGCAATTTTAGGATGTGAATGGCAACAGTTTTACAAGACATAACCCGCTGCACCGACTGCACATACAACTGTACTATAAAATACCTGATTCTCTTACAAATGTGATATTATATAAAGGCCGAAGTATGTAAATCAGAAAATATCAAGTATGGTTCTGTATCTACTCCACTTATAGCTTGGTCAGGGTTTCTTATTATCAAACGTTTATTTTGCGGGTCGGTTACACACGTATGCAGCGAATTGATCCCAATTTATGTACATATGTTGTTCAAATGCTATGAGAAAATAATTTCATTTCTCGAATTTTTTAAAACCGCGCCAAAACAGATTCGAATTTAAAAAAACTGCGCGCCAAAAAGTTTTTGACTAACAAGAAACCCTGGATAGGTTATACAATCGAATTGTTCCAAGTACGTTTATTAACAACACGCTATTACTCTGCTCGTAAACCTTTTTGCGGGCCGTGTTGATTGTTGATTGTTATATTCCAATCGTACATATACACGAAACACGCTCATTAACGGTGTTTCCAGTGTATGGCACTCATAATGAATTAGGAGACTAAATTTGAATTCGCGCCCTTTTTTACTTTCTTTCTAAAGCCCGTATGTTGTTTCTGCAAGCAAAATCATTGATCAAGAACTTCTGATAATGAAACCTCAGACAATCAGTGTTAACACGCACGTCAATCACCCCATGCTACACTGTGTTAAACTATGTATGGTGTCAACCAATTTGAGTTGAGGCTAGTGATGTTTCATTATCAGATGTTTTGGGCATTAAATTTGCTTGCAGAAACAACATGAGGGGCTTTAGTTTGTATATTCTTGTTATTCAAAAAGATTTAATCATTACCACATGATGTAATAAACTGTGTGCG
>OZ038446.1:7920842-7959695 GCA_964036265.1 Daptonema setosum
TACATTTATCTATCATTTACATAAACATCTTTGTGTTCGTCAAATAGTCGCTGTGTCCTCACTCGTGTGTTTGTTAAATATTTGCCAAAGCGCCCCGAGTTTGATTAGAGAATGAATGAAGGTGAGCAAATAGGTGAAATGGATCCACTGACGGACAAGAAGGAGTGGGAATTCCCACCTCTTTGGTGTTTTCAAAACGTCAGATTTGTTCTCTTAGATGTAGGTAACATGATTTGAAAACTGCTAATGCCCCCTCTTTGAGGAATTTCACTCCCTTTGGAGGATTAGTTCGTCGGCCAGTGAATCAACGGGTTGAAGGAAGGATCACAGTTCAGATGAATTATTCGGCTCAGTAGGTCTTTATACATAAATGGTTTCGAATGTTGAAAAAGCTCAACTTTAATTTGAGAGACATCGACTTTACTGCAACTTCAATCACCGAAACTACTCAATGTGTAAAATAACAACATGTGAACATCCTAAGATTTGCTCTGTTTTCTCCCTTAAGTGGTGGGTGGGGAGGGGATGGTCAATAGATGGAAGTATTTGCTCAGATTTCTCGGCTGAAAAGATGGTGTGGATCGATCAAAATACATACATACATCTAATACTATAAAGAAACAGTGTGCGTCCGTCTGTCTGTCTGTCTGTCTGTAACGCCAGCCCGGTTTACCACAGTTAACGCCAGCCCGGTTAACCACAGTTGCTACGGGCAACCACAGCCAATCAGCGACGAGCACATACTATTAAAGAGAGCAGAATCCCCGGGCCTAATACCCGGCTGCAGAGCTAATGTTTCAGTCCGATAGTGGGTTGATGTTTCACGAGCTAATGTTTCAGTAGAAAACAGCTGTCCCCATTTTAAGAAATGGGGACAAAATGCAGTTTGTTATATTAACGTCAAAACGAACTAATGTTTCATACATTAAAGTTATATGAGTTAATGTTTCATGAGCCTAAACGAGCTAATGTTTCAGTAGCGACCAGTGGCCTGTTTTCACAACTGTCCCCATTTAAATAAATGGGGACAAAAGCCTGTTTTCACGTATGTCCCCATTTTATGAAATGGGACTAAAGCCTGTTTTAACATCTGTCCCCATTTTAATAAATGGGGACAAAAACCTGTTCAGTTCGGTAATAGATTACTTTCCACGGGAAGCTTCAAAATGGCACAATAGATTATTTCCACAGGATATTCATTGCAACGGCAATAGATTACTTTCCACGGAAGGTTCCTAATGGCTACATATATTATTTCCACGGGATATTCATTGCAACGGCAATCGATTACTTTCCACGGGAAGTTCCTAATGGCTGAATATATTATTCATATGCTAAATTAATCTGATTTTAGTGTCCACGGGATATATCCAATACTGAAAGTAATACTTTTTTTAAATAATATTTTTACATGCAATGATCAACGCAACGGTAATAGATTACTTTCCACGGGAAGCTTCAAAATGGCTCAATAGATTATTTCCACGGGATATTCATTGCAACGGCAATCGATTACTCTCCACGGGAAGTTCCTAATGGCTCAATAGATTATTCATATGCTAAATTAATCTGATTTTAGTGTCCACGGCATATATCAAATACTGAAAGTAATATTTTTTTAAATAAATTTTTACATGCAATGATCAACGCAACGGTAATAGATTACGTTCCACGGGAAGCTTCAAAATGGCTCAATAGATTATTTCCACGGATATTCATTGCAACGGCAATAGATTACTTTCCACGGAAGGTTCTTAATGGCTCAATATATTATTTCCACGGGATATTCATTGCAACGGCAATCGATTACTTTCCACGGGAAGTTCCTAATGGCTGAATAGATTATTCATATGCTAAATTAATCTGAGTGGAAGTTCCTAATGGCTGAATAGATTATTCATATGCTAAATTAATCTGATTTTAGTGTCCACGGGATATATCCAATACTGAAAGTAATACTTTTTTTAAATAATATTTTTACATGCAATGATCAACGCAACGGTAATAGATTACTTTCCACGGGAAGCTTCAAAATGGCTCAATAGATTATTTCCACGGGATATTCATTGCAACGGCAATCGATTACTTTCCACGGGAAGTTCCTAATGGCTCAATAGATTATTCATATGCTAAATTAATCTGATTTTAGTGTCCACGGGATATATCCAATACTGAAAGTAATATTTTTTTTAATAATATTTTTACATGCAATGATCAACGCAACGGTAATAGATTACTTTCCATGGGAAGCTTCAAAATGGCTCAATAGATTATTTCCACGGGATATTCATTGCAACGGCAATCGATTACTTTCCACGGGAAGTTCCTAATGGCTCAATAGATTATTCATATGCTAAATTAATCTGATTTTAGTGTCCACGGGATATATCAAATACTGAAAGTAATATTTTTTTAAATAAATTTTTACATGCAATGATCAACGCAACGGTAATAGATTACTTTCCACGGGAAGCTTCAAAATGGCTCAATAGATTATTTCCACGGGATATTCATTGCAACGGCAATAGATTACTTTCCACGGAAGGTTCTTAATGGCTCAATATATTATTTCCACGGGATATTCATTGCAACGGCAATCGATTACTTTCCACGGGAAGTTCCTAATGGCTGAATAGATTATTCATATGCTAAATTAATCTGAGTGGAAGTTCCTAATGGCTGAATAGATTATTCATATGCTAAATTAATCTGATTTTAGTGTCCACGGGATATATCCAATACTGAAAGTAATACTTTTTTTAAATAATATTTTTACATGCAATGATCAACGCAACGGTAATAGATTACTTTCCACGGGAAGCTTCAAAATGGCTCAATAGATTATTTCCACGGGATATTCATTGCAACGGCAATCGATTACTTTCCACGGGAAGTTCCTAATGGCTCAATAGATTATTCATATGCTAAATTATTCTGATTTTAGTGTCCACGGGATATATCCAATACTGAAAGTAATATTTTTTTAAATAATATTTTTACATGCAATGTTCAACGCAACGGTAATAGATTACTTTCCACGGGAAGCTTCAAAATGGCTCAATAGATTATTTCCACGGGATATTCATTGCAACGGGATTGTGAAACTGGCTCGATAGATTACCTTCCACCAAACCAACTGGTTCAATAGAGCAGTGTTTAACAATGTAGTACAACAATCTAATACCCAGATCTCTAATACTCGGCCCTAATTCTCGGCAGAATACTCGGCAGAATACCCGGTAAAGCGCGCGAAGCGCGCACAGAAGCACAACTCGAGCAGAATCCCCGGGCCCAATACCGGGCTGCAGTCCCTAGTACATACATAATGTATGGGGCTCACAATGTACATTTAAACGATCTTTGTACATTTCTTTGAAGTTGTTTCGGACGAAGCGGACATAAAACTATTCTTAAATAATTAGGAAATAGAATTTCAGTCGCTCACTCACTCACTCACTCACTCACTCACTCACTCACTCACTCACTCACTCACTCACTCACTCACTCACTCACTCACTCTCTCACTCACTCACTCACTCACTCACTCACTCACTCACTCACTCACTCACTCACTCACTCACTCACTCACTCACTCACTCACTCACTTACTCACTCACTCACTCACTCACTCACTCACTCACTCACGCACTCACTCACGCACTCACTCACTCGCTCACTCACTCACTCACTCACTCACTCACTCACTCACTCACTCACTCACTCACTCACTCACTCACTCACTCACTCACTCACTCACTCACTCACTCACTCACTCACTCACTCACTCACTCACTCACTCACTCACTCACTCACTCACTCATTCACTCACTCACTCACTCACTCACTCACTCACTCACTCACTCACTCACTCACTCACGTCAATTTGACTGCAGCAACCTTGACGAGAGATCTATCACGCCTCACTACTTTGAATCATAATAATACGTGCACGTATAAATCTTCATCGATTCTATTCTTATTGCTCAAGTATACACATTTGTTGTCATGTTTGATGCAGGTAATCAACATTTGCGTATTATCTATTTCCAAAGATCAGTAATAATAGTTGTTACGAAAAAGTATCTGATAATTCATAAATCACCATGTAATGTTCCTTTGTCTATACATGAATTCAAAGAATTTTCGTTTGAGAAATCACGAAAAAATTTATGGGTTTGGAATACAGAATTTCTTTTATGTTAGGACTTTACTTAGTTGGTTATCATGGTTAAAATGTATGTTAGCTATAAAATACGATTATATGTAATTAATTGACATTTACTGGCGCCGTAGTGTCGCTAACTGGCTTTCATTTATCATCAGCACAATTCCCATACGACACTGAGCTGTTTTTTTGGTCACTTCTATTCATTAAAAACAGAAAAACATAAAACTAAACACATATTTATATGTGAGTATTCATCGGTTCTATAATCATTCATATGCACTGACGGACGAGCCAAACTTCTAAATGGAGGGGAATCTTTCCAAAGAGGAGGGAATCTGTGGAAATGAGGTCATTTTACGTATACACCTTGACAAACAAACTCAACGTTTTGAAACCGCCAAAAAGGGGGGAATTCCACTTTTCCCTTCCCTTCTCGTCCGCTAGTGTTCACATGCATAGAAACGGAATTATTTCATTGAGCCCTCAAAGATGGGAAGTGCATATTTCTCATTTTCATCGTCCGCTATGGACTCGTATAGTCAAAGAAGACCTTGGAATACCGTTGACTCACTCAAGCTCACCCCACATTGTCCTTGTGAAATTTATATTTTTGATACGTACAATACTGAAAATTAACTGGTTTTCCGCGTCTTAACCGAAGAATCGAAATTTCCAGTACTAGGAAACAATCCAATCGTCTTGGTTGATCTATCATGATTAATTGATGAGCCATGTTATACCTATGTTACTTACTCACTGTTGTAACGAAGATTTTTACTATTTTAATCTGGAAACTTTTGAACAATAATTGTTATAACTAATAAATTTTCTTTTCCATGATCCAAGTCTTTGACGCTCTTGTATTGTGGCTTATTTAGCAATTTATTTATCATGCGTTATGTTATGTTATGTTATGTTATGTAATGTTACGTTATGTTATGTTATGTTATGTTATGTTATGTTATGTTATGTTATGTTATGTTATGTTATGTTATGTTATGTTATGTTATGTTATGTTATGTTATGTTATGTTATGTTATGAAGGCATTGAATGCATGTTTTACGTTTGTGCACCGAATACATTGTATTCCGCACGACGACCAACAACGAATTCCACAACACTTTTTTCATTAATCCATTGTCCATTCACTCGTAAGAATCGTCAAATCGTCCATAACAATAACCGGAGATTCATCGTGTGCGTCTAAATGTTATTCAATGTTTGGACTCTATCGAGCAGTTTTCGGCAATTTATTTTGGCAGTTTCTCTGGCAGTTTCTTTGGCAGTTTTTTCATGGCTCTGACGTTCCAGTAACTAACGAGAAGGAAGAACTGTGAAATTTCCATCTATTTGATGGAGTAAAAAATATATCATGTTATACTCACGGTGTAATTACATGTAATTAAGTAAGTAAAAAATTTAAACCTACTATTTCCCTTTTCTTGAAGACATTCTACTCCCATTGAACGATTTGTTCGATCGCCCGTGATGAATATAAATTCCTATGTATTTCTTGTGACTCTCGTCGGCAATTTATTTGGCAATTTCTTTGGCAGTTTCTTTCGGCAGTTCATGTTGCACTCGCAGGCGTGGCGTCAAGGTGAATTGATTTTGCATTCCTCAATGTCACAACAGCGAAATCTTTTTCAATGATGATTGGTTGCTAGCTAAAAAAAGTCAAATATCATGTTTCGTTTCGATACTCAATTCAACTTTTCAAAAATATCTACAGTGAGTTCTCCCTCGTTTTTTTGTATATTCTAAAAAAATTATTTACTTTCATTCCCATTTCAATCATTTTATCTTGTCAGATGTTTCTCTTTTTTTGTATTGCGTCACAGTCACAGAGACGGAGAATGAAAAAGTCCGGCTTACCTGCGATCTGTGTTGTTGCGGGAAGAAAAGAAATTTCGGGGTGTTATGTTTCAAAGTTGATACAAACTTTCGCTTACTTTTTTTGCTCAATGACACGGCGGACTTTTTGTTACTTTTTTAGGACCATTTAGTATGTCATCTTTTCTGTTTATGATATTATTGTCATTTGGTATTTTGAAATCAATAGCTTGAACCGATACCAGATGAAATCATCGGGCAAATTTTTTTTTATAATTTTCATTCTCTCAGTGTATATGCTTCTATAAATCGATTCGAAGAAAAACTTCATATTTTAACAATCTGTGAGTATCTGTCGATACGAACGGATGCCGCAGTATCGTTCATCCAAACTTTCTATTAAGATTGACCAGTTCTTTGGGTCACCTCCTTGTAAGGGTATTTCTTCCATAAATGTATTTGGAACTGCTGACCATTATGAGGAGAGAAGTCAGCAATAAGGGAAACGGGGCAGGCAAGCAGTAAAAAGCTAATAGGCCAGAATAAAACTTGTACCCAGAACGGAACAGTCGGGGGGTGGGTGTTGGCAAAACTTGCGGGAGCCCATAAAAGCATAAAAGCAACTATGTATGTACTTTATGGCACTAGTGGACGAGCTAATACTCCAAAGGGAGGGAAAACTCTCCAAAGAGGGGGGAATTTGCAGAAGTACGCCTTTTTACCTACACCTTAAGGAACAAACTATACTTTTTGAAGTCTCCAAAGAGGGGGGATTCCACTTTTCCCTCCCCTTCTCGTCCGCTAGTGTATGTATGTACCCTATGGCGCCAGCAGTCAATCATTAATCAACACCTCTTTTGTGGTCACTCGTGAGGTCGACCCCCCCCCTCATTCCGTGGCATATCTTGACTGGGAACGAGGAAGAAACGATAAAGGGGAATTTTCCCCTATTTGCCAGTTATAAATAGAGAATTTGTTCATCAATGTGTAGGTAAATGAACTTCAAAACTGCGGATTTCCCGTTCTTTGAGAAAAATTTTCACCCTTCGGGGGGTTGGCTAGTCCGCCAGTGAATTTTCTAATAGAATAACTAATAACATCATTATAAGTGACGATAATTGTCAGGGCAGAAGAAATTTTGTTCCAAAAAATAGTCAGTCTGATTCAGACACGTTTTCACTCTAATATATTTTTATAATAATGATTATTGTATGCACTGGCGGAGAGAGCTAATCCTCCAAAGAGGAGGGAATAGGCAGTTTTCCATACACCTTAGAAAAGAAATTCTACTTTTTCAAAACGCCAAAGAGGGGGAATTCCGTCCGCTATAGTGATTGTATGAACTGACTTTTTCAAATTCATTTTTCTTTATTACTTCTATCATAAAAAGCTTATTCGTTAATTGATAAGGGCGTCGTTTGGAGGTCACTCGCTAAGTTGAACCCCCTCCCCCACCCCCCCTCCCCCCACCCCCTCCCCCCACCCCCCTCCAGCTCTCCACGGTTTATCCCACCACCAGTGGACGAGAGAAGAAGGTGGAATTCCCATCTCTTTGGCAGTTCTAAAGAATTTAATTCTGTTCTAAAATGTAGGTGAAACGGCCTGAAAACTGCAAATTTCCTCTTTTTGTAAACCACCTCTGTGAAGGACTGGCTCGTCCGCCAGAAGTCCCCACTCCCTCATAGCTAATAACATCATTATAAATGACGATAACCATCAGGACAGCTTGAGTGCTAAAAAGTATAGTCGATGATGAGTATCTGCAGAGTAAAGATTTCTGTGCACCATTTTTGCGATTTTGTTGTAATAACTAATAACTAGAATAATAACTAATAACTAATAACTTATAACTAATAACTAATAACTTATAACTTATAATTAATAACTAATAACTATTAACTGATAACTAATAACTGATAACTAATAACTAACACCATGAGAATAATAAGACCCAGGTTTCTCGACGTGTTAATACATAGATATCTGGTAGAGCTACAAATTAGAGTTTTATTCCACTTAGCAGAAATTAGTCGTCGACTACAAAATAATTTGACTGATCCAGAAAACCTTTCTTCTTTCAAAAATCTCAAGCGCTGTAATCATAATCAGCTAGAGTCTCTATGTAAAAAAGGTAACGTAAATTTTATTTAAGAGTCCCAAACTAAGGGTTTGACAATTGTCATTTCAGTAATGTAAGATATTTATGGCTTTCACTATCATTGTTTTCTTATCCTCGTTTGTTCGTCATTCTAGTGAAACAAGTGAAAGTATGGTTGACTTGACTGACAATAAATATAACGTCATCGTTAAATATTTTCTCATTTTGCACCAGGAGTGGGTTTTTGCTGTCGAAACTCACGAGAGCATCACTCAAATGTGTTTTTGGTAATTCATGAGTTTGACAGTTTCAATGTCAGTGGCTATGATAGTTTCGACTGCTGTCCATGAAAGTTCCTTTAATATGGGGTAAGTGTTTCACTGGCATGGTCTACCTTTACACCACCGATTCAGGTGAAACAACTGAAAGTATTTTGCCCAGTTCCATCAAAATTTGTTTTGCAGTAGATACTTTCCCAGAGCCCCACTCAAATGTGTTGTTTTGGAAATTCATGAATTTCAGTTTTGGTACAGTTTCATGCCAGTGGCTATGATAGTTTTGTCTCTTTAATGAAAGTTTCTTTGATATGGGGTAAGTGTTTCAAGGAAAACAACTGGAAGTATTTCCTGTCGATTCCACCAG
The DNA here is from genome assembly GCA_964036265.1 of Daptonema setosum. NCBI lineage: Eukaryota > Metazoa > Nematoda > Chromadorea > Monhysterida > Xyalidae > Daptonema > Daptonema setosum. Next base: position 7,929,585 of record OZ038446.1, read on the forward strand.
AATGGGTTTTGCAGTAGATACTGTTTCAACAGGACTGTTTCACTCAAATGTGTTGTTTAGGAAATTCATGAGTTTGACAGTTTCATGTCAATGGCTATGAAAACGCCATTCGAGTTGTTTCATGGTACAAAACGTAATAGTACCGTACTTGTTGTAGTGTGACACTTTTGTCGTGGCATTCACAAATGATTTGGAGACTAATTTTCGAAGCACGCCGAATTTCTTCGCGTTCTGTAAGACTTTTCCATGTGTGATTTTTGCAGACTTATAATAGAATTTTCTCTGATCTCATTTCATAAAGGTAGCTTGGCCAAAAGGTGCTCCGGAAACAGAATTGAATTCCAACTTTGCACCACAAAGTTTTTGGCTGACAAGAAACCTTCGATAGGCTATACATGCCTGTGCATGCATTCAACAGTCTTACTAAAAACCAACAAAACGTGAGAATTCAAACTCTAATGAATTGTGAATGATGTACAGTAACTTTACTTTCACACATCGACCGTAACGACCTGACTTACGGAATTGGCTTCATTTGGTGCCAGCAAAGGCGTACTGTATGCATGTACGTAGTTGCGTATTTTTAGATCGTATAGTTTTTTTGTCATATTCACGAATTATATATCATTCCTACTATTTGTATCTACTAACAACCAAAATCAAAAAAAACTAACGTTTGTCAAGTGTATGGTCGGTGGCAAATACACGTGAACAGTGTAGTAAAATAATGATGTTTTCCGTTTTTGAAAAATGAATTGGTTTGATTCAAATTGCTTCATTTGAGTTAGTGACAGTCAAGTTCGACCGTTTTCTACAACTCGTAAGATATGTACCAACATTAGGATCGTGATTCATCATTGAATATGCCACCAATTTTCCCATTTGTACCCGTAGGTACCTGGCGTTGAATTCAGTTCCCGTACAGCCGCGCTGCCATAAGCCAAGAGAAATCCAAGTTACTTCCGTCTTCATTCAAATTATTTTCAACTGTAATAATGTCATGCACAAGTACTGAATTTATGTATAATATACTTTCTTTAAAAAAACGTTTTTTGATCTCCTGAATATTGTTCACGCAATGGGTTCTACGAAGTTTCGTTGGTGACTTGCAGCCCTCATGCCACCAACCTTCCTGTCACATGCACGCCTGATTTTGACCTCCGGCTGAAGTTAATTCTGTTTTCATCATGTTTCCACAATAACCTCCTAATAATAATGAAACTAGTCAAAAATTTATTTTCGTTTATAAAAAAATCTAGATTTCCTGACTATTATCAATGCAATGGGTTCCTACAAAGTTTCGTGGCCGACATGCACCAGCCCTCAAGGCACCAACCAACCTTCCTGTCACATTCTCGCCTGATTTTTACCTCCGGCTGAAGTTGTTTTTCAAATTCACGACCAAATACGTATCTAAATTTCATTTTCGTTTAATTCAAAAAGGCTTTATTTCTTGAATATTAACAATCCGGTTCCACCGAAGTTTCGTTGGTGACTTGCAGCCCTTAAGGCACCAACCTTCCTGTCACATGCACTCCTGATTTTGACCTCCGGCTGAAGTATGCGCCATTTCCTTACCATATACCGTATAATTGTATATGAACATGTACTATTGCAAGTAGGATCTCACATTTACCGAATCTTGATTCTTGACGGAAACCCGGCTCGGAAAATGTAGACTACAAGTCTGAAAGTCACCTACATAAAGCAAATTAAGCAGCGATTAAGAAACTTAGTTCGAAATCCCAGCCATTCTTTAGAGCTCAGTAAGACTTTTCCATTTATCACAAGCTTTTGCACTGAGATCAGCGAACTCAACTGTTTTATGTCAAAAAATAACAAACAGAAAAAAGCCTTACATGTCGCAAACCCAAACTTTCGATGTACAATATGTAAGTCCCATAAGGTATGTATGTATGTAATGAACGAAAAGCTGTACATCAAGAAATGGTACATACATACAAACTTATGTATTCTGGATGGAATGGAATGCCAACGATGTTTGACCCCGAGGCTGAGAACACTGAAGTACCATATGTACCACAGACTATGTGTACCATTTCCATGCCAAAGTACGAAGTTCACGGAATCAAATCAAATCTGTCCTCATTCACATCCTCCGTATTCCATAAGAACTGTCAAGTTGAGTGCATTTATAGCTTATTCAGAGTTTCTTGTTATTGAATATGTTATTCATGTAACCGTTATACACATATACAAGCAATTTTGAAAGCACAAAAGTTGTATGTTGTCCAAATCTCATGTGAAATATTTTTTCCACGAAAATTTTAATGCGCGCCAAAAAATTTCCACATTCGCTGGATGAGCGCACCCTTAGTAGTCCAAAAGAGCTGTCAACTTGAGTGCATTTATAGCTTAATCAGAGTTTTTTGTTATTGAACATGTTTTTCATGTAACCACAACACTTAAGTTTTGAAAGCACAAATGTTGTATGTTGTCCAAATCTCATGTGAATCTCATTTTTTTCAACGAAAATTTGAATGCGCGCTAAAATCTGTCCACATTCGTTTGATGGACGCACCCTCAGTATTCCATAACAACTGTAAACTTGAGTGCACCTTAGATCGGAAGAGACCATTTATTCTATTCAGGGTTTCTTGTAAACACTCAGAAAAGTTGTGGGCGCGCAATTTGAATTCGAAATGATTTTGGCGGGCATTAAAACTTTTTAGATATTTGTTTCTCATGATGTTTAGACGAGAAGACGCACGAATTTAACATGCTCTACGAGCTCTCTCTGAGCACATTTCTGGTAAATGTTCTATGGGGCAGCCTGAGATACAAGCAAAGATGGACAGAAAGAAACTAACTAAGTAATCTTTGCTTGAGATTCAAGCAAAACAAAACGTATGATTATAAGATCGATCTTCCAACTTTGTAACCCAGCTTCATCAAGATCATGTAAGGATTAAAAACTACATGCATAGCTGTTCGAATACATACAGTAAGTACATAGTTCCCGTCGACGAAGACATTTCGTGTTCACATGCAAAGACCGTAAGCCAGCAGAAATACCACTAAAGTTAACATGGCTTGTCAATCTGCCCTATATACATAGACTGGTAAAACATCTATGAAAATGGGTGAAAATCCAATTTTCAGTCGATAAATCAGGCTAAGTACTCTATATCTGACATTATATACATCACTTACCATTTTTTTAATCAAAATACGAACATTTTTTTTTAATTTATGAACTGTTTTTACGAAAACGATCTTAGATGCAAGGGCCCACAGACTTTTTCAATCAGTAGCCAATCCACTCTTTTTATTACGTTTTCTTTCATACTTATCGCCTCCGTTGGTCGTTGGATTCCATTCTCCGATTCTGATCTGAGTTCACATTGACTCTCAGAGTTTCTTTTAACTCATCAATTGATCCATGAACTTATGTTTCTCGAACTCGAGTACCTATTACTATCGTATAATTGTATTTATTACATACATACTATTCCAAAAGTAGTCTACTTATTTATCTATTACACTCGTTTATACTGTTTAACATCTACTGCATGTATTTATGAAAGTATAAAAATATAAATGTATGATATTCATAACGTACGTACTTTATATTTTTTTTATCTATTTGCTCATAAACTTATCGGTTTTATTTTCAGATACAATGCAATCAAGTGAGGTATTGTGTTCAAGATATGGAGAACTCAATAATGGACGTCCATACAGTAAATACCGCATATTTTGGTTATCCCGGAACCAGGCAAAACTCTAAATTGTTGTTATTCCGATGTATTTTTCAATAAAATCGCTAGATACAAGTTTGTTATTTTATGATTTTTATGGGTAAAATACATAGTAAGTATGAGCGAACCAGCGCACTAATCGGCGACAACTGAACTCACTTTCAAATACCAAAACTGAAACGTGAGCTAACGCACGCACTTGTTCAACTTTAGTGGTAGTCAAACAGAAATCATATTTCTGATAACAAACCATTCGAAAAAGCTTGTTTTAAAGACCCTGGAAATTTTTTCATGAGAGATCATGAACTTTGCCGCATTTTTGTAATAAAAATATATCTTTGCTAAATTATTTCTGTTGGGAACAGTTTTGTCGTATGCTGGCTGGCCGAAAAAGAATCTAGAAAATTTGACAGTTTATAATAGAAAAAAAATCAATCCTCGAATAAGTTGTTCAACAACCGAACAAAAAAAAGTTCCTCATCCACATTTTATCAAATGTTGTGGTATAAATCTCTTGTTCTGATGACTATCTGTAGTTAGCCGAAATGGTTATCTGTTATCGGCAAATACGAATCCGTCTGACAATGAAAGCTGCTGGTTGGGCTGATGTCGGTTAGCAGATAACAGATTAACTGGGTTCGGAAAACTTTATAGCTTAACAAAAAAATTCTGGAATGACTGTTTCAGGTCGGGCTCCGAAAAATACTGAACATACAGTTCCAGTTAAATATTGTTAACTGATAAAGCCCGTATGTTGTTTCTGCAAGCAAACATATTGCCCAAAACGTCTGATAATGAAACATCAGTAGCCTCCACTCAACTCGGTTGACACCATAGTCTATCACAGTGTAGCATGGGGTGATGATGATTAATGTGCGTGTTAACACTGATTGTCTGATGTTTCATTATCAGAAGTTATAGGCAATATTTTTGCTTGGACAAACAACATACAGGCTTTAGTTTGCAAAAGTTTTCTCAATATGACTCCCTTCTCAAGATTCCTATCTTCCTTTCGAATTGCATAAAGAAAAATCTTACGCATGGCTTTTTTGGTTGTCAACCCGATTCAGATTTTTTGCATAATCAATCATGAGCAGTATAATTCTCTATTATACCTGTAACGCACTCAGTTATTATAGTGCAGCGCGTCTTTGTGTTGAGCAGACGATCCTATAGCAATTTAAATTCTATATCTTCTTCGCTGTCCCATAATTTGTTTGTAAGGTGCAAAATATCAAAGCAATGACGATCGTTTTTTCTTCCGTCAATTGACATGAAACGGTTAAAGTCACTGACCGTATAAGTTGATTACCTCCCGAAATTCTTCCCAATCACCCACGTTAACGTAAAAAGTTTCAAACAAGTTGCATGACGGAAAAAGTTGTACCCGCATGAATTGGAGGGTCTCTATGAGTTAACCATTTTAAAATCTGCCTGTTTTAAACCAACCTTTTTCTACCTTTTTTAGTCTACATTTTTTACCTACCTTTTTCAGTCTTCCTTTTTATAATCTACCTTTTTAGTCTACCTTTTTTTAATCTACCATTTCTTACCCGATCTTCCCTCACTTTCGCAATGTACACGAACATTACGCGGACTAGAAGGGGTAAGAAAATTCCCCCTCTTTGGCGTTTTGAAAAAGATTACTTTGTTCCCTAAGGTGTAGGTAAAATGACCCAAAAACTGTCGATCCACTCCTCTTTGAAGAAATTCCCCTCTCTTTAGAGGATTGGCTCTTCATTGGCCTGTGGCAGCCAGTCATTACAGGTTTGTCATAACTTGTTCGCTAAAACTATGTACATGACTAGATCACTACTTTCCCCAATAAAACAGCTCCACCACACCCGATATATTCTGCATAAAATGGCGTAACCAAAACGCGACCAAATTTCACCAAACAAAAATCACTTATGTACTTTGTCGCGCGCCGAAAAATTGACTGCAGCAAGGCGATTACGCGCGTTGCGCGCAACAGAAATAAAAAAAACTCGCGTCAACCCGAAAAGTGGTGGCAATCATCACATGCTGCGCTAATCTGCAAAAAAACGTGTGCACCGAAATTCGGCTGGATGCACTGGTGGACGAGCCGAACCCTTAAAGGGAGGGGAATTTCTCCAGAGAGGGGGAAAATTGCCAGCAAATAGGTCATTTTATCTACACCTTAGGGATTAAATTATACTCTTTGGAACGAGAGGATTCTACTTTTTCGTTCTTTCCTTGTCCGCTAGTGGATGGATGGAAAGTGAGTCGAAATAAAGAATAGAAGAACCCTGGGAAGTCAAGTAAACTTACGATTTCAGGTCAAAGTATATCGCATCTGTTCTGCTTTTGGTCCATTTGTGGTTGACCACCTGATTTCTAAACGTTTCCGTTTGATTTCATGGTAATCCATGCATGACCGGACAAGAACTGATAGTTATGTATGTATGTGAGTTGACAAAATTCGTTGACAAAATTCGTTGACAAAATATCGTTAAGACAAGTTTGTTCTTCAAAAAGTTTGGAATGATTTTTCAAAAAGAAACCATCCACTGTGAAATCGTTAGAGTAAACTGTCTAGCATATAGTTTGGTCAGTGTACATATCTTATTAAAATAACACTTACATATGTTTGATTAATCATATATTGACCCAATGATTAGTATATTATAATTTGTGAAATAAAAAATCTCTAAAAAAAATTCGTGCAAGAAAAAAAGTTGATCACATGATTTTTTTCAAACTTATTCTATCCCATAATTTAGCAAGATAACAGTATTATAAATTTATCATGATCTAAATTGTTACACTTCCTTTAAATGTTCATTTTATTTCGCTCATTCGAATGTGTTCAGTGGTACCGACGGGTGTTGCCGAATTGCATGCGATGTTACTGACCTTTATCAGGTTAAACATGATAACATATTTACGGGCATACATGTATTTACTACGTACATATTTATGTAGAAAAGGACTTTCATGGCGTATTAACTGATTTTTTATAAGTAAATGATTACATATTTTTTTAAATTAAAATCCCATATAATTCACATCGTGAATTATTTTTCAGTAATGTTATTAATATGTAATCTTTATAGATTTTTTTATAATTCATCATATTATTTTTATATTTTATCGTAAAGGCTGCTATGTAGCTCTCAATTTTGTTCAGCAGTACAACAGTCGTGTAATGCAGTAAGATCCAATCATCATATTCACCCGGTGTTACCCATGTTTGAGAATTTTATTTTACGAAAGTCCAGGAAAGTCAAAGTGAATTATAACTTTCACTAAAATCTCAAGAATCTCTTCGTTGATTTCACAACTTTTGACTTGTGACCCTGGTCAATTAGTAACAACCGCCGTATTTACTTTACACCATTGAAGAAAGTTAAGTAAATAAAAAGCCTATCGCTCGCACTCAAACAATTTGTTGACAAATACTTTACTTACATACCTCACTCAAGTTCGCTGAACAGGAAAATTGGCGCAAAATGTTACATAAAAAAACTCAGCGCAACGTGTTACATAAAACTTCAACGCAACATGTTACATAAAAACGTAACGCAACATGTTACATAAAAGTTTTGCGCAACAGCCGGTAGGCAGGCAGTCAGGCAAATTGACCACTTTCTTCGAATGCTAGAAGCTCTTCAAATTTGAAATGTCTTGAGTTCAATTCTGAGTTAGGGTTTTAAATATATTTTTTTGATATTTTGAGAAACTAATCCGACTTCTGAGAACTCTTAAAGGAGGTGATTTTCACATTTGATATTCCTCTCATCCGCTACTCGATAAAAATGGAGTACGCGTTTTGACGCGTGCTCCCGGCGCGTGCTCCCGAGGCACTGGCGGACGAGCTAACCTTCCAAAGAGAGGGGAATTTCGTCAAAGAGGGGGAATTAGAAAAAATTAAGCCATTTTACCTACACCTTATTGAAAAAAAACTATACTTTTTGAAACCTCCAAAGAGGGGGGAATTCCACTTTTCCCTCCCCTTCTCGTCCACTAGTGTCCCGACCCGACGCGTGCTCCCGACCGGGCGATTGCGCACATGTCATTTTTTATTTGCGTCCGTGCGGTTTTTTGTAACGTGTTTGCATACTATTTTTTCGGTTCACATGTTGAATATATTGCGTGAAACTGAGATTTTTTACGTAAGTGTGCGTTGTTGGCCAATTTTTCGTTGACGCGCGCGACTTTAGATTTTTTTTCTAGTTGCGTTTTGCGGTTTTGTTACACGCCAACGTAGTGCAAACAGAAAAGTGAGCAGCTGAATCGAGATCTTGCGGTTTCGAGACCATTTACATACACCTGAAAAACAAATTAATTTTTTGAAACTGCCAAAAATGGAGAAAATTCGGTTTATCTTTTTTGCTAGTGCCCCTTTGCTAGGTTGGCTCGTCCGCCAGTAATAACCAGGAAGAGAAAAATCAGGAAGCAACGCTCAGATACGGCGAAATCCGCAGATTTTTCCTTTATTTACAGTCTCGAACGCCGAACGCATAATCATTTTTGATGGATGGTCGCGCCCGAATTTCAATGTTCGTTCGCTTGTTGTTTATTATTGATGTTAACGTACATTCTTTTTTTTTCTTTTTTTACAATACCACACCGATTGATAATGATGATTATACAGTTTTGATTATAGCTTGCAGCTGTTTTCAGTCAAATCTACGTTTGCGGGTGTTATAATATTCATAGAAGCTTGATTCTCGTTGTTGTTGTTGTTGTTGTTGTTGTTGTTGTTGTTGTTGTTGTTGTTGTTGTTGTTGTTGTTGTTGTTGTTGTTGTTGTTGTTGTTGTTGTTGTTGTTGTTTTTGTTGTTGTTGTTGTTGTTGTTGCTGTTGTTGTTGTTGTTGTTGTTGTTGTTGTTGTTGTTGTTGTTGTTGTTGTTGTTGTTGTTGTTGTTGTTGTTGTTGTTGTTGTTGTTGTTGTTGTTGTTGTTGTTGTTGTTGTTGTTGTTGGTTTAGAGGCACACGGACACGATGCACCCATTCAAAGGTCATGCGAGTATTGGCTATCATCTCACTCTCGATTTCATGAATCATATTTTGCAATGAATCGCTAGGAGCGCTGGCGGACGAGCTAATCCTCTGAACTCCAAAGGGAGGGGAATTTTGTCAAAGAGGGGGGAATTGGCAGTTATCAGACCATTTTCCCTACTCATTAGGAAACAAATTCTACTTTTCTACCTCCAAAGAGGGGGGAATTCCACTTTTCCGTTCTTCCTTCGACCGCTAGTGGCTGGGACGAGCGATAGCATGAATTTTATCAGTGAATCTTTGGTGCCAGTTGCATAGTGAATCGGAGCATTTTCCGCCGTAGATATTAATCTATCAATCAATCTGATAGATTGTAATTTGCAAGAACACCTGGCCATTTATTTACAACTTGGCACTAGCGGTCGAGAAGGGGTGGGAAAAGTGGATTTCCCCCTCTTTGACTGTTTCAAAAAGAAAAATTTGTTTCCTAAGGTGTAGATAAAATTACCTGGAAACTGTCAATTCCGCCCTCTTTGGTAAAAATCCCCTCCGTTTGGGGATTTAGCTCCGCCGCCAGTGCTACTTAGTCCGGCTGGCTGGTACGGCTAGCCATTTATAATTCAATACATGATATCCATGAGATATATTCTTGATTTCATGAGATATATTCTTGATTTCATGAGATATATTCTTGATTTCATGAGATATATTCTTGATTTCATGAGATATATATATTCTTCACGTTTATGGTGAACGAGAGAATCGTCCAAAGAGACGGGAAATACTACCAAATATTTTTAGTCCAAAAAAAGGAAAGACAAATCTGATTTGAAGCCAGTTTAACTATACCGGAAAGAATTGTAAAGAATTTTTTTAGTTCCCATCGAGGTGGGATTCCAGTCATCTCTCTATTTCTTGTCTGATAGTGCCTAACATGAAACGTGAACGTCTATCGTGTCGTGCCATCCGTGAGTTATTAAGACCTTTTCTCTGAATAAAAATACCTCTACTGAAAGATTGGAGAAAACTGGCCGCTTGCGGAGTAGTAAATTGAATTACTGTAAATTTAGTAGCATGATTCTCTCAGATATAACATTGCAGTTTGCACCCATTCACGTCACGACATGACACACGGTGTCACTGGCGGGCGAGCTAATCCTCCAAAGAGAGGGGAATTTTGTCGAAGAGGGGGGAATCGGCAGTTTTCAGTTTTTCATTTCACCTACACCTTAGCGAACAAATGCGACTTTTTGAAAACGCCAAAGAGGGGGGAATTCCACTTCTCCCACCCATTCACGTTACGACATGACACATGGTGTCACACATGTCGCATTATGTCATGTTGTATGACACACATGCATTTTACGAAATTTAGTCACCCTCGGGTTCAGCTCAGTTCATTTCAATGATTCGGAGAGAAGCGGACGAAAGGGAGAAGGAGCTACAGAGGAATTTCCCTTCTTCAACTGTTCAGAACTGTAGTTTGTTCCATTATGTTTACATGAATCTCGCAACGTCGAACTTCCCTTCTTTGGAGGGATTTTTCGATTTCTCCGGTGATCCCCACCCGCCCGTTTGAACCACTCTAGAAGTTCTAGCGGACGAGAAGGGGTGGGAATAGTGGAATTCCCCCCTCTTCGGAGTTTTCGAAAACAAGAATTTGTTCCCTAAGGTGTAGGTAAAATTACCTGAAAACTGTCAATTCTGTCTTTGACTGAATTCCCCTCCCTTTGGAGGATTAGCTCGTCCGCCAGTGGTTTGAACCACTCATGAAGGATGGTGGATGCTACAATAATTATTTAAATCAGCTAATGTAAGACAAAATGTTTGATTTGCTGAATCCTTATTTGTTTTATAAAACCTCCAGTTTCCATAAAAATTGTCGCCCATTCAAAATTCCTTCTTCAAAGTTCTGCCTCTCCTTTGAGCATTCGAATCTCTCAAAAGGAGGGAACTTTCCCCAAAGACAGAAATACTGGCTAGAAGTTAACAACACCTCAAAAACACAAATACCCAGCATAAGCCTGAGCCTGAGCCTTCGTTGATCTCATCCGCTAGTGACGCAACATAGGGTAACATGAGCACTGGTAAAGGAGAATTTCGCCAAAGAGGGGGGAATCGGCAGTTCTCAGACCATTTTATCTACACCTTAGAGAACAAATTCTACTTTTTGAAAACGCCAAAGAGGGGGAAACTCCATGTTTCCCACCCTTTTCCGTCCGCTAGTGAACATGAGTGTGTGAAAAGCCATAGAAATATTTCGGTTCAAATGGGCGCCAACACTAGCGGATGAGCCAACTTCTCAAAGTGGAGGGAAATCCTTCAAAGAGCAGAGAATTAGCAGTTCTTAAACCATTTTACCCACATCTTAAGGAACAAAATCCTATTTTTAAACCACCAAACAGGGGGAAATTCCCCTTCTTTCCATACCATTCTCGTCCGCTAGTGTGGGTGCCATATGTGTCGTAGTAGGGTAGTCGTACCTCTTGATTCATGGAACGTTGGAACACCCTGCCAATGCAACATGATACATTACGCCAATCACATGGTCATCAAGCATTCACGGCACGGGCGGACGAGAGAAGAACGGAAAGTGGAATAACCCCTGTTTGGCAGTTCTAAAAAGTAGAACTTGTTCCTTAAGGTATAGATGAAATGGCATAAAAACTAATATATCTCAATCATTGAGAAAAATTCTTCTCCCGTTGGAGGATTGGCTCGTCCGCCAGTGATTACGGCATATGCCATACTACTATGAACCATTCAGGCATCAGACATTGCCATCGTGTAAATGTATTTAGATGTAGTACACCGATTTCAATTGATTAGGAGACTAAACTTGTAAACCTGTCCGTCATGGTTCTTGGTGATTTTTTACTGATCGAAAACCTCTTTTTGATCTTTGTTCAGAGATTTCTTCTCGCCTGAGCTTGGCATTTCATTTTCAGAACATGATGATTGCATGTTCTAATTAAAGCTGTTCGGTTGAGTTGATTCTTACCGAACGACTTATTTTCTCACTTAGCATTAGGTGCGTTTAGCCAGTTGCGTCATTCCGATCATGTGAATGAACTTTCCTTGCCGGTCATTCATCCATTCGTTCTCATGTGCTACCTCAAGAAGTCTCGAGAAACGGGACGACAATAAATAATGGTTCCGGGCACACGTGCCAGATCAGTTGGAATAAGGTACATACATACTTCGAATGATATGAATGAACTTTCCCTGCCGGTCATTCATTCAGTCTTCCTTCCTTCCTTCCTTCCTTCATTCATTCATTCATTCATTCATTCATTCATTCATTCATTCATTCATTCATTCATTCATGGTCTTATGTGTTTCCTCAAGGAGTCGCGAGAAACGATACGACGATAAATAATGGTTCCGGGGCTCCGGTCACACGTGCCAGATCAGTTGGAACAAGGTACATACTTCGATTGATGTGCCTGAACTTGTTATGTCATTCATTTATTCATTCATTCATTCATTCATTCATTCATTCATTCATTCATTCATTCATTCATTCATTCATTTATTCATTTATTCATTCATTCATTCATTCATTCTTACATACATTGATTCATTGATTGATTGATTCATTCATTCATTCATTGATTCATTCATTCATTCATTCATTCTTACATACATTGATTCATTGATTGATTGATTCATTCATTCATTCATTGATTCATTCATTCGTTCATTCATTCATTCATTCATTCATTCATTCATTCATTCATTCATTCATTCATTCATTCATTCATTCATACATTCATTCATTCATTCATTCATTCATTCATTCATTCATTCATTCATTCATTCATTCATTCATTCATTCATTCATTCATTCATTCATTCATTCATTCATTCATTCATTCATTCATTCATTCATTCATTCATTCATTCATTCATTCATTCATTTATTCATTCATTCATTCATTCATTCATTCATTCATTCCTTCATTCATTCATTCATCCTTTCATTCATTCATTCATTCATTCATTCATTCATTCATTCATTCATTCATTCATATATTCATTCATTCATTCATTCATGCATGGTCTTACTTATGTCCTTCATCAAGGAGTCGCGAGAAACTGGGCCACGACGATAAATAATGGTTCCGTGCACAATCATGTACCACATCAGATATAAGGAATAAGGTACATATCCTGTGTCTCGACCACTAGCGAACTAGATGGGGGAGGAAAACGGGAAATTCCCCTTTTTTGGCGATATCAAAAAAATATTTAGCTCTTTTTAAGGTGTAGATAACATGCCGAAAAAATTGCCGATTTCTCTCTCTTTGACGAGATTTCCCTCCCTTCGGAGGTCTGGCTCGTCCGCTAGTATTCTCGACCAGGTCAAATTCGTACTACATATATCCAGATCTTACATCGTACATGTATGAACGTGCTACTTGTCAATTAGTCACTATACGTACTTTGCCTTGACTCAGCAGAGCGTATCCTCATGGTTTTATACCTTTTCCGCCAAAGTATACATCTCAATTCCCAATGATGTCGATCTCGATGGTACGGTTGAAGTTGCATAAAATGATCTTACGCAAAGTGAACTTACATAAATCTGGAAGATCAAGTTATGTACCATAACTCAATGACATGTACATGGATTGACATTTATTGGTGTAATGGTGAACTCGTGAACTTTAGTGATTAGGTATATCGGAGTAAAATTTGTCTCGTGAATGAAATTGAATGTTGGAAGGCAATTCATGTAATTCGATGAGTGATAAGTTCACATACATATCTACTCCGTGTTCGAACTTATGTAATTATTATTTATACTACTTTCATACATCCGTCAACATTACGCGACAGTATTTTGTTTAAATTTATTATTTCAATTTATTGTTCTTTGATTTCCGTATCCCAGAATTCAGAAGTAAAACTTGACTTTCACTGTGAGTGCGATACAATGTTTTTCCTGTTCTTTTATCCCTACGCACTCAGTGACTTTCCCACGCTCTCTCACTGCCCAAAATCACATATTCAATCGAAGAATCGCAGATCTCTCTCTGTTAGTCACCCAATTTTCCACTGATACAGCATCTGAAGTGAGACCTATTATATAGTAATATTATCATAAAAATAGCAACAAAAAGATTGCTAAAAAAGTCTGGTATGTATGAGCCTTCCCACTGGTATTGCGCCTTTTTTTGAAAGTACTGTACCTTCTAAACGAGTTCTTACTTAATGCCTCTTACGCAGTCATCTTTTTCTTATTGTGAAGCGTCTTATTTTTCTTCATGATGCTTCAAAACAGTCTCGGAACAGTTACTTACTGTATTACGAAAAAATAGAAAGAGGATTTACTCAATTGTTTGACTTTTTTGCGTCTTCATTTTCCTCATTTTCCTACACTCATCGGATAATCTAGTATTTTACATTAAGAAGATTATTCAAGCTATTTTTGCATAAGCTGAAAAAAAACAAATTGTCTGTTCTAATATTGATAAGTACTTTTCTGTTGAGTATTACGTGACAATTACTATAAAACTGTACAACAGTTTCTGCATAACTGTATACTAGTATCTACGTACATAACTGTATAAAAATAGGGTGAGATAAAGACTTCACTCAATCACTTTTTTTCCGTTTTTTTTTATTCCACTGTATGACGAGACGACTCCGAGGACGCGTCTTTTTTACGTCATGAATACACGACACAGTAACTTGTCACATAATCTAATAAGTGCCAGAGCGTGTGTCACGCTGTGTCGTTTTTGTGAGATGTCACTCGACCGACGGAGTGGGAGTACAGCTGCAGATTTACGATGTTTTGTTTGCGTTCACAATGTCAGTCAGTTACAGAGTCAGTCAGTCAGTCAGTCAGTCAGTCAGCCAGTCAGTCAGTCAGTCAGTCAGTCAGTCAGTCAGTCAGTCAGTCAGCCAGTTAGCCAGTCAGTCCGTCAGTCAGTCAGTCAGTCAGTCAGTCAGTCATCCTTTCGTGACAGTATCAATTACTGTCAAACACAGACATCTGAAGATGCCGAAAAGTCGATTTTGGAGGCAAAAAAATTGCTAACTCTCAACACCATGTCATGACTAAAATGGGGTGTGCCATTTCTTCGGATTTTCTGTTTCAGGACTTTCATATTTTTCATCTTCTCATTATTCATCAATTTGAAGTCTTCTTAGCTGCATACATGTCCATTCATCCTTTATTCAATAATTTTATCATCCAAATTTCGAGATGAATATCCTGAAGACACTCATTAGAGATATGTGATTGGACACCCAGAAGTGCGATAGACTGTCTGGGCTCTATCGAAACTGTATATCATATGGAACAGATCTGTTTAAGAAGTCTTTGACGAACTTTTCAATGAACTTCCAATCATCATACTTTTTTTATAATGAAGAGAATAAATTAAAGTAAAAAATTTAACTTACTGGACAATCAATTTTCAGTACAAGTCAAAGTAAAAAAGTATCTTGTATTATAACATACCCAGTATTTGCCATCGTGTCACTTCTGATCTAAACAATTCTTTGAATTCTGATGAACTGTTACATCATGGTACGTTCATGTATATTCTCATAGTAGTCTACTACAAACGACCCTTTATCCTATAACACACAATTCCCAATTCATTTCATAAAAGCAAACATTGTCATTGTACTTTTCAATACCATTTATACACTACTTTTCAATACCACTTATACTTCTACTTTTTAATGGACCACTATTGACATAACATTCTCGCATCAGGTGCCACGGTACGGAATGTCCCACATTCAAATAAAGCCCCGTGGGTGTCAGGGTTAAACCATGGCTTATACGCCCCAGGGTGCCACAACGTACCAACCAAGTACGGGGGAACCAAATAGGTGAATTCTTACTATCTGATGGTTCTAAAAAATAGAATTTGTGTTTTAAAAGTGTAGGTAAAATGGTCTAAACCCTGTTAAACCCCGTCTATTTTAATTTTATAATTACCTTTCTTTCGAAGGATGGACTAGTCCGCCAACGCCGCTTGGTGTGTACCAACCAAGTACGGAGAAACCAGATGGGGAAAAAACATATCTGCCGGTCTTAAAATACATGTATGTTCAAAAAATTTCTATAAAAATCTCACGAAGATGTAACCTCGAATTGGTTGGTGTCTCCATTCTTTCGTAAACCCCATTTGAAAATCCAACAAAGCCAAGACGAACGAACATTACGAGAAATTCCCTTTTCTAAAAATATAGGGTGTCCCACGTAACTTGCAATATTCTGCGAGGCCACAAAAAAAATTGTGGTGGAGCTATTTTGAAAATTAAAAAAGCAAATGATAGCCCAGTTTGTAAAGTTTTGTTTGCCATTTAACAGAGGTTTATTGTACAAACGGTTCTCAAATTATGGCTACTTTTCCAGAAGTAGTCATTTTAAGTTTTTGGGGGGGGGGGCTCTAAAATTATTCTAGAGACACAGTATTTAATTGAAAAGTTAATATAAGTCTGAAAATAAGTTTGAGTGATCATTATTAATAAATTCGTTTTTTTTAATCATGATGAGACATATTTATACGTTGGATAATCGATCGAAACCACGCAGGAGTCATCAAAAGACATAAAAATCACAAACAAGACACATTACCGATTTATTCTCAAAGCTGGATTTTGAATCAGAAAACTACCTTTTTACATTTAAGTACACGGGAAATGATCAGCTTTCAATCTTCTCGACAAATTAAAGCCATTTAAATAGGTTTCAATCGGTACTGTTGATCACCGAGCCCACTGAGATTTCAAAACTGAAAATGACTACTTTTGGGAAAACGAAAATATCTCGATCTGCGTGATAGCTATGAACTTCTAGTATGCGGCGAAAAAAACTTTATAAAATGGGCTTTCATTTGCTTTTTTAATTTTTCAAATAGCTCAACCACAAAAATTGTGGCGGCCTCGCAGAATATTGCAAGTTACGTGGGACACCCTGTATAAGTAAAACCACAATCATACAAAAGTACAACCACAATATACCATCGCTTAAAAAATATCCACGACCTGGTACCTACTTTTCACATAATCTACCATGTCCACACATTTCATATTAGAATTCGTACATACTACAACATTCCGTGGACAAATATTCACAAAGGCCCAACACACTATTTGGATTACAAATTTTTGTTCCCCATGGCACATGAAGCATATCCAGGGTTCTTTGTAACTGAGAAGTTTTTGGCGCGCGATTCAAATTCAAAACTGATTTTGGCGCGCGTTCAAATTATCAGGTTCATGTTTACTATCATTTATGCACTATAACAAGTTCTTATCGATTATACTATAGTAGCTCATTTCCTTTAAAGTCAGCATAATCATTTAGATTTCTGAAATTCACGCACTGGAAAAAACACGGGCCGGATATTGTTCGCCAAACTATATATTAGACCCTGGCTTACCACCTGCTCGGTAACTGATGAGCACACGGAGAATCATTATAGAATTTCATTAGAGAATCATTATAGAATATCGTTATGCGGGGAATCACTTTGGAATTTCATTAGAGAAGCATTAGAGAATCATTAGAGAATATGTTATGTATAGGAAGTATGTAAATATGTGGGAACAATAAGGGACTTCGCGCAAACGTAGAACATTACTGCCGTTTTTGCTCATTTTAACTCATTAATTGTTTTTTATAACATTTTCAATTAATTAGGAAACTAAATTTGCAATCCCGCCATTTTCCCCTGTTCCAAACAGAACACAAACAAAGCGGTTTATTGAAAGTGGAATTGGTCAAAAACGTATACCGTAAAGCTCACAAGCTAATCCTTCAAAGGGAAGTGAAATTAGCTGTTTTCAGCCCATTTTACCTACACCTTAAGGTTAAGGAGCAAAATCTACAAGGAACAAAATTTACGTTTCGCAGCTTCTACAGTGGGAAAATTCAACTTTTTTGTTATCCTCTCGTCCGCTAGTGATGAAGCTGTATGTCATTGATTCCCAAATGATCATGTGACTGGGATGAGTCATTCTGAGCACAAAATTTTGAGAACCCTTTCAATTTTTGGCTCATGGAATTTCTGACTAATAGCTTTGAGTGCTCTGGTTTCGAACAGTGATGACGAGTATTAGGAGCTTTGACCCATATATGTGAAAATGCAATGCATTTCTCAGTATGACTACATTCTCATAGTTATTCCATTTTGAAAAATTATTAATCGTGGGAAGTAGTAAAAACAACTTTCATTTCGATCTTTCAACCTCATCGAATGAGAAATCAACTACGTAATACTTTTCTGACATTGGAACATCGCCTTATCCTTAATCGACATTTCATTCATGCGCATATCCATCTGTCATTCGTGATTGTTGATATTCAGCTTATCAAAATAGTTGCATTAATGAAGTTATGAAGTTACGGACAGTCAGTTTGTATTAAGATCAACCATGAAGTCATGTTTCTGTACCTAATTAGCCGACTTAATCATACGTTTTTATTAAATTAATGTGATCTTTATTTGCCTTACGAAGATAAATTATTTTCCGTATATATGTACATCCACTGTTTCCACCTGCTGTGGAAAACTCTAGCTTATTATCTATTCCACTGAACTTGATCACCTAACATGATCAGACTCTGATAAGAAGCAGCTGCTGGCTCATTCATACGGAGTGATGTAAGTATAGTATTCACAATTATTTCATGTTACTAAAATTGATTTTGCGCCTCCTATTGTAAAACTTTCATGCTTACACGAACTTGAGTTAGAGAATCATAGACCATGACCTACATAAGGTTGGGACTCCGCTTTTTTCAGTACATGACAAAAAGATAAGTCACGTGACACCTCATTACGACTACTGAATACTCTGCGCTGATTGGTTCTACCTCTACGATGATTTCAACCAATCAGCGCAGAGTATTTAGAAACCACTAGCTTTATCTTTCTACGTAATTATTATCAAAAAATGGCGCGCATTCAAATTCAGTCTCCTAATTTATTGTGAACGACATATCCTATTTATTTATGTATGTATTATGGCGGACGAGCTCATTCTCACATGGGAGGGGAATTTCTGCAAAGAGGGGGGATTTGGCCGTTTTTATAACCGTTTACCTACACCTGAGGGAACGAACTATACTTTTTGAAAACGACAAAGAGGGAGGAATTCCACTTTTCCCACCCCTTCTTGTCCGCTGGTGTATGCGCGCAAGGAATTTCATGCGCGAATGATGTGGTTAAAAGTTTGCCTTGAATTGCCCTTAGCGTTGTGGGATATAACATGCGTACGAAATTGATAACGAATATCATGTTGAGAAGAGTTTGATATGTATGAGCTCATGTTGTTGAGAACATTTTATTTATTTATGCATATATTGGGCAGTTGCAGTTTTAATGAAGTACTCGTTTATTTTAATAAATGCTAATAAATAATAATTGCTAATTGGGATACGAACCATGTGTAAGAGTAATCTGTATGCTGTGTCTACGTTGTTTTTATTGTCTTTTATTGTTATCTTTTTTTATGAATATGTAGTTTATTTCTAGATAACTTGAGAAAAAATGCATATTGCGACTACATTAATGACTTAATGAGCAGCAACAACGGAGTGATACTCACAATTATATGCAATATAAGAATGGAAATACAACAACAACAACAACAACAACAACAACAACAACAACAACAACAACAACAACAACAACAACAACAACAACAACAACAACAACAACAACAACAACAACAACAACAGCAACACTATTATAACTGTGCTACGATACTACAACAGCTGTTACTATTTACTACTACACTAATACAGTACATTCCTCATTACTACTACGGATTCTTCAAACCTTAATCACGACATCGAAATCAGCTGAATTTGTACACCATCTGTCATGAAACCCCATCAAAACTACAAACAACAACAACAACAACAACAACAACAACAACAACAACAACAACAACAACAACAACAACAACAACAACAACAACAACAACAACAACAACAACAACAACAACAACAACAACAACAAACAACAATGCGACAGCAGATTACTACTGTACTACATATTACTATAATACTTCGGCTTCAAGTTACAGGAATCAGCTGGGCTGTCAGGGAAGATTGATCACAGCTAACGAATGCAGTACAAAACTGTATATAAGAGTCGTTGCTACTAAAAAGCACCCCAGCGAGCCCGATTTCCGAAATTTCCCAAAATCACGGATTTCACTGAAAACCACCCTATATGTGCCAAATTTTACGCTGATTTCAAATATCTTTTTAGATTTTGCTTAGGTGCTCCGTATAACTTGAAAACAAAACTTTTATGACAGCAAGTCAAAATTATTTTGAGAAAATGCTTGATTTTACAAAAATACGAATTGTGAGAGGTGGGAATGACCTACAGCGATGAAATTTTTTCCTGTAAGACCTGAGATGATAACCCAGATGTCATTAAATTTGCAGCTTGAAAAACGACGTCTTCGGCAGTTACTAATTCCGCGAAACATAGGTCGTTAGCTAAAAATTTCCCATAAAGAATTACGTTTCCAGATTTTTTCAAAGACAATTCACATTATATACGCTCGCTTAACTAAAATCAGATGCAGTTTTTCATGGTGAATCAGGAAATATTAAAGACCTTGCAAGGTAATTCCTCTATCTCTCAGAATTAACCGCCGAAAACTGAAAATCACCGAAAACATCGAGTCCGGTGCATTGGCTGGATCACACGTTGGAACGCCAAACTGACGCTAAATAGTACTCAGTCCTCGCGTATATAGTCAGTTTTTAAAATCCGCGCTTCGTCGCCTGCGTAGCTCAGTGGTTAAAGCGTCAGACTTATAAACCATAAGTCCTATGTTCAATTCTCATCGAGGTGAAGGAGGTCGGATATTGACGTTGTTTTTTGTTATTTTAAAGCGGAATTATATTGTTTTCGCTCAGAAAGACAAGCCAGTTCCTCTTGCTCGTGTTTCTCTCTATAAACCATTTCAAAATACTAAATAACTAGCGTTTTATAAAATTTTGTCGGGCTGTTTGTGAACGAACTGATTTTCCATTGAATTATCAACGTGAAAACCTAGTTTTTGCGGTTCAATTCCATAAATTACAGCCATTACCTTGCAGGATCTTTTACTAAGCCTGATTCACCGTGAAAAACTGCATCTAATTTTAGTTAAGCCAGCGTATATAATGTTAATTTTCTTTTAAAAGGTCTGGAAACGTAAAACTTTATAGAAAATTTTCAGCTAACGACCTATTTTGATTGAATAATTAACTGCCGAAAACGTCGTTCTGTGAGCTGCAAATTGCATGCCATTAGGGTTACCATCTCAGGTTTTACAGGAAAAAATTTCATCGCTGTAGGTCAATCACACCTCTCACATTTCGTATTATTGTAAAATCAAGCATTTTCTCAAAATAATTTTGACTTGCTGTCATAAAAGTTCTGTTTTCAAGTTATAAGGAGCACCCAAGCAAAATCTGAAAAGATATTTGAAATCAGCGTAAATTTTAGCACATATGGAGTTGTTTTCAGCCAAATCCGTGATTTTGGAAATTATCGGAAATCGGGCTCGCTGGGGTGCTTTTTAGTGGCAACGACTCATAAGCATGAGACGCCATACATACATACTAGTCACTTCGCTGTGTACTTCACTTCACGGCACATGGGTATTTATTTATATCAAGTTCATAGATATAATCTTACACTATCATCACAGAATATTGCATGAGGAACTGATCAGTATAACCTTAACAAAACGGCGAAATTTGAGGTCAAAAGTTTGTCACGTTACCCATTTTCTTTTTTTTCTTCTGTTTTGGACTTGAAAAACACCCCAGTTGAAATGTTTCAGTGTTCAAACATGGTTTTTTGTCGAATTTTTCAAAACTAATCGCTGAATGAATTTTGTTGTAAATTTCGGTAAATGTGTATATAATCTTCATATTCTCCGTAAGACATTCTGACTAGGATTCTATATTTCAACACTCAACCATGCAAATTTAGAATACCTAACCTGACCTCGTGAAATAATTACCAAATCGAAACCATTACCCTGTTCCATAGTTATACGTTTCCCTGCATTTATATACAGTCGATCTAGTTAATACCAGTTATCCAGCATTATTACGCGGAAGTATGTAGCTCACAAATTTGCCTAACAAAAATTCGCTCACTCTATAGACCGGATTTTGCATGTGTGTATTGAACGACTATAAATATAAAATCATGGTCCTAACACGTACCACCCATTTATCTGAGTCACGTACATACAATATATTGGCAGGGAATGGTTGGATTCTCAAATACAGACATTTTGGTTTTGAACTTTGATTTTGATTTCAAATTTTCATTTTGACTTAGAAAGGGTAGAAACTGGAGTTTCAGAATTTTCTATCCATCTTCTAGAAAACCTTTAAACTTTTGATCTGTTGAACAAAAGAAGAATAAGAGAAAATGTCTTCCTCGTTAACTGTTATCCGAACTTCACACACAGTTTGAAAAAATTGGGGGGAAATCGCTATCTTACGTGGAAATAGATATGTAAAAGTTTTCAAACACATCAAATTCTAGAAGAAGAATTTGAAGTTATAGATTTCCATCATTTTTCGACCGCTTTATACCCTTAACTTCTCATCCGCTTTTACCGCGATCGATTCCCCCCTTCTCGCTCAGCGTCATGAGCACATATTCAATAAATTCAAATCGGGTCTGCGATGGAAAAAAATAGCAGTGCTCAGTGCATGCATGCGAAATGCAGCACATAACCTATTTTGGCGCGCCCAGACTCGACTGACGCGTTTGATTTTTGAAATTTTGTTTTTTTAACTCCATTCGGGAGTTTTATTATGCGAAGTTTAATGGATAGATGTTTAAATCAGCCCATTGGTTTGACTTGAGTTATGGGCATTATTCAGGCTCTGCTCGATAAGTGTTTTCGCTTGTTTATTTCGAATGAACAATTGACTGGTGTTCTGCATTTTATAGCATATTTGGGGTTTCCTGTTACTCTGGACTTCTGGAGTGTTTTTGGCTCGCAAATTAAATTTAAAAATGCTTTTGGCGCGCAATAATATTTTCGATAATATCCTTCTTCACAAGATTGACTTAATACGGCTTCATACATGCAGACTTCATGGATAACATACGAATTCATTGTTTATGTGGCACCAGCGGACGAGAAGGCGCGGGAAAAGTGGAATTCCCCCCTCTTTGGCGGTTTCAAACAGTAGAGTTTGTTGTTTGAGGTGTAGGTAAACATCGTTATTTCTACAAATTCCCCTCTCTAGAGATATTCCCCTCCTTTTGAAGTTTCGGCTCGTCCGCCAGTGATGTAAGGTGACAAGTCCATAAAAATAAATTTTGATTCAGTCAGACTCAGATAAATTTGGTAGTTCCGATATATCGTGACAGAATTTTTTTTTTTTTTTTTTTTTTTTTTTTTATTGTTGGGTTGTTTCATTCGGATTAAGACTTCGCCGGGTCCCAATCACGAATGGTGCTTGCCATAAGGCATATCATGGAACAAGTTCCAAGTCACTCCATCTGATGTTCAAGGCATATTATTTAACGACCATCAGCCAGTAGGTCACACTTCTGTTTTTTGACTGCCATAAGGCTTGTTGGTGACGGCCCCGGGATTCGAACCCGTGTGCGGCCGGCCAGGCGGTTTCAGAGTCTAGCACCTTAACCACTTGACCAGCGAGCCGACAAAGAGAATCTGACAAAGGAATAATAGAAATAACACTGTTGTTCCCGATCCCAAACCTGATATCAAGAATAACCGGAATGTTTGACTGTCCGAATTCTGGTCCCATTATAACCATTTCTTATGATCGCATTCCATTCTTCCGAGTCCCTAGTGAACGACGGAGGAACGAAAAAGGGGAATTCTCCCTTCTTTGGCAGTTTCAGAAAGTAATGTTTGTTCCTTAAGGTATACATAGGGGAAATGGCGTAATTCCGGTCAATTCCCCCTTCTTTGGATAGATTCCCTACCTTTTAGAGGTTTGGCTCGTCCGCCAGTGTTCCGTGTCACAACCAGTGGAAAAAATCGGAAGGACTACGTTTATGAGTCCTCGACTTTCATGATCTGAAAATTGTGGAATTTGTTTGGTATGTTGATTTTTATATGTTTTTGAGAAATCACCTTTTCAGATAAGTAGTTCAGCTGCCGGCTTCCCAGTAAAGCATTCGCAACTGATGAAGAAACTAATTTTGAAAGTTATCTTTAACTCAAACCTAAGTAAAACTTTGGCCTGCATGCACTGCAGTATGCAATGAGACTAATTTATACTCGTATAGCCGATCCAGGTGTTCTTTTTGGCGCGCAGTTTGAATTCAAATCTGTTTTCGGCGCGCTTACAAATTTTCTTAAATTAAATTATTTTTCCTATAACATTTGGAAAATATAAGAAAACTGCGTTTAATTCATTGCATACGTGCTTAACCGGCTCATTAAATTAATTTCTGGAAAAGAAACCCTGACCAAACTACATAAATGTAATCTTTCTTCAAAAAATTACGAACCCATTCAATATCAGTCTCCTAGTTCATTGAGAATACTGTAGTAACGATTGTCTGCAACAATGGGACAAATATTCGGGCCATTTCCGCTTGAATAGGCAACTGGGTTTTTTTATTGGGACTGAGTGCAGTTCTTTGATAAGAAATGTACTTTCTCGTGATTTCTGCATGGGTTTTTGTTGATTCACTGACTGACTGACTGACTGACTGACTGACTCAAAAAATTCGCACCTAATTAACTTTTTATTCACTCAGGTTGCATGGGCTTATTACATTCCATTTGGCACTCGTATGTATGTATGTATGTTTGATGATGAACTAATGAAGCGATAATGATGACTGTTGACTGACTGACTGACCGACCGACTGACTGACTGACTTACTGACTGATTGACTGATCGACTGACTGACTGACTGACTGACTGACTGACTGACTGACTGACTGACTGACTGACTGACTGACTGACTGACTGACTGACTGACTGACTGACTGACTGAGTGACTGACTGACTGACCGACCGACTGACTGACTGACTTACTGACTGATTGACTGATCGACTGACTGAATTAATCGCAATTAGTTTGTTTTGCCGGGAACAGTTTTTAGCCGACATCTTAGATGTATGTATTTCTTTGATAACGCGCTTTCTGCCACCGCTACATAATCTGTCCGCATTCAGAAATCCGACTCCATGCATGCGTACATTACATATAGTATGTAGCAACCTAACCGTTTTTCTAATGTATGTACACTCTATTTTAATACTCCAATGAGACTGTTTGAAAATGGCATTATGCATAGTTCATTCATCATTTCGTAGAATAACAGCAAGTAAGCTATTTCGCCTTCCAGTAAAATGAAAAATTGTCAATATCAGTAAACTCCACTCCATTTCAAATAAAAATCATGCTCAATCAAATATACACAGATAAAGTGTGCTTTATCGTGAATATTTTTACTGGCCGTGTCAATATGATTCAGGCTTTTCTTTGCTTCATTTTGTGCTTGCGTATGTTTTCTATGTACATACTTCATGTTGATAATATCAGATTTCTTCTAATACTGCGGACATTCTATGTGCGTACACTGATAAATTATTTACGATGAGAGCTTTTCGATTTGCACTTCAGTCAGTCATTAGATATGTACGTATGTAGTTTTTGTTGTTGTGGTTGTTGTTTTTTGTTTTTGTTGTTGTTGTTGTGGTTGTTATTGTTGTTGTTGTTGTTGTTGTTGTTGTTGTTAATGTTGTTGTTGTTGTTGTTGTTGTTGTTGTTGTTGTTGTTGTTGTTGTTGTTGTTGTTGTTGTTGTTGTTGTTGTTGTTGTTGTTGTTGTTGTTGTTGTTGTTGTTGTTGTTGTTGTTGTTGTTGTTGTTGTTGTTGTTGTTGTTGTTATTGTTGTTGTTGTTGTTGTTGTTGTTGTGTTTGTTGTTTTTTTTGTTTTGTTGTTGTTGTTGTTGTTGTTGTTGTTGTTGTTGTTGTTGTTGTTGTTGTTGTTGTTGTTGTTGTTGTTGTTGTTGTTGTTGTTGTTGTTGATGTTGTTGATGTTGTTGTTGTTGTTGTTGTTGTTGTTGTTGTTGTTGTTGTTGTTGTTGTTGTTGTTGTTGTTGTTGTTGTTGTTGTTGTTGTTGTTGTTGTTATACTTTTATTGAACTACTTTTAATTCCATATTCTCCCATCTTTAAAGGAAAAGTTTTACATATAGTAATAGCAGAAATCCCCTGTCAATGACGCACATTCACGCTTGAAAAATGACTATCATCCGGCTATCGGTTTTGATTATCGATTCATCAAACTTCCAAAGATGTTCCGCCTGATTACACGCTTTAATGATCGATGAAACCTGTTGGGCTTTGGCGGACGAGTCAAACCTTCAAAACTACATAGGGTAATTTAGTCAGCGAGGGGGAATTCAGCAGTTTTGATGTACAGCTAGTTTTACTTTCCATTTGAGGAATAAATATCATTTTTTGCAGCCACTTAAAGGGAATTCCATTTCACCCTTTTCTCTTTCGTCCGCTAGTGATGATGGGTGGTTAAGGTGATTATGATCAAGCACTGATATGATTCGGTGCTATAAGCATTCGTGATCGAATAGACGACCGAATTCGAAAGCGCGCCATTTTTTTACTAATGAGATCGTTTGAAAATGGCTTTATGTATGGTTCATTCACTATTTCGTAGAATAACAAATCACTATTTCGCCTTCAGTCAAATGGAAAATTGTCGATATCAGCCAACTCCACCCCATGTCATCATGAAAATCATGTAAGTATGAATCGCTTAGAAATTCTAGGAAATAATATTCGTATAAATGGCGGCCTTTCCTGCCTGCGAAACATCACTTTCATCTGATAAAAAAGATAATGAATGGTCTGTGTTATTGCACACATGATGCGCTTTGATGAGTTGAATTTTTCTGAATCAGCAAATTTTCTTCTCCCACCATATTATACAGGTGATGATGACAACTAGTATTTTTTAAAACGATGCGAATTTTTTTGTTTATAGCTTATAGCTTATAGCTTATAGCTTATTGCTTATACGTAATTTTTTTCAAAACTTTTTTCAGGACGACACGTGTTGTCTTTGTATGTGCTGGCATCACCTATGTACGTGGCATAATATTATTTTAAAATCAACCGTATTTTATATGAAATCCAGGTTTCGAACCTAGACCATTTGTTTTCCCTTCCGCTTTTATATCCAGTGCGCTATATCAGAAAGTTTTCACCAATCTTGGGATGCGCGGGATCTTGGCATCTTGGTATTCTATGTAATTGGCGTATGCACAGGACCAATAGACCCCGTACAGGGACTACATGGTTCCTGGACATGATGTATTTGAGCATTATACAAAAATTGGTTGAAACCAGGTTTCGATCCCGGTCCACTCGTTTGATCTACAGTTTTCCATCCAGTGCGCTATGCCAGCAAGTTTTCACCAATCCTAGTATACCATGTAATTGGCGCATGCTGTGCACCATTAGGCAACGTACTGGGACTACATGGTTCCTGGACTTGATGTATTTGAGCTTTATACAGAACTTGGTTGAAATCCAGGTGTCGAACCCGGACCATTCGTTTTACCTTCAGCCTCTCTATCCAGTGCGCTATGTCAGTAAGTTTTCACCAGACTTAGTATGCCCTGTAATTGGCGTAGCGCTCTGAACCAATAGACCCCTTACTTGGACTTGATAGTATTTGAGCACTATACAGAACTTGGTTGACTTTTGTGCGCTCTCTCACTTAGACCCTCAATTAAGTGGTTTGACTCGCTGTCGCGACTAAAAGCCTTGCAACCCAACTTGTACAATTTGTGTTGGTGGTGATTTTGGTGTACTTTTACTGTTGTTCTGAATTTGTATCAACCGTCCATTCGTCTATACTTTTTTATGCGTTTAGTTTATGCAGTAGTTTTTCAGATATAAAACCTGAGTGAATCAAGAAATCGTTGAATCCTACTGTATAAAGTTTCTAATCGTAATTTTCAACTACAACAAAAATCTTGCGATTAATGATTAATGGGGGAATTTCCTTTGCGACTCAAACCAATGATGAAATAACGCGCACTCGGGCGCGCGTAGTAATCGCAGGCAATTGTATTATGACTCGCCCACTGCTATTTTTACTCCAGCTACGTAACGATTTATTCCCCTGCGGATAACGAAACAGTCAACCACAAGATTTTTTTCTTGTACTGAAATGTTGTTGTTGTTGTTGTTGTTGTTTTCACTGAAATGCTTGTTGCAATGACTTGTGATGCCATTTTGTTGATATACCGGTCATGAAACATGAGTGATCATCGGGTATAAAATGTTTCCATCACAGTTTTTTTGACATCCTTGTTGTTGTTGTTGTTGTTGTTGTTGTTGTTGTTGTTGTTGTTGTTGTTGTTGTTTTTGTTGTTGTTGTTGTTGTTGTTGTTGTTGTTGTTGTTGTTGTTGTTGTTGTTGTTGTTGTTGTTGTTGTTGTTGTTGTTGTTGTTGTTGTTGTTGTTGTTGTTGTTGTTGTTGTTGTTGTTGTTGTTGTTGTTGTTATTATTGTTGTTGTTGTTGTTGTTGTTGTTGTTGTTGTTGTTGTTGTTGTTGTTGTTGTTGTTGTTGTTGTTGTTGTTGTTGTTGTTGTTGTTTTTGTTGTTGTTGTTGTTGTTGTTGTTGTTGTTGTTGTTGTTGTTGTTGTTGTTGTTGTTGTTGTTGTTACGACTATCTCACCATTGTTCTGCTTTCCACCATAACGAAATGGCCGCCCCATTAATCGTCCATTATACTCTAATGCGAGCCATCCATAAGTTATTCCAATATTACAATCATACATACGTACGTAGATTCTCATGAGAAAACTGATACGAAAAAAACAAATTATGTTAATTACCAGTTATCATTCTTGTTAACTACGGGTATATCCGTAGATTTTTTATTGAACAGTCTAATGAACTTTCCATTTTGTATACATTGCTTGCATAAAAAAAGTACTGACGCAAGGAGAACACAGGCAAAAATTTGATAAAGCACCCGTCAGTTTAGCACAGTTTGGGATTCAAATGAAAAGTCGGAAAAGTTGCCCCCAAACCTTTGAATCCAATTTAAGAGAATGTAATAACACCTACATTTGCCCGTCGTACGTTTAGGTACAGTAGGTTACCACTACCCACTGGAGGACGAGCTAAATCCCCGAAGAGAGGGGAATCCCGTCAAAGAGGGGGGAATCGGTAGTTTTCAGGCCTTTTGCCTACACCTCAGAGTAGAAACTCTACTTTTTGAACAGCCAAAGATGGGGAATCCCACTTTTCCCACCCCTTCTCGTCCGCTAGTGGTTTAGGTACAGTAGGTTACCACTTCAGAGCGAGAACTCTTGTTTTAATGGTTAATGTGGACATTATTATTCATGGTGCACCAGATGAAACTGTATGTATAGTCGAATTTTTTGGTTACGCCTTTTTTCGGGAATTTTTTTGTGTGTAAAACATTTCCCACACCCAGCAATTTGAGGTCGGAAGCAGCAATTTGGGTTGATAAAAAGGTGTTACACAAAAAAAGTTCCTAAAGAAGATGATTACGACTATTTTTAGGAACTTTTGTGTGTAAAACCTTTTTATCTACCCCAAATTGCTGCTTCCGACCGCCAATTTCTGGGTGAGGGAAAGGTTTTACAACAAAAAAAATCCCGAAAAAAGGCATAACCAAAAAAATCGACTATAAGTGGTCAAACGGCAAGAAAAAAAAACGGAATCACTTTTCCCTTAGTTCTCTGTGAACAGTGACCTGAGTAATTTGTCTTTATGTACCCTGTACTGGTATAGTCGAATTTTTTGGTTACGCCTTTTTTGGGATTTTTTTTTGTGTAAAACTTCCCCTCACCCAGAAACAGGCGGTCGAAAGCAGCATTTTGGGTTGATGAAAAGGTTTTACACACAAAAAAGTTCCTAAACAGAGTCATAATTATTCTTTTAGGAACTTTTCTGTGTGTAAAACCTTTTCATCTACCCTAAATTGCTGCTTTCGACCGCCAATTTCTGGGTGAGGGAAAGGTTTTACACAAAAAAAAGTCCCCAAAAAAGGGCGTAATCAAAAATTCGACTGTACTGTACTGCACTCGCGGACGAGGGAAGAACGAAGAAGTGGAATCCCCCTTTTCGGCACATCCGAAAAGTAGAGTTTGTTCCTTAAGGTATAGGTAAAATGGCCTCAAACCTGCCAATTCCCCCTCTTTGACGAAATTTCCCTCCCTTTGGAGGATTAGCTCATCCGCCAGTGCAGTACTGTATGTATTAGAGAGTTAGAAAATCAGAAATTACATAACGTATGTACATGATTCCGTTTTTCATGCCACATCAGATGGTAGAAATTCTTCATTTGCTTCCGCTCAGCAGCCAGAATCTGAACACCATTAAACCGTTTATTACCTCACGAAGCAGCTAC
>OZ038446.1:7959895-7962395 GCA_964036265.1 Daptonema setosum
AAACTCGCTCTGTTTTTCTCCCAGTATAAGTAGAATGAACACGAAGTTTCTGACCATTTTCCCCTGTGATAGGGAACGGATTATCTGCACCGTTGAACTCTTGTTGCAATCCGCCGCATTTCCCGCGATCCTCCATCCATCAGCGCGCGCAAAGTAAATAAACAAGGAAAAAGCTCTCGAGACGTTGCCTGTCACTCCTCCGTCCAAGTATCTCACGTAATGTATGTACATGTATGTGTGCAAGTCAGTTGCTCGGTCATGCACAAAATCATAATGAAATATCAGTTACTCAGTCAGTGAGACATAAATTCAGTGAGTAAGTGAGTGAGTGAGTGAGTGAGTGAGTGAGTGAGTGAGTGAGTGAGTGAGTGAGTGAGTGAGTGAGTGAGTGAGTGAGTGAGTGAGTGAGTGAGTGAGTGAGTGAGTGAGTGAGTGAGTGAGTGAGTGAGTGTATCCTTAGTATAATAAAGTAAAGAAGAAAGTCAGAATGAGATCCGTCTAATATGAGCACTAGAAATTTGTACTTACCGTGCAAAAATCTCATTTAACCATCACCAAAATGCGAAATCTGCTCAGAAATACGGGTCCAGTCGATACAAAAAACTGTGGGTCCAATAGAACTTGGGTCCAAGAACTCGAACCAGACCCTACATAGGAAAGTATTTTAATAATCATCCGTAAATGTAGTAGAACCAAATAGCTGTCCATTAATCATGGTTGTCAGCCACGCGCCCAAATGTGCCATTATTATTGGGGCTTTCATAAATTATTGTGCTCCCCCTCACCCGATTTATACCACGGCCGCGGCACATTTCGATTTATGTGAGATCAAGTTATGTGAGTTCATTTTATGTGAGTTTATCTTTGTGTGAGATCAAGTTATGTGAGTTCATTTTATGTGAGTTCATCTTTTTAGAGATCATCTTATGTGAGTTCATTTTATGTGAGTTCATCTTTTTAGAGATCAACTTATGTGAGTTCATCTTTGTGGGAGATCAAGTTATGTGAGATCATTTTATGTGAGTTTATTTTATGTGAGTTCACAAAATGTGAGTTCATTTTAAGTTAGTTCATTTTATGTGAGTTATATTTTTGTGAGTTCATCTTTGTTCATCAAGTTATGCCAGTTCATTTTATGTGAGTTCATCTTTGTGTGAGATCAAATTATGTGAGTTCATTTTATGTGAGTTTATTTTTTGTGAGCTCATTTCATGTGAGTTCATTTTACATATACTGCTCGTGTTTCATTATGCAATACGTGGTAACACTTTCGATCCTTGTTGAAGGAGAAAAGTCTTACTGGGGAAATACACCGCGCACACCTCTTCGAGGCAAACGATATGTAATTAATTCAGAAACATGCAAAAAATATATTAGAATGACGGGTTATTATACTGAAGATCGAAAAACTTCAGAATTGAAAAAAAATAACTTTATTTTGAGCCATTTATGGAATTTAACATCTCGTATGCAACTGACACTGAAGGAAAAATCTTACTCATTTAGTTTTCTTTGCTTGTAAACTCGATTCGGATTTTTTGCATAAGCAATCATGAGCAGTATATATGAGTTCGTTTTTCGATAACGAAATCTGTGAACTTTTCCACCCCACGCTGTTCAAAAATGTGATTTCACCCGGTTCTCACTATCATACCGAAACAGTAGATGTGAATTTTCCCGCGCACTTTCCCACGAGTTACCAGAGTTCAGCACCACTTTTACCAAAAACATACTTTAACTTCTGTTTCACTGCAATTGGAACAACAACATCAAAAAGTTTTAATCTGATCCCCAACAGACACTGACAGCTTGTCTTTATGAAAAAAATTCTCGTCAGTTTATTCAACTCTCTGGCCGCTTCGAAAACATCATTCTGATATGGTATTAGTTTGTCTCATCAAAAAGTTTGACTCGCCAAAAAGTTCGACTCACCAAAAAGTTTGACTCACCAAAAAGTTCGACTCACCAAAAAGTTTGACTCACCAAAAGGGCGAAATCCATTTTCCCCCTTCCTTTCTCGTCCGATCACTGGCGTACGAGCCAATCCTCCAAACGGAGGGGAATTTCGTTAAAAAGGGAAGAATCGGCATTATTTACGCTATTTTTCCCACGTCTTGGGGAACTAAATCATTTTTTGAAACCGCCAAAGAGGGGGGAATTCCACTTTTCCCACCCTTTCTCGTTCGCCATTGGTCCGATTATAGTGTGTGCCTTGCATATGCCACGCTGCACTGGCGGACGAGTCAGGCACTCCCAAAGGAGTTTCCCCAAGAAGGGGGAACTGACAGTTTTCATGATAATTTATCCACACCTTTGGGGAAAAGTGCAGTTCATTTCATTATAAAGAGATACTCAAAAGTTCCCTTCTGTTCTCATCCACTACCACTACTCAATGTGCCGCTGTATGCCCGCCTCTGTATTCAATGGATAGAGAGCCCTAGTGCGTGAGCGGATGATGAACGAGTTGAAAAGAGTTACGCTTTCTTCGAGAGCTTTTGCT
>OZ038446.1:7964895-7969895 GCA_964036265.1 Daptonema setosum
TCAGATATCTGAAAAATTACTTTGTGAATGCAATTTTTCGGTTTCCTGGCATAAGTTACAGTTGTATATATGTGAATTATTTTCTGTTTATTTATATTTATTTCTGTTATTTATTTACTGTGAAGCTTATGGATGCCATATGTGTTGTTCGAATACTTCAACCGAACATAACTTAGTCCTGGGGGTTCTTGTTATTAAAAAGTATTGTAATGAACCGTTACGACATGAACAATAAATTTGACACAACATTGGCCAAATGTCGTGTGCGAAAAAAACTTTTCGAAAAAATTTCATACGCGCCAAAAACGTTCCTCAGTAACAAGAACCCTTTCGAAAGGCTGTTTTAATATACATTTGGCCGAAAATATTATTTATTTTTTTATATACAGGGTGTCCCATCCTTTTGTCCCGATGTTGACGGCTCCGCATTTGAGTTGTACTGAACCATTATGACTGAATTTTTTTTCTGAAATAGAGGAGACTTTGGCAATTTGTTTGATACCTACCAGAAGTTTATTTGACATATATGTAGCTAAATTGACAAGCCATCGAAAAAATGTCAATTCTTTTGATAATATTTTTTCATTATTTTTAATTCAACGAGCAAAACAGTAAACAAAACAGCATCAATCACAAGGCACCGTAAACTGAAAATCATAGGTAATACAAAACATAAAAAGAAAAAAATAATCCGACTTGTTAATTTCTGAACTTGGGTATATACCACTGGCATCGGTACTATCGACGAGGCACAGCTTTCAGGGCTGCATGGCGTGTGTCCACGGAAAGACACCCTTCTCTTGCATGATAAAAAGACGTAATTGACCCGATTTCTCGGGACTTTTCGCCTACACGCACTCCTTTAAATCACCCCACAACCAGAAGTCCATCGGCAAAAGATCTGGCGGCCAACTGAGATTGACTCGAAGAGACTTTTCCTGGCTCTTGAGTCAACATAGGATGACCACTCTCCATTGGCCTACCAGTTCACCAGATGTGACCCCTCTGTACTTTTGGTTGTCGGGTGATTTGGAGCAGAAGCAGTGCATATACGTGTGAAATCCCGAGAATTTGGATCAATTACATGTCTTTATCGCAGAAGAGATGGGTGTCATTTCCGTGGACCAAGGCCATTCAGCCCTGAAAGCTGTGCCGCGTCGATGGAAACGATGCCGAGATCTCGGTGGTATCTACATAAGTCGAAAAGTTTAAAAGTCCTGTTGTTTGCTTCTTTTCTTTTTATGTGGTTATTACCTATGCTTTTCTGTTCACGGCGCTTTGTGATTGATGCTATTTTATTAACTGCCTTGCTCGATAGATGATGGAATAATAAAAAATAATGAAAAAATATTGGCCAAAATTAACATTTTTTTCGATGGCTCTTGAAATTAGCTACAGACGTCTAATAAACTTCCAGTAAGTATCAAACAAATTGCCAAAGTCTCCTCTATTTCATAAAAAAATTTCAGTCATATTGGTTCGGTAAAACTCAAACGCGGAGCCGTCAACATCGGGAAAAAAGGATGGGACACCCTGCAATTATCTTAACCGGTTTTATGTCCTTACCACATACCTTAAACATATTAAAAACGAGCAACTAAAAATGCCACAAAGGCATGGGGAGTAACGAATACTGGCCAAATCCAATATTTAAAAAGTATGAGCGAGAACGTTTTATTCTCATATCTCAAATTGTCTCGTCGATAAAAGCAGGAAACAAAATTATGGATGAAGTTTGTGCTTCATTAAATCAAAAATCCGACCAAAATACGCGAAACATATTTAAGCACATTTTCACAAATCATTGTTGGTGTGGTAATGAAACGAATAGAAATCGATTTTTGTCCCGAATCTGAGACAAATTTTTTGTTCGTAGGACTTTTTCCCGGCATGAAGTGACATAGCCCTATCAGCTTTTATTAGGAACGTTGTCGGAGGCAGGGCCGAAACGACGTTTAGTTTTTATTTTTCTCTTTTATAAGTTAGCAAACATAATATTACAGAAAACATACTAGATTTTTATTTTATAAAAATAAAAACAAATTTACTTAATGGTAGTTTTTGTTTTTTAAATTTACTTTAGTTTTTGCTTTACTTATCTCCTATAAAAAACTATTTCAATTCCATTCCTCAATAAATATGACTGTTCGCTATTATAGGCATGTACACATCCTGACTGGGAAAAATCTTATTCATTTGTTCCTCCCCGTTAGTGATCACTAACGAACGAAACGAAACGAAACGAAACTTTTGAGTTTCGTTTCGATCCAATCGAAACAAAACTTTTTTGCTTCGTTTCGATTGATTCGAAACGAAATTTTCGTGTTTCGTTTCGTTAGCTACCGAAACGAAGAAAGTTTCGTTAAGGGTTTCGTTAAGGCCTCGAATGATTTAATTTAATATCGACGAAGAAAATTTCAAATTAAATTCAAATTTCAAATAAATGAGGGTATGAGTAAACCTGGTAGGAAAAAATCTCACTTATTTTTCATTTATCGGGAGCTGTGAGTCTGTGATTATCTGAATAAGTGAAGGAGTGAGTGAGCGAGTGATGGAGTGAGTGATGGAGTAAGTGAGTGAATGAGTGAGTACATATTTCAATGAGTGGGTGAGTTAGTGTTTCAATGATTGAGCAAGTACGTACATAAGTGAGTGAGTGAGATTTTTTCTACCAATTTTACTCATACCTTCATTTATTTGAATTTGAATTTATTTTGAAATTTTATTTGTCGATATTATTAAATTAAATCATTGAAGACCTTATCGAAACGCTTAACGAAACGTTCAAATTTCGTTAGTGCGAACCGAAACGAAAACCCAACCGAAACTTTTCGTTTCGATAGCTAACGAAACGAATATTAAAAAATTTCGTTTCGAATACTCCGAAACGAAACAGCGCATTTCGGTAGGAAGTTTCGTTTCGACAGTTTCGTTTAGGTCAGTTTCGTTAGTGAACTCTACTCCCCGTGACTTTGGGGCATTTTAGTTGCTTGTTTCATGGATTATTTTTTATGCGATGTTATGATATTTTTCATCTCATCATTTTTATTCTATTTTTACCGAAGTGTTTTAGTAGTTTGATAAAAGGAAAGCGATTTTCCAGACCGGTTTCCAGCTTTCGAAAACTAGAGCTTTTCGCTTATTGATAATCGCGTCTCAGAGTTTGATGATCTTTGGGCACTATCGGACGAGGAGAGGAGGAAAGAGTGAATTTCCTTCCTCTTTGGCCAATTAAAAAAACATAATTTGTTTCTCAAGGTGTAGGTAAAATTACCTAAGTTCGGCAGATTCACCCTCTTTGGAAAGATTCCCCTCCCTTAGGGGTACTACATTTCAAAAAGGGTGATAGTCGAGTTGATACAGTTTTCAATAACCTAACTGTTAAGGACACTGAGCTTCTGCTTGCCTGATCATTGGGAGCTCAGTGGATCAACTCACTGGCGGACGAGCTTATCCTCCAAAGGGAGCGAATTTCGCCAAAAGAGAGGGAATTAATGATTTTAAGGCAATTTTAAGACCTTAAGGAACAAACTGTACTTTTTGGAAACGCTAAAGAGGGGGGGGGGTTCCACTTCCCCCTTCTCGTCCGCTAGTGTGATCATTCGGCGTTTTTTAGATCAACTTGTAAAACAAATCTGGAAATATATGAGCCGTTTCCATGCTGATGTTCTGCCTTTTTACCGTACCTGTTTGATGTACCGCGGTAAAATCTCTTCGAGCGCAACATCAATAAGGCGCTGTTCATACTCGACGCGCGATTTTGTGCGATTCTCGCGCGTGAATCGCAAAAAAACATTAGGTTGGTTATAACACGTGTGACCCTGAAACTCAGGCAACAGCTAGGCTGCCCAGTTCGCCGAGTCACACGTGTTATAACCAACCTAATGTTTTTTTTCGGACGAGAATATCGCGCGTCGAGTATGAACAGCGCCTAACTCTATATTCCATTCTTTTTTTATAAAAAGATGTTCTGAGTATTGCAGGAAGATGTATGTATACTGAATTTTTTGTTGTTGTATGAAACACGTAAAACTGAAGGCTATGCCGACGAAATTACGGTAAACAATTTATATATAACTTTTTCCTGCGGAAAACGTAGGCGATTTCTGAATGAGCTTTGATAAAAAAATCTGACAGAGAACAGAACCGACAATTCCTTTATTGAGAAATTTACTGATATATAGAGAGAGAGATTAGATAAGTCTCTCAGTTCTAGTTCAGTCAATACGATGAGGCTCATCTCAATTGAACCATATTAAGATGCATAACAGAACAGACTAGTGTCCGTCCCTTGATTAAGGGAGCAGACTAGCGTCCGTCCTTTGTTAAGGAACAGACTAGCGTCCGTCTCTTGATTAACGGAAACACACTAGCGTTCTTGTGTTGACCGCGAAAAAGTTAACACAAAATTCAGGGTAACAAGAAACTTTGAAATGGCTATACAAAAGTTGAACAATTTTACGGAGCTCTGAACACTCGCGGTATTCAAGTCATTGTTAAAATGAAATTTCGATTATTGAATCTTTAGAAAAAGTTCACGTGTTCCAATGCGATCGAGAAAGTTCAAAGTTTTCGATCATCATGGAAAAAATTATAAATCTATTTATTCCGTATAAAAATTCCACTTTCGAAATTGCATTCCACTTTTTGTGTTGCAAGTGATTTTTTGTGTTTGCCAAACGATTGATTTCAGAATTCGCCCTCTGGTCTATATTCCAAAATTCGTATTCGAACGATACATAAATTGGTGGTCGGTGAATCAGTAAGTCAATCAGTAAGTGAGTGAGTGAGTGAATGAGTGAGTGAGTGAATGAGTGAGTGAGTGAGTGAGTGAGTGAGTGAGTGAGTGAGTGAGTGAGTGAGTGAGTGAGTGAGTGAGTGAGTGAGTGAGTGAGTGAGTGAGTGAGTGAGTGAGTGAGTGAGTGAGGCAGATTTACAAAAGCGACCCCATTTTCAACCAAAACGTGTACCTTGCACCATTTTTTCCCTTTCGACGAAAT
>OZ038446.1:7974895-8007395 GCA_964036265.1 Daptonema setosum
GCGGACACAGGTTGACGTGGCTGGCGATGGGTCTGTCTGAAAATTACGACACATGTATTTCGGGTAAATGTGAAATACCATACCATGAAAAATCATATTGAAAATGTAAGGGAACGATGAATGTGATAAAAAGTTGAGGATTTGAGGTGCACGAGAGTGATTGAGTGATTAATTGAGGGAGTGACTGAGTGATCGATCAATAATGGAGGGCTTGGAATACTATCACTAGCGGACGAGAAGGGGAGGGAAATGTGGAATTCCCTCTTCTTATTGGACGGTTTCAAAAAAAGTTTAGTTTTTTTCCTTTAAGTGTAGGTAAAATGACCTGATTTATGCTAATTCCCCTTATTTAGAAATATTCCCCTCCCTTTGTAAGTTTGGCTCGTCCGCCAGTGTGTCCACGTTGAACTAAAAACCAAAGGTCGGCTACTTTTCGAACGTAAATGGATGGCTTGAAAAACTAACATAAGTTAACCGAATTATATATTCAGTAAAACAACACATTTATTCTTTTAATACTGGCGACCAAAATGTAATAAAAAAATTACCTCCACTTTGCGAAATTTTATCCCATAATTAGAAATCGCGCCTACACAATCGGATTGTGATGCTTGACACTAAGATTTTGTATCTCTAACTTTTTTTCGAATGCCAATCAAATTAGAAAAACGAAATAGGATGGCCTGAATTTTAACAGGGCTCTATATTGAGACACGGCCTTTCAAATGAGCCATGTCTCAATGTCTAACGGAATGGCTTCAAATGAGAAAATCACCCGTAATGTTTGGTCTAAAACCGGTCAGAAACACCTTTTTTTCCTCTAAAACCGTTTAAACGACCCAATTTGCAAAAACAGCACCACAGATGTTCATACAGGCTCTAATAGAGTTCATTCGATTAACGTGAGCAATTTATATTTTTTTTGGTTGACCTAACTTTTGGCCGATTCTTATTCGAACTCACTCTTAAATCCGCTGCAGTGGCGTGCGAGAATGACCTCACCGATGATTGCTGCATTCAATTTCCCAGTATGACGAAATGCAGAGCGCTCAAGCTAATGCGGGATTACTACGACTTAACAGGTAAAACACTCATGAATGGTACTTTTATAAAATGTATTTCTTTATAAAATGGATTAAAAAAAGGTAAAAAATTAATTTTTCAAATTTAATTCAAACTTTGAAAGCTATTTTAACCATTCAATAATCAACGTATTTCCATGAAGAATACATGAAAAAAAATCAGCAAAACAAGCTTAAATTTCTGAAAGTAAAAATTCTATCAAAAAATATTTTTTTTTAAATTTTTTTTTAATTTTTTTCTTTGTTTACTTGTTTGAAATCATCCATGATAGTTCAGGGAAATGTTTTACTGTTGAAAAAAACTTTATAGTTTCTGGAAATATGCCCACGGGACTCAACTGTATTGAAAGCCCCACGGGACTCAACTGTATAGAAACTAAAATAGTTTGACCACGGGACTCAACTGCATTGAAACTAAAATAGTTTGCCCACGGGACTCAATAGTATTGAAAGAAAAATTGTTTTCCCACGGGACTCAACTGCATTGAAATTTTGCCCACGGGACTCAACTGTATTGAAAGCCCCACGGGACTCAACTGTATAGAAACTAAAATAGTTTGACCACGGGACTCAACTGCATTGAAACTAAAATAGTTTGCCCACGGGACTCAATAGTATTGAAAGAAAAATTGTTTTCCCACGGGA
This sequence comes from Daptonema setosum, assembly GCA_964036265.1. Taxonomy (NCBI): domain Eukaryota; kingdom Metazoa; phylum Nematoda; class Chromadorea; order Monhysterida; family Xyalidae; genus Daptonema; species Daptonema setosum. Next base: position 7,976,623 of record OZ038446.1, read on the forward strand.
CTCAACTGCATTGAAATTTTGCCCACGGGACTCAACTGTATTGAAAGCCCCACGGGACTCAACTGTATAGAAACTAAAATAGTTTGACCACGGGATTCAACTGCATTGAAACTAAAATAGTTTGCCCACGGGACTCAATAGTATTGAAAGCAAAATTATTTTCCCACGGGACTCAACTGCATTGAAATTTTGCCCACGGGACTCAACTGTATTGAAAGCAAAAATTTTTAATGGATGTGTTTCTTCATGGATGTGTTTTTTCATGGTGTTTTTATGTGACCACGGGACGCATGATTACAAACCCCACAGATTTTTCGAATTTGGATTTTCTCGAGCAGCATTACTATTCCATGTAAAGTTTTACTGTCTGCGAACCCCCGATAACCTAACGTAAGGCTGGCTTGTCCGAGCGGAGCGAGGACAAGCGCATTAGGCCCCGCAGGGGAGATTTCAATATTTGTTCCTGCACGTGTTGTAGCATAGGCACTATGTTATAGAGAGCATGCGAGCGTAGCGAGCCAGTTATAGTCAGGTCTGTGCAGCTTAGTTGCATCGGCTCAGTAGCACAGCGCAAGAGCGCTTGCCTAGCATGCGAGCGGCCCGGGTTCGTTTCCCAGATTTTTGATAAAAACTGTAAACTTTCGAAAAATCTGTGGGGTCTGTAAAATTGCCCACGGGACTCAACTGCATTGAAACTAAAATAGTTATAGTTACGCATCCGGCTTTATTATTCTAAAACCCTGTACACAATAAACAATTTCCAAATTCCAGTTCACAATGGTACGACTGTGTATTGGAAAGTTGTTGACCACGGCGCAATTCGCGCAGCGCTGCCCGGCTGTGCCCCTGCTGAGTACCCCGACTCTAAAAGGTCGGCGTAATTCCCCGGGTGTGTCCCTAGTATATATACATGGATATATAGAGTGAAGAAGTCTCTCAGTTCTAGTTCAGTCAATACGATGAGGCTCATCTCAATTGAACCATATTAAGATACATTAGAGAACAAACTAGCGTCCGTCCCTTGTTAAGGGAACAGACTAGCGTCAGTCCCTTGATTAAGGAAACACACTAGCGTCCGTCTCTTGATTAAAAAAACAGACTAGTGTCCGTCCCTTGACTAACGGAACAGACTACTGTTTGTCCTTTGATTAACGGAACAGACTAGCGTCCGTCCCTTTAATAACGGAACAGACTAGCGTCCGTCCCTTTAAAGCGGAAGTCTTGCCAACAGAAGTTTATTTGCGGATATTTTGTTTCCGGAAGCGTTCATTGCGGATATGTTTTTAGCGGAACTTACGACAGCGGAACCTTAAATTCCGGAATTTAGTTTTGCGGAACTCGGTGAAGTAAATTTTTTTAAACTATTAACAGTTGAAGGGCCTATTTCATTGTTTATGAGGCTTCGGCTTAGTCATTAGCACAGACTGTTAGCGATATCGCCGAGTATGAGGATAAGAGTTAAATTTCAGTTTAGGCTTAGGATTAGGCTTACTCCCATATCACAGAAACTTTTGGCATTGGGTGCCTAATTGGTGCATCTTTATGCAAAAAACTTGAAGTTCTATAACTCACGATATAATCAGTTAAAAATGAAAAAAACTTTTTTTCAGATGAAAGTTCGTTTTTTCCTCATAATGCAATCACGAAAAACTCAAAGTAAAAACATAACGAAATCCTCATTGGATAAAAAACATGTATTTTATATCGCACTCAGTTTTCGCTCCGAGACCAGGCGCCAAAGGACGAATTTGTCATAAGTAGCAGTGCATGAAGTTTTGCCATACCATTTTCAATGCATTATATTGTGTTTGTTTTGAGTTTCTTATTTTTCTCATGTGTAAAAATAAACGATCTCACCTCTGAACAAAAGTTTTCAATTTAAAACCAATTCTCACGTGAGTTATAGAACTTCAAAGTTTTCTTGCATAAAAATGCACCAATTTAAACACCCAATGCCAAAAGTTTCTGTGATATGGGGGTGAGGATTTGAGAAGGGCTTGGGCGCGTAGCGCATAGTAAGGGAGCAGACTAATGTTCGTCCCTTGATTAATGGAAAATACTTGTTTCCGTCCTATGATTAAGAGAGCAGACTAGCGTCCGTCCCTTGATTAGGGAACCAGATAAAAGTGTATATCCCTTGATTAAAGGAACAGACTAGTTTCCGTCCCTTATTTAAGGGAACAGACTAGCGTCCGTCCCTTGTTAAGGGAACAAACTAGCGTCAGTCCCTTGATTAATGGAACTGACTAGTGTCCGTCTTTTGGTTAAGGGAACAGTCTAGCGTCCGTCTCTTGATTAACGGAACAGACCAGTGTCCGTCTCTTGATTAACGGAACAGACCAGTGTCCGTCTCTTGATTAACGGAACAGACCAGTGTCCGTCTCTTGATTAACGGAACAGACCAGTGTCCGTCTCTTGATTAAGGGAACAGACCAGTGTCCGTCTCTTGATTAACGGAACAGACTAGTGTTCGTCCCTTGATTAAAGAAGCAGACTAACGTACATCCCTTCATTCTCAAATGTTTGAATATATTAATTCTGAAGTATTTCAATCTTCAGTATAATTCAATAAGTCAAAAATAATATAATAACCAGTGATTATAATATTTTTATGCAGGTTTCTGAATTGATTACTGAATGTCTTTTGCTTCGGAGAGGTGAGCGCAGCGAACTTCAACAGTATAATTTTTCTCCTTCAACAATGATCGAAAGTGTTACGAAGTTTTGCATAATAAAAAACGAGCAATATAAGTCTATCTTTCATTTTTTCTACAAAACAGTAGTTCTAAATCTTGCTGAAAATCTATACTGAAAGCATATTAAAGACGTGGTGCCGACAAAGATTACTGAAAAAGTTCATTTCATTTACATAAATCATATTTCTGCGGAAAACGTGGCTAATTCAGAATGAGCTTTGATAAGAAAATCAGACAGAGTACGAACCGACCATTGCTTGATTTGAGAAACTTACTGATATATCGAGAGTAGAGAAGTCTCTCAGTTCTAGTTCTGTCAATACGATGAGACTACATATATGTACAGGGTGGGCCAAAAAACATACGTTTTTAAACTTTAATAACTCGAGCTATAAACAACCGATTCAATCGTTCTTGTTCTCATTTAATAGCCAATACTTTAACTTAACTCAAACTTTAACTGAGCTCAATTCTAAGTTGATAACTGTGAAATACCATATTTAGTGCTTGGAGAAAAATTCATGGCGAATGTCAAAACCGCCATGGACAAATTTAACCCTGAGCTCGGGCTTTGGTGGTTCAGGAAAATGGTCAAATCGAGTGTACCATCCATTTATCTTTGATCAACAAGGCTTAACTAGTTGTTATTTGATGCATTTCATTTATTTATAAACTGAAATACTCCGTTTACAGATTTAAAACACAATAGCCCATGCACTTCGGTGACTTTTTGATAAAAATACACAATTTTTCAAGTTTGCTTCTGTAATTCCTGTGCAACTTCATAAAACACAACTAAAACTTGAGAGATTTCAAGTTGAAATAATGGCTTTCAAATGAGAGCAAAAACTAATAAATCGGTTGCTTATAGATCGAGTTATTAACGTTCAAAATCGTATGGTTTTTTGGTCCACCCTGTACATATGTACATACTGTACGGGTGTCCCATTTAAAAGTCCGGATTTTTATTTTGAATAACAATCGCAATTTCCTATCGATTTCAGAATTTTTTGCGCCAGGTTATAGGCAATTTTTGGCTATTTTGTTTTATTTTTTATTTTTTAAAATCGAATCGACAAGTCGGTTTTTATGACAAAATTCCCAACATACCCGTTTTTTTTCGTTTGTGCACTCAAGTCGGTGGTTTTTAGACAATAGCGTGACCTTTATAAATACAAGTTTCATAATTTAAATCATCATTTCAGTTCAATAACGTTTTGAACTTGTTATTATACGGAATACTGATATATTGTTAGCACTCATCAAAACTAACAAGCTGCTTACTGACAGTAACAAAAAAAGCACTCAAACTCCGCATCGGCAAGCTTGCGCAGGGAGCGTGGTTTCTTCTTCCTGTGAGAGATTAACTTACCCAGATTGAATAAAATTGCTAAATAACAGTAAAACACGGTGAATTATGATATTCTGCTTTGGAAACCACCACATCATGTCGGTGTTGAGTATGGACAAACCCGATGTGCAAACTTTCACAAAAGGAAACCCAAGATCCCTGCGCTAGCGCATGCTTGTGGATGCGGAGTTTTATCAGCATGTTAGTTAGATGATTGTTATCAATTTGATTGTTATCCGTCTCATAACATATTTTTAACATATTATTTAACTAAAATGATTTTTTTAATTATCAAAATTGCTTTTGTAACGTTTAAGAAGCCACCGACTACAGAGCAAAAATAAGAAAAAAGGGGGTGTCAGGAATTTTGTCATAAAAATCGATTCGTAGAATTGATTTCAGAAAATGAAAAAATAAACAAAATTGCCAAAAATTGTCTATAACTTGGCGCAAAATTTTTTGAAATCGACAGAAAATTGCGGTTGTTATTCAAAATAAAAATCCGGACTTTTAAATGGGACACCCGGTACATGTAGATCGAGATGATCGCAAAAAGTTGATCTCAACTGAACCATATTAAGAAAATGGACTAGTATCTGTCCCTTGATTAAGGAAACAAACTAGCATCCGTCCCTTGATTGAGGGAATAGAATAGTGTACGTCACTTGGTTAATGAAACAAACTATCGTCCGTCCCTTGGTTAAGAAAACAGACTGGCGTCCGAACCATGATTAAGGAAACAAACTAGCGTCCGTCCCTTGATTGAGGGAATAGAATAGTGTACGTCACTTGATTAATGAAACAAACTAGCGTCCGTCCCTTGGTTAAGAAAACAGACTGGCGTCCGAACCGTGATTAATGAAACAAACTAGCGTCCGTCCCTTGGTTAAGAAAACAGACTGGCGTCCGAACCGTGATTAATGAAACAAACTAGCGTCCGTCCCTTGGTTAAGAAAACAGACTGGCGTCCGAACCGTGATTAAGGAAACAAACTAGCGTCCGTCCCTTGATTGAGGGAATAGAATAGTGTACGTCACTTGATTAAGGAAACAAACTAGCGTCCGTCCCTTGATTGAGGGAATAGAAAAGTGTACGTCACTTGATTAATGAAACAAACTAGCGTCCGTCCCTTGGTTAAGAAAACAGACTGGCGTCCGAACCGTGATTAATGAAACAAACTAGCGTCCGTCCCTTGGTTAAGAAAACGGACTGACGTCCAAACCGTGATTAATGAAACAAACTAGCGTCCGTCCCTTGGTTAAGAAAACAGACTGGCGTTCGAACCGTGATTAATGAAACAAACTAGCGTCCGTCCCTTGGTTAAGAAAACAGACTGGCGTCCGAACCGTGATTAAGGAAACAAACTAGCGTCGGTCCCTTGGTTAAGAAAACAGACTGGCGTCCGAACCGTGATTAAGGAAACAAAGTAGCGTCCGTCCGTCGATTCTCAAATGTTTTGGAAACTCAAAATTTGAAAGCCCGCTTTTTCAGTGAGACTTCTCCTTGCGTGCCCTGACCGAATTCTTGTTTCAATCCCACCAGTAATTTTCCCCATCTTGGAAGAAATTCCACTCCTAAGAGAGTTTGCCTTTCCCGCCTGTGATACAGCTCGATCATTGAACGCCTGCCAGGAACTTGTTGACTGCGAAAATGTTTACACAGAAACCAAGTTAACAAGAAACTTTGAAATGGCTATGCAAAAGATAAACATTTTAACAGAGCTTTGAACAATGCGCGTGAAGCAACAATGCACAAAAATGTAATTTCGATTTTTAGAAAAAGGCCCGCTTGTTCCAACGCGATTGAGAACGTTCAAAGTTTTCGATCATTTGGAAAAAATGCAAAACCTATTTATCCCGTATATGTACATTCCACTTCTTGAAATTGCCTTCCACTTTTTGTGTGGCAAATATTTGTTTTTTGTTTGTCAAATAAATAGTTTTAGAATTCGCCCTCTATTTTGTATTCCAAAAAAATATTCGAACAAAAATATTACGATACATAAAGTGGTGGTCGGTGAATCAGTAACTCCATCAGTTAGTGAGTGAGTAAGTGAGTGAGTGAGTGATGAAGTGAGTACGTGAGCGAGTGTGTGAGCGAGTGAGTGAGTGAGTGAGTGAGTGATTGAGTGAGTGAGTGAGTGAGTGAGTGAATGAGTGAGTGAGTGAGTGAGTGTACTTTTTGGAAACGACAAAGAGGAGGGAATTCCACTTTTCCCTCCCCTTCTCGTCCGCTAGCGTGATCATTCGGAGTTTTGTAGATGATCTTGTAAAACAAATCTGGAAATATATGAGCCGTTTCCATGCTGATGTTCTGCCTTTTTACCGTACCTGTTTGATGTACCACGCTAAAATCTCTTCGAGCGCAACATCAATAAGGCGCTGTTCATACTCGACGCGCGATTTTGTGCGATTCTCGCGCGTGAATCGCAAAAAAACATTAGGTTGGTTATAACACATGTGACCCTGAAGCTCAGGCAACAGCTAGGCTGCCCAGTTGGCCGAGCCACACGTGTTATAACCAACCTAATGTTTTTGCGGGCGAGAATCGCACAAAATCGCGCGTCGAGTATGAACAGCGTCTAACTCTATATTCCATTCTTTTTTATAAAAAAGATGTTCTGAGTCTTGCAGGAAAATGTATGTATACTGAATTTTTTGTTGTTATAAGAAACACGTAAAACTGAAAGCTATGCCGACGAAATTACGGTAAACAATTTATATATAACTTTTTCCTGCGGAAAACGTAGGCGATTTCTGAATGAGCTTTGATAAAAAAATCTGACAGAGAACAGAACCGACAATTCCTTTTTTGAGAAATTTACTGATATATATAGAGAGAGAGTAGAGAAGTCTCTCAGTTCTAGTTCAGTCAATACGATGAGGCTCATCTCAATTGAACCATATTAAGATACATAACAAAACAGAACAGTGTCCGTCCCTTGATTAAGGGAGCAGACTAGCGTCCGTCCTTTGTTAAGGAACAGACTAGCGTCCGTCTATTGATTAACGGAACAGACTAGCGTCCGTCCCTTGATTAAGGAAACACACTAGCGTCCGCGTGTTGAACAATTTTACGGAGCTCTGAACATTCGCGGTATTCAAGTCATTGTTAAAATGAAAAGTCGATTATTATATCTTTAGCAAAAGTTCGCGTGTTCCAACGCGATCGGGAACGTTCAAAGTTTTCGATCATCATGGAAAAAATTATAAATCTATTCCGTATAAATTCCACTTTTCGAAATTACATTCCACTTTTTGTGTTGCAAGTGATTTTTTATGTTTGCCAAACGATTGATTTCAGAATTCGCCCTCTGGTTTATATTCCGAAAATCGTATTTGAACAAAAATATTGCGATACATAAATTGGTGGTCGGTGAATCAGTAAGTCAATCAGTAAGTAGTGAGTGAGTGAATGAGTGAGTGAGTGAGTGAGTGAGTGAGTGAGTGAGTGAGTGAGTGAGTGAGTGAGTGAGTGAGTGAGTGAGTGAGTGAGTGAGTGAGTGAGTGAGTGAGTTAGTGAGTGAGTGAGTGAGTGAGTGAGTGAGTGAGTGAGTGAGTGAGTGAGTGAGTGAGTGAGTGAGTGAGTGAGTGAGTGAGTCGGTCAGTGAGTCAATGAGTCAGTGAGTGAGTGAGTCAGTGTGTCGGTGAGTCAGTGAATGAATGAGTCAGCCAGTCAGTGAGTGAGTTTGCTAGTGACTGACTGACTGATTGACTGACTGACTTAATGACTGACTTGGTGACTAAATGTTATGAAAGCCAGTTGTTATATGAGTGAGGTAGTTTTATCTAAAGTTCTCATCAAATCATCAAGACCACTCGGTTTGCTCTAACTCAACGTCATGAAGCTGGCTATCATTCTCGTGCTGATGGCGACCGTCGCGGCGCTCGTGGCTGCTGGCCCAGGTATAACATGACTTACATTTGTTTGTTATGACATGTGTGCTTTGACATGTGTGTTATGACATGTGTTTTATGACATGTGTGTTATGACAAGTGGGTTAGGACATATGCGTTATGAAATGTGCGCTGTGACATGTGTGCTATGTATGACATGTGTGTTATGACATGTGTGCTATGACATATGTGCTATGACATGTCTGTGTAATGGCATGTGTGTTAGGACATGTGTGTTCTGACATATGTGGTATAACATGGGTGCAGTGACATGTGTGTTATGATGATATGTATGTATGCATTGACATGTGTGTTATGACAATGACATCTCATGTGTGTTACTGTATCATTGTGTCTCCAATTGACTCGACTGACTGACAAATGGAATGTCTGACTGACTCTATGGATGTTATCATGACATACGTGTTGTCTGTGCGATAAAAAAATCAGGAGCAATATTTTTGCAGTCGTTTATGACAAGGCCAAGGTGGCAGCGAACATAGCGTATTTGGAAAAGGAACGTTGGTGAATGTTGGACTGCAAATCAGTTACTACTTCGTTTACCCACCATTTCACTCATTGGCTCATCAACCAACTCAGAACTTGTTCCTTCGCTCACTCACTATTTCACTCATTGGCTCATCCACCAACTCAGAACATGTTCCTTCGCTCACTCACTACTTCACTCAGTGGCTCATCCACCTACTCAGAACATGTTCCTTCGCTCACTCACTACTTCACTCAGTGGCTCATCAACCTACTCAGAACATGTTCCTTCGCTCACTCACTACTTCACTCAGTGGCTCATCCACCTACTCAGAACATGTTCCTTCGCTCACTCACTACTTCACTCAGAGGCTCATCCACCTACTCAGAACATGTTCCTTCGCTCACTCACTACTTCACTCAGTGGCTCATCCACCTACTCAGAACATGTTCCTTCGCTCACCCACTACTTCACTCATTGGTTCATCCACCTACTCAGAACATGTTCCTTCGCTCACCCACTACTTCACTCATGTTCTCATCCAACTACGCAGAACTTGTTCCTTCGCTCACTCACTACTTCACTAATGTTCTCATCCACTTATTAAAAAATGTTCTTTCGCTCACTCACTACTTCACTCATCCTATTCACTCACTCTAAATCCGCTGCAGTGAAGTGCAAGACGAACCCTACATTGAAGACATGCAAAATACTCAAGTCACTGGGTTCTTGTTGTCCGTTTGTCCGATATGGCAAACGATCGGATGAACCGGGACCGATGTCTGTTTAGAAAAAGCCCACGTGTTCTAACGTTAATAGTTTTCGATCATCTTGAAAAAATTATAAATCTATTTATTCCGTATACGTTCCACTTTTCGAAATCGCATTCCACTTTTTGTGTTGCAAGTGATTTCTTGTGTTTGCCAAACGATTGATTTCAGAATTCGCCTTCAGAATTCTTTTTTAGTTTGTGTTCGAAAAATCGTATTTGAACAAAAATATTGCGATACATTAATTGGTGGTCGGTGAATCAGTAAGTCAGTCAGTTAGTGAGTTAGTGAGTGAGTGAGTGAAAGGTGAGTGAGTGAGTGAGTGAGTGAGTGAGTGAGTGAGTGAGTGAGTGAGTGAGTGAGTGAGTGAGTGAGTGAGTGAGTAAGTGAGTGAGTGAGTGAGTGAGTGAGTGAGTGAGTGAGTGAGTGAGTGAGTGAGTGAGTGAGTGAGTGAGTGAGTGAGTGAGTTAGTGAGTGAGTGACTGAATGAGTGAGTCAGCCAGTCAGTGAGTGAGTTTGCTAGTGACTGACCGACTGACTGACTGACTGACTGACTGACTGAATGACTGACTGATTGACTGACTGACTGACTGACTGGCTGACTGGCTGACTGGAGGACTGACTGATTAATTGACTGACTGACTTACTGACTGACTTGGTGAGTAAATATTATAAAAGCCAGTTGTTATATGAGTGAGGTAGTTTTACCTCAAGTTCTCATCAAATCATCAACACCCCTCTCGGTTTGCTCCAACTCAACGTCATGAAGCTGGCTATCGTTCTCGTGCTGATGGTGACCGTCGTGACGCTCGTGACATGTGTGTTATGAGTTATGACATGTGTTTTATGACATGTGTTTTATGACATGTGTTCTATGACATGTGTTTTATGACATGTGTTTAATGACCTGTGTGCAATGACATGTGTGTGTAATGGCATGTGTGTTATGACATGTGTGCAATGACATGTGTGTAATGGCATGTGTGTTATGACATGTGTGCAATGACATGTGTGTGTAATGGCATGTGTGTTATGACATGTGTGCAATGACATGTGTGTAATGGCATGTGTGTTATGACAATGACATTTCATGTGTGTTACTGTCCCATTGTGTCTCCAATTGACTCGACTGACTGACAAATGGAATGTCTGACTGACTCTCTGGGTGTTACCATGACATACGTGTTGTCAGTGCGATTCAAAAAATCAGGAGCAATAATTTTGCAGGCCAATTTGACAAGGAGACGGCGGTAGCGAATTACTTTGCGAATTGGGAAAGAAAAGGTTGGTGAATGTTAACCTGCAAATCAAATACTACTTTGTTCACTCACTACTTCACCCATGTTCTCATGCACCTACTAAAGAACATGTTCTTTCGCTCACTCATTTCGTCACTCATAAAAAAAAATTACATATATAGCTCATTGTAATAGTAAAATTATAACTTATTGTTATCTTGCTAACTTATTAAGAGAAAATTTTCGAAAAAGAAGTTAAAATGTCCTTAAGCGTTTCGTCCATAAGCATCCGACGCCTTTTTCTAACGGTGCCTGGACTCATCAGGGATGAGCTCCGTGCTATAGCCTGGACAATAATTCTTGCAATTCAGCATTTTAGCTACGGTTGAATTTGTCGGTTGTTTATAACCTCTTTCTTAGCATGCCCCATTTTTGGCGGGAGTTTGAATTCGCGGTCAACCAGCCCATCGGCCAACCAATTTGTGATGCAGGAGCACTATTAAACTGGTACGCACAAACGTAGGCTCAGAACAAACCTAATTTTTTTCTGAACTCCCTCAGAAAGTTTTAATATTTTTAATAAGATATAAATCTTGATATGAATTTATTTAATTTATTCTTCACTTTTTTTCGAAATTTTCATGGTTGCTGGTTGGCGCTAAAGGCTGGTTGGACGCTGACGACGCCGACCAGCGACAATAAAAAGTGAGAAACGGAAAATTAAATAAAAAAATATAAATAAAAGTTATTATTCGAATAAAATGATGAAATTAGCAGAAAAGGTTCAACAAAAAATTTGGCATCTTTTGAGCTCATATTTGTTCATGTAAGTTGCATATGCTTCGCGTTCCGCATATGGTGCTGATCTGGTCCGTTGATGATTCAAATTCGCGCCAAAACTGGGGCATACTAAGAAAAGTGTTATCGAATATTTAACGATAAATTCATCGACAGTAGCAAAAGCTGAATTGCAAGAATTATTGTCCAGGCTATATCTAACTTATGAAAAACCAAAATTAAAAAATTAAAAAGATTAAACGATAGAAATATTATCATAATTAGATTCAAACCCGACGAAAATGAAATTTAGCATAAAACTATCAAACAGCATTGGCAAAATAAAGAGCGTCGATATAAAGTCAAATACATATACGTACAAATTGTGACGCAGACAGTTCTCATCGTCCTACTCACTCACTTTAAATTCGCTGCAGTGGCGTGCGAGAAAGACACCACCCCTGATTGCTGCACTCAATTTCCCGAGATGATGAGATGCCAGGAGTGCGAGAATGACCCCACCCATGATTGCTGCGCTCAATTTCCCGGGATGATGAAATGCCAAGCGCTCAAGCTAGTGCAGGATTACGTCAGGGGTAGAGGATAATTATTACTGAGTTTTGGTAGTCAACTGACCGATTGGGCATGTCTTCTAAAAAATTATTTTCCATATATTGGCATACGCTTGTCACCAAGACATACATTCTTTGAAATCTCTCGTCTATATTGTAAACATTTTGCCGACCGATTGATTAGGGTGATTCATCTTTTTTGTTGACAAAATGGAGGGTATTTTTGTTGAACCACAATAAAATTTCAAGGGCAAAAAAAATCGGAAAATTGGATTCAAATTTTTCTTAATTTTAAAATTTGCAAATGCGGAAAACCATTCAATCATTGTGACAATCAATTAGGCGGTCATTTTTATCCGTTCAGAAAGCATGTTCAGAAATGTAACAATAAAAATTAATTTGTTGTCATTACTCATCTGGAACAATTACATTATAACTTCATATTTAGAATTTTATTTCCATAAGTATTTATTTATCAATATATACTTATTTTCTAATAAGTAGATTCATTATACGTAATATCAAAAATTAAGGCGTGAGAAAGTAATTCTAACAGGTGAGAAGACAAAACACTATGTACAAATAGCAACATATACCAATAAAATAATGTTCGAAAGAATGCAAACCTCTGAGTTAGCGGGTGTAATGTCCACGGATTACGATAGAAGGCATACAGACCGGCACTTATTCCGAGTGCATGCAGTATCTCGTGTTTAACGGTTGATATGAGAACGTCCTGGTCATGTGCTGCCGTGCTGATCGACTGCAGACACAGGTTGACGTGGCTGGCGATGGGTCTGTCTGAAAATTACGATACATGTATTTCGGGTAAATGTGAAATACCATACCATGAAAAATCATATTGAAAATGTAAGGGAACGATGAATGTGATAAAAAGTTGAGGATTTGAGGTGCACGAGAGTGATTGAGTGATTAATTGAGGGAGTGACTGAGTGATCGATCAATAATGGAGGGCTTGGAATACTATCACTAGCGGACGAGAAGGGGAGGGAAATGTGGAATTCCCTCTTCTTATTGGACGGTTTCAAAAAAAGTTTAGTTTTTTTCCTTTAAGTGTAGGTAAAATGACCTGATTTATGCTAATTCCCCTTATTTAGAAATATTCCCCTCCCTTTGTAAGTTTGGCTCGTCCGCCAGTGTGTCCACGTTGAACTAAAAACCACAGGTCGGCCACTTTTCGAACGTAAATGGATGGCTTGAAAAACTAACATACGATAGCTCAAACTTGTCCAGATAATGAACGATAATTTCTGCAGATGCGTCATTTTTCGTTCAAAAAATATAAAATAGTGGCTTTTTTCAAACTTTTCTTTTTTTATCCGTCCAACTTGTGTTCACTCCGTTTATGGAAATTTTCCAAAATATTCACCACTAGATAGTACTCATAAACGATTTCTAAAGTCTACACATAAAGTTTTCGTTGATAGTCGAGTTGATAACGTTTTTTCTTACCCAAATGTTAAGAATACTGAACTTATGCTTGGCTGATCTACTTACAGAACAAATCTTAAAATTTTGTTCTGCCTTTTTATTGATATAAGTTACGATATGAGTCTTGCAGGAAAATGTATACTCAAAACATATAGCCTCCGTATTTCATTATGAGAAAAAACCAAATCTGGATTACGACCGACGGATTTCCAGTGAATAATATTTTCACCACGCATACATTTAAATATTTTCTTCCCTGCCTATTGAATAATTTCTTAAATTTTTTCAAAAATGTTTTGTTTGAAATCGGTAAATTTTATTTGTTTATGAAAAATAAATTCGGTTCTATCTTTTCGAACGTAAATGGATGGCTTGAAAAACTAACATACGATAGCTCGAACTTGTCCAGATAATGAAAGATAATTTCTGCAGATGCGTCATTTTTCGTTCAAAAAATATAAAATGGTGGCTTTTTTCAAACTTTTCTTTTTTTATCCGTCCAACTTGTGTTCACTCCGTTTATGGAAATTTTCCAAAATATTCACCACTAGATAGTACTCATAAACGATTTCTAAAGTCTACACATAAAGTTTTTCGCAATTACACTCAATATTCATATTTTTCTCAATTACCTGTCACACTCTGGCTGAAAGAAATATACAGGCGCAAGCGATTGTTGATAGTAGCGCCGAAAAAAGTCAGTGCGCAGACCTCCGTTCGTATAGTTCCTGCAAGTTAATCAAATTATATATTCAGTAAAACAACACATTTATTCTTCTAATTCTGGCGACCAAAATGTAATAAAAAATTACCTCCACTTTGCGAAATTTTATCCCTTAATTTGAATTTGCGCCTACACAATCGGATTGTGATGCAATTTTCCAGACCCCACAGATTTTTTGAAAGTTTACAGTTTTTATCAAAAATCTGGGAAACGAACCCCGGGCCACTCACATGCTAGGCAAGCGCCCTTGCACTGCGCTACTGAGCCGATGCAACTAAACTGCATATACCCTAGTATAACTGGCTCGCTACGCTCGCATGCTTTCTAAAGCACGTGGCTATGCTACAACACGTGCAGGAGGAAATATTGAAATCTCCCCTGCGGGGCCTATGTTATCGGGGGTTCGCAGACTGTAAAACTTTACATGGAATAGTAATGTTACTCGAGAAAAACCCAATTCGAAAAATCTGTGGGGTTTGTAATCATGCGATTGTGATGCTTGAGAGTAAGATTTTGTATCTCTAACTTTTTTTCGAATGCCAATCAAATTAGAAAAACGAAATAGGGTGGCCTGAATTTTAACAGGGCCCTATATTGAGACACGGCTTTTCAAATGAGCCATGTCTCAATGTCTAACGGAATGGCTTCAAATGAGAAAATCACCCGTAAAGTTTGGTCTAAAACCGGTCAAAACACCTTTTTTCCCCTAAAACCGTTTAAACGACCCAATTTGCAAAAACAGCACCACAGATGTTCATACAGGCTCTAATAGAGTTCATTCGATTAAAGTGAGCAATTTATATTTTTTGGTTGACCTAACTTTTGGCCGATTCTTATTCGAACTCACTCTTAAATCCGCTGCTGCAGTGGCGTGCGAAAAAGTGAATTTCCCTCCTCTTTGGCCATTTAAAAAAACATAATTTGTTTCTCAAGGTGTAGGTAAAATTACCTAAGTTCGTCAGATTCCCCCTCTTTGTAAAGATTCCCCTCCCTTAGGGGTACTATATTTCAAAAAGGGTGATAGTCGAGTTGATACAGTTTTCATTAACCTAACTGTTAAGGACGCTGAGCTTATGCTTGCCTGATCATTGGGAGCTCAGTGGATCAACTCACTGGCGGACGAGCTAATCCTGCAAAGGGAGCGAATTTCGCCAAAAGACGGGGAATCAATGATTTTAAGGCAATTTTAAGACCCTGAGGAACAAACTGTACTTTTTTGAAACGCTAAAGAGGGGGGGAATTCCACTTCCCCCCTTCTCGTCCGCTAGTGTGATCATTCGGAGTTTTGTAGATCAACTTGTGAAACAAATCTGGAAATATATGAGCCGTTTCCATGCTGATGGTCTGCCTTTTTACGGTACCTGTTTGATGTACCACGCAAAATTCTCTTCGAGCGCAACATCAATAAGGCGCTGTTTATACTCGACGCGCGATTTTGTGCGATTCTCGCGCGTGAGTCGCAAAAAAACATTAGGTTGGTTATAACACATGTGACCCTGAAATTCAGGCAACAGCTAGGCTGCCCAGTTGGCCGAGCCACACGTGTAATAACCCACCTGATGTTTTTTGCGGACGAGAATCGCACAAAATCGCGCGTCGAGTATGAACAGCGCCTAACTCTATATTCCATTCTTTTTTTTTATAAAAAGATGTTCTGAGTCTTGCAGGAAGATGTATGTATACTGAATTTTTTGTTGTTGTAAGAAACACGTAAAACTGAAAGCTATGCCGACGAAATTACGGTAAACCATTTATATATAACTTTTTCCTGCGGGAAACGTAGGCGATTTCTGAATGAGCTTTGATAAAAAAATCTGTCAGAGAACAGAGCCGACAATTCCTTTTTTGAGAAACTAGGGTAAACCCGTTGCTACGCAACTGTTTGTTAAGTTTACAAAGCTAACTATTTTACAATAATTATCATAACCCGTTGTTAAAATGTTTAACTTACTTGATTTATTCAAATCTGACTTCATTGTTAACTTTTTCGTTTTGATATTCGTTCAAATTAGTTATTTAGAGTGATAAAACCCAGGGGAAATTTTGGAAGCCACCCGTAAAGTTTGGGTTTTATTACCAATATATTTTCGTCTTATTTGTACAACTTATTAGCGCCTATGAAATTTGCAGCGTTTTTCTTGATAAAGTATCTGTTTTTTTACCCGTCATTTTGAAAACGCCTAAAATAATTACAGCACACGACTCGACATGATTATTTGAATAAGATAAGCTGAAATAACCTGATAAGTTCAGTTGCAGAAAAGCAGTAATACAGTATGAGCCCGTTGCAAAAAGTTAGAGTCAACCGTGAATAGCATATTTTTCTTCATAAGATATCATGTTTAACCGTCCCGTGGTAAGGAAAACTACGAATGATTCAATTACAGGATTATTTTGGGAATCTTTAAAAACAGCTTGGAACAACCTATGGAGTTTGAAATTAATAACCGCTCATTTTTCATGTCAAAAACTGATCCGTCCGTATTACCGATAATGGGTTATACATTTCAGTTGTTAAAACAAAAATATCTTTGAATCCTGATTTGACCCACGATTTACAGGGTATTTTGTGGTTTTGCATGGATATTTTAGTTTGGTAAACCCGTTGCCACACAACTGAAAATAAGGTTACGCTGCTCATCTTTTGTACTGTAACATTCAAGAACAGAACCCGATCATCCATAAATTTTTTGAAGCTAAATTTATCATGTTCTTGAATAGTTTTTTTAAACAAAATTTACACGATTAAAGACATAAAAAACAACTCGTTAAGTTTGTACCTGATCACCGCTTAATTTTCATTCAAAACTCTTCTAATTTTCAAATAAATTTTCCAGTTAAATGCCATCAAGTTTGCTTGTTTTTTCGATGTAAAGACGTTGATCATTCTCATGTTTAACAAAGTAATTGTACGACTCTCTTATTCTAACATTTACTTAAATGCCGTTTTCATTCATGGCAAAAATATTAGTTGCAATTTTAGTTGAGTTCTCTCGATATTTTAGAAGTTCAGGGAATCTGAACATTCGACTGGGAGGGTGTGGATGACAAATGTCTCCTCAACTTTAATATGAGAAGGTGATGACCATAAACTTTTGATTTCTGCATAATAATGACGAAAAGAGTTTTTCAGAGTTTAATTTCTGATATTTATATAGATTCATGAAGTGGACATACATCCAGACAAACAAACAAACTCTATTCTTTTTATATATAGGACTAGGGTAAACCCGTTGCTTCGCAACTGTTTATTTAATTGTACCAAACTCAACTATTGTACTCAAACTCAGACAAAACCCATCGAATCATTCATTAGCTTATCTTTAGCCCATTTACAGGAAATTACCATATACACGGTGGTGTGATAATTAATCCCTGTTTTTACTTGAGCAACAATATATTTTTTTACAATTGAAATTACCCACCCGTTGAAATTAGTTTATTTCATCCATTACTTTAATCTATTTTAGCTTTACGGCGTGGATTTTTACACACCCTTTCCGCATTATAACCCGTCGTTTGATTGTATACGTACATATGTACATACATATGTATGTACGGTAATTTATAACTTAACTGAAATTTCAATACAAAAAATTTAGGTGCTGATAATCGACTTCGGCATTTCTGAATGTGATAAAGTATGAACGTTTCAATTCCTGACTGAGGTACATACATACATCGAAGAGGAGGCACCATATTATGTTTAGTTCAGAATTGGTGTTAATCGATTGGGAGGGTGGCGATGATTTTTCTTCAATGAACCTTCGAATCTTCAAATTCAAAGAGCATGAAAGAAAAACGTTTTTCATAAAGTTCACTCGAAAGTTTTTTGATCTGTAAGTTTAGCCACTCGATGAGGGTGCTGATGAGTGCAACCTTTGTTGAGAAGAAATAAACAGTGAATGAACTTAAAAAATTGAAGATCGCAATTATCATGACCTTACCTTATTATCATGGCCTTAGCCTCGGTTGAGGTACATACATTATGGTCAGGTTGAAGGGAAGGCGATGATTTAATTCGTTGTTTCCATGGAGTAATGAAAGGTTTTTTTAGTGTTCTCTCGCGATATTTATACTGAAAGCGTGACAGACAGACGGACATCGTCTAATTTATATATAGATTTACTGATATATATAGAGAGAGAGTAGAGAAGTTTCTCAGTTCTAGTTCAGTCAATACGATGAGGCTCATCTCAATTGAACCATATTAAGATGCATAACAGAACAGACTAGTGTCCGTCCCTTGATTAAGGGAGCAGACTAGCGTCCGTCCTTTGATAAGGAACAGACTAGCGTCCGTCTCTTGATTAACGGAACAGACTAGCGTCCGTCCCTTGATTAAGGAAACCTACTAGGGTCCGTCCCTTGATTAAGGAAACACACTAGCGTCCGCGTGTTAACCTTTAGAAAAAGTTCGCGTGTTCCAACGCGATCGAGAAAGTTCAAAGTTTTCGATCATCATGGAAAAAAATATAAATCTATTTATTCCGTATAAATTCCACTTTTGTGTTGCAAGTGATTTTTTGTGTTTGCCAAACGATTGATTTCAGAATTCGCCCTCTAGTTTGTATTCCAAAAATCGTATTTGAACAAAAATATTGCGATACATATAGGCCTCGTGGTTGATTATAAGAAATGGTTTAAAACTGTTTAAGTCAATGAAGTTGAGAATCCAGTTCTGCAAGTTGAGAATCAAGTTCTGGCAGGGCCAGAACCGGATTCTCAGTCAGAACCAGATTCTCAGTTTAAAAGTCAAATTCACTCAATTTGCACCCTTTTTTGATAACTAGGGTAAACCCGTTGCTACGCAACTGAGTGTTAATTTTGCAAAGATTATTTTTCAAACAAACCCATCGATATCCAGAGTTAGCTTTGATATATGTACCATGAACCTGTATTATGCAACTCATGTCGACACATTTTCAACATAAGTTATAGTATACCAACTAATTTTACCACCCGTTTAAAATTACACTGGTCATAAGGTTTCTTAGTTTTAACTAAAACGGGTCGGGAAGTTGTTATAATTTCTTGTTCAAATTCTGAGAATGCATACCATAGTAAGCTTAGCTTTTCCTCAAAGCCTGATACTAAACGATCAATTGTACTGTATAGGGTAAACCCATTGCTATGGGTCATGTTTACAAAGCTCTACTATCAAAAATCATCGATTTATTTATTAGCTTCTCTTAAGCCTTACTTAAAAACTCAATAAGTAGTTACCCTATTTCATTGTTTAAAATGTTACTACAAAAACTCAAGTGAAGAATACAACACTAAAACCGTATGGCCCAATTTATTCTGAGAGTTCAACTTATTCTAAGTGAGTTATAATCTGATTAGTCAGTCCGTTAAAATCAAATGATTTCCTGAATTTGAAAGTTGTTTATTTTTAGCTGAACGATTTGACATGATCATTTGACATGACAGTTCTTCTCTGCTATATCACCAGTTCATTTTCGGATCCAAAAAGCATGAACTACAAAAAAAAATTTCATAAAGTTTACTTGAAAGTTTTGTGGTCCGAAAGTTCAGCCATTCGAGGAGGGTGCTGATGATTGCACCCTTTGTTGAGTAGAAATCGTCAGTGAATAAAATGAAACGGTGGTAATGGATTGCAATTAATATGACCTTACCGAATTATCATGACCTTATCCTCGGTTGAGGTACATACATTCTGGTCAGGTTGAAAGGTAGGCGATGATTTATACTATTGTTTCCATGAAGTAATAAAAGGTGTTTTAGTGTTCTTTCGTGATATTTATACTCAAAGTGTGACAGACAGACATACATACATACATCGTCTAATTTATATATAGATAGATAGATAGACTAGGGTAAACCCGTTGCAAAGCAACGGATGCTAAATTATCTGCATTTTACTCAACTAACAATACAAATTTTCTACAAATCTATTGATGTAATGTGATCTATTGTGATGTAACATTACCTAAAATTAGAGTGGTCAACAACCAAATTTAATGTTCTGAATGTACCCGTTACTTCTCAACAAATTCAGTCACAACAGCTATTGTTTTGTGTTATTTGTTAACTCAACCCGTCTCAGTAAACCCCAAAAATATATATTTTGAACTGTTATTACCCGTCCCGTCGAGATGCACTCTCTCACACCCGTTAATTACAAAACTTGCAAAACGTAATCAGTACTGTTAACATAACCCAAACCCGTCCAATATAATCCATGTTATGTAAATTGATAAAAAAATCCTAACAATTGATTCACTGATATCACCCGTCCGGTAAAGATCTAACACCCGTTCATTAAAAACCCAAGTCATGTCGCATTTCAGTTGACGGGACATGTGAGGTGGTGTTGATGACTTTCATTGTTGCGGGTGACTTTTTGCAATAAGCTTCTGGTTCCAAATTTCGACCCGTACCGTTAATTATGACCTACATAATTACTGGTTGAGATGGCTTTCTTTTTTGCTAAAAGGTCGTTTAAATGAGGGGTACGCGATGATTGGTTTTGATGTTATGTTGTATCGTTGAGTTCAGTATGGGTTGCGACTGAGAGAGTGTTGATGACAAATTAAATTTTAATTCGTCGATAGAGGGTGATGATGAATAAAAATCCTTCGTAAAAATGGCAAAAAGAGGTTTTGAACATTTCGTTTCTGATATTTATACTCGGCGTGACAGACGGACACACGGACATGGATTTTAATATACTAGGGTAAACCCGTTGCTACGCAACTGAGAGTTAAGTTTACAAAGATTATTATTCGAGCAAACCTGTCAATATTTAAAATTAGCTTTGATTTATGTACCATGAACCTGTATTACGCAACTCAAGTCGACATTGGTCCACAGTTCTAACTTAACTCTAAAACCAATTAGTTAAACCACCCGTTTAAAGTTACACTGCGGTCATATTGTTTTTTTTTGTGTCAACTTGAAGAAATCATACAGAAACCAGTTGCTACGCAACTGAGTGTTATGTTTACAAAGCTCTACTATGTATCCTTATTGGTCTCAGATTTTTTTAAAATGAAAACCATCGATTCATTTATTAACTTCTCTTTAGCCCTATCTAAAAATTCAATAATAATAATCCTATTTTATTGTTAAAAAAGGGACTGCAAAACTCAGATGAAGAATGTAATACTCAAACCGTCTGGCCCAAATTATTCTGAGAGTTATCGTTTTTTGTAATTGGGTTAAATCCAATCCGTTAAAATCAAATGGTTTCCTTAAATCAAAAAAGTTTTTTATTCTTAACTGAACTATAAAAAATACCCCTTTATGACATGAAATATCCTATAATATCTGCTGTATCACCGGTTCATTAAAATCTTCGAATCCAAAAAGCATGAATTGAAAAAAATTTCATAAAGTTTACTTGAAAGTTTTGTGTTATGTAAGTTTAGTCATTCGAAAAGGGTGCTGATGATTGCACCCTTTGTTGATAAGAAATAATCAGTGAATGAATTCAAAAAATGTTAATGGATTGCGATTATCATGACCTTACCGAATTAGCATGGCCTTAGCCTCGGTTGAGTTACATACATTCTGGTCAAGAATAAGGGAAGGCGATGATTTATTTCGTTGTTTCCATGAAGTAATAAAAGGTTTTTAGTGTTTCCATGAAGTAAGAAAAGGTTTTTAGTGTTCTTTCGTGATATTTATACTAAAGCGTGACAGACAGACATACATACATACATCGTCTAATTAATATATAGATAGATAGATTAGATACCTCGCTTTTGGTGTATGTATTTGTTGCAGATTATTATACACGACGGGGCACATGATGAACCTGAATATCTGGTTATTTTTTTCAGATGTTCTAGTTTCGTTTGTGTTTAGTCCGTCAAATGTATTGATTTTTGTTTGATTTCATTGTTTAAATAGATGAAAAATAGCTCTGTTCGTTTATGCTGATATGTTTTTACCGGTTCAGGCTAGCAGAAATACACGTTCCCAACTGAAAAGCATATTTTCTAGCAGTTAATTACAAGTTACCGTAATTTTAGGTATTTTAGATTACGGTAAACTATTATTGTCGGGTGTTTCAGCTTTTCATGGCAAATTCTGAGATTAATTCATGTTTTGTGTGTATTAATACTGCGTGAAAAATTGAACGATTGAGGTTTTTTTACTTTGACAAAAGATACGTAACCAATCTGTTCGTAGACAAATCAGTAATCGACCTTTATTTTTACTGATGCTTTAAATAAATTTGAGGAGCTTTACGGTACGGAATTTTCTGTCAAGTAAATTTCTAAAAGTGGTTTATTTTTATTTTTATTTCGGCAGCCCCATTTTCTTCCATTTATCGGGAGGTTCCAGTGGCCGGCATAAATTATAACCATAAACGTTAATTTGTTCCAGATAAATATTGTCGTCGAATTGGAATCAACGTCAACGAAGATGTTGGATTTCCGCCCGCTTGTGCATAAACTCAGATGGCATCACTCAACAGCTGGTGAGTTTTTTTTTTTTTACTTTACTGTTGTTGTTGTTGTCACTGGCGGACGAGCCAATCCTCCAAAGGGAGGTAAATTTCTTCAAGTTAAGGGGAATCGACTGTGTTTAGGCCATTTTACTTACAGCTGGAAAACAAAATCTTTTTTTTGACACAAACTGGGGAAGCCCATTGTTAAATGAGGGGGGGGGGGGAGGCCACTGCTCCATCCTCTTCTCGTTCGGTAGTGGTTGTTGCACTGGCGGATGAGCAAACCTTCAAAGACAGCTGAATTTCGTCAAAAAAAGAGAATCGACATTTTTTATGCAATATTACCTACTCCTTGAACGACAAATTATTTTTTGAAACCGAAGAAGAGGGGAAACGCCATTGCCTTGTTCGCTAGTGGTTGTTGCACTGGCGGATGAGCTAATCCTCCAAAGGGAGGGAAATTCAGTTAAAGAGGGGGGATTGGCCGTTTTCCGGTCAATTTACCCATATCTTGAGTAAGAGCATTTTCTACTTGAAAAATGCATTTAGAGATTTCCACCCCTTCTCGTCCGCTAGTGGGTTGTTGTTGTTAATCTTGCTTTTTCTGTTGTTTTTGTTCAGTGTTTTGCGATTTGTTTTCGTGTTCGTGTTGTTGTTTCAGATTTCATTTAAGTCATCTAATCAACAATGACACAACAATAAATACTCTCCTTTTGCAAATCCTCCTCCTCCTCCTCCTTCTTTTCCTCCTCCTCCTCCTTTTCCTCCTCCTCCTCCACCTCCTCTTCATTCACAATGGTGATTATGGTCAATCATTTCGTCTACAATAACCAATCAATGAATAATCTCCCTCTACTCCTCCTTCTCCTCCTCCTCCTCCTCTTCCTACTTTTCAATCTCAAATCAATTTCACCTTTGAAAAAAATTTCAGTTCGATAAAACATGCTGTCATCTCATTTCGTCTCCAATAGTCAATCAATGAATAATCTCCTTTTACTCCTCCTCCTCCTCCTCCTCCTCCTCCTCCTCCTCCTAATTTTCAATCTCAAATCAATTTCACCTTTTTAAATAAAATTTTCAGTTTTAGTACAACATGATGTAAATTTATTTCTTCTACAATAATCAATCAATGAAAAATCTCCTCCTTGTACTCCTCCTCCTCCTCCTCCTCCTCCTACTTTTCAATCACGAACAAATTTCACCTTTTTGAATAAAATTTCAAATTTTAGTACAACATGATGTCAACTTATTTCGTCTACAATAATCAATCAATGAATAATCTCCTTGTTCTCCTCCTCCTCCTCCTCCTCATCCTCCTCCTACTTTTCAATCACGAATCAATTTCACCATTTTGAATAAAATTTTCAGTTTTAGTACAACCTGATGTCAACTTAATTCTTCTACAATAATCAATCAATGAATAATATCCTTCTACTCCTCCTCCTCCTACTTTTCAATCACGAATCAATTTCACCTTTTTGAAGAAAATTTTCAGTTTTAGTACAACATGATGTCAACTTATTTCTTCTACAATAATCAATCTATGAATAATGTCCTTCTACTCCTCCTCCTCCTCCTCCTACTTTTCAATCACAAATCAATTTCACCTTTTCAAATAAAATTTTCAGTTTTAGAACAACATGATGTCAACTTATTTCGTGTACAATATTCAATCAATGAATAATCTCCTTATACTCCTCCTTCTCCTCCTACGTTTCAATCACAAATCAATATCAGCTTTTTAATTAAAATGTTCGGAATTTAGAACAACATGATCTTATGTGAGCCAACTTGATCATGCTACAATCATAAACCAATACATATCGTTTTTATTCACCGTTTTCATGTTTGCTTTCAGGTGACGCACAGCGGTTTGGGCTCCCGGTAACCTGAGTCAGTTCGGCAATTGGACGTTGCTATTGAACAGGCTAGAGAGGGGTGGGGGGTCCCTTTATTTATCAACTAAATAAAATAAAAATCCCAGATTTTTTTCTCGAATTTATATTTTTCCAGTTATTTTTGTACAATTACTAGGAATGACTTGAAATCACAATTTCACTTTGTGACTGAGTATTCCTCGTTGCCATTACGGTGCGACGACCCATTTTTTCAACTTTCATTAATTAAATGACTTGAAATCTAGAAACTTTTGCCTCACACCAGAGATTGGCTCGATCACCCCTCTAATAATATTATTTTCACGGACCGACACCGACGGGCTGGTTGCTGTTTGGGCATTGTACTCGCATCGCCGTCAAGCAGCACATCAATCAACGATAGATGGATAGAAGTTAGTTGAACTGCATCTTATTCATTTTTTCACCTTATTTATTTTACATTTATTGTGCAGTTTCAATTTTTATTTGAGGGAAAACTTGTTCTTCACATTGAGTTTATAGCGGGGCCGGGGGTCAAGCTTGTCAGCTTGTGTCTGTTGGCTTTATATATGTAGTCGGGTTTCCAACTAGGATCAGTTTTGAGACTTTATTTCATAATGTCAATTACACATATTTTTGGTCAGAGATTATAGAAGTCAGACGTATGCCATATACATGAGCAATAGTAATTGATGAGAAAGGGAATATATTCGGCTGGTAGCATCGCATGATGATCATAAATGACAGAAATAAGTAGTTTGAGATTCTACGTGATCATCATAAATATTCACAACAGACAATTGAGATTCAGCGTTAAGTAGTTTGAGATTCAACGTGATCATCATAAATATTCACAACAGACAATTGAGATTCAGCGTTATCAATTATATGCATCCTTCAATAGAATTTGTAATGCACTTTCAATGAATATATTCAGCTGGTCACATATCTGATCAAATCTATTCTTCTTCGTTGTCACTGGACATACCATCCAAATTGATGTTGACCGGGATCTCATCGTCAGACGATTCTTCAGATGCCGACGCGTCGAGTTTGATGATTAGTCGATGGACCGTGTCCATTCTGTCCAGAAGCATACCATCCGTTTCTTTGTACTGCTCGTACAACTAAAAATATTCCACATCAGAAAAATTAGCTCATGATTAGGCGAGGCTTCAATGTGGTTCAGAACTTACACCAAAGCAACGATCGATGTTGGAGCGGATGTCATCAAGTCGTCGTGTGCCTTGTTCGATCAGCACCTTCTTCATGAAAGCTTGTAGCTCCCACTTTCCACGCTTGACGGTGCCTTGCTGCATCCGAACATCATGCTTCCACCACGACCAAAGTTGCTCGATCGGATTCATTGATGAGTGGTACGGGGGTAAGCGGAGCAGGGCTACCCCGTATCGGGCGGCGATGATGTCGGCCTAAAAAACTTATCTTGGGTAATTACAATTCAAAAGTATAAAGTTACAGTGATATGTTTACAATCTGTGGAGGACAGTAGAGGACTCAGTCAATTCGGGATATTTTATTCTCAAACCTGGTATGGTTGTTTCTTCCTGTACGCCCTTATCGCTGCAGCCATATCCTTGGCAAGCGTCGGTATCGCTTCACCACTCATGTGCTCGCGCATCCACGCACTCATCATGTCCTTGGTGTATTTGGTTGGCGGTGGCGGGTACTGCAATATTGCGCCCGATTAACGAACAAATTGAGGTTTGATCAATGATGAATGATTCAACGACTCGAAATCAACGAAATTCTAATTTTATAGCAAGTAACTGACTTTCATGTTGTGATACGGTGCATTATCAAGAATAATGACCGTTCTGCGTCGGATGTTCTCCCTGATGTATTTGCAGCATTCCTCAAGCCACAACAGAAACAACCGTGTGCTCATGTTTCGGTGAGCATCTGCGAATTCGGCACTATCCGCCTCGTCACGTTCTTGATCTGCATCTGCCGGATCAGGTTCGTTCGGGTCCATCATCTGCGCCAGTCTTCTCTTCTTTCCGCGGCTTTTTGCTTTTCCTGTTCCTGTGTTCACGGGCCGAACAAACGGTGCGATGACGCCGTATTCGTGGCTGATTAGGCATTGGACCATCATTCGGGGTGCATTATCTGTAATATTAAGCAGTTTCGTATGGTATTCAAGTTGCTTGTTTTTTTAAATTCGACACAAACCTAAATAGAGTTTCAGTGATTTCTCATAGTTCCACAACACAAACCTTTCACGACTTTAAGTTTGTCGTTCTTGAAGTCGGACCATGGACGTAGGCGTTCTTCGGGCGTCACTGATGTATCGGTCAGCTCACGGGTCTTTGGTGGTCGCAGGGCATCATCCCATGTTTCGTCCTAAAGTAACTTAGTTGTTATAAGTATATGTGTTTGTTTGTTATTAATAGTAGGCAGGAATATGTGAGATACCAAGGAAATAAATATTTTATAAGTAGTTAGGCTAACTTGAAACATGAACAGCCAGCCCTCTAGTTTGAATCGTTCGATGTTTCTGATAAACTCCAACCTCTGACGGACTACCTGAAAGTTGGGTTTGCAGCTATATGACTCAGTTTAGTCAATCATGACATAATGGGATGTTATTCATTGGTTATATTGGGACACATTGTCATTGGATTGAAATCACGAAGAATACATTTATTCAGCCAACCGATTTACTGGCGTACATGTGCGACTTATCATCTGTTCTTTTCAAGTATTTGAAACCGATTCGCCGCAGGAGTTTCATCATGGTTGTAGCGCCGATACTCACGCCACATTGCTGATCAAGCTTGGCTTCCTAGCAATATATTATGTTTTCTTAATCATCGTATGTCATTGTGGAAAGTCACTGAACACTCATGCTGATCTCAAGTCACACATCAATCATTATGATCTAAAAAAGTTCAATTCAGAACCAACTTTCATTGCGGCATGAAGTCGGCGTTGGCTGACGGGAAGGCCGGAGTCAAAAAAATCACGGTGAACCAGCAGTCTCAATGACTTTAGGGCAAACTCATCGAAATCGACAACCTTACTGACGCCACCTCGTTTGTGCAACTTCAGCTTGTTGATGCCTCCGGCCACGAGACGTCTTTGATGACGCTCTGTAACGTTTATAGGATAATACGGTTTATAATAACTTTAATTCAAACAGTTACTCATGATCTAACGTTTGGCTTTGTAGACAGTGCTCGGATGCACTCCATTCATGATCCCAGTCAACACGACTGCTTCCCATCGACTATTGCCACTCAACTCATGAACCATATTGCTTAAACGCTCATCTGCAGTCGCGTTTTCCGCTGTTGACCACCATCGTTTCTTTCGACCATGTGGTTTCTTTGGCGGTACCTGTAAGCGAAAGATGCTATTTATAGCAGCGAAATCATTTGAAATAAGATTCTGCTTTTATAAGTGAGTCCAAGAAAAATGAGGAACAACTGATCGAAGTTAAATAAGCGACAAACGTTTTCATCGCCCTCAATTTCGACCACGTGTATATGCGTTTCATCTGCGGGACCATCCTGTTCCTGCAAGTTTTCAAGGTGATTCAGTATTTGCTTTTATTGTTCATGAGGTGGGTGCTTTTATTATCAACGACGTGGGTTGTATCTTACCGTAGCTTTTAATAAATAACCTCTGGGGTAGGTTCGACTTCGAACGTTGTAGCCATTGGTGTGCCACGTCCGTTGGTTGAGGGCATGTAGGCAGATTTCTGTATTAGTTTGAATATTGTAGGTCTAGCTAATGAACATTTTAGTTTATATTGAGATACTGATCGGAGCCTGTTCAAATTTACTTGTTACTTACTTTTTCTTCTGTTCGTTGTATGTTGACGTCATCTCCTGCTAGATTACCATCTTCATCATCGATATAGGTTGTCGCCAACGGTGCATCATGTCCGTTGGTTGTGGTCATGTGGGTAGATTTCTGTAACAGTTTGAATATCGTAGCTAGCTATGAGAAAACTGATTGAGTCTGGTTGAAATAACTTATCTTATTACTCACTTTTTCTTCTGCTCGTTGTCTGTTGACGTCCTCTTTTGCTAGATCACCATCTTCAACATCGATATACGTTGTAGCCAAAGGTGCACCATATCCGTTGGTTGAGGTCATGCGGGCATATTTCTGTAACAGTTTAAATATTGTGGCTAATGAACATTGTAGCTAACGAACATTTTAGTTTGTTTCGAGATAATTGATCGGAGCCTGGTTGAATTAACTTGTTACTTACTTTTTCTTCTGCTCGTTGTCTGTTGACGTCCTCTTTTGCTAGATCACCATCTTCAACATCGATATATGTTGTCGCCAAAGGTGCACCATATCCGTTGGTTGAGGTCATCTGGGCAGATTTCTGTAACTGTTTAGATAGTTTAGCTAGTAAAATTCTAGTTTATATTGAGATAGCTGATCTGATCTGAGCCTATTCCAATTCATATGTGGCAAACTTTTTCTCCTGTTCGTTGCCCACGGATGGCATCTTCGGGTGAAAGATAATCTTCGGTCTTCTTTCGCTTAGGTGTTGGTTCCTTGTAAGTAAAGTAAAATCATGTTCAATCTTGTTTAGTAACGATTTATGTTTCAACTTTCAAACAAAGTGAATGGAAAGAACTGTGAACTAACTGGTCCTTCGGTCGAAAACGTCTGCCGGCCTAGTAGTAGGCAAATATCGTCAGTGAAGCCTTGGCTGGTGACGGCCTGAAGTTTTTGCTTTATGTTTCGGTCTTGAAGGAAATCATTGGAAACAACAGTGTTAACCACTTAATCAAGGCAGGACAGGAACAAACCTGTCTTATGTGACTTGGGTCAAAGTGTTTGTCATCTGGCTGGATCTCGTTATCCACCAGCATCATGTGCAACCGATCATCGGATATCTAGGATAAGATGCATTAAAAGATGATACAAACTAGTTCTCTTACAGCTTGAATTCTATGTTATTTTCCTTCATCACGTTATTTCTAACAATACTTCCGTCGATAATGTAAACACTAACTTCTTCGATTACTTCACCACCAGTTGACGTGTAAATTTTTATCGAATTGACATCGCTGTCAATAGCGGTGTCACATCTACTTTGATCAGTTGTCAGGGCTTGGAAGTATGGTTTGACTCGATTAAGTGGTTGACGAGTTGACAGTTTTTGAAAACCTGGTGGTGCGGGACTGACTGGTACATCGGTTGTCAGTTTTTGGAAAAGTGGCTTTGGATGATGTTGCACCTAAGAAAATAATCGTTTATTCTTTGCAGGTAACACGCAGTCGCAACGCTGGTAGTGCCTATTCATCGCAGCACCATCTTCAACAATCCAATCCGTTCGATGTGGTGATATATATATTGGTTATATTCAGAAACTGTGCTTTTTACCACGTGTGAATCTAAAATATCATTGCGTGTCAACATTTCGATTTAATCGTCTGACTTTCAGTTAACTTCCAATCATTTTTGACAAACTAAAATAACGTTTTGAAAAAATTGCCTTGTGGTTAAAATGTGCACATGTCTCTTTCCGTCAAGTAGTAATTTCTTCTAATGTTATTTTGTTCTACGATCATCTTCGAATCAAACTATTATTTATTTTTTGTATATTTTCGTGTTTAATGAAAAATAAGAAAGATGCTTACTATACTCAATAAAAACACGTTCATCAATAACCTTAGCCAATGACACTTGTATTTTGTTGTTGGGAAGCGGGGCACTGTTTGTGTTAATCGGGTGCAGCGGCTTCCGTTGCCGTTGTGCTATAGTGCACTTGAGGACCGGTTTAACCATTTTCCCAGATATTCTAAAGAAAATGTTCCGAAATAGTGGACAAATTTTGTGCAGCTAAAAGAAATGAGTGCGGATATGCGTAAGACGTGCAGTAATGTGCGTGAAGCATGCCAAGTGAATAGACGATTAAATTGCCAGATAGAATACATAAGGTTTTTTTCCAAAGCTCTTATTTGGACTAATTTTTACCAAAGTATGAAATAATTTCCGAGAAGTCAATTCAAAGCATGAAATATTTTTCGCTAAGTCAGTTCCGTATATAATTTGAAAGTCATCCTTATATAATCTAAGTGGCAATGTAACAAAATCCCAATTTTTCATGTTATGTTCATCTTTTTATTCATTTAATAAACGCAGTTTAATATAAGGAATATATAAAATGAAATACTCAAAATTATTTACAAATTATAATCACCATTTAATTAATTACTTTACTTTATTTAACGGTAACAGTTGTATGATAAATAACGGATAACTTACATAAAAAAATAATCTTTGAACCATAATAATAATAAATAAAATTAAACCATAATAAATTTAAAAAAATCGTCACAAACTTAACTGGATTTTTAATAAATATAGTTTCTATTCAGATCACAAAATGTTAACATAACAAAAATAAAAAATCATGAATATATTCGGCTGGTCGCAGCAGCTTTTTGCTTTTCCTGTTTCGGCCGACTGCCCCATGCCACAAACATCGATTCTAAATGACGCATTGTTCAAGTCCAAATTG
>OZ038446.1:8012395-8025469 GCA_964036265.1 Daptonema setosum
TTTATAGAAAAAGATGTTCTGAGTCTTGCAGGAAAATTTATACTGAAAGTTTTTGTTGTTGTAAGAAACACGTATAAATGAAAGACATGCCGACAAAAATTACGGTAATTATATATAACTTTTTTTCAACTGAAAACGTAGGCGAGTTCTGAGAATGAGCTAAGATAAAAAAAATCTGACAGAACGGGCCGACAATCACTTGATTTGAGAAACTTACTGATATATAAAGAGTAGAGAAGTCTCTCAGTTATATGTAGTTCAGTCAATGAGGATGAGGCTCAGCTCAATTGAACCATAAAAAGATACAGACTAGCGTCCGTCCCTTGTTAAGGGAACAGACTAGTGTCCGCCCCTCGTTAAGGGAACAGACTAGTGTCCGTCACTTGATTAAGAAAACAGACTAGTGTCCGTCCCTTGATTAAGAAAACAGACTAGTGTCCGTCCCTTGATTAAGAAAACAGACTAGTGTCCGTCCCTTGATTGAGAAAACAGACTAGTGTCCGTCCCTTGATTAAGAAAACAGACTAGTGTCCGTCCCTTGATTAAGAAAACAGACCAGTGTCCGTCCCTTGATTAAGAAAACAGACTAGTGTCCGTCCCTTGATTAAGAAAACAGACTAGTGTCCGTCCCTTGATTAAGAAAACAGACTAGTGTCCGTCCCTTGATTGAGAAAACAGACTAGTGTCCGTCTCTTGATTAAGAAAACAGACTAGTGTCCGTCCCTTGATTAAGAAAACAGACTAGTGTCCGTCATTTGATTAAGAAAACAGACTAGTGTCCGTCCCTTGATTAAGAAAACAGACTAGTGTCCGTCCCTTGATTAAGAAAACAGACTAGTGTCCGTCCCTTGATTAAGAAAACAGACTAGTGTCCGTCCCTTGATTAAGAAAACAGACTAATGTCCGTCCCTTGATTGGGAAAACAGACTAGCGTCAGTTCCTTGATTAATGGACCCTTGATTAACGAAACAGACTAGCGTCAGTCCCTTGATTAACGGAACAGACTATCGTCAGTCCCTTGATTAACGGAACAGACTAGCGTCCGTCCCTTGATTAACGGAACAGACTAGCGTCCGTCCCTTGATTAACGGAACAGACTAGCGTCCGTCCCTCGATTAAGGGAACAGACTAACGTCAGTCCCTTGATTAACGGAACAGACTGGCGTCCGTCCCTCGAATAAGGAAACACACTAGCGTCCGCGTGTTGACCGGAAAAATGTTTACACAAAAATCAGGGTAACAAGACACTTTGAAATGGCTATAAAAGGTAAACATTTTTACGGAGCTCTGAGCACTCGCGGTGATCAAGTCATCGTTAAAATAAAATTTCGATTATTATACCTTTAGAAAAAGCCCACATGCTCCAACGCGATTGAGAACGCCCATAATTTTCGATCATCATGAAAAAAATGCTAAATCTATTTATTTTTTTATAAATTCCACTTTCGAACTTACAGTCCACTTTTTGTGTTGCAAACGTTTGTTTTTTTGTGTTTGCCAAACGATTGATTTCAGAATTCGCCCTCTGGTTTATATATCAAAAATCGTATTTGAACAAAAATATTGCGATACATAAATTGGTGGTCGGTGAATCAGTAAGTCAATCAGTGAGTAGGTGAGTGAGTGAGTGAGTGAGTGAGTGAGTGAGTGAGTGAGTGAGTGAGTGAGTGAGTGAGTGAGTGAGTGAGTGAGTGAGTGAGTGAGTGAGTGAGTGAGTGAGTGAGTGAGTGAGTGAGTGAGTGAGTGAGTGAGTGAGTGAGTGAGTGAGTGAGTGAGTGAGTGAGTGAGTGAGTGAGTGAGTGAGTGAGTGAGTGAGTGAGTGAGTGAGTGAGTGAGTAAGTGACTGAGTCAGTGAGTGAGTGAGTGAGTGAGTGAGTCAGTCAGTCAGTGAATCAACGAGTCAGTGAGTCAGTGAGTCAGTGAGTCGGTGAGTCAGTGAATGAGTGAGTCAGCCAGTCAGTGAGTGACTTTGCTAGTGACTGACTGACTGATTGACTGACTGACTTAATGACTGAATGTTATGAAAGCCAGTTGTTATATGAGTGAGGTAGTTTTTTTTAAAGTTCTCATCAAATCATCAAGACCACTCGGTTTGCTCCAACTCAACGTCATGAAGCTGGCTATCGTTCTCGTGCTGATGGTGACCGTCGTGGCGCTCGTGACATGTGTGTTATGACATATGTGTTATGACATGTGTGATATGACACTTGTGCTATGATAAGTGTGGTATGACATGTGTGATATGACATTTGTGCTATGATAAGTGTGGTATGACACGTGTGATATGACATGTGTGCTATGTCATGTGTGTTATGACATGTGTGCTATGACATATGTGCTATGACATGTCTGTGTAATGGCATGTGTGTTAGGACATGTGTGTTATGACATATGTGCTATAACACGGGTGCTGTGACATGTGTGTTATGATGATATGTATGTATGCATTGACATATGTGTTATGACAATGTGTTATCGAAAATCAGGAGCAATAATTTTGCAGGCCAATTTGACAAGGAAACGGTGGTAGCGAACATACCGTATTTGGAAAAGAAACGTTGGTGAATGTTGGACTGCAAATCAGATACTACTTCGTTCACCCACTTTTTCACTCATTGGCTCATCCACCAACTCAGAACATGTTCCTTCGCTCACTCACTATTTCACTCATTGGCTCATCCACCAACTCAGAACATGTTCCTTCGCTCACTCACTACTTCACTCAGTGGCTCATACACCTACTCAGAACATGTTCCTTCGCTCACTCACTACTTCACTCAGTGGCTCATCCACCTACTCAGAACATGTTCCTTCGCTCACTCACTACTTCACTCAGTGGCTCATCCACCTACTCAGAACATGTTCCTTCGCTCACTCACTACTTCACTCAGAGGCTCATCCACCTACTCAGAACATGTTCCTTCGCTCATTCACTACTTCACTCAGTGGCTCATCCACCTACTCAGAACATGTTCATTCGCTCACTCACTACTTCACTCATTGGTTCATCCACCTACTCAGAACATGTTCCTTCGCTCACCCACTACTTCACTCATGTTCTCATCCACCTACGCAGAACATGTTCCTTCGCTCACCCACTACTTCACTCATGTTCTCATCCACCTACTCAGAACATGTTCCTTCGCTCACTCGCTACTTCACTAATGTTCTCATCCACTTACTAAAAAATGTTCTTTCGCTCACTCACTACTTCACTCATCCTACTCACTCACTCTAAATCCGCTGCAGTGGAGTGCAAGAGGGACCCTAACCCTAGATGCTGCAATCAATACAAGGACTTGAATGCATGCATAATAATCAGGCTACGGGGAGTCAATGTTCTCCGATTTGGCAAACGATCGGATGAACCGGGACCGATGTCTGTTTAGAAAAAGCCCACGTGTTCTAACGTTAATAGTTTTCGATCATCTTGAAAAAATTATAAATCTATTTATTCCGTATACGTTCCACTTTTCGAAATCGCATTCCACTTTTTGTGTTGCAAGTGATTTCTTGTGTTTGCCAAACGATTGATTTCAGAATTCGCCTTCAGAATTCTTTTTTAGTTTGTGTTTCAAAAATCGTATTTGAACAAAAATATTGCGATACATTAATTGGTGGTCGGTGAATCAGTAAGTCAGTCAGTTAGTGAGTTAGTGAGTGAGTGAGTGAGTGAAAGGTGAGTGAGTGAGTGAGTGAGTGAGTGAGTGAGTGAGTGAGTGAGTGAGTGAGTGAGTGAGTGAGTGAGTGAGTGAGTGAGTGAGTAAGTGAGTGAGTGAGTGAGTGAGTGAGTGAGTGAGTGAGTGAGTGAGTGAGTGAGTGAGTGAGTGAGTGAGTGAGTTAGTGAGTGAGTGACTGAATGAGTGAGTCAGCCAGTCAGTGAGTGAGTTTGCTAGTGACTGACCGACTGACTGACTGACTGACTGACTGACTGAATGACTGACTGATTGACTGACTGACTGGCTGACTGGCTGACTGGAAGACTGACTGATTGATTGACTGACTGACTTACTGACTGACTTGGTGAGTAAATATTATAAAAGCCAGTTGTTATATGAGTGAGGTAGTTTTACCTCAAGTTCTCATCAAATCATCAACACCCCTCTCGGTTTGCTCCAACTCAACGTCATGAAGCTGGCTATCGTTCTCGTGCTGATGGTGACCGTCGTGGCGCTCGTGACATGTGTGTTATGAGTTATGACATGTGTTTTATGACATGTGTTTTATGACATGTGTTTTATGACATGTGTTTAATGACCTGTGTGTTATGACAAGTGTGTTAGAAAATGTGCGTTATGACATGTGTGCTGTGACATGTGTGTTATGACATGTGTTTTATGACTTGTGTGCTATGACATGTGTGTGTAATGGCATGTGTGTTATGACAATGACATCTCATGTGTGTTACTGTCTCATTGTGTCTCCAATTGACTCGACTGACTGACAAATGGAATGTCTGACTGACTCTCTGGGTGTTATCATGACATACGTGTTTTCTGTGCGATTCAAAAATCAGGAGCAATAATTTTGCAGGCTATTTTGACAAGGAAAAGATGGTAGCAAAGTTACCGAATTTGATAGAGAAAATGAAAAGGGAAAGTTAGTGAATGTTAAACTGCAAATCAGATACTACTTCGCTCACCCACTACTTCACTCATGTTCTCATTCACCTACTCAAGAACATATCCCTTCGCTCATTCACTACATCACTTAGACTCTTGTCCACCTACTCAAAAACATGTTCTTTCGCTCTTTCACTACTTCACTTAGTCTTTTTACCACCTACTCAAGAACATGTTCCTTCGCTCCTTCACTACTTCACTCATGTTCTCATCCACCTACTCAAGAACATGTTCCTTCGCTCATTCACTACTTCACTCATGTTCTCATCCAACTACTCATTCAAGAACATGTTCCTTCGCTCCCTCACTACTCTACTCATTCTTTCATCCACCTACTCAAAAACATGCTCCTCGGCTCACGCACTCTTTCAATCATTATCTCATCCACCTACTCAAGAACATCTTTCGTCGCTCATTCACTACTTTTTATATTCTCATCCAACTAATCACTCAAGAACATGTTCCTTCGCTCACTTGCTACTTGACTCATGTACTCATCCACCTACGCAAGAACATGTTCCTTCGCTCATTCACAACTTGATTCAGTCATTCACCCGTCCACCTACTCACTCACTCTAAAACCGTTGCAGGAGATGGCGCCAAAAGCGTTAACCCTGAATGCTCTGCTGAATTTCCCGCCTTTCATGATTGCCTGATATACGCGACGGGATACTATAAAAAGTGAAAAGGGTCATTTGACGGAGATGAACGTCGGGAATGATTCTCAGCATCCATTATTGAAAATTAATAATTATTGCTGAATTTCGTTAATCAATTGACCGATTGTGTATGTTTTCTGAAAAATTTAACCCCCAAATATAGCCATAATCTTGGCACTGAGACATACATTCTTTGAAATCTCCATTCCATATTGTAAACATTTCGCCGACTGATTGATTAGGGTGATTTATCTTCTTTGTTGACAAAATGAAGTTTATTTTTATTGAACCACAATAAAACTTCAAGGACAGAAAAATTCGGAGAATTGGGATGAACATTTTTTTTATTTGCAAGTGAGGGAAAGCATTTAATTTATGTGGAAACCAATTCGGCGGTCATTTTTATCCGTTCAGAATTCAATGCAACGTGATTTTTTTATACTCTAACCGAATCGTTTTAGTAGAATGACAAGGAAAAAGTAAATTTAAAAAAAACCGCGTTTTTTGAAAGCGAGCTTTTACAAAAACACGCGAAAATAGCACTTATTATTTTAAAAGCAAATTAAAATTCTGCAGCTATTGATATTTCAGTTTCTCCACATTTTGCATTCATCCGCTCTCGAGACGCATCACAAACCAGCAAATCTACATGAACAGTCAGTACAACAGCCCCTCTGATTTTCACGTTGTAGTCATCATCCCTGATCAAGATGATGTCTATTTCGTAGCTCAATCACGTTTTTCCGTTAAACACCCACACAGGTATAAATTTGCACATATGCATAGGTTCCGTGTCTGCAGCACGGTAATCAACAGTGAAATACGTTTTTTTCACTTTCACGCAAATGAAATAGAAAAAAATATTTTTTGAAAAAGCGCACTATATAAGCAGGAGCGAGGGTAAAGAGGCCCGGCCCGGCCGCCCCCTTGACCTCCGGTCGTGTGCATCCACTATGGCCGTTGAGCCGCGCCATATTGGCTATAGCCAGAATTTTTTTTTGCGTCGCATGTGTCGAAATCTTGCACATGCGCTTGTCATAGAAACTTCTACTGGTCGATACAGAGTACGCACGCTTTCGCATAACTGAACCCAACGACTGCTCAATCGACACGATGAACGCGTATGTAAAGCACTGAAGTATGGGTAGCGGATGAGCAATCAGATAGGGAAAACTTAATTTGAATTTCATCTTGCATGAAAGTCGTTCCCTAGGTTCAATTATTTACTGTTTAAAATATTTTATTCTTAATTAATAATTCTTTTCTTACAATAATTACATAGTTGATCAGTTGAACAAGTGCGGGTTCAGAGTCATCTCAAGAAAGTTTGGGTAGCTTAGCGCATGACCAACGGGAAACCTCAAAATTATAATTATAAATTAGCCCTACCATTTTTTAAATGATTAAATAGTAATGAATATAACCTAGGGAACGACTTTCATGCAGGATGGAACTTTGCATGCAAATTTGAGTTTTCCCGATCCTTTTGATCATCTGCTACCCATACACGTTCATAGGGTCGATTGAGCAGTCGTTGGGTTCAGGAATGCGAAAGCGTGCGAACTCTGCATCGACCAATAGAAGTTTCTATGACAGGCGCATTGCAAGATTTTGACACATGCGACACAAATAATTTTTCTGGCTATATCAGGCTCTTATTGACTACCATTGAATATCCCGATGAACAGGCATATCAGACCCCGGCATAAACAAGCTATACGTAACGCCCAGATTCGAAACAAACATACATATGTTTTTTTATCTACCGCGGTATCTCTTCTAGCGCAACATCAATAACTCTATATTCCATTCTTTTTTATAAAAAAAGATGTTCTGAGTCTTGCAGGAAAATGTATACTGAAAGTTTTTGTTGTTGTAAGAAACACGTATAAATGAAAGACATGCCGACAAAAATTACGGTAAACAAATTATATATAACTTTTTTTCAACTGAAAACGTAGGCGAGTTCTGAATGAGCTAAGCTAAAAAAATCTGACAGAACGGGCCGACAATCACTTGATTTGAGAAACTTACTGATATATAAAGAGTAGAGAAGTCTCTCAGTTATATGTAGTTCAGTCAATGAGGATGAGGCTCATCTCAATTGAACCATAAAAAGATACAGACTAGCGTCCGCCCCTTGTTAAGGGAACAGACTAGTTTCCGTCTCTTGATTAAGAAAACAGACTAGTGTCCGTCCCTTGTTAAGGGAACAGACTAGTGTCCGTCTCTTGTTAAGGGAACAGACTAGCGTCCGTCCCTTGTTAAGGGAACAGACTAGTGTCGGTCTCTTGATTAAGAAAACAGACTAGTGTCCGTCCCTTGATTAAGAAAACAGACTGGTGTCCGACATTTGATTAAGAAAACAGATTAGTGTCCGTCCCTTGATTAAGAAAACAGACTAGTGTACGTCCCATGATTAAGAAAACAGACTAGTGTCCGTCCCTTGATTAAGAAACCGACTAGTGTCCGTCCCTTGATTAAGAAAACAGACTAGTGTCCGTCATTTGATTAAGAAAACAGACTAGTGTCCGTCCGCAAGTTTTCTAACTGCACTACTCTGAGAATCCAAAATTCAACACGTGCAGTGAATGCAACCAACGCGTGCTTCTACCGTCATGTTGACACCAGCATTTATCACAAATCAACCAAAGCCAGTATGGCCTGGTGGTTAGGGTGTTGGTCTCGCATGCGAGACGTTCTGGGTTCAAAACCTTTTGTAAAATTTTGGTAAAATACTGGCCGGAGACGATTTTTTTTGAAGTTTTACTATTCCCTTTGAAGTTTTACTGTTCGTTAACCCCGATAACCTATCGTTAGGCTGGCTTGTCCGAGCGATAGCGAGGACAAGCGCGTTAGCACCGCGCGGAGCGTGGAGGTGGGATCCGTTTGAAAAATTAAGTAGTGGATCGAAAATACATACAATTTAAAAATTTCGATTCTCCAAAACACTTTTGTTATAAAAAAACTCGCAAATTACAGGTTTGGCAATTTTGGATTCTCAGAATAGTGCAGTTAGTAAACTCGCTGTCCGTCCCTTGATTAAGAAAACAGACTAGTGTCCGTCCCTTGATTAAGAGAACAGACTAGTGTCCGTCCCTTGATTGAGAAAAATTGACTAGCGTCAGTTCCTTGATGAACGAAACAGACTAGCGTCAGTCCTTTGATTAACTGAACAAACAGACTAGCGTCAGTCCCTTGATTAACGGAACAGACTAGCGTCAGTCCCTTGATTAACGGAACAGACTAGCGTCCGTCCCTCGATTAAGGGAACAGACTAACGTCAGTCCCTTGATTAACGGAACAGACTGGCGTCCGTCCCTCGAATAAGGAAAAACACTAGCGTCCGCGTGTTGACCGGAAAAATGTTTACACAAAAATCAGGGTAACAAGACACTTTGAAATGGCTATAAAAAGGTAAACATTTTTACGGAGCTCTGAACACTCGCGGTGATCAAGTCATCGTTAAAATAAAATTTCGATTATTATACCTTTAGAAAAAGCCCACATGCTCCAACGCGATTGAGAACGCCCATAATTTTCGATCATCATGAAAAAAAATGCTAAATATATTTATTTTTTTATAAATTCCACTTTCGAACTAACAGTTCACTTTTTGTGTTGCAAACGTTTGATTTTTTCGTGTTTGCCAAACGATTGATTTCAGAATTCGCCCTCTGGTTTATATTTCAAAAATCGTATTTGAACAAAAATATTGCGATACAGTAAGTAAGTCAATCAGTGAGTGAGTGAGTGAGTGAGTGAGTGAGTGAGTGAGTGAGTGAGTGAGTGAGTGAGTGAGTGAGTGAGTGAGTGAGTGAGTGAGTGAGTGAGTGAGTGAGTGAGTGAGTGAGTGAGTGAGTGAGTGAGTGAGTGAGTGAGTGAGTGAGTGAGTGAGTGAGTGAGTGAGTGAGTGAGTGAGTGAGTGAGTGAGTGAGTGAGTGAGTGAGTGAGTGAGTGAGTGAGTGAGTGAGTGAGTGAGTGAGTGAGTGAGTGAGTGAGTGAGTGAGTGAGTGAGTGAGTGAGTGAGTGAGTGAGTGAGTGAGTGAGTGAGTGAGTGAGTGAGTGAGTGAGTGAGTAAGTGACTGAGTGAGTGAGTGAGTGAGTGAATGAGTGAGTGAGTGAGTCAGTCAGTGAGTCAACGAGTCAGTGAGTCAGTGAGTCAGTAAGTCAGTGAGTCGGTGAGTCAGTGAATGCGTGAGTCAGCCAGTCAGTGATTGACTTTGCTAGTGACTGACTGACTGATTGACTGACTGACTTACTGACTGAATGTTATGAAAGCCAGTTGTTATATGAGTGAGTTAGTTTTATTTAAAGTTCTCATCAAATCATCAAGACCACTCGGTTTGCTCCAACTCAACGTCATGAAGCTGGCTATCGTTCTCGTGCTGATGGTGACCGTCGTGGCGCTCGTGACATGTGTGTTATGACATATGTGTTATGACATGTGTGATATGACACTTGTGCTATGATAAGTGTGGTATGACATGTGTGATATGACATTTGTTATATGATAAGTGTGGTATGACACGTGTGATATGACATGTGTGATATGTCATGTGTGTTATGACATGTGTGCTATGACATATGTGCTATGACATGTCTGTGTAATGGCATGTGTGTTAGGACATGTGTGTTATGACATATGTGCTATAACACGGGTGCTGTGACATGTGTGTTATGATGATATGTATGTATGCATTGACATGTGTGTTATGACAATGTGTTATCGAAAATCAGGAGCAATAATTTTGCAGGCCAATTTGACAAGGCCAAGGTGGTAGCGAACATACCGTATTTGGAAAAGAAACGTTGGTGAATGTTGGACTGCAAATCAGATACTACTTCGTTCACCCACTTTTTCACTCATTGGCTCATCCACCAACTCAGAACATGTTCCTTCGCTCACTCACTATTTCACTCATTGGCTCATCCACCAACTCAGAACATGTTCCTTCGCTCACTCACTACTTCACTCAGTGGCTCATCCACCTACTCAGAACATGTTCCTTCGCTCACTCACTACTTCACTCAGAGGCTCATCCACCTACTCAGAACATGTTCCTTCGCTCATTCACTACTTCATTAAGTGGCTCATCCACCTACTCAGAACATGTTCCTTCGCTCACTCACTACTTCACTCATTGGTTCATCCACCTACTCAGAACATGTTCCTTCGCTCACCCACTACTTCACTCATTGGTTCATCCACCTACTCAGAACATGTTCCTTCGCTCACTCACTACTTCACTCAGAGGCTCATCCACCTACTCAGAACATGTTCCTCAGATACTACTTCGTTCACCCACCATTTCACTCATTGGCTCATCCACCTACTCAACATGTTCCTTCGCTCACTCACTACTTCACTCAGTGGCTCATCCACCTACTCAGAACATGTTCCTTCGCTCACTCACTACTTCACTCATTGGTTCATGCACTTACTCAAGAACATGTTCCTTCGCTCACTCACTACTTCACTCAGCGGCTCATCCACCTACTCAGAACATGTTCCTTCGCTCACTCACTACTTCACTCAGTGGCTCATCCACCTACTCAGAACATGTTCCTTCGCTCACTCACTACTTCACTCAGTGGCTCATCCACCTACTCAGAACATGTTCCTTCGCTCACCCACTACTTCACTCAGAGGCTCATCCACCTACTCAGAACATGTTCCTCAGATACTATTTCGTTCACCCACCATTTCACTCATTGGCTCATCCACCTACTCAACATGTTCCTTCGCTCACTCACTACTTCACTCAGTGGCTCATCCACCTACTCAGAACATGTTCCTTCGCTCACTCACTTCACTACTTCACTCATTGGTTCATGCACTTACTCAAGAACATGTTCCTTCGCTCACTCACTACTTCACTCAGCGGCTCATCCACCTACTCAGAACATGTTCCTTCGCTCACTCACTACTTCACTCAGTGGCTCATCCACCTACTCAGAACATGTTCCTTCGCTCACTCACTACTTCACTCAGTGGCTCATCCACCTACTCAGAACATGTTCCTTCGCTCACCCACTACTTCACTCATGTTCTCATCCACCCTCTCAAGAACATGTTCCTTCGCTCACCCACTTCTTCACTCATGTTCTCATGTCTCATCCACCTACTCAGAACATGTTCCTTCGCTCACTCACTACTTCACTCAGTGGCTCATCCACCTACTCAGAACATGTTCCTTCGCTCACCCACTACTTCACTCATGTTCTCATCCACCCTCTCAAGAACATGTTCCTTCGCTCACCCACTTCTTCACTCATGTTCTCATGTCTCATCCACCCACTCAAGAACATGTTCCTTCGCTCACCCACTACTTCACTCAGTGGCTCATCCACCTACTCAGAACATGTTCCTTCGCTCACTCACTACTTCATTCATGTTCTCATCCACGTACTAAAAATATGTTCTTTCGCTCACTCACTACTTCACTCATCCTACTCACTCTTTCTAAATCCGTTGCAGTGGAGTGCAAGAAGGACCCTAACCGTAGATGCTGCAGTGAATACGAGGACTTGAAGCCATGCAAATTACTCAAGCTACTGGGGGCTTACCAATACGGGTGATTTATTTTCTTTGTTGACAAAATGAACGGTTTTTTGTTGAACCACAATAAAAATTCAAGGGCAGAAAAATTTGCGGAGAATTGGGCTCAAAATTTGAAATTTGCAAGTGCTGGAAAGCGCTCAATTATTGTGACAACCAATTCGGCGGTCATTCTTATCGATTCAGAATTCAACCGCAAAATGAAATGATGCCAAGTGTATTTTTTTAATACTTTAACCGAAGCGTTTCAGTGGAATGATAAAAATCAAGTAAATTTCCAAACGTCTGTTGAAATTCTCAAAAAAAAATCGCACTTTTGAAAACTAGCTTTTCGCTCATCAATACTCGCGTCCCAGAGTTTGTTGATGTTAGGGGTGCTCGATTTCGAAAAGGGTGATAGTCGAGTTAATCAAGTTTTTTTCTTACCCAACTGTACTGAACTCAATACTGAACTTACGCTTGGCTGATCAACTTACAGAACAAATTGGAAAATATTGTTCTACCTTTTTATCGTATGTTTTTCATCTACCGCGGTATATATCTCTTCGAAAGCAACATCAATAACTCTATATTCCATCCTTTTTTATAAAAAAAATATGGTCTGAGTCTTGCAGGAAAATGTATACTGAAAGTTGTTTGTATGAAACACGTATGTATAATCATGTACAGGATGAGAAATTTGCAAGTGCGGGAAAGCAATCAATTATTGTGACAACCAATTCAGCGGTCATTTTTATCAGTTCAGAATTAAATGCCACATACTTTAACCGAATCGTTTTAGTAAAATGACAAGAAAAACGTAAATTTCAAAAAGTTTTTAAATTCTCAAAAAACGCGTTTTTGAAAGCGAACTTTAAAAAAACACGCAAAAATAGCACTTATTTTTAAAAGCAAATTAAAATTCTGCAACTATTGATATTTCAGTTTCTTCACGTTTTGCATTAATCCGCTATCGAGACGCATCACAAACCAGCAGTAAAACAGCCCCTCGGATTTTTACATTGTAATCATCATTCCTGATCAAGATGATGTCTACAGGGAGTCCCAAAATTTTTGTGGTCGAGCTATTTGAAAAATTTAAAAAGCAAATGAAAGCCCATTTTATAAAGTTTTTTTCGCCGCATACTAGAAATTCATAGCTATTACGTAGATTGAGATATTTCTATTTCCCATAAAGTAGTCATTTTCAGTTCTGAAATCGCAGTGGGCTCGGTGACCAACAGTACCGGTT
>OZ038446.1:8025669-8038169 GCA_964036265.1 Daptonema setosum
TTGCCTATAAAAACAACCGTTTGCCTTTTTCCCCGCACAAGTGGGAGATTGGACATTCAGAAATAAAAGTTATCTTGCTATGCACAAACATGATACACTTGGGCAAGTTTCGGGTCTGTCCAACAGGCGGGACTTGTGGGACCGATTCAGAAAGTCAACTTGGTGACACAGTTCACAAAAAAACCCAAGCATTTGAACCGGACGGTTATATTTAGTTTTTACAGACGCAGATAACAGTTATGTCCTAATAAAAATGTCCATTTGCACTTTTCTCATACAAGTTGGGATTGGACATTTACATTTTAATGATACGTTTGGGTAAGTTTCGGGTCAGTCCAACAGGCGGGAGGTTTGGGACCGATTCAGAAAGTCCAGTTGAGTCACAGTTCAAGAAAGAACCCGAAAACTTGAACTTCGGCGGTTAGATTTAGTGTTTTATTTGGGGCACATAACAGTTATTGGCCTATGAAAATGTCCATTGTTCCATACAAGCGAGGGTGGACCATGAATCACTTATATGATACACTTGGGCAAATTTGTGGGCAGACCAACGAGCGGGACTTGCGGGACCAATATAGAAAGCAATCTTGGTACATAGCACAGTTCACGGAAAAACTCAAGCCTTTGAACTTTCAAGTTATATTTAGTTTTTACGGACGCAGATAACAGTTATGTATTTGCCTATA
Source organism: Daptonema setosum (assembly GCA_964036265.1). Taxonomy (NCBI): domain Eukaryota; kingdom Metazoa; phylum Nematoda; class Chromadorea; order Monhysterida; family Xyalidae; genus Daptonema; species Daptonema setosum. Next base: position 8,026,356 of record OZ038446.1, read on the forward strand.
AAAATAACAATTTGCCCCTCTCTTATACAAGTGGGGATTGGGCATTCACATAAATGATACGCGTGGCAAGTTTCGGCTCAGTCCAACAGGCGGGACTTGTGGGACCAATATAGAAAGTCAACTTGGTAGTGACAGTTCACGGAAAAATTCCTGCCCTTGAACTTCCAGGGTTTTATTTGCCCAAAAAATATCTAGTAGTCCATTTTCATGTACAAGTGGGGTGGGAAATTCACAAAAATGATACACTTGGTCAGCTTTTGCTTATGGAGCCAATTCAGAAAGTTAACTTGGTACATAGCACAATCCACGGAAAAAATCTTGCCTTTGACCTTTCATGACAAAATTTAGATTTTTTGGGGGCGAATAAAAACTTTACAATTAAATGCCTATAAAAAGTCCATTTGTCTCTTTCTTTTCCCCGTGCAGGAGGGGGTGAGACATTCACATGAAAATAAATAAGTCTACTAAATCCATTATTAAAAAACTAAAATCGCACTTTTTTTCTTTCCATTTTAACTCACTAGTGATCTCATATCACCGGCGGACGAAACAATCCTTTAAAGGGAGGGGAATTTCGTCAAAGAGTCGACAGTTTTCAGGCAAATTTACCTACTTTTTAGGAGACAAACTCCACTTTTTGAAATCAAAAAGGGAGAATTCCACTTTTCCCACTCCTTCTCGTTCACTAGTGATTTCATATGAAATACCAATGACAACACCGAGTGGAGGCACATACAGTAAGCCAACGGGCCCAATGTTCCGGAAACCATGATTTCGAACAAATGAACAGTTGGACAAACATACTGTAATTTGGGGCTATAAAATTTCTCCGGATGCTCAATGTACGTGGACACACTAGCGGACGAGAAGGGGTGGGAAAAGTGAAATTCCCCCCTCTTTGGCCGTTTTCAAAAAGTAGAATGGTTTCTCTAATGTGTAGGTGAAATCCTGAAAACTGCTAATTCCCCCCCCCTGTTTGAAGAAATTCCCCTCCCTTTGGAGGATTGGCTCATCCGCCAGTTTTCGAAATTAATGTCGAAACTAGCTGAGAAGGCTAGGCACTCTAAAAAGGCTCGACTTGCTTACAGAAGGCAGAAAATTGGCGCGTATTCAAATTCAGACTTCTAATCAAACCCGACATAGCGGGGACTGTAATAATGGTAACCCAATGTGGTATAGTATAAAATGTGCTAGACAGACAGACCGACTGACTCACTGACTGACTCACTGACTCTCTCACTCACTGACTCACTGACTGAATGGCTGAATGAATGACTGACTGACTGACTGACTGACTCACTGACTGAATGACTGACTGAGTGACTCACTGAATAACTGACTCACCGATTGACTGACTGATTGACTGACTGATTGACTGACTGAATGACTCACTGACTGAGTGACTGACTGACTGACTGAATGACTGTCTCCTGATCAAATAAGAATACTGAAATAACGGTAACCCGATGTGGTATTGTACCCAAATGTGCCACTGGACCGGAAACGGTGATTCCGGTGAGGCAATGTCTCTCTACAGTAGGGTATCGTGATGAGTCAGTCGAACAACAACAACAACAACAACAACAACAACAACAACAACAACAACAACAACAACCAACAACACTGATGATTTTTTCGCCTTCCACACATAATTGACTGTGAGACTAACAGGAATAATGATTTACTGACAGACTGACTGACAGCACAATAACTGTCTGATAGACTGACTGACTGACTGACTGACTGACTGACTGACTGACTGACTGACTGACTGACTGACTGACTGACTAACTGACTGACTGATTTATTGACTGACCGACTGACTGACTGACTGACTGACTGACTGACTGACTGACTGACTGACTGACTGACAGTACAATAACTGTCCTGACTGACTGACCGACTAACTGAGTGACTCACTGACAGACAGACAGACAAACTACCAGACTGACTGGTTTCCTGAACGTCGGGGCCACGCCCAATTTGTTCGCATTGTTATCGGTCAAAGTCACAGAACTCCAACCAAAGCGTCACAAGTGAACTGGAATATATTCGCTTGACTGTCACTTAATTGACAGTCATTGTGAGTGGTGAATCCGACTGACAGTCTAATCTGGGAAAAATCTCACAGTAGTTTTATTCAGTGTAAAATGCACAAAATATGTGTTTTCTATACCCAATAGCATCGCGGGTTCTTTCTAGTCAGCATTCTCAAATGGTTAGACTTACTGACTGACTGACTGACTGACTGACTGACTGACTGACTGACTGACTGACTGACGGACTGGTTCTCTGTAAAAGTGACTGATTAACAGACGAGATTGCGAGACTGGGTTTCTACAATCAGGTTCACAAGTGAGTGAGTGAGTGAGTGAGTGAGTGAGTGAGTGAGTGAGTGAGTGAGTGAGTGAGTGAGTGAGTGAGTGAGTGAGTGAGTGAGTGAGTGAGTGAGTGAGTGAGTGAGTGTGAGTGAGTGAGTGAGTGTGAGTGAGTGAGTGAGTGAGTGAGTGAGTGAGTGAGTGAGTGAGTGAGTGAGTGAGTGAGTGAGTGAGTGAGTGAGTGAGTGAGTGAGTGAGTGAGTGAGTGAGTGAGTGAGTGAGTGAGTGAGTGAGTGAGTGAGTGAGTGAGTGAGTGAGTGAGTGAGTGAGTGAGTGAGTGAGTGAGTGAGTGAGTGAGTGAGTGAGTGAGTGAGTGAGTGAGTGAGTGAGTGAGTGAGTGAGACAGTGATTGAGTGATTGAGTGAGTGAGTGAGGTAGTCAGTGAGTGAGTGGGTGAGTGTGTGAGAGTTATATATTCAGAGTTATTATGTCACTAGTAATTGTACGTCAATTAGACCATAAAAATCACACCCACGCAGCAATTATCGCCTCTTCGACGAACAATTAGTGCACATTTAAAAAGCTATAAAAACAAGTTGAGATATGATATGAGTACAGTTGTACCTGTATCTGCGCTTCTATACCTCAAGTTCTCATCAAGTCATCAACACCCCTCGGTTGTGCCTCAACTCAACATCATGAAGCTGGCTATCGTTCTCGTGCTGATGGTGACCGTCGTGGCATTGGTGGCTGCTGCCCCAGGTACAACATGACATGTGCTATGACATGTGTGCTATGTATGCATGACATGTATTTCACGACATGTGCTATGACATGTGTGCTATGTATGTATGACATGTTTTTCACGACGTGTGCTATGACATGTGTGCTATATATGTATGACATAAGTTTCACGACATGTGCTATGACATGTGTGCTATGTATGTATGACATGTGTTTCACGACATGTGCTATGACATGTGTGCTATGTATGTATGAGATGTGATTCAAGACATGTGTTATGACATGTGTGTTATGACATGTGTGCTATGACTAGAGTGTTAAGAGGACATGTGTGATATGACATGTGTGCTATGACATGTGTGCTATGACATGTGTACCTGGACATGTGTGGTATGACATGTCTGTTATTACATGCTGTTTTGAAGACCTGTGTTGTTACGACCTGTGTGCTATGACATGTGTGATATGACATGTGTGATATGACATGTGTGCTATGACATGTGTGATATGACATGTGTGATATGACATGTGTGCTATGACATGTGTGATATGACATGTGTGATATGACATGTGTGCTATGACTAGAGTATTAGGACAAGTGTGATATGAAATTTGTGCAGTCTGTTTATACATGCTGTTTCAAGACCGGTGTGATCGACATGTGTTTTTACTGAACTATAAAATTTGTTAAACTGTTTGTGAGTACGAACGAACTTTCGTATTAACTAACTTTTGCAGCCTACCTGAGCGAACGCCAAATCCCGATCTACCAGAAAGTCCCGATCCCGAAGCGTGACCTGAGTGAGTGAGTGAGTGAGTGAGTGAGTGAGTGAGGTGAGTGAGTGAGTGAGTGAGTGTCTGAAAGATTAACTGTCTGAATGATTTACTGACTGATTAACTGTCTGATTGACTTCATTTATAATCTTCTGTAGATCGCCGTGACGTCGCCAAGCCCATAGAGGTCAAAATTCGTGGTTGGTTAAGTGCTGGACTGGATATCAGATTTGTCCTTCGCCCAATCACTCCTTCGCCTAAATCCTTTGATCACTCAGTTCCTCACCTACTTCGTTCCCTCATTCTCTCACTTCTTCGCTTTGTCACTTCCTCGCTTTACTCATTATCTCTTTCGCTCATTCACTCTCTCACTCCTCTCATCCACATACTCAATATCTTATTAACTGCTTCACTCATTCTCTCTTTCGCTCATTCACTCTTTCACTCCTCTCAACCAAACCTCTCAATATCTCACTCACTCACTTTTTGACCCACTCACTCCCTTACTCACTTATTTTCTCTCCACCTACTCACTATCTTACTCACTCATTCTCTCATCCAACTACCATCTTACTCACTCACTATACCGCTGCAGATAACTGCGCCAAGAACCCGACACCGAGCTGCTGTGCGGTCTATACCGAGCTGCCGAAATGCAATACGAAACGGGCCCTGGAATCAGACGGTGTGTTGACTGTCTTAATGACTGTCTTAATGACTGTCTGACTGACTGTCTATATGACTTGACCTCTGATTAACGGTCTGAATGTCTGAATGACCTTGACTGTCTGAATGATTGGCTGTCTTATTATTTGTCTGAATGACTTCATTTTTAATTTTCAGTAGAACGTCGTAACATCGCCACCAACGTGGAGATCAAAGCTCGAGGTTGGTTAAGCGATTGACTGGAAATCCGATAGTCCTTTTTTGCCCACTCACTCCTTCGCTCATTCATTTCCTCACTTACTCCTTCGCTCATATATTCCTTCGCTAATTTTCTCTTTCCCTCAGTCACTCTTGCACTCCTCTCATCCACATACTCAATATTTCACTGACTCATTCATTCACTCACTTACTCACTCATTCTCTAATCCACCTACTCACCATCTTACTCACTCACTGTACCGCTGCAGATCACTGCGCCAAGATCCCGTCACCGGGCTGCTGTGCGGTCTATACCGAGCTGCCGAAATGCAAATCGAAACGGGCCCTTGAATCAGACGGTCGTGTGTTGACTGTCTGAACGACCGTCTGATTGACTGTCTATATGACGACCTCTGATTAACGGTCTGACTGTCAAAATGAATGGTTGTCAGAATGATTGACTGTCTTATTATTTGTCTGAATGACTTCATTTCTAACTTTCAGTAGAACGTCGTAATATCGCCACCAACGTGGAGATCAAAGCTCGAGGTTGGTTAAGCGATTGACTGGAAATCCGATAGTCCTTTTTTGCCCACTCACTCCTTCGCTCATTCATTTCCTCACTTACTCCTTCGCTCATATATTCCTTCGCTAAATCTCTCTTTCCCTCAGTCACTCTTGCACTTCTCTCATCCACATACTCAATATTTCACTGACTCATTCATTCACTCACTCACTCACTCATTCTCTCATCCACCTACTCACCATCTTACTCACTCACTGTACCACTGCAGATCACTGCGCCAAGATCCCGTCACCGGGCTGCTGTGCGGTCTATACCGAGCTGCCGAAATGCAAATCGAAACGGGCCCTGGAATCAGACGGTGTGTTGACTGTCTGAACGACCGTACTGCTTGACTGTCTACGTATATGACTTGGTTGTCTGAATCATTGACTGTCTGAATGACTTGACTGTCTGAATGATTGACTGTCTGAGTAACTGACTGAATGAATTCATTTCTAATCTTCAGTAGATCGCCGTGACGTCGGCAAGCCCATAGAGATCAAAGCTCGAGGTTGGTTAACCGATTGACTGGATAGTCCTTTCTTTGCCCACTCACTCCTTCGCTGAACTCCTTGGCTCACTCAGTTCCTCACTTCTTCGCTTTCTCAATCCTCACTTAGTCCCTTTGCTCATTCACTTCACTCACTTCCTCACTCACTCCTTTAATCATTCCCTCTTACGCTCATTCACTTTTTCACTCCTCTCATCCACATACTCAATATCAAACTCATTCATTTCCTTTATTACTCCTTCACTCAACCCTTTGCTCACTCACTCCTTTTGCTCACTCACCATCTTACTCACTCATTCTCTCATCCACTTATGTACTCACTATCTTACTCACTCACCCTACCGCTGCAGATAACTGCGCCAAGAACCCGACAACGAGCTGCTGTGCGGTCTATACCGATCTGCCGAAATGCTAAGACAAATTTATTTAGTCGATCATTATTTGGCCTATTTAATTAGTCGATGTTTATTTCGACTATTTATTTAGTCTATTTAACCCAACTCAAGACTTAACGCTTGATTTTTGTAATTATTTGATGGATAATGCATGTAATTTGGAAACTTTCAGGCTTTCAAATTTATAGCATTGAGTATTGAGTTACATATGAGCCAAAGGCTACTGTCTTCTTAGTGTTTTCTCTTTTATAATGTAAATCTTCTCACCGTCTTATTAAATAGGGTGATTTTCTTTTTTACAGTTGGTGAAAGAAATGTAACCAACTTTTTTCTCATAAACCGCAATAAAATTTTTATGGTAGAGATTTTGGTGAATTGGGATATTTTTACCCTGGAGGGACAGAGAAACGGATTGAACTCCTGCTGTACCCAATAACAACACTGGTTCTTTCTAGTCATACAGTGAGTGAGTGAGGTCAGTCGGTGTGTGAGTGAGTGAATGAGTGAAGGGTAGAGTGGGCGATATATAGTCAAATGTATTTAAATAATTACACGTCAATTAGAGACCAGCAAAGTTCTGAAATCAACCCACGCAGCAATTATCGCATTTTCGGAGAACAATTGAATTGATCTATCATATTATATATATCTGAACAACATATGAAAGTTGCGGTTAGTTCTGAAGAAGGGGTAGCAGGTCCATAGAAATATTTTTATAACAAGATTCTTTGAACAAGCTATACTTGAACAAGCTATACCTTGAACAAGCTATACTTGAACAAGCTATACTTAAACAAGCTATACTTGAACAAGCTATAATCAAACAAGCTATACTTGAACAAGCTATACTTGAACAAGCTATACTTGAACAAGCTATACTTGAACAAGCTATACTTAAACAAGCTATACAAGTTTAGAAAGCCACTGGCTCACACCGAGCGTCGTTGTCTCTCCCTTCCACTGGCGGATGAAACTCCAAAGGAGGGGAATTTCATCAAAGAGAGGGGAATTAACAGTCATGAGGCCATTTTTACTACACGTTGAGGAACAAATTAAACTTTTTGAAACTACCAAAGAGAGGGGAATTCCACTTTTCGTTCTTCCCTCGTCCGCTAATGCCTCCTTCTAAAGTCTAAGGATAATTAATTGAGGAAATAAATTACCTGATGAGTGGTTTGATGTTTGCAACCATTTTAATTTCAAAAGGTACTGGCATAATAATTTTCTGAAAACAACATGTAATTTTCTATCAACGAGCACTAGCGGACGAACCTCCAAAAAGAAGGGAATTTCTTCAAAGAGGATGGAATCGGCAAAAGTTAGGTGAATCTACCTACACCTTTTAAGAAAAAATTTCCACTTTTAAAATCCGCCAAAGAGGGGGAAATTTCACTTTTCCATCCCAATCTCGTCCGCTAGTGTTAACGAGTACACATATCTAGACATCGTGAGCCGTTGACCCACTAGCGGACGAGAAGGGGTGGGAAAAGTGGAATTCCCCCTCTCTTTGGTGATCTAAAAAAGTAGAGTTTGTTCCGTAAGGTGTAGGTAAAATGTCCTGAAAACTGATAATTCCCCCCTCTTTGGCAAAATTCCCCTCCCTTTGGAAGATTGGCTCATCCGCCAGTGCAGTGACCATGTGTTATTATTACTCGTATTTCATGATTACTTTCAATTTTTTTTATTCATTTAACTGTACGATAACGTTATTATGTTTTATTTGTTTTTCTGTCAACTAATCGGAATCATATTCATTCCCAATAGGAGAAATATTGTAAATACAAATTAAATTCTCCAAAATGTTCTGCCTGTAAAATTTTTATTATGGTTAAAGAAAAAACTATGCATTTCGCCAACAAAGAAGTAATAACCCTAATCAATCAGACGGCGAAATGTCTACAATATGGAAGAGCGTTCGGCGAAATGTCTACAATATGGAAGAGCGTTCGGCGAAATGTTTACAAAATAGAAGAGCGTTCGGCAAAATGTTTACAATATGGAAGAGCGTTCGGCGAAATGTTTACAATATGGAAGAGCGTTCGGCGAAATGTTTACAATATGGAAGAGTGTTCGGCGAAATGTTTACAATATGGAAGAGCGTTCGGCGAAATGTCAACGATATGGAAGAGCGTTCGGCGAAATGTCTACAATATGGAAGAGCGTTCGGCGAAATGTCTACAATATGGAAGAGCGTTCGGCGAAATGTTTACAATATGGAAGAGCGTTCGGCGAAAGGTTTACAAAATAGATGAGCGTTCGGCGAAATGTTTACAAAATAGAAGAGCGTTCGGCGAAATGTCTACAATATGGAAAAGCGTTCGGCGAAATGTTTACAAAATAGAAGAGCGTTCGGCGAAATGTCTACAATATGGAAGAGCGTTCGGCGAAATGTTTACAATATGGAAGAGCGTTCGGCGAATGGTTTACAAAATAGATGAGCGTTCGGCGAAATGTTTACAAAATAGAAGAGCGTTCGGCGAAATGTCTACAATATGGAAGAGCGTTCGGCGAAATGTTTACAAAATAGAAGAGCGTTCGGCGAAATGTTTACAATATGGAAGAGCGAATTCAAGACAATGTGTCTCAGTGGCAATAATTGGAAGTAATTTTTTTCCAGAAAACATGCACAATCCGTCATTGGACTACGAAAATTCAGTAATTATTTAATCGTAATACGTTTTGGCATCCCGGCAAGAAATTAAATTGAATGCAGCATAGGTAGGTGGTCCTCCTGGCGCACCGAGCTGCAGCAGTTAATAGTGAGTGTGTAGGTGGATGAGAGAATGAGTGAAGTAGTGAGTGAGCGAAGGAACATGTTCTTGAGTAGGTGGATGAGAGAATGAGTGAAGTAGTGAGTGAGCGAAAGAACATGTTTTTGAGTAGGTAGATAAGAGAATGAGTGAAGTGGTTTGTGAGCGAAGGAACAGGTTTTTGAGTAGCTGGATGAGAGAATGAGTGAAGTAGTGAGTGAGCGAAGGAACGTGTTCTTGAGTAGGTGGATGAGAACGTGAGTGAAGTAGTGAGTGTGCGAAGGAACATGTTCTTGAGTACAGTCGGTGCAGCGGGTTATGTCTTGTAAAACTGTTGCCATTCACATCCTAAAATTGCGTTTTTCTCTGATTATAACGGGAATATGATGATAAAAGTTGGTGGGACTATGTAATAGGGTCTGGCGCACCTGTTCAGTCAGCAGGAATATTAAAAAAGTCGTTCACACTCATGAAACATCACCTTTAATACAAGTTTATGGTCCGTGTACATTCTCGTCATTTTTTCTACCCATGAAATGATTTTTAAAACTATATGTCGAACTGAAAAGGTGCGCCAGATCTTATTCCAGATCCCCACCAATTTTCATGACCATATTCCAGTTAAAATCAGAGAAAAACGCAGTTTTAGGATGTGAATGGCAACAGTTTTATAAGACATAACCCGCTGCACCGACTGTATGATGATTAGAGTGAAAAAGTGAGTGAGTGAATGAGATTATGAGTGAAGTAGTATCTGATTTACAGTCCAATATTGGCCAACTTTGCATTTTGATTATCACGGAAGCACCCATGTCACGTTTCATCTCGTTTTTCTCTAACTCGACTGAAAAATTTTAACTCTTGAAATTTTAATCGCACAGACAACACCCGTACGTATGTATGTCGTAACACTTTGGGAGTCAATCAGACATTCAATTTGTCAGCCAAGTCAACTGGAAAGAGAATGAAACAGTAAAACACATGACATATCTCATATGTCCAAACATACATGTCATAACACACATGTCATAACATGCATGTCATAAGACACATGTCATAACTCATAACACACATGTCATGTTGTACATACCTGGGACAGCAGCCACCAATGCCACGACGGTCACCATCAGCACGAGAACGATAGCCAGCTTCATGATGTTGAGTTGAGGCACAACCGAGGGGTGTTGATGATTTGATGAGAACTTGTGCTATAATTTACCTCACTCATATAACAACAAACTTGCTTTTATAACATTCAGTCACCAAGTCAGTCAGTAAATCAGTCAGTCAATCAGTCAGTCACTCAGTACATGTGTATATCATTTTCTCAAAATCAAGTAACTGTCGGTCCGTTCTCTGTCTGATTTTCTTATCAAAGCTCATTCAGAGTTCGCCTAAGTTTTTCGCAGAAACATGATTTATGTAAATGAAACGAACTTTTTACATCAATCTTTGTCGGCACCACGTCTTTCTTCAATATCTTTCAGTATAGATTTTTTGCTGCAAGATTCAGAACATCTGTTTTATGGAAAAATTGAAAGATCGACTTACTGATGTTGCGCTCGAAGAGATTATAGAATCGGTTTTTTTTGGTTACGCCTTTTTTCAGGATACTTTTTTGTGTAAAACCTTTCCCTCACACAGAAATTGACGGTCGAAAGCAGCAATTTGGGGTTGATGAAAAGGTTTTACACACAGAAAAGTTCTTAAAAAGATGATTATGACTCTTTCTAGGAACTTTTTTGTGTGTAAAACCTTTTCATCAACCCAAACTGCTGCTTTCGACCGCCAATTTCTGGGTGAGGGAAAGGTTTTACACTAATAAAAAAAATTCCAAAAAAGCGTAACCAAAAAAATTGACTATACATTACATAGCCGATCCAGGGTTTCTTGTTAGCCAAAAAAATTTTCGGCTATCAATAAAAAAAGCGTGTTTTCATCCGGAGGCTGGGAATGAAGGTGCGTTCATAACCCCCTGTAATTAAGGCGAATTTCATGGCGTCGGAAGTCGAGTCAGTCGGTGAAACTGAATTCGGTGTAAAAGCTGGTATTTTACGGGCTAATGTTTTTATAACAAGTATTATAATTTTGTGTATTGTCTTTTGGCTTTTGCTTGCATATTTTTTTACAAAATTTGCGGTGATTAAATCAAAAAAGTTTTTTTACCTGAACTTTCATGGTCTGAGCAAAAATGGTACTTCATATTTCACTAGACTCTCGAAAGCGTCTTTAGAACACATGTCATAGCATACACTTGATGTTGTAATTGAGATGTAAATATTTCAGTTGAAGATTTCATGTAACACAAATATGGAGTGTAAGTAAGTAAGGTTTGTAAGTAAAGATTAACAAAGGTGTGTGAATGTAAAAACCAAAAAAAAAAGTTCAGAAAAACACGTTTTTTTATATTGAGCGTGATAGTTTTCTTTTTGTTATAAAATACGTATGTTGTTTCTGTCAGCAAAAATAGTGCCTAAAACTTCTGATTATGAAAAATCAAACAATCAGTGTTAACATGCAAATTAATCATCATCATCCCTATACTATACTGTGTTAAACTATGGTGTAAACCGAGTCAAGTTGAGGCTGGTGATGTTTCATTATCAGACATTTTGGACAAAACTTTTGCTTGCAGAAACGACAAACGGGTGTTACCAAGGTGAATCCGTTGCTACGCGGCTGAACATTCAGTTAGCAATGGTAATTTATCTTAAGTAGCTCATGAACTTGGTGGTAAAGTAGGAGTATTTTACACCCATGAAACATTAGGAACAACACAGTGGAACATTACGTTCCAGCTGACCAATAAGGAACGGAAGGCGGAGTTTAGTGACAATAAGTGACATCTAGTGATGTCACTTATTGTCACTAAACTCCGCCTTCCGTTCCTTAT
>OZ038446.1:8043169-8067770 GCA_964036265.1 Daptonema setosum
GAAAACATACACAATCGGTCATTTGACTACCAAAATTCAGTAATTAGTATTAATTTTTAATGATAGATGCTGAGAATCATTTCTGACGGCCATCTCCGTGGAAGGACCTTTCTCATTTTTTGTAGGATCCCGGTACGAATATCGTGCATTCATATATGGTGGGAAATTGATTGCAGCAAGCAGGGGAGATGTTCTTTTCGCACTCCACTGCAGCGGATTTAGAGTGAGTGAGTAGGTGGACAAGAGAATGAGTAAAGTAGTGGGTGAGCGAAGGAATATGTTCTTGAGAAGGTGGATGAGAGAATGAGTCAAGTAGTAAGTGAGTAAAGGAACATGTTTTGAGTAGGTGGATAAATACATGAGTCATATAGTGAGTGAGCGAAGGAACATGTTCTTGAGTAGGTGGATAAGAGAATGAGTCAAGTAGTAAGTGAGCGAAGGAACATGTTCTTGAATGATTAGTTAGATGAGAATAAGAAAAGTAGTGAATGAGCGACGGAAGATCTTCTTGAGTAGGTGGATGAGAAAATAAGTGAAGTAGTGAATGAGCGAAGGAACATGTTCTTGAGTAGGTGAATGAAAGAGTGAGTGAAGTAGTGAATGAGCGAAGGAACATGTTCTTTAGTAGGTACATGAGAACATGAGCGAAGTAGTGAGTGAGCGAAAGAACATGTTCTTTCGAAGGTGCATGAGAACATGTAGAGTGAAGTAGTGAGTGAACGAAGTAGTATCTGATTTGCAGGTTGAAATTCACCAACCTTGTTTTCGCAAATTCGCTATTCTCGCTAGCGTATGGGGCTTGTCAAATTGGCCTGCAAAATTATTGCTCCTGATTTTTGAATCGCACAATCGTCATGATAAAACCCAGAGAGTCAATCAGACATTCCATTTGTCAGTCAGTCGAGTCAATTGGAGACACAATGAGACAGTAACACACATGAAATGTCATTGTCATAACACACATGTCACAAAAAATGTCATAAAACACATTTCATAACACACGTCATAACACACTATTCTAACACACATGTCATAGCACACATGTCCTAAAACACATGTCATAACACACATGTCATAGCACACATGTCCTAAAATACATGTCATAGCACACATGTCACAACACACATGTCATAAAAAATACCTGAGCCAGCAGTCACGAGCGCCATGACGGTCACGAGAACAATAGCCAGCTTCATGACGTTGAGTTAAAGCAAACCGAGGTGTGTGGATGGTTGGATGAGAACTTAACGTACAACTTGACCTCACTCATATAACAACTTGCTTTTATAACATTTAGTCACCAAGTCAGTCAGTAAGTCAGTAAGTCAATCAGTCAGTCAGTCTTTCAGTCAGTCTGTCAGTCAGTCACTAACAAACTCACTCACTTACAAACTCACTCACTGACTGGCTGACTTGATCATTCACTCGATCACTCACTCACTCACTTACTCACTCACTCACTCACGGACTCACTCACGCACTCACTTACTGACTCACTTACTCACTCACTAACTGATTGACTTACTGATTCACCGACCACCAATTTATGTATCGTAATATTTTTGTTCAAATACGATTTTCTGGAATATAAACCAGAGGGCGAATTCTTGAACCAATCATTTGGCAAACACAAAAAAACAAACGTTAGCAACACAAAAAGTGGGATGCAAGTTCGAAAGTGGAATCTATACAGAATAAATAGATCTTGAATTTTTTCATGATGTTCAAAAATTATTCATTTCATTTCATTTCATTCGTTCGGCATTTCTGCCTTGGTTAAATACAAGCATGTATAAACATGATAGTGAGTGTAAATAACCAACAGTTGTGGGTGAGTTGAATAAATGACAAGTCATAAATCAATTTTCCTGACAATATGAGATGATGTTGGAATAGCACGGGTATTTAATTGTTGTAGGACACTAGAGAAAATCGTGCTTTTAGAGACAGCACGTTTGAATGCAATTTTGTTTAAATCAATAATATATTGAGGTAAAAAATTATACGCATTAATAGAGACATAGAAAGCGCTCTGAGCGAGATGGGAGTACTTGTAACGAGGAATTAAAATGGAGCAGGAGTGGTTGGAACGACCACTACTTCTGTTGCTGCTATTTTGAATGAGTGTGAAGATGTTGGGCGGACAGTATCGGTAGTTTCGGATGTATGAGCGTTCTCAACCTTAACTATCTTGGTTGGGACTATATAACGATATAATTATTGAAATTTCATTTTAACAATGACTTGAATACCGCGAGTGTTCAGAGCTCCGAAAAAATGTTTACCTTTTGTATAGCCATTTCAGAGTTTCTTGTTACCCTGATTTTTGTGTAAACTTTTTCGCGGTCAACACGCGGACGCTAGTGTTTTTCCTTAGTCAAGGGACGGACGCTAGTCTGTTTCCTTAATCAAGGGACGGACGCTAGTCTGTTCCGTTAATCAAGAGACGGACGCTAGTCTGTTCCATAACAAAGGACGGACGTTAGTCTGCTCCCTTAATCAAGGGACGGACACTAGTCTGTTTTCTCAATCAAGAGACGGACGCTAGTCTGTTCCTTAACAAAGGAAGGACGCTAGTCTGCTCCCTTGATCAAGGGACGGACACTAGTCTGTTCTGTTATGCATCTTAATATGGTTCAATTGAGATGAGCCTCATCGTATTGACTGAACTATAACTGAGAGACTTCTCCACTCTCTCTCTATATATACCAGTGAATTTCTCAAAAAGGACTTGTCGGTTCTGTTCTCTGTCCGATTTTTTATCAAAGCTCATTCAGAAATCGCCTACGTTTTCCGCAGAAAAAAGTTATATATAAATTGTTTACCTTATTTCATGCCGTAGGCAAGCCTTTCATATATACGTGTTTCATACAAAAACTTTACAGTATACATCCATTTTCCTGGATAAAAAAAATCAATACACATCCATTTTCAAAAAATGGAATATAGTGTTATTGATGTTGCGCTCGAAGAGAAACCGTGGTAGATGAAAAACGTATGTATGCTTGTTTTGAATCTGGGCGTTACGTATAGCTTGTTAATGCCGGGGTCTGATATGCCTGTTCATCGGGATATTCGATGGTAGTCAATAAGACCCTGATAGCTAATATGGCGCGGCTCAATGACCAAGCTGCACGACCGGAGGTCCAGGGGCGGCCGGCCTCCTTACCCTCGAAAAACTTTTTTCTATTTCATTCGAGTGAAAGTGAAAACATCGTATTTCACTGTTGATTACTGTGCTGCAGACACGGAACCTATGCATATGTGCAAAATTTTACCTGTGCGGGGGTTTAACGGGGAAACGTGAATGAGCTACAAAATAGACATCATCTTGATCAGGGACGATGACTACAATGTAAAAATCCGAGGGGCTGTTGTACTGACTGTTCATGTAGATTTGCTGGTTTGTGATGCGTCTCGAAAGCGGATGAATGCAAAACGAGGGGAAACTGAATTATCAATAGTTGCAGAAATTTAATTTGCTTTTAAGAATAAGTGGTATTTGTTGCTTTTTTGTGTATATGTAAGCCGATACGTTGTCTTGGATTCATCGGTTGCTGTTCAGTTTCTTTTTTCTTTGCGTTTTTGTTGCAGTTTCAGTTGGATGATTTTGTGCTTTTATTATCATGCATTTAAGCACGAACCTCGTTGGAGGTCTCCATTATGTTACGGGCTATCTTACTTAAACGGATGATAACCCATCGGAACATAATTGCCATCTCATATCCTATGCTGGAAAAATTTGTGTCGCATGTGTAAAAATCTTGCAATGCGCCTGTCATAGAAACGTCTACTGGTCGATGCAGAGTTCGCACGCTTTCGCATTCCTGAACCCAACGACTGCTCAATCGACCCTATGAACGTGTATGTAAAGCACTAAAGTATGAGTAGCGGATGATCAAAAGGATCAGAAACTGCGCAAACCACCACATTAGTTCACTGTGTAATCTTTCCCAAAAGAAAAACCACGCTCCCTGCTCTAGCGCATGCTTGCGGAGGCGGAGTTTAACTGCGTTGTGGTTACAGTTTGTAAGCAGCCTGTGGGTTAGATGATTGGTAACAATTTCACAGTTGTCCGTATTATGAAATGTTTTTAACCCATTATTTGAATGACATGATGATTAAAATTATCAAAATTGCGTTTATAACAGTGACACTATCATCTAAAATACCACTGACTACGGTGCAAAAACGTGATAAATGCGTATGTTACGAATTTTGTCATAAAAATTGATTCTTTAATTCGATTTGAAAAACTGAGAAATGAAACAAAATAGCCAGAAATTGTCCATAACTTGACGCAAAACTTTTCAAAATCTAATAAACGCGGAACTTTAAATGGGACACCCGGTACATGCTGTTCTATGCGCGTGATGCTTGGTAGCGTGCGACCATATCTGCGACTGATTATGAAAACGCTCGATGTCGATGCAACTGTCCTAAAGTGCGTTGCTGCTAGTTCATTTATTTGCCATATTATCTATCATCTTTAAAACCACAAAACCAAAACTATTAATTTCGATTTATTATCCGCTTCAAATGTTAATTTGAGGGGCTCTTGCCGCTCATCCCAAACTTATTCAGAGTTGCGAATAAAACATAATATCGTATCGTGATATCGTAGCGATCTGCTGGTTGGTTGCGCTGGGTTGATTGCTCCGCCTTTTAAGTTAAGGTATTAGATGTCGTATGTCACCGTAATCCTAATAATACTTACTTTTACGATATTGCCCGTATCTTCAGATTTGCTCTGTAAGTTGATCAGCCAAGCATAAGTTCAGTATTCTTAACAGTTGGGTAAGAAAAAACGTTATCAACTCGACTATCAACCTTTTTGAAATTGAGTACCCCTAACTCCAACAAACGCTGGGACGCGAGCATTAATGAGCGAAAAGCTCGTTTTCAAAAGCGCGCACAAATTTTTGAGAATTTAAAAAACTGTTTGGAAATTTACTTTCTTTTTATCCCCTCACTAAAACGCTTCGGTTAAAGTAGGAAAAAACCCTTTGGCATTTCACTTTGGCGGTTGAATTCTGAACCGATAAAAATGACCGCCAAATTGGTTGTTTCAATAATTGAGTGCTTTCAATTGCACTTGCAGATTTTAATCCAATTCTCCGATTTTTTTGCCCTTGAAATTTTATTGTGGTTCAACAAAAATACCCTTCATTTTGTCAACAAACAAGATAAATCACCCTAATAAATCGGTCGGCGAAATGTTTACAATATAGAAGAGAGATTTCAAATAATGTATGTCTTAGTGAAGTATTCCAATATATGGAAGTAATTTTTTTAGAAGAGATGCCCGATCGGTCAATTGACTACCACAATTCAGTAATAATTATCCTCTATTCCCGTAATAATCCCGCGTTAGCTTGAGCATTAAGCATTTCGTCATCTTGGGAAATTGAATGCAGCAATCAGGGGTGGGGTCATTCCAGCACGCCACTGCAGCGGATTTAGAGTGAGTAAGTAGGATGATGAGCGAATTAGTGAAGTAGTGAGTGAGCAAAAGAACATGTTCATGAGTAGGTGGATGAGAGCATGACTCAAGCAGTGAGTGAGCGAAGGAACATGTTCTAAGTAGGTGGATGAGCCAATAAGTGAAGTAGTGGGTGAGCGAAAGAACATGTTCTTGAGTAGGTGGATGATACCATGAGTGAAGTAGTGGGTGAGCTAATAAACATGTTCTTTAGTAGGTGGATGAGAAAATGAGTCAAGCAGTAAGTGAGCGAAGGAACATGTTCTTGAATGGGTGGAGGAGAACATGAGTGAAGTAGTGGGTGAGCGAAGGAACATTTTCTTGAGTGGGTGGATGAGAACATGAGTGAAGTAGTGGTTGAGCGAAGGAACATGTTTTTGAGTGGGTGGATGAGAACATGAGTGAAGAAGTGGGTGAGCGAAGGAACATGTTCTTGAGAGGGTGGATGAGAAAATGAGTGAAGTAGTGGGTGAGCGAAGTAGTATCTGATTTGCAGTCCAACATTCACCAACTTTGTCTTTCCAAATTCGGTAAGTTCGCTAACACCTTGTCCTTGTCCAAATAGCCTGCAAAATTATTGCTCCTGATTTTTGAATCGCACAGACAACACGTATGTCATGATAAAACGCAGTCAATCAGACATTCCATTTGTCAGTCAGTCGAGTCAATTGAAGACACAATGAGACAGTAACACACATGATGTGTCATTGTCATACATAACACACATGCCATTAGACACACATGTCATAACGCACATGTCCTAACACACTTGTCATAACACACAGGTCATAAAACACATGTCATAAAACACATGTCAAAGCACACATGTCATAACACATATGTCATAACACACATGTCACGAGCGCCACGACGGTCATCATCAGCACGAGAACGATAGCCAGCTTCATGACGTTGAGTTGGAGCAAAACGAGAGAATGTTGATGATGTTGATGATTTGATGAGAACTTGAGGTTTAACTACCTCACTCATATAACAACTGGCTTTTTTAACATTTAATCACCAAGTCAGTCAGTCTTCCAGTCAGTCAGTCAGTCAGTCAGTCACTAGCGAACTCAATCACTTACTGGCTGACTCACTCATTCACTCACTCGCTCACTCACTCACTCACTCACTCACTCACTCACTCACTCACTCACTCACTCACTCACTCACTCACTCACTCACTCACTCACTCACTCACTCACTCACTCACTCACTCACTCACTCACTCACTCACTCACTCACTCACTCACTCACTCACTCACTCACTCACTCACTCACTCACTCACTCACTCACTCACTCACTCACTCACTCACTCACTCACTCACTCACTCACTCACTCACTCACTCACTCACTCACTCACTCACTCACTCACTCACTCACTCACTCACTCACTCACTCACTCACTCACTCACTCACTCACTCACTCACTCACTCACTCACTCACTCACTCACTCACTCACTCACTCACTCACTCACTCACTCACTCACTCACTCACTCACTCACTCACTCACTCACTCACTCACTCACTCACTCACTCACTAACCGATTGACTTACTGATTCACCGACCACAAATTTATGTATCGTAATATTTTTGTTCAAATACGACTTTTGTAAAACAAATTAGAGGGCGAAGTCTGGAATCCATCGTTTGGCAAACACAAAAATCATTTGCAACACAAAAAGTGGAATGCAAATTCGAGAAGTGGAATGTATACGGAATAAAAAGATTTATAATTTTTTTCATGATGATCGAAAACTATGAGCGTTCTTAATCGCGGTGGAACACGCGGGCGTTTGCTGAAGATATTACAATTTAACGATAACTTGAATATCACGATCAGAGGCGCATTGTTCAGAGCTCCGTAAAATGGCATTTCGGAGCTCCGGCACTGACGCTAGTGTGTTTTCTTAAGGGCACGCCATACTTCGTTTCACCCCGAAACTGAAACGTTTCAGTTTTATGTTTCAGTTTCGTGTTTCCGACCAGAAATACGAAGTATGTCGTCATGACAGAAACAAAGACCCCTCACAGACAGATTTCAAAAAGCCCGCGCACTGGCAGAGGCCCTGTCTGTTGAATTGAAAAACTGGAGAGCGGATAGAACGACTGGAACGTGTGTTGTAGGCCCCACCCCCTTTGACCCCCCGACCAACTTTTGATGCAGCGCAAGCGGCGGCTGAGTTTAAGTGGGGGAAAACTACATCAAATACTTGGTTTCTGCGATTTGAATCAAATTTGTTCTTTCTCTACATGTCCGATAATATAAAAGTATTTTTTTAATCGAGAATACGATGCGTGTTGCTCCAGCTGTTAAAAAAAAAACAAATTTGTCAGCTGTCAGCCTGCTTGCCAGCTTGTTTCGCATGTTTTTCGGATTTGACCGAAAAACACCTGAAACACAAATACGGGAAGGGATTTGCTTCAGTTTCGGCCGAAACAGAAACAAACCGAAGAAGTGTATGCCATCAATTTGAAACGTTTTGCGTTTCAGGTGAAATTTCGTTTTTCTGTTTCGGTTTCAGCGAAGTATGGCGTGCCCTTAAATCGAAGGACGGACACTACTCTGTTTTCTTAAAAATTCTTAGATATATTTTATAAAGCTTGGTCAGGGTATCTTGTTATTAATTATTTTTCTGAGAACGTTTTACTAAACAATTAATGAGTTGGGCATGTTTAATAATATGTAGTACACATGTATCGTGAACAGCTGAATTTTTTTTTTATAAATTTGAATGCGCGCCGAAATTCAAATGCGCGCCAAAATGATTACGGTAAAAAATTCGGAGCAACGAGAAACGCTGACCAGACTTTATGTATATAAGTAAATTTCTCAAAAAAGAATTGTCGTTCCAATTAAATTCTGTCCGATTTTTTTATATCAAAGCTCATTCAGGATTCGCCTACGTTTTCCGCAGAAAAAAATTATATATAAATTGTTTACCGTAATTTTCGTCGGCATGACTTGCATATAAACGTGTTTCTTACAACAACAAAAACTTTCAGTATACATTTTCCTGCAAGACTCAGAACATCTTTTTTATAAAAAATAATGGAATATAGAGTTATTGATGTTGCGCTAGAAGAGATACCGTGGTAGATGAAAAACGTATGTATGCTTGTTTCGAATCTGTGCGTTACGTATAGCTTGTTAATGCCGGGGTCTGATATGCCTGTTCATCGGGATATTCGATGGTAGTCAATAAGACCCTGATAGCTAATATGGCGCGGCTCAATGACCAAGCTGCACGACCGGAGGTCCAGGGGCGGCCGGCCTCCTTACCCTCGAAAAACTTTTTTTCTATTTCATTTGCGTGAAAGTGAAAACAACGTATTTCACTGTTGATTACCGTGCTGCAGACACGGAACCTATGCATATGAGCAAAGATATAACCTGTGCGGGGGTTTACCGGGGAAACGTGAATGAGCTACAAAATAGACATCATCTTGATCAGGGATGATGACTACAATGTAAAAATCCGAGGGGCTGTTGTACTGACTGTTCATGTAGATTTGCTGGTTTGTGATGCGTCTCGAGAGCGGATTAATGCAAAACGAGGGGAAACTGAACTATCAATAGTTGCAGAAATTTAATTTGCTTTTAAGAATAAGTGGTATTTGTTGCGTGTTTGTGTATATGTAAGCCGATACGTTGTCTTGGATTCATCGGTTGCTGTTCAGTTTCTTTTTTCTTTGCGTTTTTGTTGCAGTTTCAGTTGGATGATTTTGTGCTTTTATTATCATGCCTTTAAGCACGAACCTCGTTGGAGGTCTCCATTATGTTACGGGGTATCTTACTTAAACGGATGATAACCCATCGGAACATAATTGCCATCTCATATCCTATGCTGGAAAAATTTGTGTCGCATGTGTAAAAATCTTGCAATGCGCCTGTCATAGAAACGTCTACTGGTCGATGCAGAGTTCGCACGCTTTCGCATTCCTGAACCCAACGACTGCTCAATCGACCCTATGAACGTGTATGTAAAGCACTAAAGTATGGGTAGCGGATGATCAAAAGGATCAGAAACTGCGCAAACCACCACATCAGTTCACTGTGTAATCTTTCCCAAAAGAAAAACCATGCTCCCTGCTCTAGCGCATGCTTGCGGAGGCGGAGTTTAACTGCGTTGTGGTTACAGTTTGTAAGCAGCCTGTGGGTTAGATGATTGATAACAATTTCACAGTTGTCCGTATTATGAAATGTTTTTAACACATTATTTGAATGAGATGATAATTAAAATTATCAAAATTGTTTTATAACAATGACACTATCATCTAAAATACCACTGACTACGGTGCAAAAACGTGATAAATGCGTATGTTACGAATTTTGTCATAAAAATTGATTCTTTAATTCGATTCGAAAAATTGAAAAATGAAACAAAATAGCCAGAAATTGTCTATAACTTGACGCAAAACTTTTCAAAATCTAATAAATGCGGTACTTTAAATGGGACACCCGGTACATGCTGTGCTATGCGCGTGATGCTTGGTAGCGTGCGACCATATCTGCGACTGATTATGAAAACGCTCGATGTCGATGCAACTGTCCTAAAGTGCGTTGCTGCTAGTTCATTTATTTGCCATATTATCATCTTTAAAACCACGAAACCAAAACTATAAATTTCGATTTATTATCCGGTTCAAATGTTATTTTGAGGGGCTCTTGCCGCTCCGCTCATCCCCAACTTATTCAGAGTTGCGAATAAAACATAATATCGTATCGTAATATCGTAGCGCTCTGCTAGTTGCGCTGGGTTGATTGCTCCGCCTTTTAAGTTAAGGTATTAGATGTCGTATGTCACCGTAATCCTAATAATACTTACTTTTACGATATTGCCCGTATCTTCAGATTTGCTCTGTAAGTTGATCAGCCAAGCATAAGTTCAGTATTCTTAACAGTTGGGTAAGAAAAAACGTTATCAACTCGACTATCAACCTTTTTGAAATTGAGTACCCCTAACTCCAACAAACTCTGGGACGCGAGCATTAATGAGCGAAAAGCTCGTTTTCAAAAGCGCGCACAAATTTTTGAGAATTTAAATTGAGAACTGTTTGGAAATTTAATTTCTTTTTATCCTCTTACTAAAATACGCTTCGGTTAAAGTAGGAAGAAACCCCTTGGCATTTCATTTTAGCGGTTGAATTCTGAACCGATAAAAATGACCGCCAAATTGGTTTTTTCAACAATTGAGTGCTTTCAATTGCACTTGCAAATTTTAATCCAATTCTCCGAATTTTTTTGCCCTTGAAATTTTATTGTGGTTCAACAAAAATAACCTTCATTTTGTCAACAAAGAAGATAATTCACCCTAATCAATCGGTCGGCGAAATGTTCACAATATAGAAGAGAGATTTCAAATAATGTATAGCCTGGACAATAATTCTTGCAATTCAGCATTTTAGCTACGGTTGAATTTGTCGGTTGTTTATAACCTCTTTCTTAGCATGCCCCATTTTTGGCGGGAGTTTGAATTCGCGGTCAACCAGCCCATCGGCCAACCAATTTGTGATGCAGGAGCACTATTAAACTGGTACGCACAAACGTAGGCTCAGAACAAACCTAATTTTTTTCTGAACTCCCTCAGAAAGTTTTAATGTTTTTAATAAGATATAAATCTTGATATGAATTTATTTAATTTATTCTTCACTTTTTTTCGAAATTTTCATGGTTGCTGGTTGGCGCTAAAGGCTGGTTGGACGCTGACGACGCCGACCAGCGACAATAAAAAGTGAGAAACGGAAAATTAAATAAAAAAATATAAATAAAAGTTATTATTCGAATAAAATGATGAAATTAGCAGAAAAGGTTCAACAAAAAATTGGGCATCTTTTGAGCTCATATTTGTTCGTGTAAGTTGCATATGCTTCGCGTTCCGCATATGGTGCTGATCTGGTCCGTTGATGATTCAAATTCGCGCCAAAACTGGGGCATACTAAGAAAAGTGTTATCGAATATTTAACGATAAATTCATCGACAGTAGCAAAAGCTGAATTGCAAGAATTATTGTCCAGGCTATGTGTCTTAGTTACAAGCGTATTCCAATATATGGAAGTAAATTTTTTAGAAGAGTTGCCCAATCGGTCAATTGACTACCAAAACTCAGTAATAATTATCCTCTATTCCCGTAATATTCCCGCGTTAGCTTGAGCATTAAGCATTTCGTCATCTTGGGAAATTGAATGCAGCAATCAGGGGTGGGGTCATTCCAGCACGCCACTGCAGCGGATTTAGAGTGAGTAAGTACGGATGATGAGCGAAAGAACATGTTCTTGAGTAGGTGGATGAGAGCATGACTCAAGCAGTGAGTGAGCGAAGGAACATGTTCTAAGTAGGTGGATGAGCCAATGAGTGAAGTAGTGGGTGAGCGAAAGAACATGTTCTTTAAAAGGTGGATGAGACCATGAGTGAAGTAGTGGGTGAGCTAATAAACATGTTCTTTAGTAGGTGGATGAGAACATGAGTCAAGCAGTGAGTGAGCCAAGGAACATGTTCTTGAATGGGTTGAGGAGAACATGAGTGAAGTAGTGGGTGAGCTAAGGAACATTTTCTTGAGTGGGTGGATGAGAACATGAGTGAAGAAGTGGTTGAGCGAAGGAACATGTTCTTGAGTGGGTGGATGAGAACATGAGTGAAGAAGTGGGTGAGCGAAGGAACATGTTCTTGAGAGGGTGGATGAGAACATGAGTGAAGTAGTGGGTGAGCGAAGTAGTATCTGATTTGCAGTTCAACATTCACCAACTTTGTCTTTCCAAATTCGGTAAGTTCGCTAACACCTTGTCCTTGTCAAAATAGCCTGCAAAATTATTGCTCCTGATTTTTGAATCGCACAGACAACACGTATGTCATGATAAAACGCAGTCAATCAGACATTCCATTTGTCAGTGAGTCGAGTCAATTGAAGACACAATGAGACAGTAACACACATGATGTGTCATTGTCATAACACACATGCCATTAGACACACATGTCATGACGCACATGTCCAAACACACTTGTCATAACACACAGGTCATAAAACACATGTCATAACACACATGTCAAAGCACACAATGTCACACACAGGTCATAAAACACATGTCATAACACACATGTCAAAGCACACAATGTCATAACACACAGGTCATAAAACACATGTCATAAAACATATGTCAAAGCACACATGTCATAATACATAACTCATAACACACATGTCACGAGCGCCACGACGGTCATCATCAGCACGAGAACGATAGCCAGCTTCATGACGTTGAGTTGGAGCAAACCGAGAGGGGTGTTGATGATGAGAACTTGAGGTTTAACTACCTCACTCATATAACAACTGGCTTTTTTAACATTTAATAACCAAGTCAGTCAGTCCTCCAGTCAGTCAGTCAGTCAGTCAGTCACTAGCGAACTCAATCCTTGACTGGCTCACTCACTAATTCACTCACTCGCTCACTCACTCACTCACTCACTCACTCACTCACTCACTCACTCACTTACTCACTCACTCACTCACTCACTCACTCACTCACTCACTCACTCACTCACTCACTCACTCACTCACTCACTCACTCACTCACTCACTCACTCACTCACTCACTCACTCACTCACTCACTCACTCACTCACTCACTCACTCACTCACTCACTCACTCACTCACTCACTCACTCACTCACTCACTAACCGATTGACTTACTGATTCACCGACCACAAATTTATGTATCGTAATATTTTTGTTCAAATACGACTTTTGGAAAGCAAACTAGAAGGCGAAGTCTGGAATCAATCGTTTGGCAAACACAAAAATCATTTGCAACACAAAAAGTGGAATGCAAATTCGAGAAGTGGAATGTATACGGAATAAATAGATTTATAATTTTTTTCATGATGATCGAAAACTATGAGCGTTCTTAATCGCGGGCGTTTGCTGAAGATATTACAATTTTTAACGATAACTTGAATATCGCGAAATGAGGCGCATTGTTCAGAGCTCCGTAAAATGTTTACCTTTTGTATAGCCATTTCAAAGTTTCTTGTTACTCTGATTTTTGTGTAAACTTTTTCGGGGTCAACACGCGGACGCTAGTGTGTTTCCGTTAATCAAGGGACGGACGCTGGTCTGTTCTCTTAATCCAGGAACGGACGTTAGCTTGTTTCCTTAATCAAGTTACGGACGCTAGTCTGTTTCCTTAATCAAGGGACGGACGCTAGCCCTGTTCCTTAAGGGCACGCCATACTTCGTTTCACCCCGAAACTGAAACGTTTCAGTTTTATGTTTCAGTTTCGTGTTTCCGACCAGAAATAAGAAGTATGTCGTCATGACAGAAACACAGACCCCTCACAGACAGATTTCAAAAAGCCCGCGCACTGACAGAGGCCCTGTCTGTTGATTTGAAAGACTGGAGAGCGGATAGAACGACTGGAACGTGAGTTGTAGGCCCCACCCCCTTTGACCCCCCGACCAACTTTTGATGCAGCGCAAGCGGCGGCTGAGTAAAAAGTTTAAGTGGGGGAAAACTACATCAAATACTTGGTTTCTGCGATTTGAATCAAATTTGTTATTTTTCTACATGTCCGATAATATAAAAGTATATATTTTAATCAAGAATACGATGCGTGTTGCTCCAGCTGTTGAAAAAAAAACAAATTTGTCAGCTGTCAGCCTGCTTGGCAGCTTGTTTCGCATGTTTTCGGATTTGACCGAAAAACACCTGAAACACAAATACGGGAAGGAATTTGCTTCAGTTTCGGCCGAAACAGAAACAAACCGAAGAAGTGTATTGCATCAATTTGAAACGTTTCGCTTTTCGGGCGAAATTTCGTTTTTCTGTTTCGGTTTCAGCGAAGTATGGCGTGCCCTTAAATCGAAGGACGGACACTACTCTGTTTTCTTAAATATTCTTAGATGTACATGTATATAAGTAAATTTCCCAAAAAAGAATTGTCGTTCCAATTAAATTCTGTCCGATTTTTTTATATCAAAGCTCATTCAGGATTCGCCTACGTTTTCCGCAGAAAAAAGTTATTTAAAAAATTGTTTACAGTAAAATTTCGTCGGCATGACTTGCATATAAACGTGTTCCTTACAACAACAAAAACTTTCAGTATACATTTTCCTGCAAGATTCAGAACATCTTTTTTTATAAAAAAGAATGGAATATAGAGTTATTGATGTTGCGCTAGAAGAGATACCGCGGTAGATGAAAAACGTATGTATGCTTGTTTCGAATCTGGGCGTTACGTATAGCTTGTTAATGCCGAGGTCTGATATGCCTGTTCATCGGGATATTCGATGATAGTCAATAAGACCCTGATAGCCAATATGGCGCGGCTCAATGACCAAGGTGCACGACCGGAGGTCCAGGGGCGGCCGGCCTGCAAGTTTTCTAACTGCACTACTCTGAGAATCCAAAATTCAACACGTGTAGTGAATGTAACCAACGAGTGCTTCAACCGTCATGTTGACACCAGCATTTATCACATATCAACCGAAGCCAGTATGGCCTGATGGTTAGGGTGTTGGCCTCGCATGCCAGAGGTCCTAGGTTCAAACCTTTTGTAAAATTTTGGTAAAATACTGGCCGCAGACGAGTTTTTTCGAATTTTTACTATTCCCTTTGAAGTTTTACTGTTCGTTAACCCCGATAACCTATCGTGAGGCTGGCTTGTCCGAGCGATAACGAGGACAAGCGCGTTAGCACCGCGCGGAGCGCGGAGGTGGGATCCGTTTGAAAAATTAAGTAGTGGATCGAAAATACATACAAACTAAAAATTTCGATTCTCCAAACACTTTTGTTATAAAAATACTCGCAAATTACAGGTTTGGCAATTTTGGATTCTCAGGATAGTGCAGTTAGTAAACTCGCGCCTCCTTACCCTCGAAAAACTTTTTTTTCTATTTCATTTGCCTGAAAGTGAAAAAAAACGTATTTCACTGTTGTTTACCGTGCTGCAGACACGGAACCTATGCATATGTGCAAAATTATACCTGTGCGGGGGTTTAACAGGAAAACGTGAATGAGCTACAAAATAGACATCATCTTGATCAGGGATGATGACTACAGTATAAAAGTCCGAGGGGCTGTTGTACTGACTGTTTATGTAGCGAAACTCTCCCTTAAACCGCCCTCGGCGCATGGTATCCACAAACAACGGGCGCCTTCCCTAATCTTCATATTATGCCATGGCACATGAGCTAGTAATGTTAAAATTTGAATTTTACAGGTTACAATGATTGCAATAAGTATTTTATAAACTCAGTTTAAGTTACGGCCCGAAATATTCATTAAGTCATGTGTTTCGGGCCGAAAACTCAAAAAACGGTTGTCCGAGAACTTTTGGGCGCCACTGTATATAAGTAAATTTCTCAAAAAAGAATTGTCATTCCAATTAATTCTGTCCGATTTTTTTTCATATCAAAGCTCATTCAGGATTCGCCTACGTTTTCCGCAGAAAAAAGTTACATATAAATTGTTTACCGTAATTTTCGTCGGCATGAATTGCATATAAACGTATTTCTTACAACAACAAAAACTTTCAGTATACATTTTCCTGCAAGACTCAGAACATCTTTTTTATAAAAAAGAATGGAATATAGAGTTATTGATGTTGCGCTAGAAGAGATACCGCGGTAGATGAAAAACGTATGTATGCTTGTTTCGAATCTGGGCGTTACATATAGCTTGTTAATGCCGGGGTCTGATATGCCTGTTCATCGGGATATTCGATGGTAGTCAATAAGACCCTGATAGTAGCTAATATGGCGCGGCTCAATGACCAAGGTGCACGACCGGAGGCCAGGGGCGGCCGGCCTCCTTACCCTCGAAAAACTTTTTCTCTATCTTTTCGAAAAAAACGTATTTCACTGTTGATTACCGTGCTGCAGACACGGAACCTATGCATATGTGCAAAATTATACCTGTGCGGGGGTTTAACAAGAAAACGTGAATGAGCTACAAAATAGACATCATCTTGATCAGGGATGATGACTACAATGTAAAAATCCGAGGGGCTGTTGTACTGACTGTTCATGTAGATTTGCTGGTTTGTGATGCGTCTCGAGAGCGGATGAAATGCAAAACGAGGGACAACTGAAATATCAATAGTTGCAGAATTTTAATTTGCTTTAAAGAATAAGTGGTATTTATTGCGTGTTTGTGTATTTGTAAAGCCCCGTGTATGCTCCCTCGATTCGGCGAAACGTACGGCGAAACACGCACCGCAACAGAAACACGTTTATACTCGTTTCGCCGAAACGAACACCGCAACCAACACCGCAACGGATAGCGAAACAGTTTGTTCCTGTTGCGCCAATATCAATTTTTTTTTGATATTTGCATACCGCAACATGATAAGAAAAATAAAAAAGAACTTTGAAAGAATTAAAAAGGTATTCTTGAAGTTGTTTTTGATAATTTGAGTCAATATAACTAGTTTTTAGGTTCAAACACACCAATAAGGGTCTTCAAGCCTTCATTCTTCTTTAACTTCCTGTATAGGCCAAATCACTAGCGGACGAGAAGGGGAGGGAAATGTGGAATTCCCCCTCTTTGGCGGTTTCAAAAAGTGGACTTTGTACCCTAAGGTGTAGATAAAACGGCCTGAAAACTGCCAATTCCCCCTCTTTGATGAAATTCCCCTCCCTTTGGGAATTTAGCTCGTCCGCACGTGGGCCAAATCGAGCTAGTTTAAGCGGTTTCTGACATTCGAAAAGACCAGAGGTCTTTTCACCATTGTTGAAAACCCTTAGATAAAGTTGTTGAAGTAAAATCATTTCGATTGTTTGCCCCTCCGCTGTGCAAAATTCTGAAGAAAGCATCTAAAGAAACGCCGCCCGGCCGCCGAGCTGAATTCGACCAAAAATAATCCGTTTCTCGAAATAAAAAAAAATCACAGATGTTTTCAGGAAGTCAATAAATTCCCTGAAAAGTTTTCAAAAGGTTAATGCTATCGCATAGTCAGCCCCCGACTTCAATAGCTCGAGTGGACTGCGTGCACTATAACACGGGGGCTTATACACGTGCATGCATTATAACACGCGCTTGTACTAAAAAAAATCAACAGTAGTGAGACGGGCCGAACCAGCAGGCCCAGAAAAAATATAACAAAAAAAATTCCACGGTTTTTCTTAGGTATTCCATTACAAAATAACTTTTTCTTCAGAATTTTTGAATTTTTGTTGCGTTGTTTTGAAAAGTGTTTTTGGTTGTTTCGGTATTGTTTCGCTGTAAGTTTCGCTGTTCTGTTTCGGTGAGATTGCGATCTCTGTTTCGGTTGTTGTTTCGGTGTGAGTATAAACGGGGCTTAAGCCGATACGTTGTCTTGCATTCATCGGTTTCTGTTAGGTTTCTTTTTTCATTGCGTTTTTGTTGCAGTTTCAGTTGGATGATTTTGTGCCTCTATAATCATGCCTTTAATTGCGAAGCACGAACCTCGTTGGAAGTCTCCATTATGTTACGGGGTATTTTACTTAAACGGGTGATAACCCATCATAACTCATATCCTATGCTGGAAAAATTATTTGTGTGGCATGTGTCAAAATCTTGCAATGCGCCTGTCATAGAAACTTCTACTGGTCGATACAGAGTTCGCACGCTTTCGCATTCCTGAACCCAACGACTGCTCAAGCGACCCTATGAACGTGTATGTAAAGCACTAAAGTATGGGTAGCGGATGATCAAAAAGATCGGAAAAACTCAAATTTGAAGTTTGCATGAAAGTTGTTCCCTAAGTTCAATTCTTTACTAGTTTAATATTTTAAAAATTCACTAGGGTAAACCCGTTGCTACGCACTACGGTTATGTTTTTAGCGGAACTTACGACAGCGGAACAGCAAAAATTTCGGAATTTAGTTTTGCGGAACTCGGTGGAGTAAGTTCTTTTAGCTATTAACAATTGAAGGGCCTACTGTATTTTATTGATTATAAGGCTTCGGCTTAGCCATTAGCACAGACTGTTCGGTCTACGCGATAACGCCGAGTATGAGGCTAAGAGTTAGTTTTCAGTTTAGGCTTAGGATTACACTTAGGATTTGTGAAGGGATTGGGCGCCCGAGCCCTTCTCTAAAGGCTAAGCCTAAGTCTAAGCCTACACTGAAACCTAAGTTTTATACCCCCGCCTCAAACCGTTTAAAAAAGTTCCGCAAAAAAACTTTCCGATTTTAACACTTGCGATTTTTATACTTCCGATTTAAACTTTGGAATATCCGGAAATGAAAAAATCCGCTGGGTGCAGTTCCACTAAAAATTGATCCGGTTTATAAAAATCCGATTTTTACGGATCCGCTTATAACAATTCCGCTGGGTATTGATTTCAACTTAACGGTTCCGATGCGGACAGTTCCGCTAACATAGTTCCGCAAATGAACGTTGCGCTTTTAAGAGTTCCGCTCCGTAGGCGCGATCGATAGAACAACGGATGTTTTGAACTAAAAAAATATAGACTAAACTGTGAAATTGATGTTAAGTAATTAAAAAAACTCATTTTGCTCGACAGTCAGTTTTGTTATGTTACGGCGGATGTAATGACATACTCTACATATCGTATCATAACATAGCACGCCGCAACATAACCAGTTATGTTACGATGGTATGTTATGTTAGTGTTATGGGGAAGTATGTTAGGCCCTTCACTAATATATAGAGAGTAGAGAAGTCTCTCAATAACAGTTCAGTCCATACGATGAGGCTCTCTAAAATGTAGATCGAGATATGTAATCGCAAAAAGCTCGTCTCAATTGAACCATATTAGGGAACAGATTAGCGTCCGTCGCTTGAATAAGGGAACATATTAATGTCCGTCCCTTGATTAAGGAACCAGATAAAAGTGTCCGTCCCTTGATTAAAGGAACAGACTAGTTTCCGTTCCTTAATTAAGATAACAGACTCGCGTCCGTCTCTTGTTAAGGGAACAGACTAGCGTCAGTCCCTTGATTAACGGAACTGACTAGTGTCCGTCTTTTGGTTAAGGAAACAGTCTAGCGTCCGTCCCTTGATTCAGGAAACAGACTAGCGTCCGTCCCTTGATTAAGGGAACAGACCAGTGTCCGTCTCTTGATTAACGGAACAGACTAGTGTCCGTCCCTTGATTAAAGAAACAGACTAGCGTACATCACTTCATTTTCAAATGATTTGGAAACTCAAATTTTGATCTGAAAATTGGACATCTCCATGCGTGCCCTGACCAAATTCTTGTTATGAAATACTCCGTTTACAGATTTTTAAACACAATAGCCCATGCACTTCAGTGACTTTTTGATAAAAATACACAATTTTTCAAGTTTGCTTCTGTTATTGCTGGGCAACTATATAAAACACAACTAAAATTTGAGGGATTTTAAGTTGAAATAATGGCTTTCAAATGACAGCAAAAACTATTAAATCGGTTGCTTATAGATCGAGTTATTAACGTTCGAAATCGTATGGTTTTTTGGCCCACCCTGTATGTATTTTACATACATGTAGATTGATACATCACTTGTTTTAGGAAACAAACTAGCGTCCGTCCCTTGGTTAAGAAAACAGACTGGCGTCCGAACCATGATTAAGGAAACAAAGTAGCGTCCGTCCGTCGATTCTCAAATGTTTTGGAAACTCAAAATTTGAAAGCCCGCTTTTTCAGTGAGACTTCTCCTTGCGTGCCCTGGCCGAATTCTTGTTTTAATCCCACCCATAATTTTTCCCATCTTGGAAGAAATTCCACTCCTAAGAGAGTTTGGCTTTTCCGCCTGGGATACAGCTCGATCATTGAACGCCTGCCAGAAACTTGTTGACTGCGAAAATGTTTACACAGAAATCAAGGTAACGAGAAACTTTGAAATGGCTATGCAAAAGGTAAACATTTTCACAGAGCTTTGAACAATGCGCGTGAAGCAACAATGCACAAAAATGTAATTTCGATTATTATATCTTCAGAAAAAGCCCGCGTGTTCCAATGCGATTGAGAACGTTCACAGTTCTTGATCATCATGGAAACAATGCAAACCCTATTCATTCCGTATACATTCCACTTTTTGAAATTGCCTTCCACTTTTTGTGCAGCAAATATTTGTTTTTTTTTGTTTTTCAGATAAATGGTTTTAGAATTCACCCTCTATTTTGTATTCCAAGAATCCTAATCGAACGAAAATATCACGATACATAAATTGGTGGTCGGTGAATCAGTAAGTCAATCAGTAAGTGAGTAAGTGAGTGAGTGAGGAAGTGTGTACGTGAGCGAGTGTGTGAGCGAGTGAGTGAGTGAGTGAGTGAGTGTACTTTTTGGAAACGACAAAGAGGGGGAATTCCATTTTTCCCTCCCCTTCTCGTCCGCCAGTGCGATCATTCGGAGTTTTGTAGATCAACTTGTAAAACAAATCTGAAAATATGCAAGCCGTTTCCATGCTGATGTTCTGCCATTTTACCGTACTCGTTTGATGTAACGCGGTAAAATCTTTTCGAGCGCAACATCAATAACTCTATATTCCTTTCTTTCTTATTAAATAAAAGTTCTGAGTCTTGCAGAAAAATTTATGTATTCTGAAAAGTTTTTTGTGGTTGTAAGAAACACGTATATATGAAAGACATGCCGACGAAAATTAAGGTGAACAATTTATATTAACTTTTCCCTGCGGAAAACGTAGGCGATTTCTGAATGAGCTTTGATAAAAAAATCTGACAGAGAACGGACCGACAATTCCTTTTTTTTAATTTACTGATATATATATATATAGAGAGAGAGAGTAGAGAAGTCTCTCAGTTTTAGTTCAGTCTATACGATGATGCTCATCTCAATTGAAAAATATTAAAATACGTAAGAGAACAGACTAGCGTCCGTCCCTTGATTAAGGAAACACACTGGTGTCCGTCTCTTGATTAAGAAAACAGACTAGTGTTCGTCCCTTGACAGACGGAACAGACTAGTGTCTCTCCCTCGATCAAGGAAACAAACTAGCGTCCGTCCCTTGATTAACGGAACAGACTAGCGTCCGTCCCTTGATTAAGGAAACACACTGGTGTCCGTCTATTGACTAAGAAAACAGACTAGTGTTCGTCCCTTGACAGACGGAACAGACTAGTGTCTGTCCCCCGATCAAGGAAACAAACTAGTGTCCGTCCCTTGATTAACGGAACAGACTATTTTTTTTATAGCGTCCGTCCCTTGATTAAGGAAACACACTAGCGTCCGCGTGTTGATCGTGAAAAAGTTTACACAAAAATCAGGGTAACAAGAAACTTTGAAATGGCTATACAAAAGGTACACATTTTTACGGAGCTTCTCTGAACACTCGCGGTATTCAAGTCATCGTTAAAATGTAATATCGATTATTATATCTTTAGAAAAAGCCCTCGCGTTCTAACGGTAACAGTTTTCGATCATCAAAAAATTATTTTTAAATCTATTTTTTCCGTATACATTCCACTTTTCGTAAATGCATTCCACTTTTTGTGTTGCAAGTGATTTTTTGTGTTTGCCAATCGATTGATTTCAGAATTCGCCATCTAGTCTGTTTTCCAAAAATCGTATTTGAACAAATCTTTCAAGGTAATAATACTTCTTACATGCATTCACCACCTGTAGCAATTGACAGCTTATTTCATGTCACGAAGGTCTGCAGCTAGTGAAGTTCAACCAATATGAAACCATGATTAAAAATTCATTCTATGTTACCCTAAACAGAGTTTATTGATAAAAACTAAATATGACGAGTTATAATGATATGAATGATATAATTGCGTATTTCAGGGTTTACACACAAATAGCCACGATGGCCATCGTGAATGCAGTATACTGTTCGTGCGCCGTACTGATCGCCAGTCTGTGCCTAACATCGGCCTTGTCATGCTTTTATTCACCAGCTGAAGGTTTGCCTTTCAATTATTATAAACCGGATTACTATTTATTTATCATGAAAAATATCACTATATTGAAAAAATTTGCAGGCAAAATTCTATGCCCGGTAGCCAATTCGGATGGAGAAC
This sequence comes from Daptonema setosum, assembly GCA_964036265.1. Taxonomy (NCBI): domain Eukaryota; kingdom Metazoa; phylum Nematoda; class Chromadorea; order Monhysterida; family Xyalidae; genus Daptonema; species Daptonema setosum. Next base: position 8,065,604 of record OZ038446.1, read on the forward strand.
CGACGTATCAAGAGGTCATCTTTCCGGCATCGAAACGAGACGGCTCGGATGAAAAACCGACGGATCAAGAGGTCATCTATCCGACAACTGAAGGCTACTCGCCAAGAACAAACTTTATCCATTTCGGTTGAGATCGAAGCGTTATGCAACATTTGATCACATTTGTTCCGTCCTTCTGTCCGATCTTAATGAGCTGTGATTCTGATAATGCCGAACCAGTACCATAAGTGTTTCTAGTGGAAAATTCGTTTATGCATCAATCAAAATCAAACCATTTGTCATACTTAAGACACCGGTTGCATTGTTTTCTCGTTGAAAGATTCGAAACCCATCGGCATTGCAGATACATGCTCTGACATCAAACTTTACGTTTAATTATGAAATACTCCGTTTACAGATTTTAAAACACAATAGCCCATGCACTTCAGTGACTTTTTGATAAAAATACACAATTTTTCAAGTTTTCTTCTGTTATTTCTGGGCAACTATATAAAACACAACTAAAATTTAAGGGATTTTAAGTTGAAATAATGGCTTTCAAATGAGAGCAAAAACTATTAAATCGGTTGCTTATAGATCGAGTTATTAACGTTCAAAATCGTATGGTTTTTGGCCCACCCTGTATGTACAGGGTGTTCCACTTAAAAGTTCCGGTGAGAATGTGCTCTCATTTTTGATAGAATTGACTTATTCAGAAACATTTTGCGCCAGTTTCTATTTTGTTTGACGCTAAAAACTTCGATAAAACTGCATCACAGCAAATTTAAGGGTCAAAATTCAAAATCTCCTCATTTTCGCACTTTGTCATGGTCGTGGGCTCAGAATATTCAGCATCTCATATTTCATTGACGCTTTAATCGAACTAAAAAAGTTAATTTACCTTCTCAACAAATTAACATAAGCCTTTTGTCCTGCCACATAAGTAAATGACAGGCAGGGTGACAACAACCAGGTTAATGCACAACGTGAAACATTGGGTTTGAGGGCGCGTCGTACACACCTGAGGCACTCAACAACAATGTCGACAACCAATGGGATTTGATTGACTGAAGTATGGACAGTCAAAGTTGAACTTTTTTGGGTATAATTGTGATTTTGAATCGCTATTTAGCTAAATGGGCACCCATTTTTTTTTTTGGACTGTGCGTCCTATGCGCGTGGTATGAAGTAACGCGAAGTCCGACTCGATGCAGAGACGACTGGTCATGTTGAGAAGCCTGGATTATGATAAATTTTATTTGTCTTGGGATTTTATTCAATCAAAAATAGTTTTTACATATAAACATCAACTTCTGTTGGCTATAGTATTGTCTTAGGATACAACGGTAGCAGAGAAATCAGTGAAATACATGTGCGAAAATGAGAAAATGGGGAGATTTTGAATTTTTAAAATCGGTTTGCCTGAGAAAACCTACGGTTTGTATGGGGGTAGGCGTCGACGAAAAAAAATTTGAGCTGTTAGCGGTTTTAGAACCACTATATGGTAGGTAGTAATCGACCATAGTATTAGGGTTCACAGATGTTTCATTCCCGAGAACGAGGACTTTGAAATTTTTGAAACGGAAATTTCGGAAATCTTAAAAAAATAACTTTTTTTGACTTTGAGCGGTGATATCAAGAGATAGCAAAGACAAATTGCTCTGAAAATTTACACGCTTGTTTCTATGTTTCATTGCGGTCCTTTTTGGCTTTGAAACGCGGTATTCGAGCAAAAATTTTTTGTAGATATTTCATGAAGTTTCCCGTTTGGTCGCCCATCCATGTGGTTATATTCAAGACGATTTCCCATCTTAAGTTTAGCTATTCAGAATATGACATATAGTCCACGAGTTACCTCAATACATTGCCTTCACAACCTACTGGTGCCACCCCCCCCCCACATCGCCTTCGTTTAAAATGAAAAATTCGATTTTCTGAAAATTCGTCAAAAAATCGTATTTTTCATTCCCAATCCTGAAAAAAAAATCATGGTGAACTTTGATCTTTTGAAACCTAAACAGCCTTCTTCGCCATGTTTTTAGCTTCATTTTGAGCTATAACAGTAGTGAATTCGATACTTTTTCAATATCTGAAAGTGCAGATGAACGTTGAAAACTCGGGTATATTAGCTGCAAATAATTAATGTCAAACTTCCCTAAATTTCTTGTATTGAACGTTTTATGCGCAG
>OZ038446.1:8067970-8072970 GCA_964036265.1 Daptonema setosum
AGCAGTTTGGGTTGATGAAAAGGTTTTACACACAAAAAAGTTCCTAGAAAGAGTCATAATCATCTTTTTAAGAACCTTTCTGTGTGTAAAACCTTTTCATCAACCCCAAATTGCTGCTTTCGACCGTCAATTTCTGTGTGAGGGAAAGGTTTTACACAAAAAAGTATCCTGAAAAAAGGCGTAACCAAAAAAACCGATTCTATAATCTCTTCGAGCGCAACATCAGTAAGTCGATCTTTCAATTTTTCCATAAAACAGATGTTCTGAATCTTGCAGCAAAAAATCTATACTGAAAGATATTGAAGAAAGACGTGGTGCCGACAAAGATTGATGTAAAAAGTTCGTTTCATTTACATAAATCATGTTTCTGCGAAAAACTTAGGCGAACTCTGAATGAGCTTTGATAAGAAAATCAGACAGAGAACGGACCGACAGTTACTTGATTTTGAGAAAATGATATACACATGTACTGAGTGACTGACTGATTGACTGACTGATTTACTGACTGACTTGGTGACTGAATGTTATAAAAGCAAGTTTGTTGTTATATGAGTGAGGTAAATTATAGCACAAGTTCTCATCAAATCATCAACACCCCTCGGTTGTGCCTCAACTCAACATCATGAAGCTGGCTATCGTTCTCGTGCTGATGGTGACCGTCGTGGCATTGGTGGCTGCTGTCCCAGGTATGTACAACATGACATGTGTGTTATGAGTTATGACATGTGTCTTATGACATGCATGTTATGACATGTGTGTTATGACATGTATGTTTGGACATATGAGATATGTCATGTGTTTTACTGTTTCATTCTCTTTCCAGTTGACTTGGCTGACAAATTGAATGTCTGATTGACTCCCAAAGTGTTACGACATACATACGTACGGGTGTTGTCTGTGCGATTAAAATTTCAAGAGTTAAAATTTTTCAGTCGAGTTAGAGAAAAACGAGATGAAACGTGACATGGGTGCTTCCGTGATAATCAAAATGCAAAGTTGGCCAATATTGGACTGTAAATCAGATACTACTTCACTCATAATCTCATTCACTCACTCACTTTTTCACTCTAATCATCATACAGTCGGTGCAGCGGGTTATGTCTTATAAAACTGTTGCCATTCACATCCTAAAACTGCGTTTTTCTCTGATTTTAACTGGAATATGGTCATGAAAATTGGTGGGGATCTGGAATAAGATCTGGCGCACCTTTTCAGTTCGACATATAGTTTTAAAAATCATTTCATGGGTAGAAAAAATGACGAGAATGTACACGGACCATAAACTTGTATTAAAGGTGATGTTTCATGAGTGTGAACGACTTTTTTAATATTCCTGCTGACTGAACAGGTGCGTCAGACCCTATTACATAGTCCCACCAACTTTTATCATCATATTCCCGTTATAATCAGAGAAAAACGCAATTTTAGGATGTGAATGGCAACAGTTTTACAAGACATAACCCGCTGCACCGACTGTACTCAAGAACATGTTCCTTCGCACACTCACTACTTCACTCACGTTCTCATCCACCTACTCAAGAACACGTTCCTTCGCTCACTCACTACTTCACTCATTCTCTCATCCAGCTACTCAAAACCTGTTCCTTCGCTCACAAACCACTTCACTCATTCTCTTATCTACCTACTCAAAAACATGTTCTTTCGCTCACTCACTACTTCACTCATTCTCTCATCCACCTACTCAAGAACATGTTCCTTCGCTCACTCACTACTTCACTCATTCTCTCATCCACCTACACACTCACTATTAACTGCTGCAGGTCGGTGCGCCAGGAGGACCACCTACCTATGCTGCATTCAATTTAATTTCTTGCCGGGATGCCAAAACGTATTACGATTAAATAATTACTGAATTTTCGTAGTCCAATGACGGATTGTGCATGTTTTCTGGAAAAAAATTACTTCCAATTATTGCCACTGAGACACATTGTCTTGAATTCGCTCTTCCATATTGTAAACATTTCGCCGAACGCTCTTCTATTTTGTAAACATTTCGCCGAACGCTCTTCCATATTGTAGACATTTCGCCGAACGCTCTTCTATTTTGTAAACATTTCGCCGAACGCTCATCTATTTTGTAAACCATTCGCCGAACGCTCTTCCATATTGTAAACATTTCGCCGAACGCTCTTCCATATTGTAGACATTTCGCCGAACGCTCTTCTATTTTGTAAACATTTCGCCGAACGCTTTTCCATATTGTAGACATTTCGCCGAACGCTCTTCTATTTTGTAAACATTTCGCCGAACGCTCATCTATTTTGTAAACCTTTCGCCGAACGCTCTTCCATATTGTAAACATTTCGCCGAACGCTCTTCCATATTGTAGACATTTCGCCGAACGCTCTTCCATATTGTAGACATTTCGCCGAACGCTCTTCCATATCGTTGACATTTCGCCGAACGCTCTTCCATATTGTAAACATTTCGCCGAACACTCTTCCATATTGTAAACATTTCGCCGAACGCTCTTCCATATTGTAAACATTTCGCCGAACGCTCTTCCATATTGTAAACATTTTGCCGAACGCTCTTCTATTTTGTAAACATTTCGCCGAACGCTCTTCCATATTGTAGACATTTCGCCGAACGCTCTTCCATATTGTAGACATTTCGCCGTCTGATTGATTAGGGTTATTACTTCTTTGTTGGCGAAATGCATAGTTTTTTCTTTAACCATAATAAAAATTTTACAGGCAGAACATTTTGGAGAATTTAATTTGTATTTACAATATTTCTCCTATTGGGAATGAATATGATTCCGATTAGTTGACAGAAAAACAAATAAAACATAATAACGTTATCGTACAGTTAAATGAATAAAAAAAATTGAAAGTAATCATGAAATACGAGTAATAATAACACATGGTCACTGCACTGGCGGATGAGCCAATCTTCCAAAGGGAGGGGAATTTTGCCAAAGAGGGGGGAATTATCAGTTTTCAGGACATTTTACCTACACCTTACGGAACAAACTCTACTTTTTTAGATCACCAAAGAGAGGGGGAATTCCACTTTTCCCACCCCTTCTCGTCCGCTAGTGGGTCAACGGCTCACGATGTCTAGATATGTGTACTCGTTAACACTAGCGGACGAGATTGGGATGGAAAAGTGAAATTTCCCCCTCTTTGGCGGATTTTAAAAGTGGAAATTTTTTCTTAAAAGGTGTAGGTAGATTCACCTAACTTTTGCCGATTCCATCCTCTTTGAAGAAATTCCCTTCTTTTTGGAGGTTCGTCCGCTAGTGCTCGTTGATAGAAAATTACATGTTGTTTTCAGAAAATTATTATGCCAGTACCTTTTGAAATTAAAATGGTTGCAAACATCAAACCACTCATCAGGTAATTTATTTCCTCAATTAATTATCCTTAGACTTTAGAAGGAGGCATTAGCGGACGAGGGAAGAACGAAAAAGTGGAATTCCCCTCTCTTTGGTAGTTTCAAAAAGTTTAATTTGTTCCTCAACGTGTAGTAAAAATGGCCTCATGACTGTTAATTCCCCTCTCTTTGATGAAATTCCCCTCCTTTGGAGTTTCATCCGCCAGTGGAAGGAGAGACAACGACGCTCGGTGTGAGCCAGTGGCTTTCTAAACTTGTATAGCTTGTTTAAGTATAGCTTGTTCAAGTATAGCTTGTTCAAGTATAGCTTGTTCAAGTATAGCTTGTTCAAGTATAGCTTGTTTGATTATAGCTTGTTCAAGTATAGCTTGTTTAAGTATAGCTTGTTCAAGTATAGCTTGTTCAAGGTATAGCTTGTTCAAGTATAGCTTGTTCAAAGAATCTTGTTATAAAAATATTTCTATGGACCTGCTACCCCTTCTTCAGAACTAACCGCAACTTTCATATGTTGTTCAGATATATATAATATGATAGATCAATTCAATTGTTCTCCGAAAATGCGATAATTGCTGCGTGGGTTGATTTCAGAACTTTGCTGGTCTCTAATTGACGTGTAATTATTTAAATACATTTGACTATATATCGCCCACTCTACCCTTCACTCATTCACTCACTCACACACCGACTGACCTCACTCACTCACTGTATGACTAGAAAGAACCAGTGTTGTTATTGGGTACAGCAGGAGTTCAATCCGTTTCTCTGTCCCTCCAGGGTAAAATATCCCAATTCACCAAAATCTCTACCATAAAAATTTTATTGCGGTTTATGAGAAAAAGTTGGTTACATTTCTTTCACCAACTGTAAAAAAGAAAATCACCCTATTTAATAAGACGGTGAGAAGATTTACATTATAAAAGAGAAAACACTAAGAAGACAGTAGCCTTTGGCTCATATGTAACTCAATACTCAATGCTATAATTTGAAAGCCTGAAAGTTTCCAAATTACATGCATTATCCATCAAATAATTACAAAAATCAAGCGTTAAGTCTTGAGTTGGGTTAAATAGACTAAATAAATAGTCGAAATAAACATCGACTAATTAAATAGGCCAAATAATGATCGACTAAATAAATTTGTCTTAGCATTTCGGCAGATCGGTATAGACCGCACAGCAGCTCGTTGTCGGGTTCTTGGCGCAGTTATCTGCAGCGGTAGGGTGAGTGAGTAAGATAGTGAGTACATAGGTGGATGAGAGAATGAGTGAGTAAGATGGTGAGTGAGCAAAGGAGTGAGTGAGCAAAGGGTTGAGTGAAGGAGTAATAAAGGAAATGAATGAGTTTGATATTGAGTATGTGGATGAGAGGAGTGAAAAAGTGAATGAGCGTAAGAGGGAATGATTAAAGGAGTGAGTGAGGAAGTGAGTGAAGTGAATGAGCAAAGGACTAAGTGAGGATTGAGAAAGCGAAGAAGTGAGGAACTGAGTGAGCCAAGGAGTTCAGCGAAGGAGTGAGTGGGCAAAGAAAGGACTATCCAGTCAATCGGTTAACCAACCTCGAGCTTTGATCTCTATGGGCTTGCCGACGTCACGGCGATCTACTGAAGATTAGAAATGAATTCATTCAGTCAGTTACTCAGA
>OZ038446.1:8077970-8102970 GCA_964036265.1 Daptonema setosum
AGTGAGTCAGTGAGTGAGAGAGTCAGTGAGTCAGTCAGTGAGTCAGTCGGTCTGTCTGTCTAGCACATTTTATACTATACCACATTGGGTTACCATTATTACAGTCCCCGCTATGTCGGGTTTGATTAGAAGTCTGAATTTGAATACGCGCCAATTTTCTGCCTTCTGTAAGCAAGTCGAGCCTTTTTAGAGTGCCTAGCCTTCTCAGCTAGTTTCGACATTAATTTCGAAAACTGGCGGATGAGCCAATCCTCCAAAGGGAGGGGAATTTCTTCAAACAGGGGGGGGGAATTAGCAGTTTTCAGGATTTCACCTACACATTAGAGAAACCATTCTACTTTTTGAAAACGGCCAAAGAGGGGGGAATTTCACTTTTCCCACCCCTTCTCGTCCGCTAGTGTGTCCACGTACATTGAGCATCCGGAGAAATTTTATAGCCCCAAATTACAGTATGTTTGTCCAACTGTTCATTTGTTCGAAATCATGGTTTCCGGAACATTGGGCCCGTTGGCTTACTGTATGTGCCTCCACTCGGTGTTGTCATTGGTATTTCATATGAAATCACTAGTGAACGAGAAGGAGTGGGAAAAGTGGAATTCTCCCTTTTTGATTTCAAAAAGTGGAGTTTGTCTCCTAAAAAGTAGGTAAATTTGCCTGAAAACTGTCGACTCTTTGACGAAATTCCCCTCCCTTTAAAGGATTGTTTCGTCCGCCGGTGATATGAGATCACTAGTGAGTTAAAATGGAAAGAAAAAAAGTGCGATTTTAGTTTTTTAATAATGGATTTAGTAGACTTATTTATTTTCATGTGAATGTCTCACCCCCTCCTGCACGGGGAAAAGAAAGAGACAAATGGACTTTTTATAGGCATTTAATTGTAAAGTTTTTATTCGCCCCCAAAAAATCTAAATTTTGTCATGAAAGGTCAAAGGCAAGATTTTTTCCGTGGATTGTGCTATGTACCAAGTTAACTTTCTGAATTGGCTCCATAAGCAAAAGCTGACCAAGTGTATCATTTTTGTGAATTTCCCACCCCACTTGTACATGAAAATGGACTACTAGATATTTTTTGGGCAAATAAAACCCTGGAAGTTCAAGGGCAGGAATTTTTCCGTGAACTGTCACTACCAAGTTGACTTTCTATATTGGTCCCACAAGTCCCGCCTGTTGGACTGAGCCGAAACTTGCCACGCGTATCATTTATGTGAATGCCCAATCCCCACTTGTATAAGAGAGGGGCAAATTGTTATTTTTATAGGCAAATACATAACTGTTATCTGCGTCCGTAAAAACTAAATATAACTTGAAAGTTCAAAGGCTTGAGTTTTTCCGTGAACTGTGCTATGTACCAAGATTGCTTTCTATATTGGTCCCGCAAGTCCCGCTCGTTGGTCTGCCCACAAATTTGCCCAAGTGTATCATATAAGTGATTCATGGTCCACCCTCGCTTGTATGGAACAATGGACATTTTCATAGGCCAATAACTGTTATGTGCCCCAAATAAAACACTAAATCTAACCGCCGAAGTTCAAGTTTTCGGGTTCTTTCTTGAACTGTGACTCAACTGGACTTTCTGAATCGGTCCCAAACCTCCCGCCTGTTGGACTGACCCGAAACTTACCCAAACGTATCATTAAAATGTAAATGTCCAATCCCAACTTGTATGAGAAAAGTGCAAATGGACATTTTTATTAGGACATAACTGTTATCTGCGTCTGTAAAAACTAAATATAACCGTCCGGTTCAAATGCTTGGGTTTTTTTGTGAACTGTGTCACCAAGTTGACTTTCTGAATCGGTCCCACAAGTCCCGCCTGTTGGACAGACCCGAAACTTGCCCAAGTGTATCATGTTTGTGCATAGCAAGATAACTTTTATTTCTGAATGTCCAATCTCCCACTTGTGCGGGGAAAAAGGCAAACGGTTGTTTTTATAGGCAAATAACTGTTATCTGCGTCCGTAAAAACTAAATATAACGGTCAGGTTCAAATGCTTGGGTGTTTTCGGTGAACTGTGTCACCAAGTTGACTTTCTATATTGGTCCCACAAGTCCCGTCTGTGGCTCTGACTAGAAACTTGCCCAAATGTATCATTCATGTGAATGTCCCACCTCCCAAAAAGGCAAATGGTTATTTTTATAGTCAAAAAACTGTTATTCGCGTCCGTAAAAAACGAAATATAACCGTCAGGTTCAAATACTTGTTTTTTTTCGGTGAACTGTGTCACCAAATTGACTTTCTGAATCGGTCCCAAACCACCCGCCTGTTTGAGTGATCCGAAACTTGCCAAAGTGTATCATTCATGTGAATGTCCCACCTCCCACTTGTACAGGGAGAAAAGCAAATGGTCATTTTTATTGGCAAATAACTGGTATCTGCGTCCGTAAAAAAACTAAATATAACCGTCAGGTTCAAATGCTTGGGTGTTTTTGGTGAACTAAATTTAACTTGTAAGTTCAAAGGTTTGAGTTTTCCGTGAACCAAGATTGTTTTCTATATTGGTCCCACAAGTCCCGTCTGTTGCTCTGAACAGAAACTTGCCCAAGTGTATCATATGAAAGTGACATATGGTCCACCCCCGCTTGTTAGAAACAATGGACATTTTTATAGGCCAATAACTGTCATCTGTCTCAATGAAAACCAAATATACCCGCTGAAGCAGTTTTTCCTTAAACTGATCTGTGTATTGTATAACCTATTCAATGTTACTTTTTCCTTAAAGAAGTTTTTTTTACTTCAAATATGTTTTTTTGATTTTTAATATTTTCAGTCAAGCAGCAGCAGCAGCATTAAGAACCTAACCGAATAATGTACGTAATAGAGATTGAGATGTGGGTTCACGTTTCACGCAAACTACTTAGGTACCGTAAACCTTGATTCCAATGTTATGTACTAATCCCTCAAAAGAGAAGAAAATTTTAAAAATAATCACACTTCCTCAAAAAAGGAATAATGTTGAAACGATATCGAATGAAATTCAATTCAACTCAGTTCAGGGTGAACGGTAGTTGTTTCAATTGTTTTGGAAAATGAATTTGAAGCGTACCACAATAATGCATTGAATCAGAAACTACAGGGTGGTAAAAAAAAGACAACACTTTGAAGCTGAATAACTTATGGCACAGACATCTGGTTCACCTGAACTTTGCAGGTATTATAACAAACATACTAAATTAGGAAAATACATAAAAGCAAGGAGATCAGATGATCACAGCGGTCATCACGCATCAATGTGTGTGGATCAAAAACCGAGCGATGCTCACTACAAGCACATTTAGGACAGGGTTACACGTGACTTGATAAAAAAACAAACTATATTTTTTAGCTTGTATTTTTTCAACAGCCTTTTTAATAATTCTGAAGCTGTTTACACTTTTTGTGTTCCATTTTGTTTGTACGTTGTGTTTCATTTTGTTTGTGCTTCGTGTTTCATTTTGTTTGTGCGTTGTGTTTCATTTTGTTTGTGTTTCGTGTTTCATTTTGTGTTTGTTTTTTGTGGTCCATTCCGTTTGTTTTCGGGTTGTATTTTGTTGGTGTTTTGTGTTCGATTCTGTCAGTTTTTTTTGTGTTCCATTTTCTTCGTGTTTCGAGTTCTATGCCAGTAAGCCAGGATGGTGCTCGGATGTGCACAGCGAGCATCTCTAATACTCCAATCAATCAAAGACACCCGAGGCATCATATGGCTTATAAAAGTGGCTTAAATCGGTCGGACCTACTAGCGGACAAGAAGGGCTGAGAAAAGGCTAATTTCTCTCTCTCTTTGGGAATTTCGAAAATTATATAATTTGTTTCCTTAGGTGTAGGTAAAATGACCTGAAAACTGTCAGTTCCCCCCTCTTGGGATAAATTCCCCTCCTTTTGGAGGATTAGCTCGTCCGCCGGTGGTCGTCCACCAGATGGGTTTACGATTTTTGAGGTTCGTCTCCCTCCATACTGTGCCAAGTTCTGATCTCTGAGTTCCGTACCACTAGCGGACAAGAAGGAGAGGGAAAAGTGGAATTCCCCCCTCTTTGGCGTTTTCATAGAGTACAATTGGTTCCCTAAGGTGTAGGTAAAATGAGCTGAAAACTACCGATTCCCCCCCTCTTTGACGAAATTCTCCTCTCTTTCGGGGTTCAGTTCGTCCGCCAGTGTTCCGTACCATCGGTTATTCACTGATCCTTGGGTCAAACGCGCGTTTCCCGTTCAAAAGGAGTTCTAACCAGTTAAATGTGGTACATATTTGTCGCCTGTATAGTCCAGTGGTTACTGTACCGGACTCGTGATCCGAAAGCCCTAAAGTTCGAAACCTGGCAGGAGACACATATGTATTCGTTGCCCTGTGAACGTTGCTATTGCCCGTCAATTCATTCAACCTCTGTGGTCATGAAGAAACACGATTTTGATATGTTTGGTATAATATTTATTAGTGTATTGTTGGCTTCAGTAATGGTGAAGTCCTTTCTATATGCTTCTCAATCGATTACGATTGTATGAGACATCTTTTTTCTCGAATCTCGGTGATTTTTATATTATGCGTAGGACTTTTCGAGGAAGATATGACAAATCTCTCATATGATCTCATGACAAACATACTCCTACAACAAATGACGGGTTTTCAAGTTCAGTGCCCTAATCAATTGAAAAAGCTGTAGACCTCAAGTACCAGTAATTGTGTCGTCAAACTCTAAAGTACGTACTATCTATATATGCTAAAGTCTGAGTGACATGTAGAGCATCCTAGACTATCAATCCCTGCTGAACCAAAGAATCATGCATATGACTGTTCATGGATGAAAAAGTTTTACTAAAGTCCAAAGGCGACTTTTCAATTTCAGTCCCATAATCAATTGAAAAAGCTGTAGACCTCAAGTACCAATGATAGTGTCGTCAAACTCTAAAGTACGTACTATCTATATATGCTAAAGTTTAAGTGACATGTAGAGGCATCCTTGACTATCAATCCCTGCTGAACCAAAGAAAACATGCAATGACTGTTCATGCATGGGACAATTTTTACTAGAGTCCAAAGAACAGCGGCTTTTCAAGTTCAGTCCCATAATCATTTAAAACTGCTATAACCTTCAACTCAAGTACCAGAGTTTGTGTCGTCAAACTCGAAAGTACTATCTATATATGCTAAAGTCTGAGTGACATGTAGAGGCATCCTTAACTATCAATCCTTGCTGAACCAAAGAACCATGCATAAGACTGTTCAATGTTCATGGATGAAAAAGTTTAACTTACTAGAGTCCAAAGAACGGCGGCTTTTCAAGTTCAGTCCTATAATCAATTGAAAATGCTATATCCCGTCTCAAGTACCAGTGATTGTGTCGCCCAAACTCTAAAGTACGTACTATACAGGGTGTCCCACTTAAAAGTTTCAATGAGAATTTGCTTTAATTTTTGATAGAACGGACCAATTTCAAAACTTTCTGCGCTGATTTGTAGACAATTCTTGCAATTTTGTTTGACGCTCAAATTTTTGAAAAATCTGCAGCAGTTTTTAGGCCAAAAACCCGGAACCCCCTTAATTTCGCATTTTGCGATCACCGGCTTCGCATAATAACGGGTTGTTGTTGGTCCGTTAATGCCCCGACAAAAAACCAACTGAAAAATTAAAGTCCCACGCTAAAACAACAACATAAACATTCAACGTATTCGAAAACTGACACGAAAGGAACAGGCACCCCTGTGCATTACGTGAATAATTAGGTTGATTGAAAGCGGCATTTCAAAACGAGGCAGCCCATCATTGTCGTATAAAATCTGAGCGTTGTCGACACGCAGTGCAATATTTGCGATATTTCAAACTAAGGTAAGTGTCAAAATAATCAAATTGAAGTAATTCTCGAATAATTCGAGAATAAAAAAATAAAGTTTTTGGAGATAACGGGAATCTCTGATGCTGCCGTGCAGGGCACTCTTGGTCGCTGGAAGACGTGAGTGGTGGTCTTGAGAAACGTTGATTAGATGAATGCTTTTGATGTTTTCGTAATTTTATGCTGAATTATGGTTTTAATTTATAAAATAAAAATGTAAGTTAACAATAGTGCTGCTCCATGACATAACAGTAACATCATTATGGGTGGAAACCAAGTGGAAAAGGCGAAAATGAAGGGGTTTGGGATTTTCGGCCTAAAAATTGTTGTCTAACAGCTTTTTCAAAAATGTAAGCGTCAAACAAAATTGCCAAGAATTGTCTACAAATCAGCGCAAAAAATTTTGAAATCGGTTTATTTTATCGGAAATTGAAGGTAATTCTCATTGAAACTTTTAATTGGGACACCCTGTATATATACATATGTTAAAGTCCGAGTAACATGTAGAGTATCCTCCTTGACTATCAATCCCTGCTGGACCAAAAAACCATGCATATGACTGTTCATGCATGATAAAGTTTTATTGAAGTTCAACAATTTGCGAGTGTTTAAAATATCAGTCCCATAATCAATTGAAAAAGCTGTAGACCTCAATTACCAGTGATTGAGTCGTCAAAACCAAAAGTACGTACTATACATGTTAAAGTCTGAGTAACATGTAGAGCATCCTAGACTATCAATCCCTGCTGAACCAAAAAAATCATACATATGACTGTTCATAGATGAGAAAGTTTTACTTTAAGTTCAAGTTCAAGTTCAAGGTTTTTCAAGTTCAGTCCCATAATCAATTGAAAGTGTTATATCCCGTCTCAAGTACCAGTGATTGTGATGCCCAAACTCAAAAGTACGTACTATATATGCTAAAGTCTGAGTGACATGTAGATGCATCCTTGACTATGAATCTCTGCTGAACCAAAAAATCATGCATATGACTGTTCATGCAAGAGAAAGTTTCACTAAAGTCCAACAAATCGCGAGTTTCTAATATCAGTCCCATAATCAATTGAAAAAGCTGTAGATCTCAAGTATGTACCAGAGTTTGTGTCGTCAAACTCCAAAGTACGTACTATATATGCTCAAGTCTGAGTTACTAAGGTTCACCGAATAGCAGGTTTTCAAATTTAGTCCCATAATCAATATAAAATGCTATAATTTAGCCATATATTCATTTCAAACTGCTATAACCCTTAAGTACCAGTGATAGTGTCGTCAAACTCAAAAGTACGTACTATAGATGCTAAAGTCTGAGTTACTGAGGCCCACCGAATAGCAGGTTTTCAAATTTAGTCCCATAATCAATATAAAATGCTATAAATTAGCCCTATATTCATTTCAAACTGCTATAACCCTCAAGTACCAGTGATAGTGTCGTCAAACTCGAAAGTACGTACTATATATGCTAAAGTCTGAGTGACATGTAGAGAGAGCATCCTTGACTATCAATCCCTGCTGGACCCAAAAAAAGAACAAGAAAGAAGTGTAACAAGTGTAACCAAGTACGGTTGTTCAGCATGTATCCATAGGTTGGGTCAACATTTTCACGGTCAGAGTTTGGAAAATAGGTGAGAAGAAATTTTCAGATTTTTTCCAAACTTGTTTTTGAAAAAATATTATTTTTTGTGAAAAGAGAAAAATATTCCTTTTCGGTATTTTCACTTTTCTTTGGATCTTTCAAGCACCCTAATACAGTGATAGTGCCTTCAAAACAAACATATTTATTGCAATATTTCAAACCATTACCATGAACTATATTGGTTTTCTTCTGCCTGATCTGATTGCTTCTGACCACGGTCCCAAAGTTTCAGTCTCACAAGTTTAACGAAATGGTGGATATTCAAATTTTAAATATAAGTTATTTCAATTTATGATTTCATAATAGAATACATCTTTTTCCCACGAAATGATGAACAGACTGCATGAGCATGTATCCTCCTTATTTCATGTTCAGCCGTTTTCCGGGGCTTGGTCCAAGTTCTGTGCTTCCTAATCTCGGGGCCCTCGAATCGTTGCTGGTTGTTGTTGTTGTTGTTGTTGTTGTTGTTGTTGTTGTTGTTGTTGTTGTTGTTGTTGTAGTTGTTGTTGTTGTTGTTGTTGTTGTTGTTGTTGTTGTTGTTGTTGTTGTTGTTGTTGTTGTTGTTGTTGTTGTTGTTGTTGTTGTTGTTGTTGTTGTTGTTGTTGTTGTTGTTGTTGTTGTTGTTGTTGTTGTTGTTGTTGTTGTTGTTGTTGTTGTTGTTGTTGTTGTTGTTGTTGTTGTTGTTGTTGTTGTTGTTGTTGTTGTTGTTGTTGTTGTTGTTGTTGTTGTTGTTGTTGTTGTTGTTGTTGTTGTTGTTGTTGTTGTTGTTGTTGGGAATCCAGTGACAAACATAAAAATCAGTACTGTATGTACTTGATAAATTGTGAAATCGGAGTCTGTTCCACGAACATCTATCACGCATGGTACAATAAGTAAGTTTACTCCACCGCACGTACGAAAACTGAACCGTGAACCGAAGATCTTTCAGTTTCGGGCTGGCACAAAGTATGGTACCATTCGGAACTCTCCAGCATTTCCAGTCCATGAAACATTACATCATAGAGATATACATATGATAGAAGGTGATGATTGGCCCACCATAAAACTCAACTCAGCAGTTGTCTTATCGTTACCAAATCTTCGTATTCGATCATGAGAAGCTGATGTTCCATAAGATCTGAAAAAACGGGAACAATCTGGAAACCAGAAAAGGTCTCTATGGATGTACCTTTTTCATTTACTTCATGTCCGGTCACTTAGCGGAGAAGGGAAGAACAAAAAAGTAAAACTCCCCCTCTTTGGCGTTTATAATAAGCAGAATTTGTTGTCTAAGGTGTAGTAGACCCACTCTCCTTTTTTGACGAAATTCCCCTCTCTTTGGAGAATTAGCTCGTCCCCCAGCGGTTGGAACAATCGAAAACCCAGAAACGGTTTTAATGTATGTACCTTTTTATTTACTTCCTGTCAAGTAGTACATTCCTCGACAACAGGATGTTTATACATAAGAAAATGGCGAGCGTCTCAGTCCATGTAACTGGTCCGTTTCCGTTGAAATTGAGTTGTTCAATTGAATGTCTATAAATGGCACGTGATGATAGTCATCCAGCCAAACCGGGTTTTTTGTAGCAGACGCCAGAGTTGGAACTTTCCCCAAAAATACATTTTTTCGGGAAGTTTTCAAAGTTGATTATTTTACATACTGTAGGTGACATTTCCCAAATACTGGACAATTTTCTCAATGTGTATAAAAGCAACATCGTGCTAGACCGAACCTGGTTTCTTGCAGCAGACACGCGTGTAATAGTTGGAAATTTTCTCACTTTTTTCGGCAAATTTTTCAGTAGATAATTTTTTCTAGATATTGGTAGCTTTTTCCTGAAAACTGGTGATTTTTCCTGAAGTTCAACTTATGTATGTCTATAAATAGTAAGTGATCATCTTCAAACCCGGTTTCTTGTAGCAGACACCAAAGAAATAATTTGAACTTTGCCTAAATTTCGTCTCTTTTCGGGAAGTTTTTGAAGCTGATAGGGTTGAGTATGTTACACCGCTGTTTTTCTACTTTTTACTCATTTCAAGTTACATACAGATACAGCAACAGCCCCTCCTTTTAGCACTTTATGTAGTTACTTATATCAATTCCCTGAAGCTCATGGTTGGGGTACAATAAACATACTGTATGCTGTCGGTTGTATATTTAATTTCACAAATGGTATAACCACATAAACCGACAATTTAGCCTATTTGTTGGGTATCTCCATAAAAATATCAAGTAGAGTGTATACATATCTACTTTACATATGTAGCACATAGTTGTGGTCTAACTATGTATGTACTGCAGGGAAACCGGGAAGTTAATCTCCTGAAATGGACGTAATATCGGTAGCTTGATACTGCTCGATAGCACCTGGTGGCCGTTATCACTTAAACCCGATAAATTCTCCAAGTTAAAAAATTACCAATCTATCTGATTTTCGGCCGACACAGAACTGAAGATTCCATCCATCTCATTGCAGATGTCTGTGTATGAGTTAACCAGCTTTATAACAACGATCATTATTATTACACTGAAAAACTATGGTCTTTCAAACTCAGTATTTTTAGTAGGAATGCGGTATACTTCGTTCTTCTGTACAACTAGATTACATACTTGTATTCGAAGAAACAGTTGGTACGTCATTAGGGCTAATCCACTTGCGGACGAGAAGGGAAGGGAAAAGTGGAATTCCTATCTTTGGTGGTTTCAAAATGTTAAATTTGTTCCCTAGGTTGCAGGTAAAATAGCATGAAAACTGCGAATTCCTCCTTTTTGATGAAATTAACCGTCCTTTGAGCATTAGCGTGTCACCCAGGCTAATCCGTCTTAATAAGCGTAAATTGAAGCGAACACGCTTGGCCGTTAGTGTCCGAGTATGGCGGCCAAATGAGTAAAAATGGACACATGCCTGTGGAAATTAGAAAAAAAAAGAATTTGAATCCTCTTCTTTTTTATTTTCTCAGATCATTGCGAAACTATCCTGATATCACTAGCAGACGAGAAGGGATGGGAAAAGTGGAATTCCCCCTCGTTGGAAATTTCAAAAAGTAGAATTTGTTTCCTAAGGTGTAGGTAAAATTGCCTGAAACTGCCGATTTCCCACTCTTTGAAAAAATTTTCCTCCCTTTGGAGGATTAGCTCGTCCGCCAGTGCCCTATATGGTAGGGTGCCGTGTTCGCTTCGGTGATTAAGAAGTCTGGATAAGAGACATTTCTTACCAGTCGCCTGAATCAGCACACGATTTCGCACGGAATTTGCTTCCGTTCGTGCAAGTACGACGAATTACTGTACCATACCATACCAACCAAGGGTACTTCTGTAAGTCTGAATCGGTAATTGGTGTCTTCCAAACTGATTTGAATCTTGGATAAAGCTTTGTAAAGGAATCTAAATCCATATAGCTTTGTAAGAGAATCTCGTTGCTCAAGTACATTGTATATTTCCATAACGTGAAAATACTGTGAGTGAGTGAGTGAGTGAGTGAGTGAGTGAGTGAGTGAGTACTCAATGAATGCTCCTTTAAACCGGTGTCAGCATACCAATCGTACATCAGTAAATAGCCGAGCACTGAATTAGTAATAGTTTTGTTTTTCAGAAAGTGAGGATGGATTTTTTTTGTTTCGAATATAGCATTGCATCAATCATATTGGCTGGTGGGTGTTTTCAATCGTTATAATCGGGTCAGGTACTTAGGTTATCATTTAACCGATTACCCGTACAGTTCGTACATAAATTTTTTTTTTTTAATTGTTGTCCATGTGTGTTAAAAATTGTAATTTGAAATCACGCGCCAAAACATTGGGGTATGAAAAAGGTTTACAGAAAAAGTTTCCGGTAACCATAAACTCTGAATGGGCTCCACTCACTCTGTATTCTGAGCTAACAGAGACTTGAAATTGACATATCCTAGCCTTGTACTTCTTTGTTATACCACTTCCACCTCACATAAGAACGTTTGACCGTGTTTCTGTATGCGTGCACATCTGCATATTGACTGAGTGAGTGAATGAGTGAGTGAGTGAATGAGTAAGTGAGTGAGTGAGTGAGTGAGTGAGTGAGTGAGTGAGTGAGTGAGTGAGTGAGTGAGTGAGTGAGTGAGTGAGTGAGTGAGTGAGTGAGTGAGTGAGTGAGTGAGTGAGTGAGTGAGTGAGTGAGTGAGTGAGTGAGTGAGTGAGTGAGTGAGTGAGTGAGTGAGTGAGTGAGTGAGTGAGTGAGTGAGTGAGTGAGTGAGTGAGTGAGTGAGTGAGTGAGTGAGTGAGTGAGTCAGTGAGTCAGTGAGTCAGCATACCAATCGTACTTACATCCGTAAATAGTCGAGCACTGAATTAGTAATAATTTTGTTTTTCTGAAAATAGAGATAGATTTTTTCAGTTTCAAGTTTAGCATTGCATCAATCATATTAGTTGGTGGGTGTTTTCAATCGTTGCAATCGGGTCAGGTAATCAGTTTTTGGTCCAATGTGAAAACAGTTAAAAATAGAATAAAATTTTAGTCATATTGCATGAAAAAAATCTTTTACGATATAATAGTAAAATTTGGCTTTCGAGCCCTACGTAGCATCATTATCATCACATCTGGTAATATTATCAAACCAAAAATTCCTCAGAAGTGAAAATTTTGTTACCACAATCTATAATCGTTAAGCTCGGTAAAAACAATTAGCGTTATTGCATTCAAATTAACTTTTCTGCAGCGTTATTGCATGAGTTACTGAGCTATAGCAAATGAGTAATGAGGATAGATTTTTTAGTTTCAAAAATAGCTTTGCATCAATCATATCAGTTGTTGGGTGTTTTTAATCGTTGTAATCTGGGTCATGTACTCCGTTTTTTGGTCAAACGTGAAAATGGTTAAAAATAGAATAAAACGTTACGTGTATGACATTGGGTTACGGTAGTGTGTATCATTCTGAATTTACTGGGGGATTAAATTTGGAAAACCGGCCACTTTAAATTTTTTCAACATTCGCTCGTGTTTGGTTTCAGACTAGGACTTTTTTATATACTATTTCATTGCACGGCAAAAACTCACATCATTATCATCACATCTGATAAAATATTGAACACCAAGTTCCTTACTTAATTATGATTGTTGTGTTACCTAATTCGATAATCGTTAAACTTGGCAATTTTTGTGTATTTTTTGCACCGTTATTGCGTGAGTTTTAGCAAATTACAGCAAATGAGTAATGAGGACGTTTTTAAATTGACAATTAAATAAAGCTTAGCATCAATCATTTTTGTTATGGGTGTTTTTAACCATTGAAAACGTCACGTACTTTGCAACGATTAACGTCGAAAGCAGAAACAGTTAAAAATAGTATAATAGTCAGTGCTTGTCATTCGTAAATCGGATTTGTAATTCACTATTTGTTACTTGGTTACTACTTTACTATTATGGAATAACAACTGAATAAATTTGATTTGATTTAATCACGCAGAACAAAAAGATTACTCCATGTATAGCATTCTCAAATGAGTTGGGGATTAAATTTGAAAACCCGCCCTTTTTCGTATGTTATTTTATCAAGTTCGTGATTGATTTCTGACTAGTAGTTTTTACTAACTATTTCATTGCTTGACAAAATCTTATATACATGTTTGCTTATTCTAGTGAAATTAGCAAAACCAAATGTTCCTCATTATTGGAAACTTCTCATTACTGCAAATGTGGAAAATCGATTTTCGTACTGCAAGGCGAAAATTCCAAAATTGCTCATTTTAATTGCGTGGGTTTGTGATCAATCGACAGCGTTGAATGCGCCAGTTAAAGCAATTTGAATTAAAATTAGAGGATTTTAAATTTGTTGTACATTTCCATGCACAATCCCGACATACAATATGTATGTACGTACATATGCTCTTTTATATTCTAGTGGGCTTCTTTACTTTCAACTATTTGTTTTCATTTTGAAGTAACAATATTATTTTCTTAGCTTTTATATTATGCAGTGAGACCAGTGCGATACCACAAAAGACCAGATGCAGAATTTTTTTAATAATCACTAGCATACAGTAGCTATTCAATCAGTATTTCGCTGAATTCTAAACTTAGCATTGTCCCAATGACAGTTTGCACTCACTCACTCACTCACTCACTCACTCACGCACTCACTCACTCACTCACTCACTCACTCACTCACTCACTCACTCACTCACTCACTCACTCACTCACTCACTCACTCACTCACTCACTCACTCACTCACTCACTCACTCACTCACTCACTCACTCACTCACTCACTCACTCACTCACTCACTCACTCACTCACTCACTCACTCACTCACTCACTCACTCACTCACTCACTCACTCACTCACTCACTCACTCACTCACTCATTCACTCACTCACTCACTCACTCACTCACTCACTCACTCACTCACTCACTCACTCACTCACTCACTCACTCACTCACTCACTCAATGTGTGCTTATCTACATAACCTGAGTTCGACTTAAATCACTTTTCTATGTAATTACATTACAGTACATCAGTAGTTACAGTAACCCTAACCCAGCACCGAGTTACATGTCGTAATAATTTTGTTCGCAAAAAATGAAAAATGAATTTTCGGTTTCAAAAATAGCTCTGCATCAATCATGTTAGTTGGTGGATGGTTTCAAGCTTTAAAAAGCGCACGTAAACGAAAAATAGCGGATTACGGTGTCCCACGGTGACTTTATGAAGGACAATTGGTTATTCGAAATGGCAAAGGAGTTTGGTCTTAAAGTAATTTTTTAAATTAAAATAGTAAAATTTGGCGCAATTTCCCGTTAATCGCGTAAAATTAGCAAATTGCCAAGTTTCTCATTAGTGAATATTTCGATACTGAAATGGGGTGAAATCAATTTTCGTACTGCATGACAGTATCTAATTTTAAATGCCCGGGTTTTCGCGTTCATTCTGCAGCGTTATTTAGTGAGTTTGACAAATACAGCATTGTAAATTGATTAGAAGACTAAATTGTGCCAGTTTTCTACCATAGGGAGATATTTCCAAGCATCTCACTCACTCCCTCACTCACTCACTCACTCACTCACTCACTCACTCACTCACTCACTCACTCACTCACTCACTCACTCACTCACTCACTCACTCACTCACTCACTCACTCCCTCCCTCAGTCACTCACTCACTCACTCACTCACTCACTCACTCACTCACTCACTCACTCACTCACTCACTCACTCACTCACTCACTCACTCACTCACTCACTCACTCACTCACTCACTCACTCACTCACTCACTCACTCACTCACTCACTCACTCACTCACTCACTCACTCACTCACTCACTCACTCACTCACTCACTGTACTGCGTTTCCGAAGCGGAAATACAAGGAACGGCGTGGTGTTTAATGATGGCCGTTTTATTGACCAACCATTTGTTCGATCGTTAACACCGCCTTTCGTACAAACGACCGCAATTTTGTTTTTCTTGCCAACGTGTTCGGGCCGGTATCGGAGTGCTTTTAAGCTGAGGGTGAGGTATTTATTTATGGAACGATTTTTGTCCGGAAAAGTTTCGTTCTAAATGTTTCGTACACAAATGTTGCGTAATTAACAGAAAATTATTCATTCACCTAAAACTGCAATCAGAATTTCAGACCTAATATTGAACTGCACCTTCCTTCGTTCATTCATTCATTCATTCATTCATTCATTCATTCATTCATTCATTCATTCATTCATTCATTCATTCATTCATTCATTCATTCATTCATTTATTCATTCATTTATTCATTCATTCATTCATTCGTTTATTCAATCATTCGCTCACATTGCATTGCAATCTTTCAAGCCTTCACTCACTCACTCACTCACTCTCTCACTCACTCACTCACTCACTCACTCACTCCCTCCCTCCCTCACTCACTCACTCACTCACTCACTCACTCACTCACTCACTCACTCACTCACTCACTCACTCACTCACTCACTCACTCACTCACTCACTCACTCACTCACTCACTCACTCACTCACTCACTCACTCACTCACTCACTCACTCACTCACTCATTCACTCAATCACTCACATCCAACATACCGTAATTACAACTGTGAATAGCCCAACGCTGAATTAGTAATAATTTTTGTTATTTCCAAAATAGAGGGTAGATTTTTAGTTTCATAAATAGCTTTTCATCAATCGTGTTAGTGGGTGGCACTGGCGGATGAGCTAAAACTCCAAAGGGAGGGGAATTCCGTTAAAGTGGAGGAAGAGGAACCAGATGTTTTCAGACAGTTTTACGTACATACACGTCAGGGAACTGATTAAACTTTTTGAAAATGCCAAAGAGGAGGGGAATTCCACTTTCCCCACCCCTTTTCGTCCGCTAACGGTTGGTGGGCCGTTTTCAATCGCTGAAAATGTCACGTTCTCTGCAGAGTTACTCGTCAAAAAATTTCAAAAAAGTCACGCAAATTACGGTGTGGGTTACGGTCATTACAGATGCACATTCTCAGTTGACTGATTCAGATTTCAGATTTCATATTGGGCATTTTAACTTTAAAAGTTCGTCATCTTTTCCCATGTAGGATATTTCATTATCGCGTTCGTGATTTTTTATGAACATAGTTGATTAGGTGTTTTCACGTACTATAATGTCCCATGAAATCCAGGAATTCCAGTGAAACTAGCAAAATACCAAGTTCCTCATTGGTAAACATTTTGTTATCGATATCGGGTAAATCGCTCAGATTCATGTATGAGAATAGTGTTTCATACCCCCAGCGCCTCACTGGTAAACATCAAGGGACGGCCGCTAGGCCGTTCCCTTAATATGGTTCGATTAAGATAAGGTTTTTTGCGGGTATCTCGATCTAGCCTCATCGTATCAACTTCTACTCTGTTTCATCGGTTTTCTCGTGAGATTCTACATCTTTTTGGCTATTTTCAACTTGGTAGGGATGAATTTTCCTTTTTAAGGTCCGAAAATGATGAAAATGCGATTTTCCGTTTTTTTTTTCTCCACCCAAAACGTTGTATGGGAACTGGGTAAGACCTGCAAAGCTGAAAATTGGTACATAGGTAAATTTCACGCCCAGAACACGATTTCCTGAGTGTCACGGAGATCGGATGAAGCTTTTCACTATTTTTGAGGGATTTTATAAAAAAAATGTCCAAAATCGCAGGCAAAATGGAGAAAGAATTGTTGTATGAGCGATAGGGTGGTCCGATCGAACTGAAAATTTAACTGGATGTGTATTACATATGTCCAAGTTTGTTCCGCTGTTAAATTCAGTTATTCATCAAAACACACAAAAAACGCCACGGGTTATGTAAGAGGCAAAATTAGCGAAACTTTTCACAAAACCTCTATTCCTTGTGACAAACTTATCGAATGGCTATAAAAACTAGCCTATCATATGTGGAATTAAATTTCGATATGACCTCTATTCGACGCATTTTTCGATAAAATCATCGTACTTTGACAAAAACTTGAAGAAACTGATCTAGAAAGTTTCAACGTTTTTGACGATTTTTGCTGCATCGAAAATCAGATTATCTCAAGATTTAATGCCTTGACACTCAGTGTATTATCTGAATGTCTAGAATGACTGAAGCTATATCGAATAGAGAAAAGATGATTCTCTGCGTGTTTTCAAAAAATATTTATGAGCCGCCAAAAACCGGCGAAAATTCAAGTTCACTTATTCACGCTGTTTCAGCCACATTGGATTCCAAAATTTTCATTTATATAGAAACAGGAAAAACCTAATTTTAACAGGAGGTCTAGGGAGAGTACATTTCTAATAAACTACATTTTTAAAACTCGATCAATACCTTTAAATAAATTTTTATAATCCGTCAAAATGTACAGAAATAAAAAAACAGGTCAGAATTTTTTTTCAAAAATTTTTTTCTCCTT
The DNA here is from genome assembly GCA_964036265.1 of Daptonema setosum. Taxonomy (NCBI): domain Eukaryota; kingdom Metazoa; phylum Nematoda; class Chromadorea; order Monhysterida; family Xyalidae; genus Daptonema; species Daptonema setosum. The sequence goes on from OZ038446.1 coordinate 8,095,252, forward strand.
TTTTAGACAAGTACCAATATCAATAAAACACATCATTTTTTAATTATAAGTAGTCTGGAAGTAAGGAAAAAATCAAGTGTCACATGGTACATAGCGTCCGCTGTTAAGTACAGCTCGGCGCTAACCTAATAATAGTCAAGTTTTGAAGCTATTTTCACACTAACACTAGATACAATAATAAATTTATGATTTGAAACTAGGTTTGATGTAGCAAATGAACTTTTAGACTATTTTCCTCAAGGTAGTCGAGTGGATAGTGCGTTTGCAAGTTAAACGAGTGGTGCTGGGTTCAATACCCCTGAAAATCAAAAACACGAAAGTGGTAATTTATTTCATTTTTTCTATTATATATTTCTCCCGCACTTCAACTGTCTACTTTAGACATAATAAGGCAGCGTTTAACTCACTATATTACCAATTCAGGAACGTTTTTTCATCATTATGTCAATTATGTTGAGACTCCTTGTTACAAGGAAAATATTGATGGGGGGCTCGCAAACGATCACTGTTCACACATATTATTGTAATTCAATATTCGAAAATCTAAAAGGGCTGAAGTTCATGAATCTTATGAACAACTTTCAACTCATAAAGCATTTTTGTTACATTAGCCCATATACATGTATGTATTTAGTATATGTACATACTGTACATGTGATTTGTTCACACATAAAAAAGTTATAGACAAGAAAAAAAAATGCCCTGAAGGCATGGGGAGTAACGAATATGGTTCGATCCTGGATAGTCCAATCGTGAAAAAGTATGAGACAAGAAATTTTATTCTCATATTTTAAATAGTCTGATCGTGAAAAAGCAGGAAACAAGATTTGCGATGAATCACGAAAAATTTCGTACTTCATTAAGTCAAGAATTAAACCAAATTACCCGAAACATATTTGGGACTTTTCGGTGAAAACCAAATCCCCTTTTTCGTTTAGCTCGTTGTGAGCATGGGTCATTTTACTTCGGTTTGTGTGACACGAAATTTTTTTATTTCATTTCCATCCAATAATGATGGGATTTTTTCATAAGATACTTATATTAAAATTGGATACCAGCATTTTGAATAAGGATAAATCATACCACAACAATCGTGAAAAGTCCCAAGTATGTTTCGTGTAATTTGGTTTGATTCTTGACTTAATGAAGTACGAAATTTTTCGTGATTCATCGCAAATCTTGTTTCCTGCTTTTTCACGATCAGACTATTTAAAATATGAGAATAAAATTTCTTGTCTCATACTTTTTCACGATTGGACTATCCAGGATCGAACCATATTCGTTACTCCCCATGCCTTCAGGGCATTTTTTTTTTCTTGTTTGTTAATGATCCGAATAAATCGTTATACTTTGAAAAAATGTTTCATGGTATACGTTTACGATTCATCCATGAGCAAAAAACGTAGCTCAATGTATGCTTAGTGCTTTCATAGGGTTAAAATATTTTCTGGGACATTTCATGTAAAAACCTTTTCTTCATGCCCTAATAATTTCCGCCCGTTCGATATGGTGAGTTAACCTCGAAAAAAACCCCATTCGGCACGATCTTAACTAAAGTGCCTGGGATTCAAGTGAAGAGTTGTTGTGTTAACTACTCCAATTTTGAATCGTTAGCTGCATCAAATGTAAGAGAATGTGGTGCATAATGGCCGGCTGTCCGACTCAACTCAACCCAACAGCTGTATGCTATAACATGCAATCATCATGTTCATTTGGGTCATCCGTGTTGGACACGTTAACGTGTCATTTTTTCACTTGAATCTCCAGAAGCTCTTCAGCTTCTTCAGTTATTGGAAATATTTTCATTTAAACAATCATTTCAATGGCGTATATTCGGGAGTGGGGAAAAGTTTTACAAAGAAAATATCCTAGAAAATAGTTTTAATAAAATAACGTTGCTCAATGTAGAATGTAGATACATATCGTTTGTAGACTACTGCCACCTGTATTGCATTCGACTATGCATGGAAGCCGCCCTAACCATTCGGTCATTTCAAGTCATCATGGTCTGACCCGATCACTAGCGGACGAGAAGGGGAGGGAAAAGTGGAGTTCCCTTCTCTTTGGCGTTTTCAAAAATTAGAATTTGTTCCCTGAGGTGTCGGGGAAACAGTCTGAAAACTGCAAATTCCCCCGTCTTTGACGAAATTTCCCTCCCTTTAGGAAATTGGCTCGTCCGCCAGTGGACCCGATCTAGACGAGGTCGTTGTAGAATGTAGACTATCTTCCTGTACCATTTCATTTAAGTATCGGATCGGAAAACACCTGCATACGGTAAGCACAGTACTTTTATATGTCGGTTTATGTGTATGCTCCATTGCGGAAGAGTTGACTGACATATGAAAGTAATTATGTTTTAGTAAAAACTTTATCTTATTGAACTCTAATGAACTGTTTAATGAACTATGGACCTATGGACTCATTGAACCTGAGAAAAAAGTATTTTATTTATGATGGTATCTAGAATATGGATACTCGCTGTCTCGATCTTTCGTCTACCACTATTCGGTGTACTCGCGGACGAGAAGGGGTGAGAAAAGTGAAATTCCCCTCTCTTTGGCATTTTCAAAATCTGATTTTTTTCCCTAAGGTGTAGCCGTTCTCCCCTTCCTTGACAAATTTCCCTTCCCTTTGGAGGATGTCATGCATACATCAGTCATCAGTGGTTCCTCATCAGCATTGGTGGACGAGAAGGGGAGGGAAAAGTGGAATTTCCCCTCTTTGGCATTTTCGAAAAGTCGATTTTGTTTTCCTTAGGTGTAGCCTTTTCCCTCTCTTTGACGAAATTCTCCTCCCTTTGTCTAGTCTGCGACTGGTTCGATGTCATGCATATGTACATTTAAGTCATCAATGGTTCCTCATCAGCATTGGTGGGTGAAAATGGGGAGGGAGAAGTGGAATTCCCCCCTCTTTGGGAATTTCAAAAAGTAAACTTTGTTCCTTAGGGTGAAGGTAAAATGGCTAAATTTATGTCAATTTCAACTTCTTGAAGAAATTCCCCTCCCTTTGGAGGATTGGCTCGTCCGCCAGTTTCAGCATTGGTGGGTGAAAACCACTCTGAACAGTGGAATGCCAATTTCTTTGGTGATCCAGTAATCCAGTTAAATTATGTCCTAAAACTGTATTTATGTAAAGTGGTAGATTTTTCCTTCTGGAAGGAATTTTCCGATACTTATGATAATACCTCGCACCCGTAGAGGTCCATACACTAGACATTCATTCATCAAGAAATAGGAAAAACATGTTATTTACATAACATGTTTGTTGTTAAGGAAGCAGCAAACAAACAATCCAGTATCGTCCTGTCCATTGTGTAGGTTTGCGCACGAGCTAAATATCTAAAGGGAGGGGAATCCGCCCAAAGAGGGGGGAACTGGCCGAAATTGAGCCATTTTACCTACACCGTAAGGAACAAATTCCACTTTTTGAAATTGCCAAAGAAGGAAAAAATTTAACTTTTCCCACCTCTTCTTGTCCTCTAGTGATTGTGTACGTTGGTGTAACAGAGATCTTTTCCGGGACTTCTCCTTTACGGAAGCTACCAAAGCACACTAACACCATTTCGAATGTTTTTTGTAGGGATAGGATACATATGTTAACTAAACTAAAATAAAAATAGCACAAAACCTCAGAGCACTGGCGGACGAGCCAATCTTCCAGAGGGAGAGGAATTTTGCCAAAGAGGGTGATTTTTTATATTGTTGGCTGTTGGAATTGGCTGTTTTCAGGCCATTTTACCTACGCCTTACGGAATAAATAATAATTTTTGAAAACACCAAAGAAGGGGGATTCAAAGTTTTTCACCCCTTCTCGTCCGCCAGTGCCCCAAAGCAACGAGTCAGGCAGTAGGAGTAGACAACGAGTCACCTACGTCAAACTTTGGTCAAAGGGATGATATCGTACCTAGGTCGGTTAAAAGTAGAAGTTCTGTTTTCTATTTCCATAAATATTTAGGAAATCACGATTACCAAGTGCATGTTCGCAAACGAGCCATTCATATCAATTGAGTACGTTCGTGAAACCGGGATACACCTAGGGTGCCCACAAGTAGAAGCTTACATACTCACTAACTCACTCACTATGCAACTCACTCACTCACTCACTCACTCACTCTTTCACTCACTCACTCACTCACTCACTCACTCACTCACTCACTCACTGCCTCACTCACTCACTCACTCACTCACTCACTCACTCATTAACTCACTCACTCACTCACTCACTCACTCACTCACTCGCTCACTCACTCACTCACTCACTCACTCACTCACTCAGTATTTCAAATTCACTCATTTCAAACAAACAATACATTATCATTGTCACTGGTCTCTGGGTAATAAACTCATTATAAAAGTACGTGTTTCATGACGCAGCTTAAAATAGTTAATGGGCTATGATAAACAGAGTGTCGTTGGCTTTTGAATTGTATCGTATTGGTTGGCTAATGACGAATTGAAATTCATATCATTCATTGTTTGCTTTGATTAATTGTTTGCTATGATGAATTGCTTGTTATGATGCACTTTTCGTATCATTTCACTCTTTGTGTCAAATGATTGCTTTTGATTGTTGTTTATAGTAACATCAAAATACTCCAGTTAATCAGATCATCAAGTTCATCAGTTATTTTGCACTGGGAAAAACCCTTCAGTCTTTTCAGGAACTTATTTTGTTAGACCGAAAATTAAATCCATTGTATTTGTGGCAACGGATTTATTGAAATAAAATTTAGTAACAAGTAACGACGGACGAGCTATACTATTTTCATATTTATTGAAGAGCTGCGGTAGCTGAAAGCTATGTATTTCTATTGTCATTCTATTTCAAATCGATCAATAGTTTTGTCAGATAACTAATCTAACATTGATAACTTCATTGTCATTGTTGGAATGCATAGCTTGGTCAGGATTTCTCAAAATTAGGTAAAATGTTTGTGTAAAACTCAAAATAATAAAAGATTTTTTCAAAAAATAGTGTACTTCTAACTTATGTACCGTATGTACATAATTATGTACGGGAATTTTATTCTGCAGAAATTCACTTTTGACTATTTATTGTCAATGTTCAAATTCGGCAAAAGCGGACAGTTGAAAAGAATTCGAAAGAGAAAATCCGAAAAAGGATGTAATTAGTTGAAACTTTGTTTCAAAGCACCCTCACAATGATATACTATTTCAGTAGGCCCATTGTCAGTCATTTAATGACCAGTTTCAATGGCTTAATGGCGTTGTTATTTGGGCATTATTCAAGTAAACACTGCAGCACTAGCGGGCGAGAAGGGAGGGAAAAGTGGAATTCCCCCCTCTTTGGCGGTTTTAAAAAGTGAGTTTTGTTCCATAAGTTGTTGTTGAAATGGCATAAAATCTGCCAATTCCCCTTCTTGGGGAAAATCCCCTCCGTTTGGAGGATTGGCTCGTCCACCAGTGCACTGCGGCTAACGAGTCCTTTATAAATGACAATCTCATTGCTGTATTAACTCATGTTATTTATAGTCGTTAATTATCGTTTCTGCAGGGCGAAATTACTGTTTAGGTTGGTTGGAGTTTTTAATGCGACCAACCAAAACGAAACTGTAAATTTGTAAAACTTCGTCAAATGTGATGAAGTGAATTCAAAAATTTCGCAATGGACAAAGTTTATGAGATTTTACATTACTTTTATTGTCGCAATAATTTCGAACTTGCCCTATAGCCCATTCTAAGTATCACTATACGATTATTGCATTAATATACGGGAAGGATAATGAAAAGAGAAATTCCCCTCTCTTTGGCGATTTCAAAAAGTAGATTTTGTTCACTAAGGCGTAGGTAAAATGGCTAAATTTTTGCCCATTCCTACTTCCGACCCCCATTCACGAAATTCCCCTCCCTTTGAAGGATTGGCTAGTCCGCCAGAGGATCATTGCTTCAGTAAGTTAATGTTCAATATAATTATACTGGTTTTATTATTCAGTTTATTTTTGAGTTTCCATCGTAAAAATATGCATACAATAACTTGGGACTTGTGCACACTCATTTATCTAGCTTAAAAAACTGAAATTTACTGGTTAAATTAGAGCCACCTGGTGTCGGACAATAATACATACAGTAGATCATTAGCGGACGAGAAGGGGTGGGAAAAGTGGAATTCCCCCTCTTTGGCAGTTCCAAAAACTAGAAATTGTTCACAAAGGTGTAGGTAAAACTGATCTTTTTCTGCCAATTCCCCCTCTTTGGAGAAATTCCCCTCCCTTTGGAGGTTTGGCTCGTCCGCCAGTGACATAGATTGTATGTCGAATCGTAAAATGGACTCTAACATGTAGCTTACGGCGTAGCTTACGGCCGAACTTCTAGGGCCAAAATTCAAAAATTTCAGTTTTATCGACCTGGGCTTTATTGAAATGAGCGTTCTGCTGGATTTAAGGAATTTAATTGTTATCTGTTTTAACTGTTTTTAGTCGAATTTTACTGTATTGGGAAGTTCTAATTCGATCATTAAAAAAATATTTGAACTTCTAGATTAATTGAAGTACTCAAGGCACACTAATACCATTCAGAATGGTGTTTTCGCAGTGGCCAGAAAATTTAATAAACTGAAGTTCGATGCTTAACGTAATTTGTTTTGTCAGAAGTAGTAAAGTCTAGCCAAAGTTTCTCGTTTTTCTGGTTTTATTAAAACCACCTGGTTAATACATAAGTCAAACGTCGAACCGTAAAGTGACTCCAAAATCTGGTTTACGGCTGAACTTCTATACTTCTATGAACAATTGGAATCACGGAAATTCAAATTTTTTAGTTTTTTTGATCTGTTACTTTGATACTGTACGAGTTTCACAATGAATTTGATTAGTTTCTATCTTCTATTGTTTTGAGCCAAAACAAAATGAAACCGGTCTAATCCTAGCGTACGTACTTCTATGTGACAGATTAGTATATATTAATGTATAGCACTGTCTTTAATTTAGGAAACTAAATGTGTTTTTTGTTTTTGACGCGTTTTTACCGATTTCCTGAAATTTTCTCAAGCGCGATCTATCAAGTCATTTAACAGAACAAAAATTTAAAATATCTTCCAACGAGTGCGTGGCTTGGCAGGAGATTCGATAAAAAGCCCGTTGGTAAAAATTCTATTCTATTTTTATATAATTGATTTGTTAAATATATTCTATATTTAATAAAATACGAAAATACTACATTAATTGAAGTTTGTGACCTATTTTGAATTGTGGTTCGTACTGAAATCTCTCTACTCAGGTCAAGTTTTTTCTAAATCTTATGTTTTTGTAGATCTGAAAAACCATTATCCTACATACCTTAATGACCTTGTTAAACGTAATTTAGGAATCTAAATTTAGTAAATTCAGTGATGGTGGCTTACTCATAAAACTCAAAATTTGATTGATTGTTTCGACAACTAATTTCTATTTATAAAACACGAACATTGTAGGTGCAGTGAAACCGCTCAACTAAACGATCAATCAGGAAAATACGTTGTTTTAGTAATAAACTATTTTACTGCTAGATTAGTTATCGAGTAGTAAGTTAATAGGTCAGTCTATTTTATGAAACATCGTATGTTTCTGAAAATTGGGGTGAACAGGGTAAATTCAGTGACGGTGGCTTGCTCATAAAACTCGAATTTTGATGAATTGTTCCAATGACTAAATTATATTTTAATAAAACACGAAAATCCTTTATTAAAGGTACCCTGAAACTGCTCAACTACATAAATGATCAATCA
>OZ038446.1:8107970-8117034 GCA_964036265.1 Daptonema setosum
TAGTTATGCACTTGCAAATGGTATACAAATAATAGATAATGTATGGCATAGCCAGCAGACGTTAGTATCATTTTTTTCTTGGACTTTTCTATTAACTGAAGCCATCGAGGCACACCAATACCATATCAGAATGGTGTTTTCGTACTGGCCTGGCCGTAGAGTTGAATAAGCTGACGGGCAACGGCAGAGACCTCAGAGCAAAGCTTCAGAAATCAGCATCTGGGTCTCGAGTCGCAAAGTCACAAATAGTGAAATACGGTCATCCGATTTCAAATGACAATCTCTGATCATCAACAACGTTCTTGAATGCGCAGTGTCTCAACCCGGGGCTCGATCCAGGACCATCGGCAAGCGAGGTCGGCGTCTTAACCACTTGACAAGGGAAGCGACAAATGTAATGTGGGGTATCGTGACTACAGTTATTTACATCAAATGGTGAACAAATAATACGTATGTGGATACTGGATGGTATACATAACTGGCAGACATGTTTTTTCTTCATACCCATCTCAGTTGAGTAGGAAACTGAACATTATTGAATACGTACCATTTTTTACGACAATTCTAGGTGTTGAAGAAGAAGCACTCACTGGGTTTGATTATTCCAGGGCCGGGTCAGGGTTTCTTGTTATCAAAAAGTAATTTGGTGGGCCGGTAACGCACGTATGCGATGAATTAAGCGCAATTTCGAATGTTGTCTAATTATTAAGTGAAAAACTTTTTTCTCGAAAGCTTGAAAGTGCACCAGAAAACAGATTTGAATTCAAACTGCGCGCCAGAAAGTTTCCGGCTGACAAGAAACCCTGAATATGCTATAAATAAACTCATCGAAAAATGGTACAAACCAATCTAAACCCCGTATGTTGTTTCTGCCAGCAAAAATATTGCACAAAACTTCTGATAATGAAACATCATACAATCAGTGTTAACATGCCATCAATCATCATCACCCCATGCTTTACTGCGTTAAACTATGGTGTCAACCGAGTTGAGTTTAGGCTAATGATGTTTCATTATCAGACGTGTTGCACAATAATTTTGGTTGCAGATACAACATACGGACTTTATGTACGGGAGTTTTACTTTGCCGAAACTCATCACCATTTATTATAAGTCTACCAGCCTTTTTTCATGGACAGGACATTAGTGGAATTTACGAGCTCCAGCTGGGTGGCATTTTCATTGAAGCCATTTATTTCACTTAGCGGCTTTACTAATTTTTTGACACAACAATTTTTTTCTCAATCCGGCTGGTTCAGGAATTGTTCCTCCACAATTAAAAATTCTTTATACATAGTTGAAATAGTTTTCTCGTTTTCCGATTTATGCAAATATAGGGTATATAAAAAATTTGTTAACGGTAATAATTCATGAAAATCCCCTTTCATAAAATAGAACTTTGGGTATTTTTAGTCATTCATTTTGGCTTTAGAAATTATCCACAGCTAAGTCTGCGGAGTTTAATGGTCTGTTTTGATGGATAGGTAGCTCAATTAATTATCTCGATTTCACTGCGATCGGTCCTGTGATGGTAAACAACTAAAATTTGACTAAAAATGGTACCTAACTTACCATGTACACGTCACTAGTGGATGAGAAAGGTGGTATTTCCCTCTTTGGCGTGGCGGACGAGAAAGGATGGGAAAAGTGGAATTCCTCACTTTAGTGGTTTCAAAGAGTAGAATTTGTACCTTTAGGTGTAGGTAAATTGGTCTGATTGACTAAAAACTTATGGTACCTATAGTGCCATTTATGTACAATGTAGACTAGCGGACGAGAAGGGTGGGAGAATTGGAATTCCCCTCTTTGGCGTTTTCAAAAAATATTATTTGTTCCTAAAAAATTTATAGGCCTCGTAGTTGGTTATAAGAAAATCCAAAACGTGGCACAGAAAATTCCTTACTTGAGAATCCAGTTCTGGACTTGAAAATCTGGTTCTAAGAAATTTTAAAACGTGGCTAAAACGTGGCACAGAAAATTTATTACTTGATAATCCGGTTCTGAACTTGAAAGTCTGGTTCAGGCCATGCCATGGGTTCTCCAAGTTTTAAACCATTTCTTATAATCAATTATGAACGCCTATAGGTATACTGGCCTGAAAACTGCCAATTCCCCCTTTTTGACGAAATTCCCCACCCTTGAATTACGGTACCGAGCGTGCCATGCACACGTTAACCTATGTTTTCTTATTTAACGGTGGTTTCTGAAAGCCCTGAAATTCGATCAATCATTGGTTAAGCATTCAATCATTCTGGTATCCGAGGCATCATTTTAATTGAAATAATTTTCATGGAACGTATAGTGCTTTTATCGTGTAAAGATTTATCTGGGACTTTTTATGTAAAACCTTTCTTTCACGTCCAAAAAAACAACAACAACAACAACTTCACGTCCAAACACATCTCTTCGTTAGAAGGGGTATATTTACGTAATCTTAATCAAGCACAACCTCAATTGGAATGTTCGAACTGGCTCCTCCAGTCTTTGACTTGCATTATTCTTTCATTCAAAGATGCAGTTTTATTGCATAGATTTTTTCCTACTCAAAGTCTGTCTTTATTTTTCACCCATTCGTTTTTCCCAGAATGACATGGTATACATAATTAATGCCAATCGATATTTTATTGGATTATTGAGTGAAATTAATTGAAAACAAGTCAGATCTAGTGGGGCATAGTGTTTTATGCTCTGCTTACGACGAATCAAAAAAAAATTAATCTCAATTATAATGAGCCATTCACCAAGACATATTTTGTCAGAGAACATTTTTACAACCTACGAACATTGCACGCACTTTATTTCGTATACGCGTAAGGGTGCCTTCATAGTCAATTGCAAAAACAGTTGCAAAATTGCAACTGTTTTTGCATAATTTCGGTAAACCCTTTTTGTCTCACGAAGTTTCGGCTATATAAATTGTAAAAATGTGACATGGAAAAAGGTTACAGAAAAATTGCAGAAATTTTGCAACTGTTTTTGCAATTGACTATGAAGACACCTTAAAGGGTCCTTAGAACACATGAAAGATAACAAGTTATCATGACTAAACTAGGAATCAAAGGTATAGTATAACTAACACACAATCTGTCGCCAAAACCGTGTGTAAAAGTTTTCACGAATGAAACATTAGGAGAATCTCTTGTAATACACGCATTACATAGAATGCTGGTTATAAAAAGCTGTGCAGGTACCTGATGTTTCACCATGTAGTGAGTTGCATAGCGAGCAGCTTTGCATGTATAGGCCTCATAATTGATTATGAGAAATGGTTTAAAACTGCGAGAATCCATGGCAGGCCAGAACCAGATTCTCAAACCCAGAACCGGATTCTCAAGTAATGAATTTTCTTTGCCACGTTTTAGCCACTTTTTAAAATTTCTTAGAACCAGATTCTCAAGTCCAGATCCGGATTCTCAAGTAAGAAATTTTCTGTGCCACGTTTTGGGTTTTCTTATAAACAATTACGATGCCTATAGAAACGGTGTGTGTGATCTTTATGCGCAAAGCGGTAAAACCAAAGGGACAAAAGGCGCGCATTCAAATTTTTAATACCCCAATAAATGATGAATGCCCAACCGTGTTTACGACAGATTGAAAACTTACCATAGTTGGATTGGGCAGCTCATTTGTCCAAGCTTTCAACCACTGGCGGACGAGAGAGGGTGGGAAAGTTGAATTTCCCTCTCTGTTTGGGAATTTCTAAATGGAAATTGGTTATCCTATGTGAAAGTGGAAGGGCCTCGAGAGCACTGGCGGACGAGCTAAGTTCCCAAAGGGAGGGGAATTTTGTCAAAGAGGGGGGAATCGGTAGTTTTCAAGCCATTTTACCTACACCTTAGGGAAAAAAATCTGCTTTTGAAAACGCCAAAGAGGGGGGAATTCCACTTTTCCCACCCCTTCTCGACCGCTACTGCTCGAGAGTACGGATTCATCCTACATATCTGGGGGAAAATTCGAAATTTCACTGACAGAATTTTCGGTCATCCGCCAAAACCATTCGTTAATCCAAGTACAATGATTGATGAGCCAGTTAATTTGAGAATCGTAAAAACCGGCGTACATACCCGGCCCCGCCCACCTGTTTTCAGCCAATTGAAGCTTCGAAAATGTGGCTTCATTGGCTGCGAAAGGTCTTTTTATACTTTTTACAAGAACTATTTCAAAATTTACAAAATCTTTTCTTCATCTTTTGAAAATTCTTCATTTTTATGGTCTTTTTTTTGCTCGGACAAATCTCCAAACTGTCTCAGAGTTGTGTAGCTTGAGCAGGTTGTGTTTATTTATTTTTTCCTGAAAAATCTTCAATTTAATTAAAGATTAAAATGCGAGAAATTTTTCATATTTTTAGCTTCTCATTACTCTCTCATTACATTCTCATCAAATTCACCTAACAATAGGTAAGCTCACATACATACATGTATGTTTATATTTATTGCATCAAATATTTAGCTATTGCCCTATAATTAAACTAAATTACAGTTAATGAATCTGTTTACTTAACGTATGTCAAGTGATGGTTAATTATTTGATCGACCAATTTAACAGACATTCAAACATGTATTCATTACATGTTTTTTTATTAATAGACGAATTTAGAACTCGTGTTCTATTTTTACCCAGACTAATTACAGACATTTATGTAGTTAGTGCATAGGCTTTCATACTTGGTCATTTGTCATAATCCAGACATATTGTATACAATTAAAAAAATGAAGATTAATTGGATGCCAGTTGATGGGTAGTTGTGTATACATAGCTATAAGTTTAGATTGATTTTTTCATAAATCGTCATTCATGACAGGGTGTTAGAATGTGTTCGATTAGCTCCTTTCAACTTCGGATATATCCCATGATCATATACAAGTTTTTCATAGCTGATATTTCACAATTTACAGTTGACGTTCGTTTGTGTGCTAATCCGAGTTAATCCGGGTCCGATAATCACGTTCAGGATAAAAATGGATATTTAGGATTAAAATGTACCACTAAACAATGTATGACGTATTACATTGCCATAAACATGAAGATTTCATGTCACGTAAATATTTCTTTGCCAACCGTTTCGAGTAAGTTTATTTTATTGGGAAGAAATTTAAAAAAAATGTTTTCTATATGATAATCGGACAACACTGGGAAAACTCCGTCGTAGTCATTCATTGCAAATGCGTTAATAAATTCATATTTTTTTTACATTTTTTTATACAATAAGTAGATCAATTTTCTGCCTCCTAATCGAAGCCATTTAAAAAGATATTTTTCATGCCATTTCAGACAACTTTTATTTATAAACTTCCTGTTTAGCATTCACCAATTTCTTTCCTGTAATCTTGAACGATTGTGAGAATAGTATACCAGAGATATTGGATAGAGACTAAGGAAGTGCAAAACAATAATTGTGTTTTCAGTGGAAAGCTCGTCAGCACAGAAAGGTAAATTGACTTTTCTAGATAACATAGACATCTAAGTGGTTTTCCCTTATTGAAACCATTATAATTTCCTTATTTATCCTCTTTTTCTGCATGCTGTTATTCAGATTTCATTTTACCATCTCAACCATTTTCCCACAAACATATAAACCCACCCAATTAGACTTTGTTTTTACACTTTTTACAGAGGAAAATCAGATTTATAAAAGTAGTAACGGATGAATTAGGTGAAGTTCCATATTTTATCATATTAGACTTATTATTACACATATTATAAAATATGTGAATGTGAAAAACGAAAAAAATTAAAAAAAAAAACTTTTATAGGTTGACGATTACAATCGACGTCGGAGTCAGCTCGATTCGGACAACGATATGTCGTTTGCCACGGTCGTGTCCAATCATAATGTGGATGAGAACCTATTAGGTGGTGATAATGGTTAGGTCTCCCACTCATTCACTCACTCACTCACTCACTCACTCACTCACTCACTCACTCACTCACTCACTCACTCACTCACTCACTCACTCACATCACAGGCTATCACCACAACCCACACGCCTCGTGTTCGGTGTCACCCATGCCAGATAGCCTCAACTTGAGTTACCCCAACTACCCGTTCAATCATCAACACCCTCCTTGGTCACCCATGTCCAACTCCATAAGCGTCAACGCCATATCTTCCATGAAATGCCCCAATGGTAAAAATAGTGACGGGCCACGAGATAAGACATCGATGAAAAAGTCCAAGTCTACGTATGCCGGTAATATGACATTGGATCGGCCCGCGGACCGAATAATTGACGGTAGGAGAATGACGGCTGTATGTGGACCACTCATCACACCGCATTCATGGTCAGTGAGTGAAAGAGTGAGTGAGTGAGTGAGTGAGGGAGTGAGGGAGGGAGGGAGTGAGTGAGTGAGTGAGTGAGTGAGTGAGTGAGTGAGTGAGTGAGTGAGTGAGTGAGTGAGTGAGTGAGTGAGTGAGTGAGTGAGTGAGTGAGTGAGTGAGTGAGTGAGTGAGTGAGTGAGTGAGTGAGTGAGCGAGCGAGCGACTGACTGACTGATTGACTGTACAGGCTGGAAGTGCAAGTGAGTGGGAAAGAATCGGCCTTTTGTCGAAGATGCACGCCACGGCACTCACACGAACCTGGGACTCAATGAAACATAACAAAATGAATCTGGTCAACATGTTCATCAGGTATGACAGTCAGTCAGTCAGTCAGTCAGTCAGTCAGTCAGTCAGTCAGTCAGTCAGTCAGTCAGTCAGTCAGTCAGTCAGTCAGTCAGTCAGTCAGTCAGTCAGTCAGTCAGTCAGCCAGTCAGTCAATTGCAGAATCTTCAACAACTTCGCACGAGCCGACGAACTAGTGGAAAAGGCCTTCAAAATGGATGAAAGTCATACGGCACCTCAGGTCATCGGACTTGGTAAGCAAATTTTTATATTTTTTTGTAAATTTTTCAACTAATTTTTATATTTTCTAAAAATATTCGGTTCTTTTTTTGAAACTTTATTTAAATGTTCAAAAAAATAGCAGTGTGAAAGTAAATCGTTTGCTCGCTCAAGAATTATATACCATGTTTCGAGAATTTTTTTACTATCGGATTCATAGCAGATTGCTCTAGGGGTTGTCTTAAAAATATGAAATTTTGTTTTGAATTACTAACAGAATCAAACTAAAATAAAATACCCAACTGGCTTGAGAAGCAAGTCTTTTGTTGTATCTATCGTTGTATTGCTTGCGGATGTTGAAAGCTTGCATAACACAATGCTTACAATGCGAAAAATCCCAAAATCTTGATTTACATATTACAACACTTATAAATAAAAAAAACATGGAAGTGGTTCAATTCAAAAATGAAGAAAATATTAGAAAATTTTAATATAGTGTTTCAAAACATTGTTTCAAAACTCTTTTCTCCAGTTTCAATTGAATTCAAGAATGCCAACCGGCGTTTTACAGTTAATACTCAATGTTTCAACTTCGATCATTGAAACATTTAAACGTTAAAGTTTCTTAGAAAAAGTAAAAAACCTAACTTATAAATGTTTGAAACAATTTTTATACAGTTTTTAACTGTGTATTAAACGAAACTGTTTCGAAATCTTTTTATCCCAACGTCATTATGTCCTTCAGGAATGCCCGTGGTTGAGGAGCGACGTGAGTGGCTTTTCTGTTATTAATATTTTTGCACTGCACTGATAATTAAGTTTCTTTGTGCGGCTTCACAGGTTGTTATTTTTTATATATGACGTCAAACCGCACAAAATGGAATAACAACTGCACTAATGTGTTACTTGCACGACTTCTCTTCATATAATTTAATTCTTTAACTGATTATCATGAGGCTTCTTAATAATTATACTGATTACGGGTGAGAAATACGTTTTTTCAACTCGAATCAAAACCGCAGTGAAGCAGTCTTGACGCAACTATTGCAACTCTGTTACTCGAGAAAAATTACACGCGCTTGGCAAATCCTTCGAAATAGCCATGGATTGAGAAAAATCATAAACACGTTTCTCAAATTCAATCTCCTCAGGTATAAATTGAAACATTAGTTGACTGCACGCGCACCCCTCATCTATCACCACTGATTAGAACCTCCATAATTTGAAAAGATCGCGTAGAAATGTTGCGGTACACAATGTTCATAGTAATTTTCAATTTCCATGAAACATTTCACAGTTTTAGGAAGACAATCATACAAAATATCCATGTACTTGTATCAGGATTTCCGTTTTCATCTAAAAATTTTCTTCTTCGTCTTGGAAAACATGAACTTCCCGAGTCAAAAACTAATTTCGGATGCACTCAACATTTTCTATCAGATCACAAATTATGGAGATTTTTGTTCGAATTTTAATTTTATTTCCAGAAAATTACATTTTTTTTCGTTGTTTCAGCCCCAACACCGGATGACCGTCCCACCTGTTCAGCCATGTCGGGGGTGACCGAACATGCCAAGTTTTTGGTGGTTAGCTCACTAACTCACTCACTCACTCACTCACTCACTCACTCACTCACTCACTCACTCACTCACTCACTCACTCACTCACTCACTCACTCATTCGCTCACTCACTCACTCACTCACTCACTTTCTCACTCACTCTTGCAGGATTTTCTCGGTGACCTGATCATCAACATTGAACGTTCCTCCCTGTTCTCGCCGTCATTGGAACGTTTTGGTCGAAAGCACGCTTGGCTGAATGAAAAGTATGGCATTCGTGCAAATGTCTTCGATGAATTCGGAGTTCTGATGGCCGAAACGATGGTGCGAGAAGTTCCGGCAATGAAAACGGTAAATTTGTTATTAGTTGACTGAATCACTGATTGCCTGTGAATGACTGTAGAACAAGTCACTCACTCACTCACTAACTCACTCACTCACTCACTCACTCACTCACTCACTCACTCACTCACTCACTCACTCACTCACTCACTCACTCACTCACTCACTCACTCACTCACTCACTCACCCACTCACTCACTCACTCACTCACTCACTCACTCACTCACTCACTCACTCACTCACTCACTCACTCACTCACTCACTCCTGCACTCACTCAGGTCCGTGACTCATCCTACGCCTGGCGTCACCTCATCGCTTCCATATGCGAGAACATGCAGCAC
>OZ038446.1:8119734-8122234 GCA_964036265.1 Daptonema setosum
ATTCTCATATTTTAAATAGTCTGATTGTGAAAAAGCAGGAAACAAGATTTGCGATGAATCACGAAAAAAGTTTGTAATTCGTTAAGTCAAGAATCAAACCAAATTACACGAAACATAATTGGGACTTTTCACGATTGTTGTGGTAACATTTATCCTTATTCAAAATGCTGGTATTCAATTTTAAAACATAAGTATCTTTTAAAAAATCATATTATCTTTAATAGATCATATTATCAAAAAACCATCATTATTGAATGAAAATGAAATAAAAAAAAGTTTCGTGGCAGCCTCGTCACACAAACCGAAGTAAAATGACTCATGCTCACAACGAGCTAGACGAAATAAAGGGGATTTGGTTTTCACCGAAGAGTCTCGAATATGTTTCGTGTAATTTGGTTTGATTCTTGACTTAATGAATTACAAACTTTTTTCGTGATTCATCGCAAATCTTGTTTCCTGCTTTTTCACGATCAGACTATTTAAAATATGAGAATAAAATTTCTTGTCTCATACTTTTTCACGATTGGACTAGCCAGGATCGAACCATATTCGTTACTCCCCATGCCTTCAGGGCATTTTTAGTTGCTTGTCTATAACTTTTTCATGTGTGAACAAATCACGTGTACAGTAAGTAGACTAAATACATATATGTGCTAATGTAACAAAAATGCTCTATGAGTTGAAATTTTTTCATAAGATTCATCTACTTCAGCCCTTTTTTAACCCTAAATTTTCGAATATTGAATTAGGATACAATAATATGTGTGAACAATGATCGTTCGCGAGCCTCCTTCAATTTTTTTCTTGTAAAAGGAGTCATTACATAATTGACATAATGATGAAAAAAATCCCTGGGTTAGTAATATAGAGAGTTAAAAGCTGCCTTATTATATCGAAAATATACATTTGTAGTTCGGGAGAAGTATATAAAAACAAAATTAAAACAAATTAACACTTTCGTTGTTTTAGATTTTCAGGGGTTTTGAACCCAGCACCACTCGTTTAACTTGCAAACCCACTATCCACTTGACTACCTTGACGAAAAATATTTTAAAAGTTGATTCGCTACATCCAACCTAGTTTCAAATCATAAATTTATCATTTTATCTAGTGTGAAAATAGCTTCAAAACTTGACTATTATTAGGTTAGCGCCGAGCTGTACTTAACAGCGGACCAAGTGACTCTTGATTTTTTTTCCCTTACTTACAGAACCTCTCTAATGAGGTTTTGATGTGTTTTATTGATGTTGGTACACGTCTAGAAACGAAGAAAAAAATTACTTTGAAAAAAAATTTTGACCCATTTTTCTTCATTTCTGTACATTTTGACGGATCATAAAAATTTATTTAAAGGGATTGATCAAGTTTTAAAAAGATAGTTTATTAGAAATGTACCTCCTCTACACCTCCTATGAAAATGAAGTTTTTCCTGTTTCTGTATAATTGAAAATTTTAAAATCCAATGTGGCTGAAACAGGGATAGTAAGTGAACTTAAATTTTCAGCGGTTTTGGGCAGATCATAAATATTTTTTGAGATTACGTAGAGAATCATCTTTTCTTTATTCGACACAGCTTCAGTAATTCTAGACATTCAGTTAGTACAATGGGTATCAAGGCTTTAAATCTTAAGATAATCTGTTTTTCAAAGGAGCAAAAATCGTCAAAAACGTTGAAACTTTCTACATCAGTTTATTCAAGTTTTTGTCAAAGTACGATGATTTTATCGGAAAATGTGTGGGAGAAAGGTCATAATGAAATTTGATTCCGCAAATGATAGGCTAGCTTTTATGGCCATTCGATGAGTTTGTCACGAGGAAAAGAGCTTTTGTTAAATTTTTCGCTAACTTTGCCCCTTACATAACCCGTGGCGTTTTTTGTGTGTTTCATTAATTAACTGAATTGAATAGCGGATCGTATTTCGACATATGTCATACACATCCAGTTTAAATTTCAGTTTGATCGGACCACCCTATCGCTCATACAACAATTCTTTCTCCATTTTGCCTGCGATTTTTGACTTTTTTTTCATAAAATCCCTCAAAAATGGTGGAAAGCTTTATCCGATCTCCGTGACACTCAGGAAATCGTGTTCTGGGCGTGAAATTGACCTGTGTACCAATTTTCAGCTTCACAGGTCTTACCCAATTCCCATACAGCGTTTTTGATGAGGAAAAAAAAACGGAAAATCGCATTTTCATCATTTTCGGACCTGAAAAATGAAAAATTTCCCCTACGGGGTTAAAAATAGCCAAAAATAAGTAGATTCGCACGAGAAAACCGATGAAACAGACTAGAAGTTGATAGGATGAGGCTAGATCGAGATATTCGCAAAAAAGCTTATCTTAATCGAACCATATTAAGGGAACGGCCTAGCGGCCGTCCCTTGATAACTTATAATGAGACGTAAAACATACGAAATATAACTTATTTGTTATAACAAAAAATAATAATAAAATAGATAAAACCTACATGCGTCACAGGTGTCTCCATACCAATTTT